>CM041778.1:156799823-157399823 GCA_023374045.1 Limonium bicolor | reverse complement strand
GGAAAACAGGTATATAGGTTACGCGAAAATCAATAATTCACAAGGTCAGCGCTATAACACATTATTTAGGTGAAATTACTAGAATGAATTGTTCTATAGGTAATTTTTATGAAATGGAAGCTTCAAACAAACGTCGTAGGACTTTGGACTTGGGTAAATCTCATAGCATCTCGGCCTAATTTTGACAGTTTTTTTATGGCGGTTTGACCGGTTTCGGGGTGGTTCCACTGGTTCCGATTCTGGCGGTTTGAATGCAAGGCCGGTTCTGGATGGTTCCTGGTGGATCCGGTTCCGGTTTCGGTCCGGTTCGGTCTCGAATCCCGAAATCTATATTCGTATTCACTTCGTTTGGCTGTGGTTCTGGTTCCGGACCGGTTCTAACTGGTTGCGGTTCCAATCGGTTCCGGTTCTATTCGGAATCAATGACCACCATTAATGGGTGTGATCTCAAGTTTTTTAGATAATTTAGGCTTGTAGCCGATTTATTAAAGATGAAAGTTTCCTAGAGAATCAGATGGATGGGCATATCTTGGGTCTTGTTAAAACCTCTTTAAGTAAAATCCAATTGGATGCAAATTTAGAGAAGAAAAAGAATACCCACCACATCCATTTACAACCCTAGGTGATAATCTAGAAATTAAAAGAGGGGAGATGGGAACAACAACGAATACAGAGCCTCTACTTCATATATGGACTTATGTTTTGTCAGTGTTGGTGGTGTGGGAGCTGCTGCGTTGATTTGTTTGTTTGGCGAAATATTTATTTGATTAAGATTAAATATTAAGTAGCTGTCTTTTAAACACACATTATATTATCCTAGTTACATGATTTTAGTAGAGATGGGTTAAATCTCTTTATCTGTGAAAGTTTACATAACTAAGACAGTTAGTGTTATTAATTGTTTGAGTTAGTTGTCATTTTAGTAGCAGTCTCTACCAAGGTATGGTAAAGAATGTTATAAAGTTAGTTTTTGTTGATTCTTCTTCTAGGACTATACGAGTTAACTAACTATCTAATCCAGTTGAATTTACACAAAGCGACATGCTGAAGAAATTTTTTGGACACTTTGACTGTACACTAAAATCCTCGACTTATGTGCACTCGTTTCTAGGTATCCATTAGACGGTGGTGCATTACCTAAGGTTGAACCCGGACTCTGAAACCATGTTAAAAATATAAGAATAAGGAGAAACGAGTGGAAAAATAATAATACGCGACTCTTACATTCAATACTGATGGGAATATATATACTTTTATAGGCTAATATCTCTAAACTAATTATTAAAAAATATCTTAACAACCCACACCTACAAAAGTTATTCTTCTAGATAAAATTAAATAATAAATAATTTCAAATCATTAAAACCAACAATTCTCACCTTAAGATTTGAAAAACATCTATCGTTAGTGACGGATCCAAAGGGGGCCCGGGGGCACCAGCCCCCGAGACTTTTGAAAATTTGTCAAATGCTCTTATAAATTTTTGAATAAATACAAAATGACATAATATTTTAAAGAGTGACAGTGTAAAAATTTTTTTTTGCCCCCAAGCCAAGACAAAACTTCTGGATCCGCCACTGTATCGTGTTTGGCCTGCATTTTTATTTCAGTTGTTGAAGAAGTCATTAACTGCCACACATTTGTCATTCCCAGTTTCATGCCAAACAGACTAGAAAAAAGTGCACTGAACCCATACGACCCAAGTGATCTGGTGTTGGAAATAGAGGAGAGGACTTTCACATATGTTATGCTACTAGCAGGGCAGTTTCAAATTCACTTTGCAGCTTAGTAATGAAATTTATAAAATGGAAAACCATAGGATTCACCTTCTTCCGGACTGGATGCATATATAGTACCCAACTATATATGGCACAATCTAAGATAAGATTTTTTAAAAACCATCCTAGTTAAACTTCCTCTGGATAAAGGAAAAGGTCTTGTTTCATCCCCCTGTTGGATCCACTTGATATTAGCCTGCTACTTAAGGTTTGCATGAGGGTGAGCTTATCATTAATTATAAGATTTTATAGGTTCCTTTCTTTCACAATAGGGGTCGATGAGACTTGTCTCATCCCACCAGTTGGATTGGTCGGGAGTCGATGTGTTATCGACAAACTCATCACAACCTATTTTAACAACTTCTCATGTGTCATAATTTTCAAGCAAAACCTTCATCCTTATAATTCAATTTTCATAATTATCTTTTGTAAGACGAGAGAATATAAATGGGAGATTAGAATTTTGACATTGAAACGATGTGACTCTTTTTTTATTGATTCAATTTGCTATTTTTTCACTCTCTTCCTTCTTCTTTGTTTGATATTTTTCTCTCTTTTTCAACTCTCTTTGTTCCCCCCCCCCTTACAGGACAAATTCATGATTATCGTTTCACATAACTTCCTCTTGAACACAAATTATCTTAACGTTTGAACAGGGCGTGCAAGTGGAGCTTTGACACAGGGCCAATATTTAAGTGTTATGTTATTTTTTAGCTGGAATCAATTAATTATTAATGTATATAAATAATTTATAAGAGAAAAATTATAAAAAAATATAATAATTTATTAGTGAACTTTATTCATATAAAACAATAAATTAATTAATAAAAGAAAAAAAATCTTAAAACAAATATTCAACAAAGTTTTTTATTAAAAACATGTATGCAAATGAAAAAATAACTGATAATTTAATAAATATTGAGTATTAAGTATCACTCAAATTAATATATAATTTAGAATAAATATCTGGGAACTTTTGGGATAATACAATTAATCCTTTCAATTTATTATAATTATTGGTAACCATCTTGAGGTTACGGTATCTCCCACCGTGAGTCCCTGAATTATAACTCTGTTATCAAGACAATAACTACATGCTAACCCATCACCTTAATCACATTAATAATGACAAACCCCAACACTACAGTTTGTTAACCCGACCGGTCTCGGAAGATCCGACGTTGATTGTTTTTTCCCTTCTCCTCGCCATAATTGACAGAGAAATTTTTCTCTAGCTGATCAAGAAGAACCGCAGGCAATGTAATAAATTTAGCCGTCGAAATTGAAAATGACACTAAGAATGACGAGAGATCGAGAGAGCATTTTGATTTTTTAATAAACAACTAACAGATTTTAATTTTATTGCTGTCTAATGAATGTGAAGAAGGGAGGAAGACGAAGGAATGGAGAAATTGGGGGCGAGCAAATCTCTTTGGCCCAATTATCTATTATTATGTTCACTTTTGAAAATTTTCTTACGGATTGAGTAGAGGGTAGCCTAACACCACTGATACGTGCTTTTCGTTCTTAGTACGTACTATTTGTTTTATTTATGAGATTATACTAATAAATTGAGTCTATATTAATTGTATGAACCTCAAGTCGTTTGAGCTAATACAAACAACAGCAGATGTTTGTAGTCTACATGGAATTTCGCTCTACCACCGCAAAATTTTCAAATGTAATGTATACATTAATTTAATTGAAAACAAAATTTGACTTGCTGCTGTTAGTTAATGGTCTTCGTCCTAAATCCTAATACTGATACCGAACTTGCCTCTGAAGTCAAAAACTAGACGTAGGAAAGTCGGTAATAGCCCACTGTCACAATCGGGATTTGACTGATCTAGCGACCAGCAACGTTTGAGAATAAGTTTTTCTTCTCTGAAGAACACTATAAATAGGTGGATATATTTAGTCGTAAACCACACATTCTCATTCTCAAGTTTTCTCACACTGAAAATTTCCCTCTTTGATTCATCATTCGTTATTCCCTAGCTAGCGATTCATTGAAGTTGCTAAAAGAAATGGCCAACCATGCTAAGATGGTAAGCATTGCCTTCGTGGTGATGCTCCTTCTGGAGCTATCTCTTGCAGCAAGGCCTCATAGAGGACATGGTGCAGCTGCTGGTGGTGGCGGAGGAGGAGGTGGTGGTGGAGGTGGTGGTGGGAGCTCTAGTGGCTCTGGATATGGTTCTGGGTCTGGATCAGGTTCAGGGGGAGGTTACGGTGATGCACAAGGTAGGTATGGAGGCAGTGCTGGAGGAGGTGGCGGTGGTGGAGGTGGGGTGGTGGGGGTGGTGGAGGAGGTGGTTCTGGGCATGGGTCTGGTTATGGATCAGGCTCCGGGTCTGGATACGGGGAGGGATTGGGAAGAGGGGTAGGAGCTGGCCAAGGCGGTGGAGGTGGTGGTGGTTCTGGGGAGGAGGTGGAGGGGAGTAGGCGGTGGGTCAGGCTACGGTAGTGGCTCGGGTTCTGGCTATGGAGGTGGTGCTGGTCTTGGTTATGCCGGGAGAGGAATGGGTGGTGGTGGAGTTCTGGTGGAGGAGGAGGAGGTGGTAGAGGTGGGTCAGGATATGGAAGTGGTTCTGGCTATGGATCCGGAAGTGGCAATGGGGTTGGTTCGGGAGTACAGGGAGGAGGCCGTGGAGGAGGCAGTGGTGGCGGAGGAGGAAGTGGCGGGGGATCGGGTCTGGGAGTGGTGAAGGACATGGCTATGGAAGTGGATACGGCCAGGGCGGTGGCGGCTGAATTAATAATTATTGGAATTCAGTCTGCATTTGGTGAACTAGTTATACAATAAGATTGCTTTCTCAAACAAATAAAAAATTGTAATGTTGGCTTTCTAAATATAGTGGATGTTCGAGTGTTGTGATGGTATCATTCTTGTCTGAATAAAGTGTCATTGGTACGGGGCCAGTACTGATGATGAGCTAGCTAGCTATAGCATTTAGGATCAATTCATATGTTTTGTATGTCTTATTTATAATCAAATTGAAAGTGTTTTTCCATATCTTTGCTTTGGTGAGAGTGAATAACAACATCTATAAATCTTGTTTCAAGTACACCTGACAATTTTGACCCAACCCGAAGTCAATCCATAATTTTATGGGTTAGATTTTAATTATTGGTTTGTTTATTTTTTAGGTTGGGTTAGGGTAATAAGTTGTTTTGTGTGTTGGGTTAGGACAGAGATCAAAACTCATTTTCCAACCCAAAACCTGAAAATATGTTTGTTAATAATAAAAAATATATATTAATGTACATATACATATATATTATTTTCAAACAAACTATATCTTAGCCTTAAGAAGAAAATATTATACCAATAAACTCAAGTCTAGTTGGACTATCCAGCCTTTAAAAAAAATCACACACTTCATTATGTTAATCAAACAAATGACCTAATCAGCTCTGCATGTGAAACAATTATTTTGAGAGTTTTGACTTCACAACTAATTTGTTTAGTATGAACATAACTACTTTAGAATGTTGTTTTTTGTGAATGATATATGTTTTTAGTTTTTCTAAATGAACACAACACAACATGTATGCTTAAATGATGTACAAGGGTGAACAAAAGTAGGATATATATGTTTTCTAATGATATTGTAGCAGAATAAGTATAATACTTTATGTCTATTAAGTTCTAGAAGTAGCTACTGTATTTTAAAAAGTGGTCCATCAAATGCTATTCAATGGATGTGATTATATCAATTAAATATATTATGTAATGCTATCGATGGGTTGTGCAAAGTAGCTTACGTACTTTAAAGGTGGTCTATCAAAGAAGTTATTTTACTAAATGTATACATTTTAATCTCATGTAATGTGACATTTATGACTGTGTAAGTATTATGAGTTATTGTATGGTTCAAAAACGGGTTGGATAGGTTGGGTTAGGGTTTAAGAATTTTAAACGGATTGAGTTAGGGTCATGACTTTTAACCGATTTATTTTTGGGTTAGTTAAATTAATGATATTTAAAATTGGTTGGGATAGGATTTTATCAATCCGGCCCAATCCCAAATTACCATGTATACTTTCTAAGTATGTTTCAGTGTGGAATCTACATGTTTAATACAACCTATTATACTTTGTCCCGTCACCACTGTATTAAATAATGTTTGAAAAGGGTATAAGTGTCACCAATGATATTACAAATCAAGAAACCAACATAAGATCGTTTAGAACAATTCATGAGCTGCAGAGGTTAATAGTACTTTTTGTTAAAAATAATTAACAAATATCAGTTTTAGATAACTAGTATTTGTTAACCATATGTAGATTAAAGATAACGTAAGTATTCTTGTGTCTGGAAGCGATGAACGAACACCCCTAAGGTCCTGTTCAGACTTTTCAGAAAAAGCTTGATTTACAAACTTTATTATGAAGCTTACTATAGTTAACAAACATCAACTTGACAAGTGTACCATAGTTGGATGTGCAACAAATAATATTTGACATCTGTCAATCACTTTTGAGTAAAAGTGGATTAAGCTTCCACTCACAGGGAAAGAATGGAGCCTAAGGGTGTGTTCTTTCACGACGTTTTGTTTTTTTAGATTAAGGTGACATGTATCATTTATTTATTGGGTTACTTTCCCATCAAAATTGAAATACTCCACTCTCATTGATTAACCATGGTGACATTAATCATAAAGCTACAAAATCCAACTTTTTCTTCCTAACTCCGAACGCACCCTAAGATCCCGTTCAGACTTTCTGAAAAAAGCTTGGTTTATAAGCTTTATTATAAAGCTTACGATCGATAAAATGATTTGAACCTTTTATTGGTATTCCAAAATATTTATCCATTCTTAATTAATTACATTTTCATTTAAATGCCAAACATATATAACACTAGACAAGTGTATCATAGTTGGATATGCAGCAAATAATATATTGACATCTCCATCACTTTAACTCAAAAGTACATTAAGCTTCCGCTTGCACCAAACGAACGGGTATAATTCAGAGATTGTTGAAAAACATTAATACCTCCCGTTCGATAATCACGAGTGGATTGAAGACAGTTGTCGACTTTCATTAGGTTTGTTTTAACCAAACTTCAGTAAATTCTCACTTTATTAAATTTGTCAGATTTTGATTCATTAATTGCGGTAAGATCAATGAAGTTTGAAATGAACGCAAGAAATCTTGTGTTTGAATGCAGGCCGAACACCCCGTCAACGCTAAAATCCCACTGTGTCGTCTGTTTATTATTAGTTATTTTCTAATTAGAGGCACGACACCAAGTAACCACCAATATGTTTTTGACATGTTTTTAGCTAGAGCGTAAAAGATACAATTCCTAAAATTTTAATAAAAAATAGAAGTTCAAGTGTAATGTAAATATATATATGCTTCATTTTTTTACCTCTTCAATTATTCACTGAATTATAGAAACAAGATGACATTTTATTTAAGACAATATAACTACATTCACTAACATAGAGATAAAAAGGACCATTACCAATTCGTTAATAAATTAGAAATGTCCGGGGAATGTTTCAAAGTGGCATGATTTTGTCACTCTTCATATAAAAAATTAAGTTGTGACCAAAATAGCATTGTAGTTTAATATAAAAGCCATTTAACTAGATAAAAAGCGAGATAGGCAAATTTGTTATTTAGGGTCCGTTCGATATTGAGCTTAAGAAATGGGCACAATATTTGATGAGCTTTATTGCCATGTGTTGGTTATACAGTGGTTAATATTACAAAAGTTCTGACTCTTCACTCACCTTGGGACTATCACCAAGACACAAACAAAGGAGCTTAATGATAAATGTTCTGATTGCTGCGTTTGGAATTCCTTTAAGGCGATTATCGAACGCAGTCTAAGGCTCTGTTCGGTAACAGCGACCCATATTATCAGTGGATTAATGCCTCTTTATGTGCCAGCCAAAATACCACAATAATGTATACATATCAATTGGCCCGTTCGTTCATCACTGTTACAATTTTTCTAGCTCACCGCGCCAATGTACAAGAATACCCTTGACTTGACGGTTCTCCATTCACTACAAAAAAAACGCCTTTTAGTGACACACAAAAAGTGTCACTAAAACCTTAAAAAGTGTCAGTATAGGACCAATTGGGATTTACCGACACACAAAAATAGTGTCAGTAGCACCGCAGTTACTAAAGAGTTTTACTAACACAAAACGGAAAAGTCGGTGAAAGGTTTTTATCTATACTGACAATTTATTTTATGTCAGTGTATACCCTTTCATGACACATTGATCAAGTGTCAAACTAACACTTTAGTGACACTTATTGTTGTGTCAGTGAATTCTATTGTGACATATGATGGTCATTTCGTTGGATGTTTAGTGACACTCTTTGTGTGTTAGTAAAAAGCTTTAGTGACTCATAGTTATAATTTAGTTGACACTTTTTTATGTCAGTAGAAAGTTCTTTTGAATTTTCATTGTGACTAATAAGTGTCAGTGAAACTCATACTAATATGTCAATATACATTATGTATATAATATATCATAATAAAGAGCATATTCATTGACCACTTCAATAAAAATGCATGTTTCAACTTTTCACTACAATTTAACTTTGTTAAGAAAAGAAAGATCTGTTACAAAACCATCAAAAAAATGGTCTTAATATTAACTTCAATGTCTAAAGTATGTAGAAAAGCCCTTGTACTCTCACTAGATTAAAAATAGGGAAGTACTACATATTAGAGAATATCTAGCATAATCCGGAAACTAAAACTATTCTATAAAATCATGTGTTGAACGATTTTCCAGCTATGTACACTTCATCCGATCACCCCAATAGTTCATGTCCGTGAGGAACCTGCAATATTATTTTCAAACACTTTAATAATGTGTACATAGTTAAAAGAACTCATTCACCAAGAATAGTAGTCTATGTAAAGATATATTGGTCATTAAATAGTACACACGTATTATATTGATGGTATACTACTATACTAGCTATTATATGTACCAAACGAAAGAGTTAGAGCTCTACTTTCAACTCCACTTTAACATCTTTGTATCAGCAATAGGCTTGTCATTAACGACTCAATTCAGCAAGGAAACATCAAAATAGCAACATCAAAATAGCAACATCAAGCAACACATCAGCTAACGATCATTTCAGCAAGGAAAATATGCAACAATAGAATGAAATTATATAAATACAGCAGCAGACCATACATTTTTTAAAAATCAGAGCAGCTGACTTGTAAGTATGAAAATCAGAGCAGCAAACCAGTTCTTTTCTAGTGCATAGTCTTAGTTTCACTCAAGAAGCAGCACTGATTGGACAAGCAACATTAAGCATTATCACAACAGCACCAACAGGCAACATCATAGCAGCAAATGATCAATTCAACAAGGAAAACAAGTAGCAATACAACGATATAACAGCAGCAGACCATACATTTTAAATAAATCAGAGCAGCAGACCAATTCTTTTCTAGTGCAGTCTTAGTTTTAGTTAAGAAGCAGCGCTGATTGAACAAGCAACATCATAGCAGCAAATGATCAATTCAGCAAGGAAAATAAGCAGCAATACAATGATATAACAGCAGTAGACCGTACATTTTAAAAAAATCAGAGCAGCTGCTTGTAAGGACAAAAATCAGAGCAGCAGACCAATTCTTTTAAACTAAATATGATATCATTAGTTACTGATTATATAAAGCACCACCCACTCAAGGGCAGAAACCAGAAAAACAATTCAAGGTTCCTAATATCTTGATCTTCATTTTGAACTAAAGTAAAGGAAAGAATCTCCTTACCATGGCCAACTCCACCATTCGAACCACCTACTTGATTTACACTAGATGAACGATTTGTGCCACTAGCAATGTTGCTTATCCCCTAAAATTGAGAAAATGATTTATACAAGTTAAGACACCATTCAGATTAAGGCAACAATGACAACTAAATAATATTTACAACATTAACAACTTTAGTATAAGAGCAACATTACTTGTAAGTTTAGGTGGTTGATGACAGCTGATAAACTAGCTTCTGGTATATGTGATTTCATGGATTCTATGACAGTACTCAATAAACCTTGCGTCAGTGCAAGGGCCCCTTGTGTTTGGGCAAGATTTGCTCTAAGTTCATCAACAGTTGTTCGCAGTTCTTGTGAGTTTTCCGAAGGTGCTGCAGAGCTTTCTTTCACTCTTGGAATTCTCCCAATGCATCTAATGTACCCCCTTTTTTCAGGTCCTTTGACTTTAGAGGAATTCATCATTTTTCCAATCATCTCGTCCCACTGATTTATTAGGTGGTTGTTGTGCTTCATTGTTAATAGAGATAACTCTAACTCGTCTCCGTTTAGCCATCCTAAAATATAAAACATATATCACCCCAACAATACTACATAAAATTGATACAAGAAAGTTGAAGATGCAAATCCCAAAGTTCAAAAAGATTAAATATGAATTCTGAAAAGAGACAAAGATGCAAGTCCCAAAGACCAAGTATAACTCATTGCTAGTACATACATAATGGAAGCTTATAAAATAGTGGAAATGATAGAAAACAACTTCACAAGATACGTCATCAAAAATTCCTAAGGTATGGCTACCAACTGTTCAGCATGCACTACATAACTTTGACGGAACAACTTGTACCCCTTTTTTCCTGAATTTTAAACTTGACTATTCCTGATGAGCACACTCATCAGACCATTTACACACCAATATTATTATACCATATGTATAATTAAAATGTAAATTTGTTCTACTTTGGATGATTTTGAAGATGATGTTATACCTAAGTTTCTAATTTATATATATATATATATTAGTTTATACGACTCCCCCACCAACAGTTGTCTAACTCCATATACATAATTGATGTTTGAAACAGCAACAGTTGTGCGAATTTCACGCATTATGCATAATACAGCATCAATAAAATTCAAGTGATGTGATAAGCAGCAACAGTTGGGCGGCTGATTCAAGTGATGTGATCAGCAGCAACAGTTGTGCGAATTTCACACATTATACATAATACATCATCAATTAATTTCAAAGTGATGTTTGAAGCAGTTGCTAGCTATGCATGGGGAATAAAAAGTAACATGCTGGGCGGCTGATTAACATATCTATTTATGAGAGTTTCTTGTAGAAGAATCGAGCAGATTATTCCTACACAACTACCACCTGGTGGATAGTCTGGTATATATACATCTATCTATAATGTTTTGTAAGTTTAGTAACACAGATACTACCTCTCTATATATCTTTTTCCTAATAAATAAACAGAAAAAGAATACATCCAAGATTTGTGTTGATGCTGCTGATTTTGCTCAACTTAGACTATAGACAATTGTTGGTGCAGTGCAGTACAGATAAGCCTAATTTAAGCATGCATTCCTCATCGTGTTTTGTTAAAAATATAATATTGGAATCAGAAGCATTGCATTGGCTTGTATTTAATTTTCTTACACAAACCAAAATTTCTTCCGAGTGTCAGTATGTATGTATATAAGCTACAGTGTAGTCTACCTTATTTTGTGAATCTCGAAATGGGAATTGTCTCTGTGATTAACATACCTACAATTATGGTCTAATGATCATACTCGTCCATACCTATATACATCTAACCTAAAAGAAAACCGTACATGGTTATTCCAACTTCAACAGAAGTCTGTTATCTGAAGCGCCTTTCAGCCACTAACTATTATGCAATTCTAATTCCTTTTGTAACTAGACAGACAATAACTAAAGATCGACCGTGCCCAATTTAGTGACTTAACAGATCTACCTTTTCCTCTCGACAACATAATACAACTCTCCTTCTTCCTCAATCTATTTCACTAGTATGCTATCAATTTCACATAATTTGAGAAAACGAAAAAAGTAGCATCCAATTGCAGAACAAGTGTTCAGAATCAGCAACAACGAAGTAAAATAGAAACGAATAGCATAAACCCTAATCTTAAAATTTGTGGAAATTAGAAGCCTTAAATTACATACCAATTGAGCCAACGACTTGAATCTGGTTTTTGTTTAGAAACCGGTCACCACGAACAAACTTGCAGACTCTCACGATTTTAGTGAAAAGCCAAGAACAAACTTGCAGACTCTCACGGTTTAGTGAAACGCCAAGAACGAACAATGACGGTTGAGCAGAACATCAAAAGGAAAGAAAAGACCAAGGACTGTAGGAGAAGATGATAGCCAAAATTTGTTGTGGAAAAAAGAGGAAGACTAACGCGAAGAAGGGATTTGGATCGTGAATCAGAGCGGCGTGGGCGGGAGTTTTGGAGTGGTACCGCCAATTACCGCGCTTCTAATTTCAGGATGTTTTAATAGTCTTTACGGTTACGGACTGAATTTATCAATTCTTCATTTAGATAAGTTATATATAATGACTTAATTTTGTAAAAGTCATTAAACGATGAGATATTGTAAATAAGTAATCGTGTTATGTCAGTATAGATCAGGTATATATTGACACATTTAAAAGAAAGTCAGTATAAACCTTTTGATTTTTAATGACATATAATATATGTGAGTAAAACATATTTTTAGTGACACAAAACTAAGTGTTACAAAAAGTGTGAGTCAGTAAATGTACAATTTCTTGTAGTGATTCCCCGTGTATGAGCAGAAAACTCATCTTCCTCCTCAACACTTCTTCACCCATCTTCCTCCTAGAAGCCCGAACTCTTCCCCTGAGAGCATGTAGTAAGTCCTCATTTTCTATCCCTTTCGCGTTGTTTTCATAATATTGCTGGCTAACCCTCGGTTGTTGCTCATGCACAGGGTACACTTTACTTTTTCGCTTGCCAGGTTTGTCTCTTCACCTTCTTCTTTTCCCTCTCTTGAAGATACGTTTTTTTTTGTACCCAGGCCGCTTGTCTATGTACACTAACCTGGTTTTTTATGGGTGCTAAGGAAGAGCAACCACCATTGTTGGAAAGGTTGTACTCCCGTTGTAGCGTAAACACTCTATTCTTTAACTCCCTGAACGATTATGTTCTGAAATTGGCTGACCGTGTAGTTATCATTATGTTTATTGTAGCCTGCTGAGCATTCATAAAAGTTGTAGTGAATCTGGTGAACAGTTGTCTTCTAATTATTCTTGTTTTGTTGATCAGGTGAAAGCTTTTGCTACTTTTGCTATGTTCCGCCTAATTGAATGAGTTGTTCTTCTGTCAATTTGGTGAACACTTGTTGTCTTCTAATTATGCCTTATTCTGCCAGCAATGAAAAGCTCCTGATTGACATAGCTGCCAGTTTGCAATGTTCTACCAGATATATACTAGGTTCGCCTGATATACACTAGCTTTCCTTTTGGAATTTGTACTATTGTCTAGCATAAAAAATAGACCAAATTATTGAAATCTGCAATAACTATTTTGTTGTTCTAGGTTGAGTAACCCTCTCGCTATCCTTGCCCCTCCTATAAATTATCAAATTTCTTTATGTCATAGATGCTGAGTGTTTTTATGGATCAAACAAAAGATTACCATTGGTCTCTGAAGTACTTATCCCCCCAGCCTTACTTCTACATTTCTTAATTAGTCTGGTTAATATTTGCAGTTCTCCTTAACTGGAAGAAGTATCAACCAATTGAACACTAGGTATATCAACTGTGAGTGTCAGTTGACTTCTATGTTATTGATTTCCTACAATGCTGATAACTTTGGCCGACAGTTTTTCAAATGTAACACCTATGGTTTTTTTAAAGGAAAAATTCACAAAATGCCACGATTTGAGTTTATAATTCACAATATACCCCCTTTTGGAAAGTTATTCACAAAATGCCATGATTTAAATTTGAAATTCACAAAATGTCACTGTCCACTAAGACGTTAGTTTTGCCGTTAAGTCCCTCTGGTAAATGACCAAATACCCCTAACGACAAAAAGGGGTATATCGTGAACTATAAACTCAAATCGTGGCATTTTATGAATTTTCCCTTTTTTTAAAAAAAATTGAATTGCGCTGTCTACTGTGCAATTTTTTAAATTTTTTTTAAAGTTCACAAAATACTTTTTTTTTGTTTTATAGTTCACAATATGCCATTATATGGGTTTTTATGTTCACAATATGCCACTATTTGAGTTTCGATGTTCACAAAATGCCCCTGTTTTTGCTGTAACGACTAGTTTAAACCCAACAACTCTTTTTTTTTTGCCTTTATAAGGACCTTCTTACCCTATAAAAAAAAGCACAAACACCATACTAAAGCCATGGTCTTGTTTACAACAACAATAAATGAAAATTTTCAAACAATTCATTGCAACTTAAATGAGTGGGTTAAGTTACAATGAATTGTTTGAAATTTTTCATTGATTGTAGTTGTAAACAAGGTCATGGTTTAGTATGGTGTTTGTGCTTTGTTTACATGGTAAGAAGGTCCTTTTAAAGGAAAAAAAGTTGTTGGGCTTAAACTAGCCGTTACAGCAAAAACAGGGGTATTTTATAAATATTGAAACTCAAATAGTGGCATATTGTGAACATAAAAACCCACATAGTGGCATATTGTGAACTATAAAACAAAAAAGGGTATTTTGTAATCTTTTAAAAAAAATTCAAAAAATTGCATAGTCGACTCAGCGCAATTCAATTTTGTTTTTTAAAGGGAAAATTCACAAAATGCCATGATTTGAGTTTATAATTCCCGATATACCCCTTTATGCCATCAGGGGTATTTTGGTCGTTTACCAGAGGGACTTAACGGTGAAACTAACGTCTGTTAGCGGACAGTGGGATTTTATGAATTTCAAACTCAAATCGTGGCATTTTGTGAACAACTTTCTTAAAAGGGGTATATCGTGAATTATAAACTCAAATCGTGGCATTTTGTGAATTTTCCCATTTTTAAATGATGGGATACGGTAAATAAGCCAGCTAGTGGAACGTACTTGGGGTACACTACAAGATCAGATGTTGTAGTAGGCATCAACAGGCTGACTGCACTGACTAATCTTATTGAAAAACAAAATGAAACCAATTCATCTGTCAAGGGAAGGCTTACTGATATGGCCGCAAAGATAAATAGGATTGAGATGGTTGTGTTACTTTTTGAGAAAAGCCAGGTTGATGTTGAGGATATGCTGATGAAGGTGCAGTTTGTCCTGTTTGGTTTTTCAATGTTTGTATTTGGGTGGGCCATGTTAGGTTAATTGGTTGTTACAGTTGCTTAGAAGCAATGTCAATTCAGTTGTAACCCACATCTTTTGTGTGGAAATGTTGTAATGTACTAATGTTACCAAAATTGTTGACCATCTGTCTTTTGTAGTAAGCAAGGAAGATGTTATGTTATGCTTGTAATAACCTTAATGTAAGCGATGATGTGATGCGTTGTTCCTCTTCTTTTAGGCATATGTGTTAGCCGTATATATGTATATAATTAGGCTTATATATTGTTTACTTATTTATTCATTATATCTTTAGGTCTGTTAAGATATTATCAATAGGTTGTTAAGATATTATTTAGGTTGTTAAGATATTATGTTTAGTAAAAGGCTTTAGGGTTGTATTATATAAACACAACTTTACGTTAATGAGAATCAGGGGATTATCTTGTAACATGGTATCAGTCACTTAGGTAGCTTTCTCTACTCCCACCGCTTCTCTTCTTTACGCCATTCATCTCTCATGGCCCCCTCCATCAAATTTCACCCGGCACTTGCCATCACAAACATCCGTAATTTCATCCCTATTGTTCTTGATCTTGAAACTGCGCAATACACATCGTGGCAGCTTTGTTCAAAAATCACGCTACTGCATACGACATGATCGATCATATTAAAACTGACGCCTTCCCTCCCTCCCTTGACGCTGACACCGGCATCGTCATCGAACCGGTAACTGCTGCTACTTCGACCCCGCCAAGCCGACCGAGACGGCCACCCCCATGCCGGAGCAACCCACCGAGACAGCGTCCTCAACTCCTGTAACCTCCTCTGCGGATGAAACAACCGCCCTCTGGTATTGCCTTGATGCCGTCGTTCTGCAATGGATCTACGACACTATCTCCAATGACCTTCTGCACACCATTATTAAACCAGATGCTACCGCTCTCTTGGCCTGGACTCAATTGGTGGCACTCTTCCAGGACAACCATCACACCCGAGCGGTACACTTGGAACAACAATTCTCCAACCTCTCTCTTGACGATTTCGACAGTATTACATCATACTGTCATTGACTAAAGATGCTAGCTGATCAACTCACCAATGTCGGCTCCCCGGTCTCCAATACTTGTCTTGTCCTACAACTTGTCGCCAGTCTAAATGACAGCTACTCCGGTATTGCGATGATGATTCAGCAGAGTGAACCCTTGTCAGTTTTCGCAAAGGCCCGCTCAATGCTTGTGTTGGAAGAGTCGACAATGGCGAAACGCAACGCCCGGCAATCCAACTCCATGCTCCTCACTTGCTCTGCTGCTTCGCTCGAATCAACTCCCTCTGCCGTTGCATCGCCTGGACGCGGTGTTTCTTCCCTAGACACGGCGTCTGCACGCGGCACCTCCTCTCACGGGCGCGGATGAAATAACGGTGGTCGGAAAGGGACGGGCCGTGGTCACGGCTCCAGCTACTGGTCGCATCTAGATAACACCAATATGGTTTCTCCTTTTCCCTCCTGGTCATCGTGGTATCCACCTATTGGTCCGTGGTCCGGCAATCCTCCTATGTGGGCGTCACCGCCCAACCAGTATCTGTCGACACCCGCACCGACCTGGTCTAGTTCTGCTGCAGCGCACCGCCCCAGTGTCCTCGGTCTATGACCCAATCACGCGCATCTCGTCTCCATGACTCAGCCCATTTATCTTGCCACTGATATTGATGCCATTATGCACACCCTGTCCCTGACTCCTTCAGATGACAACTGGTATTTTGACATGGGTGACACTTCACACATGACTTCTAACGTAAGTAATCTCTCGTCTTATATGAATTTAAGCAACTCACCTAGCATTACAGCTGGAAATGGTAACTTAATTCCTGCTCATGGGTTTGGTTCTTTTCAGTTCTCTTCCCCTTACCCCTTTGCATTTACGTTGTGTCCTTCATGCTCCACATTTAATCAAGAACCTTATATCTGTTATCCAATTTACTCGTGATAACCGTGTGTCTGTTGAATTTGATTCTTCTGGTTTTTCAGTTAAGGACCTCCAGATGGGCTATCCCATCTTGCGATGTAACAGCATCGGGGACCTTTATCCCTTCACGCCACCATTGCCCACCCGCCACTCACCTTCATTGCCACATCCGCTTGACTCTAGCATGCTCGCCTAGGACACCTCGGGTCTCACATCCTTCAATTGTTGCATGCAAATAATTTCATAGCTAGTTCTCCTTTATATTCTAATTTTCAATGTACTTCATGCCCTCCGGGGAAACATGTTCATATACCTTTTGCTTCTTTGTTATCTAGATCCCGGTTTCCGTTTGGTATTGTCCATAGTGATCTTTGGACTTCTCCTATTTTGAGTTCTGTCAAACATCGTTATTACGTTTTCTTTCTTGATGATTATTCTAATTTTTGTGGACTTTTTCTATTTCTCACTGTCTCAAGTATTCACTGTCTTCAAAGCCTTTTATACTTCCATCCATACACATTTTAAGTGTAAAATAAAAACTTACAATGTGATAATGGGCGTGAATATGAAAATTAAGCTTTTCACACCTTTTGTCAATCTACAGGCTTGCGCATTAGTTTTTCATGCCCACATACATCCCCTCAAAATGGAAAAGCTGAACGCAAAATCAGGAACAATCAATAATATGATGCATACATTACTTCATCATTCGTCTGTTCCTCCACATTTTTGGCATTATGCCCTCTCCATGTCTACTTATCTTCTCAACATCCTTCCGCTACCCCGTCTGGATTCTCGGTCTCCCTTATACCTTATCTATCTCCAGCAGCCCTCTTATTCCCATCTTCACGTTTTTGGCTGGCTTTGTTATCCTTAATTCCCTTCCCCACCATCCACAAACTTTAGCCTCGTTCTACCTCCTATGTATTTCTCGGCTATCCCTCTAATCATCGAGGGTATCTCTGGCTTGATCTCTCAACTGACCGCGTCATAGTCTCTTGTCATGTTATATTCCATGAGACTTCCTTTCCCTTTTCGCACATATCCTCTACACCCAAGTCGTCTTACACCTTTCTAGACTCTGTTGACTCTCCTCTTCTGCACCATGTGCTTTCTTCCCCTGCACCCGTGGCCCTATCCTCTCCATCCCCACCTCCCACGGCCATCCCCCTAAACCCAACCCCTCCTGAGCCATCTCTCCCTCCCTCTTCATCTACAGCCACAAAAGTTCCCCCACCTCGCCACTCCATGATCACTCGGAGCCAGCGTGGTATTGTGAAATCCAAACACATTTTTACCCTTATCTCCACTACTACTCCATCTCCTTTGCCCCGTATCCCATGGGCCGCCCTGTCTGATTCTAACTGGAAACTGGCGCAAGATGAGTATAATTCTTTAATTCAAAATAAGACCTGGGATTTGGTTTCTCGACCACCTGATGTTAATGTTAATCGTTCTATGTGAATTTTTCACCACAAGTTTCACTCTGATGGTTCTTTTGAGCGTTATAAGGCTCGTTTAGTTGCAGATGGCAGGTCTCAGTAGGTTGGCATCGATTGCACGGAGACTTTCATCCCTGTTGTCAAACCAGCCACCATCCGGATTGTGCTCACTCTTGCCCTTGCCCGCTCTTGGCCCATTCATCAGCTGGATGTCAAGAATGCTTTCCCTCATGGCCATCTCAAAGAGAAAATGTACATACATCAACCCTAGGGTTTTCATGATCCTGCTAATTCGACTTTTGTGTGTCATCTTCGGTGATCTCTGTATGGTTTGAAGCAAGCCCCCCGTGCTTGGTATCAGCGGTTTGCCGACTACGTCTCCACCCTGGGTTTTAATACATAGCAGGCCTGATCATTCCCTTTTCATTCTTCAACGTGGTCCTGACATAGCATATTTATTGTTATATGTGGATGACATCGTTCTCACTGCTTCTTCTGAGCGCCTTCATCGGTCTATTATTAGTACTCTTGGCTTAGAGTTTGCTATGAAGGATCTTGGGCCTCTTCATTATTTTCTCGGTATTGCTGTCACACGCTCCTCTGCTGGCCTATTCTTGTCACAATGTAAGGATGCTGAGGAAATAATCGCTCGTGCTGGCATGGCTTCTTGCAAACTGAGTGCTACCCCTGTTGATACAAAGTCCAAGGTTGGTGCATCACCTGCCAGCCCGTTGTTCTCGGATCCTACTCTTTTTCGGAGTCTTCTAGTGCTCTACAGTATCTGGCCATCACCCGTCCAGACATCTCTTATGCTGTACAGTGGGTATGTCAACATATGCACGCTCCAAGAGATGTGCATATGCAGGCTCTTGCTACCGTTAGGTAGTTTACCTTCATTAAATTAAACTCAATTTTCAAATTTTCAAAATTTGAAACCGGTAGATACGACGAGATGCAGATCGCGTCAACGACGTTCTCCGAGAGCGAAAACCCTAGATTTGCAGTCGCTGGAGGTGACTTAGATCAATTACAGATTGGCACCCGTGTTCTTGTTTGTATGCCTTGACCATGATGGTAAAACCTTTTCACCGACGAACGATAATCCTTGTAGAACACTTCAAGAACTTCGTGATTCACATCCACGTTGTGCCGGCAGCGGAGGAAGGCACGATATTACCGAACATCAATAGAAGTAAGTCTTATAATTTAGAGATTGTTGAAAAAGATTAATGCCTCCAGTTTGATAATCACGAGTGGAAGATTAATCCCTTTTATAAGAAATTTAAAGACAGTTGTGGATTTTTCATTGGGTTTGTTTTAACTAAACTTCAGCAAAATCTCACTTAACATGTCAGATTTTGAATCAATAACTGCAGTTTGAAATGAACGCAAGAAATCATGGGTATGGAATGCAGCAGCCGAACACCCCTGTTAATGCCAAAATCCCACCACGTCATCTGTTTTTTTATTAATTAGGAATATGTTTTTGACATGTTTTTAGCTAGAGCGTAAAATATACAGTTCCTTAAGCTTTAATAAAAACTATAGAAGTTAAAAGTGAAATGAACATATATATATATACCAACATAGATGAGACTGTATATTTAAGACAATATAACTACAGTCACAAACATGGAGATAAAAAGGACAAATATCAATTCGTTTATAAATTAGAAAATGTCTGGGGAAAGTTCAAAGTGGCATGATTTTGTCAATCTTCATGTAAAACTAAGTTGTGACCAAAATAGCATTGTAGTTTAATATAAAAGCAATCTAATATAGTGGTGGACCTAGATTTTAAGATCTGTGTGTACTTTTTACTGAATAGTAATTTCTCAAATAAACTGTTAAAATTTAATTTTAAAATGATATTTAGTATTTAAATTACAATTGCTCTATATGAGTCTTTATCATTTGAAATGATACATAGTAATATTATTGTCAGTGTACTAATAATATATTTGATTCTACATAAGTGTTTATATTATCACTAACCAGTTCATCTCCCATTGTAATATATTTCATGAGTGGGGATGCTCTTTCAACTATAGTTATAGTAACTGATAGCATCAATCCAAGTTTTGAGCATGCACTATTTTAAATATCAAAACATCATATTTCGGTTAGACTATTTAGTTATCTAACATTTATTATTAATTTTTGTTATGTATATATAGACACATATATATATTTGTATTTTTCTAAAAACCTGTGAACCTCCACAGATTCTAAACCCCCACAGATTCTAAGGTCGGTCCGCCATCGATCTAATATATCAAAAGCGAGATAGTCAAATTTGTTAAATATTCTTTGTAGGTTGTATTTGACACCCAACTCCTAAAGATTGAATTTAGAATTTTATATTTATATAAAGTCATGTAACTATGTAAGTTTAGATATATAGTTGCTTGGAATACAAAAAGAGACGATATCAACTATAGAATGGACCTAATATGAATTACCCAATTAAATGAGATTACCCTGGTTTTAGTGTCGTCTTAACGATTTAGGGGTTATGTGCTTTAATCTAAATGAGACCTTTATAAAATTAAATTATATATATATATATATATATAATTACTAAATTAAATTATGTCACTTACTCTATAAATAAATAAATAAAAATAAATATTTTATAGATTTGTGAATATCTTAATCATAAGCACTCCACTTTACAATATTTATTTAATTACTATTATAACTAACAAAAAAAATTAGAGTCCCATCATTTTGGGGGCCTGTTCCGTTGAGCGGAATGCGCCACCCTCCTAGACGCCATGCTGTTTTACCAATGCTGTTTTACCACTCTAAAATATGCAGTCAAAATAGTTTTTTAAGAATTTGAAAGTGTTGAGACAAGATCAACCGAAACAAGTTAGAACTCCAAAGTAGTTCAAAATTTCTGCACAAAAGAAACATGACATAAGCAAATATAAACTAGAGAATTGACCTAATAAGCATTACCCTCTCAATGAGATACCCTGTGCCTTACCACCGAGAAATATGCAACCAAAGCTACGTAAATGGAATTTTTTTTGATAATTGCTGGTGAAAAACCAGACTAAACGTAACCAGTTTTGGTATAAAACCAAAGCATAACAGCAATGACATAGTAAAACAAAGAGAAGACAGACAGTCTTCAAAAGAAAAAAAATACTCGGACAGAGGGACTAGAGATGTAAAATGCTGAGGATGCCCTTCATGTTGCAGATTACTTCCATAGACGCTGAAACAGGGAGCACTTTCTTCATTTCCCATTCCCACACATGTCTTTTAACCGCAAGAGAGCACTCCTGCCAATCTGGGGCTTTGTTCTGAAAAATCTTTTCATTCCTTATCCACCAAATCCTCCAGATGCTATGAATGGAAGTGGAAGCCCAAGATTTCCTGAGAAGAGGAGGAATATCCACGGCGCACCAGAGCTCAAAAGCTTGATCAACTGAGGAAGGGAATGCCGTATCTAAGCCCCACCACGATAGAAAGGCTGCCCATAGCTTGAAAGATTCAGGACAGTGAAGGAAGATGTGGGATGCTGTCTCTATAGCTGTGCAACAGAGCGGGCACCATAGCTGGTTCAGAGGGATCAAACCTTTCTCGAAGAGGACGTCCTTGGTGTTTAGTCGGTTATGGAGACTGAACCAGGCCAGGAGCTCTATACGTGTGGGGGGGGGGGGGGGGGCTAGCTTTCGCCAAAGAAGAGAGTGCCAGACAGGGAGGTTCGGTTGGCCGCGACTACAGATAGCTTTGTAGAAGGACTTACAAGTGTAGGCTCCATCTGCTGAAAGGGACCACCGCAGTTTGTCTGAGGAAGCGGAGGGGTAGGGTAAGATGGAGCTGATCAGCAGAGATTACTCATTCCATTCCTCTTCTTCGTACACAAAAAGAGGCCTTCTCCATATCAGGTTCCAAAGTCAAAGCTCGCCGTTCCAAATACCTACTTCTGCTACACTAGCAGTCTTCTGCTCACTAAGAAGGTATAGCCTGCTGAACCTGGATTTTAAGGAGAAATTACCTGCCCATGGGTCTAACCAGAAGCGCACCAGGCTGCCGTTGTTGAGAATCCAGCGTACATTATCTTTTACTGTCGAGTTAATTACTGGCGACCAGCTGCACAGAGACATGATAGTTTTCCAGGGCCCTCCCCCTTTTAGCTTGTTCCAGCCCTCGTCAAAGATCGGCATGTCAATACTCGTATTATACACAACACCCATGACTCTTTTCCAGAGACGGTTTTCAGATTTTTGGTAATGCCACCACCATTTGAACAGCAACGTGACATTTTTTGATTCAAAATCGCAGACCCCAAGACCACCAAGAGATATTGGATGAGAGATCTTATTCCAGGACATGAGGGGAACACCACGAGAAATACCATCGCCCCAGAGGAAAGATCTTTGGATTTGGTTAATCCTTTTGATCACACTTTTAGGCATTTTGAAGAGGCTGATATAGTATGTGGGGAGGCTGTCAAGTACAGCTCTAATTAGCACTAGTTTCCCCTCTCTGGATAAGGATTTTGCCCGCCAGTTTGATAGCCCGTTTTTCAACTTTGTCTATTACTGGTTTCCATGTCTTGCTTAGCTGGGTATTTGCTCCCAGAGGGCAGCCTAGGTAGGTGTCTGGCAGCTCTTTAATAGTGCAGCCCAGTGTTGTCTTTAAGGTCTCGATCTGATCTTAACATAGATTAATAGGAAAAGCTGTTGTCTTTCCCCAGTTTACATCAATACCGCTCATATCTTTGAACCACGCTAGAACCCATTTGACAGCTAGGAACTCATTTACGTATGGCTTGCAAAAGATCAATGTGTCATCTGCGAATTGGAGGTGGGACACCCTCAACGAGTGTCTTCCAATGCAAACACCGGATCTTACTCCACGTTGGATACCTGTGTCAAGCAACCAGTTTAAAGCTTCAGCAGATATAATGAAGAGGAGCGGGGATAGCGGATCGCCCTGTCGTAAACCTCGCCTTGGGCGGAAAGGGTGGGACGGAGAACCGTTTACGAGGATGGAGATGCTGGTGGTAGTGATGCATTCTCGGATCCATGAGCACCAGGTTGGTCCAAATCCCATTAGGATTAGCATTCTTTCCACAAAATTCCATGAGACGCTATCAAACGCTTTTTGGAAGTCGATTTTCAGGAGGACACCTTCTTTTTTTGATGCTCTTAGCCATCGGATTACTTCATTTGCAATGAGAGGGCCTTCCAAGATCTGCCTTCCTTTAAGAAAGGCGCTTTGAGTTTCTCCGACTAGCTTCGGGAGAACCTTGGCTAGTCTTAGTGCAAGGATCTTTGCAATTAATTTATAGATGCATCCTATCATACTGATAGGTCAGAATTCTTCTACCCTGGTGGCTCCAGGTATTTTCGGAATTAGTGTGATCCACGTCATATTGCAGCCCTTGGGTAGTCGTCCGTGGGTAAAGAAGCTCTTGATAGAGTTTGTGAAGTCAACCCCAATTATCTGCCATAGTTTCTTGACAAATCTGAAGTTAAACCCATCGTAACCTGGTGCTCTGTCATCGCTACAGCTCCAGATTGCTGCTTTGATTTCTGCGTCGGAGGGCAAGGTTTCTAGAGAGTTTGCTTCTGCTTGGCTAAGGCAGGGACGTCCCTGGAATGGAGGTAGTGACTCACTGTCCAAAGGCGCCGAGAAGAGGTTTTTGTAGAAGCGAGTGATTTCCTGTTTTATGCTACTCAGGTCTGAGGAGAGTTCGCTGCCAACAACCAGTTGAGAGATTCTGTTTGTTTGTCGGTTCATAGTGGCAAAGCGGTGAAAATATTTGGTATTGTTGTCCCCTTGCAGTAAGTTTTTTTCGCTTGAGCATTGCCGCCAGTATACTTCCTGTTGTCGCAGGTGTTTCAACATTTGGCAATGTAGAGCCTTTCTCCTTGTGGTCCTTGTTTCATCAGGGGGTGGGCTTCATCCAGTTCATCAATTTTCCGGAGCTCGTCTGTCAATCTGATTATCACAGTGTTTGAGTTTTTGAAGACCTTTTTGTTCCAAGTTCTGATGGGTTTCTTAATATGCTTGAGTTTTGCAGGGAGATTGATGTTTCCAAGTTTCGGCCACTCATGTTGGACTAACTGGATGAAAGATGAGTGATCTAGCCATCTGTTGATAGCCCTAAAAGGTTTGGGACCCCAATCCCTTTCTTCAAGAGTGATCCACATGCCTCTGTGATCAGATAGCTTCCATGTTTTCCCTCCGAGCTTCAAATCTGGGAATGTAGAGAACCACTCTACAGCTGAGAACGCTCTGTCTATACGACTCATCGAGTTGTTTCTTCGCCAGGTGAATTTACAGCCTTGAAGCTCAATTTCAGTCACACCTAATTGGTTCAGCCATTCTTTGAAATCTCTCATGCTTCTGTTTTCAAACTGTGGGTTCCCTCCCTTCCTATCTTCTCCTTTCAGAACTTCATTGAAGTCGCCAAGCAGTAAGATGGGATGTGGTAGTGAGTCTTGTATGTCAATCACTTCTTGGTACATGATTCTTCTATCTTCAGCATCAGTAGGGGAGTAGGTAAAAATAATAGAACCAGAGAAAGAAATATTTTTCCATGACACGTCTAGGGCCATCCATCGGTTACTCTTGATACAGTTGGTGACTATGACTTCATTCGGGTTCCATGTGATGATAATACCTCCAGAGTGACCTTGTGCCTGAATCTTCTCCCAGGCAGTTTGGTTCTTCAATCCCCAAAGGGACTGAATTTTATTGAGGGGGAGTGAGTGGTGAGTTTCGAGTAGGCATGCTATGCATGCTTCTGTAGCTGTTACATCTTGCTTGAGCATATTCCCTTTCTCTTTCTTTTTGATTCCTTGGATATTTTGAAAGAAAACTTCCATGGCGTGAGTATGATCTGGATTCAATCCTCTTGCTTCTTCTGAGGGAGTTACTCAAGTTAATGGCTGATCGATCGGGGTGAGGGATGGAGCATTGAAGTTTTTCCTCGAAAGCCAGACATCTTGGCGTTTCTGGTGACTGGTTTCCTACGTGAGGTGGGCTGCTAGGGGGAGATGGGCTGAGGCTATTATGGTCTTGGGTTAGGACTATCTCCCGATGGATTTCTTGTGCTGGGAGAGTTGGGCTTGCTGGTGATGGAGGATTTGGATATTGAGTTGTGGGGGATTGGGAATTCAGAGAGTTTTCAGTCGGGGTCAAAGTTTGATCTGAGGTAGAGGCGGTAAGCGACAGCTTTGATTGGTAGAAGGTTGGAGCAGTATGGGGGGCTACAGGCATGCGTGCCTTTTCATTGATCGAGATAGTGGTGTCTCTGACCTCTAGTGGTGAAGGCTGCATGTATCTCACATTATAATAGCATGGCTCGCGGGGGAGCAGCAGAATAATACGATTACCAAGAGTGAAAAGCGGCTCTTACAGAGAGTGGGGGATATAGTTGAATAATTGGTCGAGGAAGGGTCTGGAAGCTGCGACTTATTGTACGTGTCCCCTCTGGTTCTGCCGTTAACTTAATCTTATTATTTGCCTCTTTGTGGTTGTTGAGTTCCATGCTGATGTGGATCTTGCTAGGCCAACTTATTGTGGCACGTGGACGGTTTCCTCGGCGGAATTCATGGGGTCTTCTAAGCTTTTTCCTGGTAGCTTGTGCACGTGTCCTGGAGTTGGTTTGTGAATTGGAACAGCGTCGATTGGGCTGCTCGATTCTCGATCTTTCATGGGCTTCCGGTGGTCGGAGATATCCTCATTCCAGATTTCGACTACACCGATTTTGACAGGATCTTCCCCATCATAGCACAAAATCTCTTTGTTGATGATTTCCCAGTGCCCAGTTTTGATCCGGACATGTGCCTCTAGGAAAGCCGGTGAGGTTGGAATTGGAAGTGTTATGTTAAGATACACATCAACCGAGGCTATTAAGAACCCCAAAGTAATTGAAATTTCAGCACCTCACGAACCAAAAGCCTCCTAAAGAATACTTCCGACCCCAAAGTAATTGAAATTTCCTTGAGCACATCACGATGTCTTGTTGCATAATATGTCTTCATAATCTAGGCCGCCGAAAAGGTGGAAATCATTAGTGAATAACTCACCTGCTTAACAAAGAGTGATCGGCCGCGGCAATCTCTTCATTGAAAATAGGTCCAATCTCCCCCATTAGAGTATAATGATTGAGGAGACACATGAAGCAACTGGGTACCAATATGAATCCCATTGTTATGGTTTCAGCTGGCCCGTTGTTTAATAATGTCTTTTCTGCTGATGTTGTTGCTTTAGTTATTATTCTTGTCATTTTTGTTATTATTGTTGTTTGTGGTTGTGGTGTTGTTATTGTCCCTAAGGCTTTAAGTGGATGAATGCAGAAGAGACTTCGTTCGCAGGTTGTGAAGGATGGATGCTTTGGTTGCGACTCGAAAGCGAGAGAGAGTGTGTATGTCTTTCAAGCAAAGGGATAGATAGAGCGTGAATTTACGGAGATAAAGTTTGTGCGAGGATATAAACAAGCAAAGGAAGTGAAACGGAGAGGAATAGTTAGGTTTGGAGTTGAATTTTGGATACCGGGAGAAAAATAAAAGTTTTTGAGGGTATATATGTCTTTCAGAGTAAAATCTACTTATGAAGCTGCGGCTCTTTTTTCTCGTAGTCTTACAGTTGTCTTTAAAATGTAAAGACTACTAAAAACGTAACAGTTGTGTTATCCTGCTATTTTTCTGCTTAATCTATCTACAATGTATTAAAGACCACTATAATTTATGACAGTTGTCTATAATTAGAAAATCAAATTTGTAGTAGTATATTCTTTTAGACTCGAAATATCTTTATTCAGCTCAACCCAAGATCTATAAAAAAACGGATGTACAACAATCAGACCATTTTTCCCTGAATTTGTTCCCAGTAGCGACAGAGCATCCGAGAGGGAGCAGGTTTTTTCGCCCCTTCTATATTAACAGGCCCCAAAACTACCGTTTGTTGACCGGAGTTTTTATCATGATAGATTTTCACTTTCCATTCTCTCTTGATTCAACTTTTGTACCCGTCTGTCTCGGTAGATCCGAGGTTGATAGTTTTTTCCCTTCTCCTCGCCATAATTGACAGAGAAATTTTTCTCTAGCTGATCAAGAAGAACCGCAGGCAATGTAACTAGTAAATTTAGCCGTCACTAAGAATGATGAGAGATCGAGAGAGCATTTTCATTTTTAATAAACAACCAACAGACTTTAATTTTATTGCTGTCTAATGAATGTGAAGAAGGGAGGAAGACGAAGGAATGAAGAAATTGGGGGCGAGCAAATCTCTTTGGCACAATTATCTATTATTATGATCACTTTTGAAAATTTTCTTACGGATTGAGTAGAGGGTAGCCTAACACCACTGACATACGTGCTTTTTGATCTTAGTACTATTAGTTTTATTTATGAGATTATAAGCTGTAAGACTAATAAATTGAGTCTATATATTAATTGTATATGTGCTAACGGACGTGGCGGGAAAAGAAAACCAGTAAAGGAAGAACCTCAAGTCGTTCGAGCTAATACAAACAACAGCAGATGTTTGTAGTCTACATGGAATTTCGCTCTAGCACCGCAAAATTTTCAAATGTTATAATGTATACATTAATTTAATTGAAAACAAAATTTGACTTGCTGCTATTAGTTAATGGTCTTCGTCCTAAATCCTAATACTGATACCGCTCTTGCCTCTGAAGTCAAAAACTAGACATAGGAAAGTCGGTAATAGCCCACTTTCACAATCGGGGTTTCTGATCTAGCGACAAGCAAGGATTGAGAATAAGTTTTCCTCCTCGAAGAACACTATAAATAGGTGGATATATTTAGTCGGAAACCACACATTCTCATTCTCAAGTTTTCTACAGATAAGTGACTACTACACTCATTAACTATAAACACACTGAAAATTTCCCTCTTTGATTCATCATTCGTTATTCCCTACCTAGCGATTCATTAAAGTTGCTAAAAGAAATGGCCAACCATGCTAAGATGGTAAGCATTGCCTTCGTGGTGATGCTCCTTCTGGAGCTATCTCTTGCAGCCAGGCCTCATAGAGGACATGGTGCAGCTGCTGGTGGTGGCGGAGGAGGAGGTGGTGGCGGAGGTGGAGGCGGTGGTGGGAGCTCTGGTGGTTCTGGATATGGTTCTGGGTCTGGATCAGGTTCAGGGGGAGGTTACGGTGATGCACAAGGTAGGTATGGAGGCAGTGCTGGAGGAGGGGGTGGCGGTGGTGGAGGTGGTGGGGTGGTGGTTCTGGGCCAGGTGGTTCTGGGTCTGGTTAGGATCAGGATCCGGGTCTGGATCTGGATACGGGGCGGGATTGGGAAGAGGGGTAGGAGCTGGCCAAGGCGGTGGAGGTGGTGGAGGTGGGGTGGTTCTGGGGGAGGAGGTGGAGGGGGAGTAGGCGGTGGGTCAGGCTACGGTAGTGGCTCGGTTCTGGCTATGGAGGTGGTGCTGGTCTTGGTAATGCCGGGAGAGGAATGGGTGGTGGCGGAGGTTCTGGTGGAGGAGGCGGAGGTGGTAGAGGTGGGTCAGGATACGGAAGTGGTTCTGGCTATGGATCCGGAAGTGGCAGTGGGGTTGGTTCTGGAGCACAGGGAGGAGGCAGTGGTGGCGGAGGAGGAGGTGGCGGTGGGATCGGGTCTGGGAGTGGTGGAGGATATGGATCAGGTTACGGAAGTGGATATGGCAGGGCGGTGGTGGCTGAATTAAAAATTAGTGGAATTCAATCTGCATTTGGTGAACTAGTTATACAATAAGATTGCTTTCTCCAACAAATAAAAAATTGCAATGTTGGCTTTTTAAATATAGTGGATGTTCGAGTGTTATGATATGATATCATTCTTGTATGAATAAAGTGCCATTGGTACGGGGCAGTACTGATGATGAGCTAGCTAGCTATAGTATTTAGGATCAATTAATATGTTTTTGTACGTCTTATTTATAATCAAATTGATAAAGTGTTTTCCCTATCTTCGCTTTGGTGAGAGTGAATAATAACATCTGTAAATCTTGCTCCTATAAAATCTATTATGCAGTTTCAAGGCGACTTGACAATTTTGATCCAACCCGGATCAAACCCGAACCCAACCCATAATTTTACAGATTAGAGTTTTGATTATTGATCTATCTTTTTTTTTGGGTTGGGTCAGAGTAATAAGTTGATTTTGTGAGTTGGGTTAGGGTAGAGATCCAAACACATGATCTAACTCAAAACCCGAAAATATGTTTGTTAATAATAAAAAAATATGTTAATGTGCATACATATATATTATTTTCAAACCAAAACATATCTTAGTCTTAAGCAAAAAGTATTATACCATTCAGTCGGGTTATTCATTCAAAGTGGCATGATTTTGTCAATCTTCATATAAAAAATTAAGTTGTGACCAAAATAGCATTGTGTAGTTTAATATAAAAGCCATCTAACTAGATCAGAAGCGAGATAGTCAAATTTGTTACTTATTCTTTTGGGTTGCATATTTGACACCCAACTCCTAAAGATTGAATTTAGAATTTTATATATAAGAAATCATGTAACTATGTAAGTTTTTTTTATAGTGGGTAGATTTCAAACCCAAGTTTAGATAGTTGCTTACAAAAAGATTCGATATCAACTAAAGAATGGACCTAATATGCATTACCCAACGATATGAGATTACCCTGTTTTACCACTCTAGAATATGCGGTCAAAATAGTTTTTTAGGAAATTGAAAGTATTGAGACAGAGATCAACAGAAACAAGTTAGAACTCCGTAGTAGTTCAAAATTTCTGCACAAAAGAAACATGACATAAGCAAATATAAACTAGAGAAATATGCAACCAAAGCTGCGTATATGGAATTGGAAGTGTTCTGTTAAGATACACATCAACCGAGGCTATTAAAAGCATCCATAATGGTTATGAGATTCTTAACAGATTTCTAGGTGTCATATCACCAGAAAATATTTTTTTATTGCGCAACTCTCATGTCTACAATAAGAGGGTTCCTTAACCTTGTCACTCATCCCATTATTTTTTTCTTTTTCCCCCACTATTTTCTTTTACTTTACTCATAAAATAGTTATTACTTTGTAAAACTTTTTTAGAAATGATTAAATATTTTTTTATTGAACATGCCAGATATACAACCAATCGCTTTTATTTTCCGTATGTTCCTTAAACAAGGAACAATGAAAAAGAAATTGGGTGGATTCTACACCAATGCAAATCTTTTTTAGTTTCTTACTGACAAATGTGGATGAAATCACACCATTGTGGATGCCCTAAGAACCCTAAAATAATTGAAACCAAAAGCCTCTAAAGAACACTTCAGGCCATATGCAGTTATTATTTTATTTTATTATTTTTTTGATAACTGACCATCTGCAGTTAGTAAGTTTCCTTGAGCACATCACGATGTCTTGTTGCATAATATGTCTTCATAATCACTACAACATTATTGGGTATTTGGGGCAAGCTTAGATTATCAATTAGTGCAACTAGAAGGGTGCACCAAAAAAGTTAGAACAAACAGTGCCAAACTACTTGACTACAGCAAATGGTGCATAAAAAAAACTTGCCCTAATAGATATGAACAAACGGGGCGCATAAAATCTTGCACTAACTGATTATATCAATTGGGGCAGCCATTTATGTCGCCCTATTTGTTGATATCTCCCAAAACCATACATATTCTCCGAGTAATCAAGTAGTTAACCTAGTGGTGCAACATTAAATTTGCACTAATTGATAGTATCTAATAGTGCATTCATGTTTAGTCGCACTAGTAGTGTAGTGAGTTTCATAACTAGATTAACTATCTCTTGGTGCACACTTCATATCGCTCTAATAGATAGCATCAATTGGTGCAATTATATTACAGTCACCCTAATGGTTGAATGGTGCAAGTATCCTCTCCCAATATTTGGTTTGGTAAAATAGTGCATCTTTCATAATTGCCATCAATTAGAACAAACAGATTTTATGCCCTATTAGATGCGGTCAGTTGGTGCAAACTTAATTTCGCACTAATACCCCACTTCTATTATACAACTGAGTATTGGCTTCTAACCTATCACAGTCATCTTCTTCACTTCACTCACGATTATCTTCATTCTGGCACGCGGGGGAGCAACATGCTTGAACAAGCCGGTGGCGTACTCGGACTCTCTTACAACAACAATCATTCGGCTATCTAGTGAAGTCATCGATTCTGGTACTGCTACCCCCTAACCTGTTTCGGAAGTCTACGTTTCGGCTATTATTCGGCGTACTCGAGCTCTGTTGTCTTCTGTTTAGGGCTACCATTATTTGTTTAGTGCACAGATATGAATTTACACCATGTGATTCCTTTATATCGCGCCAAGTTGCAAGCCTTTTACCCAATTGTGATATTTGTATACCAGTTGACTCACCAAGCTTCATCCAACAGGGAGATGATTCCCCAGGTTTCTGGAAACAGGTAAACAAAAAAGAAAAGTATATGAGTGACAGCTAAACCTCTTGAATAATTGTCTTTTCAAATATCGATTCATTGCTGTTTGAACATGCATAAAATATCTGAATAATTGAGAACCCTAAATTGTAGAACTACTAGTGTTCTCAATTATTTTAGTTTCTTGTATCTAGTTTTAAGATAAATGGTTCTCAAGATTCTCACATTAACTGCTTCTCTCTTTAATGATAGCAAAGTAGTTTTCTTTTTACAGTTTCAAATAAACTTGAGGATTTATACAATGCACAGTAAATGAGGTTTTTACGTTCCTGGAGCAGAGTGCAACATTCTTATTAGATCAAAAGAAGTACTACTCCATTTTTTTCTTTTCCCTTCTTTTTCATTCTTCAGTCTTCTAAAAATTTATGGTTGAACAAGTTATTCAGTAGCTCATATAATTTTTCATGTCTAAAAATTTCAGGTTTTTTGAAGGGCAACTATATGCTATTTCATGTTATTTCATCTTTGCAATTTGCTATCTACGGAAGCCGCTATCATTGCTTATAGTCCATCTGTTTGTTGGTTATGAGATTCAGTATTGACTGCTCCTGTGTTAGGTTATTTCATATTTTCAAATGATTGGTAGTTTCGAAGAATGTTGTCATTCATTGAATACCTTCTTTACACCGTAATTTCAAACTAGCAGCACTTTTAGTTTCAAGCTTTACAGTACAAGTGTGACTGAATCTTAAGTTAGGTACATGGAAAAATGATATATATATATGTGCCTATTTTTTCCATGCTTTAGTTCTATGTTTGGAAAACATGAATTTGTTGCACAATTAGCCTCCTGTCGTGTTTGAAGTTCTCCACCAAACTTGACTATTGCCTGAATCTGATTTACTATTTCCCGCTCAGCATTATTATTTTTGTTTCTTTATTATCACGAGGATGGATTTCATTTGCTATTATTAGCTTTTTTTGCCTTGAAGGTGTGGTTTTGAAATACTTCATTCTTCCTCTTGTATAGGAGTTTTTTTGGTGATATTTTTTGAGAAATTGAAGACTGATGTCTGTAGCACCAGAAGACAACTGGTATAGTCTTCTAAATCTAAGTGGATAGATTTATGAGTTAAGGATCCATGGTATAGTCTAAATGTATTTACTCTTTGACGACACAGTCTGCTATTGGTGAGTATTTTGGTCAAAATGGAGAGTTCATCTCTTGAGCAATCCTTTATTTTCTTACTACAGTCACCAGTAGATAGTAAACCAATAATGTTGACTCTTGAGGAATCCATACAAATTCAGGTAAGAGTTTTATTTGCACCGCTTTCTCGGCCGGCATGTCGTGCTAACCAACTTCCGGTCTATACAGAACAGAATCGGAGCTGATATAATAATGGCTCTTGATGACGTCGTGAAAACAACCATTACAGGTCCCAGAATTGAAGAGGGTATGTATTGCACCCTTCGGTGGATTGATAGGTGCATTGAAGGTGAGAAATATATGCAATATATACCTTAGCAGTATGTTCAAGTAGTTGTTGTTTTATGTTCTGTTGAGTACACTGTATATAACTTAGCAGTATGTTAATAGTGCAGTATCAAAACTGTGGGTAAGTACAGGCTTTTTTTATTCATTCCCCATTCTTAAAAATCTTTTCTCTGCCGCAATGTAGACATACAACTGAAAACTCTATAATTATTTTCTACCGAGTACCTTTATCTTCTTTTTTTTCTTTCTTTTCAATAATAACAAATTGGGTTTGGCTTGTTTGCATGTGATGCGATCATAAACACTGAAATTGTGTAGATATAATATACAAGCAACTACTTCTATAGATATCTTGTTTTATTGTTAGGTTGCTGATATTCTTGAATAAAAGTTGGATAGGAAATTCGCTCGGGTAATGGATAAGGGAACTTTGGATGCCATTAAGTTTCAACAGCAATGCTCCCACCAGATGACAACATTCCATGAAAACTATGAATATGGGCCACAAGTCAGCTTGAAAGCTAGTCTATGAACTCATGACACTTGTATCAAGTTGGGCAATCACTAAATCAAAAAGGTACACTTAGCTAGTTATATATTGTACATAATCCAAGTAGTGTTGTTGAGAATTGCGTATAAATCCCAAGAATTCAACTAGCGGTGCAAATGATGGCTGGAGATAAACTATCAAGATAATGACTAACAGCACGTTGAATTCCATATATAAAATGAATATAAGCTTATTTCTCTTCTTGACAAGACTAAGGAAGATATTTTTCTCTTCTTCAAGCTCTACGATCCTAAGAAAAGAACTGAAGTATTTTCGTCCTTTCTTCTAATAGAGGGTAATTTGTTTATTTCAGTTCTGTGTAATTCTTCTTGGTGAGTCAATGCTTGGGTATGACATCTTCTGTTTGAGCTGATATTCTATGTTTTTTTTGTCTTATCCAAAAGTGTATCTTGTGGGTTTAGATACAAATGAGCAATATAATTTAAAGTTTCTGTTTTCCATAAGTTGATATTTCATTTACTGCTTTTTGCTTGGCTTTGTAGGTATTGGTTTTGGCTTTGCTTGCAATCTTCCCACTTGTGCCAAAGAATATTTCAAACAAGGCATATTTCCTATCTTTTCTTGGTACCGGTTGTGCCTCGGCATACTCTTCATATTCACTATATGGGGTATAACTCTGTTGTCTCGTCTTTCATGATGCTAATTCATTTATTATATGTTCAAAGGCGCAAGATGATGAATCTCCAAGCAGTTCAATTGTGGTTCAACTCATCATTCCGTCAAAATTTTGTCTATGTCACCTACTCACTTTTGTTTGCCACATCCCATGTTTAACTCAAATGTGAGTATACACCCTTATGTAAACTTTTTAGCTTATGTGATGATATTTCTTCCATTAAATGAGCGTGAAAGTGATCACTAATCATATTTCTTATGTTATGTAAACATTTAATCCCATTGTAGTTGACGGAATAAGGGGTAAACTAAGATATCATTGTGTGTCTATCATTTTGTTTGAGTTGATTCATTACCTTGTATGCATGCAATTGATACTCGTGTTTACTCACATTTTTACTTAGACTGCATTAAATTCTTACGGTTCAGTGTATCATATTGGATAACTTTTGTTGATTCTAGTATTTTGATTTGTCTATACCATTTCTAGAAACTGATCATCTGCTCATGTGTGATCGTTTCATTATTGCTGACTTAGTCCTTATTCATCTACCTCACAATTAATTGCTTCTTGAATTTAGTTCATATCATGGACATGAATGCTGGACTGGTGGGTCTTTGCTGCAGTTGAAATTCTGTATGTCTGTCTATTTTAATGTCTGTTTTCAATTGACTCGATTAATTCTTTTTCTTCGTAGATTAATGTATGTCTATCTGTCTGTTTTGAGCTTCATTATTTCTTTTCAGCTGTGTCCTTGAAGGTATCTGTTTTGTGCTTCAGGTCTCTAAAAACATCAGCTTGATTACAAAATGATCAGGAATCATGAGCATTTCAAGTTTCTTTTTTCTATTTTGCTACTATCCTTCTTTAATTTTCTTATCTTGGTCACTAAGTGATCAGGAATCATGTGGTTCATTCTTACTTTGTAGAAGAAGATGTACAAGTATCAGTTTGGCCAGTTTGCTTGGACACACATGATCCTCACAGTGGTATTTGCACTGTCATCTTTTACAGTAGCCAAGATTTTTGAAGGCATCATCCGGTAGTTTACTCTTTCCAGAAGCTTAATTAATTGGACTTATGAATCATGCTGTCTTAGTTTTTCTAAGAAGAGGAAATCTGATATTTGTCTGAATTGAGAATTCCTTTCATCCACATTATGAGCTTGGGCTGACAGATTGCAAGAAATGAAGAGCAATGTGATGCCTCTGTACTTGATATTTATGCCTACTGCTCCTTTCTTTCTTCTTACTAATTCTACCGCATCCACCAACTCCATATTTGTCTTATCAGGACCCAGAATACTACAGAAAACCACTGCCATGGTTCCTCTCCAATTAAATATTGCATGCTACTGTTTTTTCTCTATAGTTTATTGTAGCCCGAGATGGAGATAATATAATAGCAGTTATGTGGTATTCATTCTACTGCTGTGGTATATTCATTCTGCTGCTGATTCATTCCGCTGCTGTCATTTCTATCTGATTAATGTACTGTCAACTTTTATATATTTCAGATTTTGGTGGTTCCGAGCTCATTCCTACATCCAACATACTTGCTTGCTGATGTTTTCAGTTTCGAACAGTAGGAGCGGGAATTTGGGGATATGAGTATGTGCAAATGTGTGAAACCTGAGACAGAAAATATGTATATAAATAGCAGTGGATCTAAAGATTAGCGGTAGTTGTGTATGTTATAAAGTTTAATGATAAGAAATAGTTTATCAAAATTGTATGACAGATACAAAAGTTTTTTTGGAAAATAATATTTGACCCATTTTTGGTGATTTTCATGTTTATTAAGATTTTAATTAATAATATAAAGACTATTGATATTATAAATAATGTAGATTTTTTTTTAAAATATGAAAGATCAAATAGGGCATCTATATATTGCACCAAATGCTAGATTAAATAGTGCAATAAAAGTAAAATTGCACTAATTGAAGGATATCAAATAGGGTAACACAACACTTTGCTCTTGTTGTCCTATATGTATTAGTGCAACATACACATTTGCCCTATTTATGTGGTAGGTGGGTTGCCAGGGAAAAAACAAACGAGACAATAAAATTAGTTGCACTATTTGGAGTTGATCAAATGGTGCAACTTATATATTATGCACTATTATTCAGATAGCAAATGGTGCGAAACATAAAAGTCGCACTATTAGTTGGTTAACAAATGGTGCAACTATTTTTAGGTGCCCTATTTGTGTTGGTTTGACATAAGCTATCACCGGATCAAACGGGGCACCAAATGCATTTGCACCCTTTTTTATATATCAAATGGTGCGATAATTGCAACATGCACCATTTGCTATTGATCAAATGGTGCAACTAATACAAGTTGCACTAATTGGGTTGAGTCATTTAGTGCGACTTTATTTGCACCGTTTGTGCTTCATCAATTGAGCATACCTTTGTTGCACTAATAGTACAAGACAAATAGGGCGAAACTAAAAGTTGCACCAAATTGGTTATTGTAGCGAATCAACTAGTGCAACCTTGGGGCAAGATTCATTTTGCTCCAATTACCGTATTAGAGCAATATTTTGATCTATTGGTGCAACTTTTGTTGCACCAATAGAACTTGTATGTTGTAGTGAATGTAGGCCGCCTAAAAGGTGGAAATCATTAGTGAATAACTCACATGCTTAACAAACTAAAGAGTGATCGGCCGCGGCAATTTCATCATTTAAAATAGGTCCAATCTCCCCCATTAGAGACCATGGAACCGCTATATATATATGATTGAGAAGACACATGAAGCAACTGGGTACCACTATGAATCCCATTGTTATGGTTTCAGCTGGTCCCGTTGTTCAATTATCTCTTTTCTGCTGATGTTGTTGCTTTTGTTATTGTTCTTGTCATTTTTGTTATTAGGGAAAATTCACAAAATGCTACGATTTGATTTTATAATTCACGATATACTCCTTTTTGGAAAGTTGTTTATAAAATGTCACGATTTGAGTTTGAAATTCACAAATGCCACTATCCGCTAACAGACGTTAGTTTCGCCGTTAAGTCCCTCAGGTAAATGATCAAAATACCCCTGACGACAAGTTTGATTTTTTTTTCCGGGAAAATTCACAAAATGCCACGATTTGAGTTTGTAATTCACGATATACCCCTTTTTGGAAAGTTGTTCATAAAATACCACGATTTGAGTTTAAAATTCACAAAATGCCACTGTCCGCTAACAGACGTTAGTCTCGCTGTTAAGTCTCTCTGGTAAATGACGAAAATACCCGTGACGGCAAGTTTGATTTTTTTTTAAAAAAAATTGAATTGCACTGATTCGACTGTGCAACGGCTATTTTTTAAAATTTATTTTAAAAGTACACAAAATACCCTTGTTTGGTTTTATAGTTTACAATATGCCACTATTTAGGTTTTGATGTTCACAATATGCCATGGTTTGAGTTTATATGTTCACAAAATGCCCCTGTTTTTGCTGTAACGGCTAGTTTGAGCCCAACAACTCTTTTTTGCCTATATAAAGACCTTTTTACCATGTAAACAAAGCACAAACGCCATACTAAAGCCATGGCCTTGTTTACAACTATAATCAATGAAAAGTTCAAACAATTCATTGCAAATGTAGAGCCCCATCAAACCTTACCCTCTCCCGCAAAGAAACTTCGGTTGGAAGGGCGTACTATAACTGCTAGGCATCTGATTTTTTCAAGTGGTGGGCACCGGTGATGCAACATCGATACTCTTCTCATCCTAGGGTAAGACATGCTGGCTACTCCAAATCGTACTCAACTATGATAGGCTCTACCTCTACTACTGCATCTGCTCATTCTGAAGCTCCACATCAAGAGAGCATGGCAGCTGATGCGAATCTTATCAATAGCATTAGGGAGGAGATAAAGAAAGAACTTAAAGAAGAGATGAGGCAAAGCATGAAGAAGATGTTTCTTTGGGGTGTAGTTGTATTTGCAACTGTAATCTGTATCCGCAAGCTATGAAGTACTTTCATATATGTTAATGCTAAAAAAATCATGTGTTTGTAGCTGTTTACACTTCTACTTACAATAACTTTCACATCTTTCCACAAAAACCAACCAAAACCACCACTAAACAGATGTGCGCACAACAATTAGATCACTGCATTAACAACAGCACCAACAGAAGAACAAATTAGTTATAGTCACACAATGAATTGTTTGAAACTTTTCATTGATTATAGTTGTAAAAAAGGTCATGGCTTTAGTATGGTGTTTGTGCTTTGTTTATATAGGCAAAAAAGAGTTGTTGGGCTCAAACTAGCCGTTACAGCAAAAACAGGGGCATTTTGTGAACATATAAACTCTAATCGTGGCATATTGTAAACTATAAAACCAAACAAGGGTATTTTGTGTACTTTTAAAAAAATTCATAAAAATAGTCATTGCACAGTCGAATCAACGCAATTCAATTTTTTATTTTTTTAAAAAATTAAACTTGCCATAAGGGGTATTTTCGTCATTTACCAAAGAGACTTAACAGCGAGACTAACGTCTGTTAGCGGACAGTGGCATTTTGTGAATTTCAAACTCAAATCATGGCATTTTATGAACAACTTTCCAAAAAGGGGTATATCGTGAATTACAAACTCAAATCGTGGAATTTTATGAATTTTCCCAAAAAAAAATCAAACTTGCCGTCAGGGGTATTTTGGTCATTTACCCGAGGGACTTAACGGCAAAACTAACGTCTGTTAGCGGACAGTGGCATTTTGTGAATTTCAAACTCAAATCGTGGCATTTTATGAACAACTTTCCAAAAGGGGGTATATCATGAATTATAAACTCAAATCGTGGCATTTTGTGAATTTTCCCTTGTTATTATTGTTGTTGTTGTTGTTGTTTATGGTATTGTTATTGTCCCTAAGGCTTTTAAGTACCGTATATGCTCCATCCTCCTAAGAAAAAAAAGAGGGGAGCAAAACTTTAAAAAATTTCTGAAATAATGTATTTGTATGGAAGATCAATAGCTATCGATTAATGTAAAATGTTTAAACCCTAATTTATCCAATTTCATGCAAAAATATCTGTAATTTGCCCAACCATTTGTCATCAAATAGTTCTTGAGGGAATTGAATCCATATTGTGTATCACATACAAGTACCACTGATATGTTTCGATGCGGTCTCTTCACCCACTTCACAAAGGACTGTCCCTAGCTTGTTATTCACGTAGGGCAACGGTCTTCTGTGGAGAAGAATGCAGATATTAGGAATGTTGCATGCGGTTTGCTCGGAAACACTCATAAGCATCCACCGGTGGCTCCATCATCGGACACTTTGGATGCCGAGTAATGATTCTTGCATGGGCACCTCATGCTTGGATGTCTTGTCTCACAATCGTACTTCTTTTCGCGATTCGAATCCAGGTACTGAAGACCTATAAGATAATCCACCATCTTCCTCACCTAACACCTTCAAGGGTAAGGGGCCGATTGTTCCCCAAGATAGCACTAGTAGGAAAAAACACAATTTTGAACTAACAAGGATACACAAGAATCCCCGGTAATCCCATCTAATAAGCTCTCAAATAGTAAGAAGGGAAAAAACTTGGTCAATAATGAACTGAGCTTAATTATGAATTTGGTCCACATGAGAGAGCCACCAAATCCTGCTCTAGTTTATCCAAATGAGGCAGCTCTTGACACGATCAAGGGCTGCTAGGAGTAACGTGATTTATATTCCATGGCTTCTAGAAATGGCAGGAGTCTTTGAAAGTCATGTGTGGGCCGCGAGATTCTTTCATTTCTCTACAAATAAGGTTGAGCACTGGTCTTGCTCATGTTCCTTGGGCTTTTTTTACACTTTTTATCCTATGTTTTCGTTTGCTTTCGTTGTCTTAGGTTTATTCTCCAGTTTTCGCCCCCAGGGCATGTAGGTTCGTGAAGTAAATTTGGTCTCGCTGTCTACTCGGAATGTTGCATGCGGTCTGCTCGAAAACACTCATAAGCATCCACCGGTGGCTCCATCATCGGACATTTGGATGATCCGGGTAATGATTCTTGCATGGGCACCACATGCTTGGACGTCTTGTCTTGCAATCGTACATATTTTCACGATTCGAATCTAGGTACTGAAGTCCTATCAAATAATCCCCTCCCTCACCTAAGACCTTCAGGTAAGGAGTCGATTGTTCCTCAAGATAGCACTAGTAGGAAAAACGCAATTTTGAACTAACAAGGATAAACAAGAATCCCCGGTAATCCCATCTAATAAGCGCTCTCAAATAGTAGAAGGGAAAAACGACTTGGTCCACATGAGAGAGCCACCAAATCCTGCTCTAGTTTATCCAAATGAGGCAGCTCTTGACACGATCGATGGTTGCTAGGAGTAATGTGATTTATACTCCATGGCTTCCAGGAATGGCATGAGTCTTTGAAAGTCATGTGTGGGCCGTAGGATTCTTGCTTCTCTCTACAAATAAGGTTGAGCACTTGTCTTGCTCATGTTCCTCCGGCTTTTTTACGCTTTTTAACTATGTTTTTGTTTGCTTTCGTTGTCTTAGGCTTATTCTCTAGTTTTCGCCCTAGGGCATGTAGGTTCGTGAAGTAAGTTTGGTCTCGCTGTCTACTCAGAATGTTGCGTGCGGTCTGCTCGGAAGCACTCATAAGAATTCACCGGAGGCTCCATCTTTGGACACTTTGGATGATCCGGGTAATGATTCTTGCATGGGCACCTCATGCTTGGACGTCTTGTCTTGCAATCGTACATATTTTCACGATTCGAATCTAGGTATTGAAGTCCTATCAAATAATCCACCAGCTCCCTCACCTAGGACCTTCAGGGGTAAGGAGCCGATTGTTCCCCAAGAGAGCACTAGTAGGAAAAAATGCAGTTTTGAACTAACATTGAAAAACAAGGATCAACAAGAATCCCCGGTAATCCCATCTACTAAGCTCTCGAATAGTAAGAAGGGAAAAAAGGACTCGGTCAATAATGAAGCAAGCTTAATATGGATTTGGTACACATGAGAGGGCCACCAAATCCTGCTCCGGTTTATCCTAATGAGGAAACTCTTGGCACGATCGGGGCTGCCAAGAGTAATGTGTTTTATGCTTCATGGCTTCCAGGGATGGTAGGAGTCTTTGAAAGTCATGCATGGGCCGCAGATTTATGCTTTTCTCTACAAATAAGGTTGAGCACTGATCTTGCTCATGTTCCCGAGAGTGTTTTTTATGCTCTATGTTTTCATTTGCTTTCGTTGTCTTAGGTTTCTTCTTCAGTTTTTGCCCCCCAGGGTATGTAGGTTCGTGAAGCAGTCTCACTGTCTTCGTTCCACCATGAAGATGGGGAAAATATAGGTCCTAGCCTCATCCGGTCTTTTAGTGCATTCTTGGTTGAATACTCCCTTCTCTTGCTATTCAGGCAACCGTCGTTAATGATAAGGTTGACCTTAGCAAGGTACCAAATTTGGGGTGCCGCACTTTCTACGGACTCGGATCTGGTCTTTGGGACCTTAGGCTTGTTTTGATTAGCTTCATGTGCTTTCCGTTTTCAGCTCTCGGCTGCACTGTAGTCTATTTAACTATGGTCATATTCTTAAACTTGTAATCCTCATCTTCTAATATACTCATGCTGTTAAAAAAAAAGCTATTCCATCAAAATTTTCATTGTTTAGAACTTTGTATGTTAGTGAATAGATTTTGATTTTACTATTTCATACCCTCCGTTAATTAATATCTGTCGCTTTAGGAAGTGATGCTTGTTAAAAAATATATGTCATTCTAGCTTTTGACACACATTTTTTTATTTTTAGCCCTACTATTCAACACAAAATAATTATTATCTAGATGGAAAAGTAAAAAAGTAGGGGTACATGCATCATTTTTCTACTTTCCTTAATAAGTGTGCAAGTTTCCAGAATGATAAATATTGTTGAACTTAGGGTGTATGTTTTCAGGAATTTCTTTTCAAGCTCATTAAACTTATTTTTCCCTTAGCACACCGTTTAGTACAAAAAATACGTAAGACCGGAGCCAGCCTGATTATAGGGTGTTCTAATTAAAAAGTAGCAGAACTAATAAGACAAAAAATAAGACTAGTCTACTCATAGGTTTATAATTGAAAAGATGTAAATATGGACTAAATTAGATGCATGAGAAATATTTAGTATGTTTGAAAAAGTTGAGAAAGATGAAAATAAGATTTAAAATAGGTGACAAATTAGCTAAAAGATGATATATTGTGAAAAGTTTCAAAACCCGAAAAACTATTACGGTAAACATAAAGAGTATTTAAGTCCTAGCTAGAAAATTCTTAAGATGAGTATTTTGTAGGAGTCTACTTACTACCTAATACGTTTAGGTTTCTACGTGTTTTATCGAGGCCAACAGCGATCTTCCTTCATGGTTGACAAACACGTCAAAGGAGGCCATTTATTCAAAAGAGTACACTTTAACCTACAAAAGGAAATCAGAAAATTGACTTGGCGTCGGTTGATATTGGTCATCGTCCTAACTTCCGAACTGCGCGCACTTGCACCTTCAAGTCAATAGTAGGTAAGTCATAGCCATGCCAGTGTTCAGTGGCTGCCCACTGTCCCCCTTTAGTGGTTCCGAAAAAAAAAAGCCTGAATAGTTCTGCTCATGAACACTATAAATAGAGGAAACGGATGAGCCCTCTAACCAGACAAACTCACAACACAAGCTCCACTTCATTGGCAGTCTCACTCACTCACATACAAAGAAATACTATATATAGTATCAATTGCCGTTAGTAGTTCCTTTCTTTATCATTGAGAGTGAAAATGGTTAATCACGCGAAGGTTGTAGGCCTAGCCTTCACGGTGATGCTCTTCGTGCAACTCTCTGTTGCGGCTAGGCATCTGGCGGAGTACGGTGCAGCTGCGGTGGGTGGAGGAGGTGGGGAGGCGGTGGTGGGAGGCAGCAAAGGTGGCTCGGGATACGGTACGGATCAGGAAGTGGTGCCGGTTATGGCAGTATGATGGGTAGATACGGAGGTAGTGCTGCTGGAGGGGGAGGAGGTGGTGGTGGAGGCGGTGGAGGTAGTTCAGGTAGTTCAGGATATGGCTCTGGCTCGGGATCAGGAAGCGGTGAAGGTTATGGTAGCGCGATGAGAAGATATGGAAGTGCTGCTGGTGGGGAGGAGGAGGAGGTGGGGTGGTGGCGGAGGAAGTTCCGGTAGCTCCGGGTATGGTTCAGGATCAGGATCGGGAAGTGGTGAAGGTTATGGTAATGCGATGGGAAGATATGGAGGTAGTGCTGGAGGGGGAGGAGGAGGTGGCGGTGGAGGTGGCGGAGGAAGTTCTGGTAGCTCAGGATATGGTTCTGGATCAGGATCGGGAAGCGGTGAAGGTTATGGTAATGCGATGGGAAGATATGGTGGTAGTGCTGGTGGGGGAGGAGGAGGTGGCGGTGGAGGTGGCGGAGGAAGTTCTGGTAGCTCAGGATATGGTTCTGGGTCAGGATCGGGAAGCGGTGAAGGTTACGGTAACACGGTGGGAAGATACGGCAGCAGTGCTGGTGGTGGAGGAGGAGGCGGCGGTGGTGGTGGTGGAGGAGGTGGTGGTTCAGGGTACGGAAGCGGTTCAGGCTCAGGTTTTGGAAGTGGCGCGGGGATTGGTAATGGAACTTCTGTGAGTGGTGGGGGTGGTTCTGGTGGAGGAGGTGGAGGAGGTGGTGGTGGTGGTGGAAGTGGTGGGTCGGGTTCTGGATATGGCTATGGGTATGGTTATGGTAGCGGGTATGGTCAGGGAGGTGGGCATGCATGAAATACAACCTTGCATGCAGAAGATGAAGTTTAATTAATAAAAGTTGGATTTTGTTGCACGTGATTATAGAATAAAGTAACTGACTGCTTTGTTTTGGGAATCGATTAAAATTGTATGAGAATTCAGAGATATTGTATTAATTAATGTTTCAAAATACATAAATCCATGATAAGTGCTAAAAGTGTTATATTTTTTTTTAATATAATCTAAATGTGTTACCATTTATTATGAGGAAATAAAATATGTTTCTTTTTTTATAATGGATAGTCCTCGAGCATCTTCATATATTAACCGTTCTAGCTCATTGATTCTACAAGTGCTAAATAAGTACTCGGTGATCAGATATCTGTCGTCCTAATTAAATTGTACCCCTAGCTAGCCTGAATCATAAATACCAATAACGAGCTTATGATCATAACTCCAGGTTCGGTAATCACCGTAGAAGAACTTCAGTGATCTAAAGACTCATCCTCAAAATGCTCCCTCCTCTCTCATATCGTATACCTAACCCATTCCCCTTCCGCCACCAGCGCAACCATGCCTAACACCCTGTTTCCACCCCAAATCTTCCCGACCACAAAAAGCCAACCACTAAAAACACCACCCTACTCCCTGGACTCCAGAACTTCCTGACCTCCACAGACCGAAGCCCCATAACCAACCAATACGTACCTCTACAGGAACCACCACCGCAATCATACCACCACAAAAACAAGCCACATAACCACAAGGAATATAATTGCTGCAATATCAAGTCGAGGCCTGTTTCAGAAACTGTTCCTCCACGGTGATGGAGGGATCTTCAACCGTCTTCATTGACAACCTGGATGATGGGACCAGTCTTGGCATGTTATGGAGGACCTTCGAGGCCTATGGAAGGATCATCCTTATCCACAGACCAGCCAAGCGTCGCATTGCAACCAACACAAGATATGGCTTCATTGGATTTGAAAACAAGCAACAAGCTGCGAAGGCAATTAAGGAGACGAATGGTAAGTGGATAGATGGGAAGCGAGTCATGACCCAGTTTGCACGACCATTAAGAAGGCTCGATATGAACATAGTACTGTAGGAAGGAAAGACGAGGCACCGTTTGTCTCCACAGAGCAGATGCCGCCCCCTCCAACACCAATGTGTGTCGAGGAACAACCGGTGGATGAGGGACGATCAAGAAAATACCCATCATCAGACAGTGGATGACGTGAACGGGCCAGTGAAACTATCCCCTTCGGAACTGTTTATCCCTCGACTTGATAGAAGTATTATCATTCTCACAAAAGGAAAAACTGGGAAAATTTCCCGGGAACGAGTTTTTGCCCGCTCATTTCCCATGCACGGGTGTTATTGTCTGTATTGCCGTGGAACGAGTTTTTTTTTTTGAGTGTACATAAGCCGATAACGGCAATGTCGGTTTTCATAAGCCGATAACCGAGTTATCGGTTTCTTTATACATCGACACAGATGCCGATATCACCATATCGGCTTATGTGCATTTCCTCCCCTTGCGAAATCTATAAACTAACGCCTATGCCGATACTCCCACTACCACATTCCCATTTCTTAAAATTTCAACATCTCACACCCTCTCAAAACAAAGAAATCCTCTCTTTTCCCTGGAGCAAAAATGAACAGAGCCGAATACCAGATTAGCCAACAAGGTCCATTGGAGTCGACGCCTTTCAGCCTGCAGACGACCCATATATCTGCAGCATAGAATCAAATGATCCGGTTAGTACATTCAATAATTATAAACTTGTACATTCCTTTATTAATGTGTTAATATTAGTAGTAATAATTGTACAGTCGACGGTTAGTCTAGGTTAGTTAGTAATAGTTTTTTGTACTATAAATGTTAGTAATTATTATATTGAAAAGTTTAGTCATTTGTGAATGGTTTATTTATAACACATAGATTTGGTACATTATTTAATTAATAGTTGTTCAACCAAATGTTAATTACGGTAGGAAGATTAGGGTAATTAGTCTATTTTATTTTAAGTTATGTAACACCCAATATATATACATAATTTTCGTAGGTAATATTTGTTAAACTAACCGTCACTTGTTACACATTAACAATCTTTGTAATTATTATATGCAAAGTTTATTCATTTGTAATTGTTTTTTTATAACCAAGAAGGGTTCCCCTGGACAGGATGAGTGCATATATGGTATGGTACCTGCAGCATGCTGTGTCATGGTTCACCGATCAGAGCAGGAGGAATGTTATTGTGGTAAGCACATTCTAATTTCGTTTTCTGTATTTGTTTGATATATAATATTTGTTTTACTTTATTCAATCTGTTGTCATTTGGTTTATCAGGCGTCAGGTTTGGAGCAGCTTCAACGGATTCCCGGTGATCAGGGTGTAAGAGAATATGCCTCACAGCTGTCTCAGACGATAGATGCAGATGCTTATCACCGAACTGGGCATTTCTCCCAAGACTTCTCACAGCAGGCGCCTGAAAGGGTAGAGTTGCAGTACCCTCAGTATGTAATCAACGACAACCCTGCTCCAAGAGCAGCCAGAAACCGGCCGTACAGTCAGAGACGAAGAGGGCCGCGTGACTGTGCACCCCCACCACCCCAAACAAATCAAGCTTCATCACAAGCTACTTTTGCGTTGGTTCCTTATACTGCAGCTGAACAGCTTCGACAGCAACAACCTGGTACATTTCCTGAGTTCCAGCACTCCACATTTGGTCAGGTACCACATGATTTTGGCACAGTTCGATGTAGGTTCTGGTTCTTCAAACCCTATACCTGCTGCAGCTCCTTCACATGCTACACCTCCTTCACCTTATAGACCTTCTTTTGAGCCTGCGCCTACTAGACCATTGACTGATCAGGAAAATCAGGAGCTGCTTGATTTATGCAATCAAATAGTATACGACGATGATCTCCTTGGGGGTGTGCCATGGGAAACGTTAACTGCCCCATCAGTTGATCCATCATCTTTGATCGAGGTTGCTCCTTCAGCTCCGTTGCACCAGGCTACCCCCGCGCCATCTACACCAGTGGATGCAAGTACACCTGATGCTGATCCACAGAATGATGAAGTTAGGGGTATATGGCTGAGAGGATCAAACTCCAGATATAGGAACCGTAGGATTTACAACTCGGATTTCACCAGTCCTTAGTCTGTGAACCATTGTTACATTTATGTAGTTGGTTTTATGTTATGGTTATTTGTTGTTGAACTATGGTTCGGTGGTAAGTACTTTGGTAGACAATGGATGTCACAACGAGATCCGTTTGCTAGTCCAAACTTTAGGCGCAAAGTAGCACCGTAGTGCAGTTTTTAAATATGCAGTTTTTTCCCGGTTGGCTACTTTACCATTTTATTGATTAGGTTGCTGCTGTCCGTTGGCCACCATTTTTGGACACAATGTTGTTGTATGTAATACTACATACACACCAAATTTGGCGCACAACGAGAACCGTTTGCTAGTCCAAACTTTAAGCGCAAAGTAGCACCGTAGTGCAGTTTTTAAATATGCAGTTTTTTCCCGGTTGGCTACTTTCCATTTTATTGATTAGGTTGCTGCTGTCCGTTGGCCACCATTTTTGGACACAATGTTGTGTGTATGTAATACTACATACTTACCAAATTTGCGCACAACGTGAACCGTTTGGTACCAAATTAAGCGCAAAGTAGACCGTAGTGCAGTTTTTAAATATGCAGTTTTTTGCGGTTGGCTACTTTCACCATTTTTTGAATTGGTTGCAGCTGTCCGTTGGCCCCATTTTTTGAGACATGTTGTAGTATGTAATACTACATACACACCAAATTTGGCGCACAACGTGAACCGTTTGGTACTCCAAATGTAAGCGCAAAGTAGCACCGTAGTGCAGTTTTTAATATGCAGTTTTTTGCGTGTTGGCTACTTTCACCATTTTTTTGAATTGGTTGCAGCTGTCCGTTGGCCCCATTTTTGAGACATTCTGTTAGTATGTAATACTACATACACCAAATTTGGCGCACAACGTGAACCGTTTGGTACTCCAAATGTAAGCGCAAAGTAGCACCGTAGTGCAGTTTTTAAATATGCAGTTTTTTGCGTGTTGGCTACTTTCACCATTTTTTGAATTGGTTGCAGCTGTCCGTTGGCCCCATTTTTGAGACATTGCTGTTAGTATGTAATACTACATACACACCAAATTTGGCGCACAACGTGAACCGTTTGGTACTCCAAAATGTAAGCGCAAAGTAGCACCGTAGTGCAGTTTTTAATATGCAGTTTTTTGCGTGTTGGCTACTTTCACCATTTTTTTGAATTGGTTGCAGCTGTCCGTTGGCCCCCATTTTTTGAGACATTTCTGTTAGTATGTAATACTACATACTTACCAAATTTTGCGCACAACGTGAACCGTTTGGTACTCCAAAATGTAAGCGCAAAGTAGCTCCGTAGTGCAGTTTTTAAATATGCAGTTTTTTGCGTGTTGGCTACTTTCACCATTTTTTGAATTGGTTGCAGCTGTCCGTTGGCCCCATTTTTGAGACATTGCTGTTAGTATGTAATACTACATACACACCAAATTTGGCGCACAACGTGAACCGTTTGGTACTCCAAAATGTAAGCGCAAAGTAGCACCGTAGTGCAGTTTTTAATATGCAGTTTTTTGCGTGTTGGCTACTTTCACCATTTTTTTGAATTGGTTGCAGCTGTCCGTTGGCCCCCATTTTTTGAGACATTTCTGTTAGTATGTAATACTACATACACCAAATTTTGCGCACAACGTGAACCGTTTGGTACTCCAAAATGTAAGCGCAAAGTAGCTCCGTAGTGCAGTTTTTAAATATGCAGTTTTTTGCGTGTTGGCTACTTTCACCATTTTTTGAATTGGTTGCAGCTGTCCGTTGGCCCCTATTTTTTGAGACATTGCTGTTAGTATGTAATACTACATACACACCAAATTTTGCGCACAACGTGAACCGTTTGGTACTCCAAAATGTAAGCGCAAAGTAGCACCGTAGTGCAGTTTTTAATATGCAGTTTTTTGCGTGTTGGCTACTTTCACCATTTTTTTGAATTGGTTGCAGCTGTCCGTTGGCCCCCATTTTTTGAGACATTGCTGTTTGTATGTAATACTACATACACACCAAATTTTGCGCACAACGTGAACCGTTTGGTACTCCAAAATGTAAGCGCAAAGTAGCACCGTAGTGCAGTTTTTACATATGCAGTTTTTTGCGTGTTGGCTACTTTCACCATTTTTTTGAATTGGTTGCAGCTGTCCGTTGGCCCCCATTTTTTGAGACATTTCTGTTAGTATGTAATAATACATACACCAAATTTTGCGCACAACGTGAACCGTTTGGTACTCCAAAATGTAAGCGCAAAGTAGCTCCGTAGTGCAGTTTTTAAATATGCAGTTTTTTGCGTGTTGGCTACTTTCACCATTTTTTTGAATTGGTTGCAGCTGTCCGTTGGCCCCCATTTTTTGAGACATTGCTGTTAGTATGTAATACTACATACACACCAAATTTTGCGCACAACGTGAACCGTTTGGTACTCCAAAATGTAAGCGCAAAGTAGCACCGTAGTGCAGTGGAACTAGCCGTTGAGTTAGTCATTTAACTAGCCGTTGGACTATCCGTTGATGTACCCGTTGCTTACTGTTCTCCAGTATTATAAAACAGGGTATTGGTTTCAAACCCAAGCATACCTCACAACACACTCTTCAATAAAAATTAAATGGAGTTTCCTTTCAGTTTGCACGTTAATTATGTTGCTACTTTCGGCCGTCATGGAGCGCAGTTTGATCGAAGGATGGGGCATAGACGAATAGAGATAAATATGCCGTATCCTAATAATCTTCATGATCTACATCGACGAGTAGTCCGTGCTCTGCGGCCAATCCTTGGAGGAATAAACATAGCAACAATGGTGTATTTGGGGTTGGAGGGTGACTACGAGTGGAGTTTTATACACGTACGCAATGATGCATCTGTACAGCGAATGATGGAAAACTACATGGAGTACAATGATTTCATGGAACATATTCCACTACTGGTTATCTACGATCCTATTGAACCCGACGACGATGATTTCCAGATGCAGGAGTCAATTTACGAGATGCGACGTAACGTAATAGCACAACAACTTGACAGGCAGAGGTCAGGGAACAATTAGGTTTAAAGTAACTGTGTAACAACAATTTGAATCGGGTGGCTGTATTTTATTTTTCTACAAGAGTATGTGGTGATGCGCTGCTCCACGTGCAACAGTTTATTATTCCCCTTATCCAATCTCTTTACTACTAGTTGAAGCATTAGATGCAGATGATGACAGACAGGATTAATGCTAAAACGTTGTTTATATTCGCCACCCTTTCCATCTTTCTAAAGTAAAGGAACAAAAGAGAGGTGAACAACAACTACTGTTACAAATTGAACTAGCAAGTTGGGGAACATACACTAAAACATACCCCTTATCCAAGTTATACTAACCACCAAAACTGCGCCATCATCACTCCAAGTGATGTTGTTGACCTGGTAGACATTACAATAGTGGTTGTCAAGCACTCCTTCAGTAGAGCAAGTCAGAGCAAGGTTAGTAGCCTTACTAATTACCACAACTTCGACGCCTTTTTCTGAGCATGATGTCATTGACCAAGTAACATTCAGAAAGTGTGTGAGGATAATTCATCTCCTCGGTACAAAGCCATCCACATTTCCGTCGAAGACATCACTCTGATCAATGGTTCACCAGTTGACGAGCGGTGAGGAAATATAAATGAATTGAAAATCGTGGAACGGTCGAGGAAAAGTGACGACATTAGTACACCGTGTACCGCTTTTATAATCAAATTTTTCTTGCTACATTGCAATAGAATACAATTCCTTATCTTGGAATATTTTCTTTGCAAAAAAGAAGAAGCTTTAATTATTCCTTTCATGTGGACTATCGTTTGGAATACCAACTGCGGTTTTTAAAAGCAATCTTTCTTGTCACTGCATAAAATACTCCTACGATAGACGTTCTTGTAAAAGATAATTCATTACAAAAGACACTGGATAAATTACATTTTTTGGTGTGCTTGCTAAAGGCACGACCTGTCTGAGCAGGAGCATAATCGGCTAATGCGATAACATACAATTACACTGGGGAATTAACTGTAACTTGCATTTGGGCATCTTGTCCTAACATGACCGCGTTGTCGACATAGGCCACAATGTCTTGTTTCACACTCATAATTTCTCATCCATCTCGTTATGAATGCGGGAGAATGTTGGACGGCCTCTGACATTGCGCATCATAGCTGCATCTGGAATAATTGCAAGCCCACCATATATAGGCCACTTCCCTTGATTTCCTAGTGGCACAAACTTGTTCTCGCTATAAGCCGTTATCATTGTTTCAAGTTTGTAAACTTGATGAACATAATTCCTCCAATCTAGGGTGCAAGTAGAGCACACGGCCATGACATGTGAGCATGGATACTTAAATGCCTTCCATTCACCACATTCACACTCCCTTGAGTTGATTTGGACAGTAAACTTACCTTTCTCTCGCCGTAGGTTTGCATCCCCATTATCAACCACCTCAAACACCAAATCCATAGCATCAATAACTACAACACGGTGGTAGTTGGCAAGGGTTTGATTTTCAGCTACTTTGTCTAAGAGGTGCTTGGTAAAAAATAACCCACTATTCCTTTGTGCAGTGTAGGTTTCTAGGTTATCTCGAAAGTAGTCAATTAACTTATACAAAGTGCTTTCAACAATAGCCGTTACCGGTAGGAGACGGACCCTCTTCAGCACACCATTCATGCACTCCACCAGGTTAGTTGTCATATGACCCCACCTCTTTCCATCATCATGTGCACGTGACCATTTCTCGGGGGGTAGCTCATTGAAAAAAGAAGCAATAGATGGGTGAAGAGCAAGTAAGTGATTTAATCTTTCTTGAACTTTATCCCTTCTAAAATAGTAACCTGCACAAGTAATAACTTCAGATTAGATAACTACCCAATATCATAAAAGACGAATACATACAAATCTCTAGTTGTTACCTGTGTTGATAAGGTACTTTTTCCACTCCTTGTTTCCAAATCTTGTCTGAAAGTTTGAAGCAATATGACGCATACACAAGAAATGTTGGGCATAAGGAGGACGCCAATATTGCTCTTCCCTCATGATCGACATTATAGCTCCAGCCCGATCCGTAATCACTGCCACATCATTCCTAGCTCCAATAACTACGGTACGAACACGGTCAAGAAAATATTTCCAGTCATCCCTTGACTCGCTAGCAACGATACCAAAGGCCATTGGTATTATCTTGTTGTTACCATCTTGGGCAACAGCAACCAATAATTTACCTTTGTACTTACCGTACAGGTGAGTAGCATCTATTTGTAGTAGAGGCTTCATATACTTGAAGGCAGTAATGCAAGGCCCAAACGCCCAGAAACATCGCTTAAACCGCCTAACTTGAGTAGTCTGTGTTTCATCTTGAAACACAACAGTCGAATCTAGGTCGATATACGAATTAGGTATAAAATGTTTGATACTTATGAGATACCTGGGTAATTCAGTAAATGACTGTTCCCAATCACCGTAGACCCTTCTTATCGCTTCAGCACGGCCTAACCAAGCTTTCTTGTAGCTGATCTTCCTTTTATATTCTGAACGGATAAGTTGAATCACAGTCTTCACTTGTAGTGCGGGGTTCTCTTTGACCCTTGGTATCATGACTTCAGCTATGAAATTGTAAGTCAAGAACGATCATTACCCTCATCTAGGACAGGAGCGCATGTGTGAGGACTGAATTTCCGTACTCGCCATTCAATGGAATTCTTCAACAACGCAGCTCGAAATCTGAAACTACACCCTTGTCGGCATCTTAGGGTGTAAATTCTCCTGTTATTCTCGGGGGCAACGAAATCTACGTTTCTCTCCAAGTGATACTGTTTTACTGCAGTCACAAGAACATTTTTATCAGAAAATTCTTGCCCCACGACGAACTCCTGACCTGGCCTCCAGTATGGCAAACCACGTCGATCAATGTCTGAAGGTATCTGGCCTATGGCCTGTAAATCCACTTGCGATGAGTATGGCGCTGAAGGAGTGTACGGTGTGGAGGGCCCAGCTTCATCAACTATGTCATCGTCATCCGGTAAATCTTCAGGCTCCATCTCAGAATCATCATCCGAACTCTGTAGATTTTCATCTTCGGCTTGTTGATGCTCGGAAAAATCATCATCGGTTTCATTGTCTTCCTCCGGAGAAGGTGTAGTTGCATGCTCGAACTCAATTAGCACAGCCACATTGTTCAGCAAATCTGAATTCTTGATGAAGTTTGATATCATCAGCTTCACCCGAGAATCGCTATTAATTTTGAGTGGAAGGTAGGAACAGGATGGAAATTTATTCTGCAACTTCCTGTAAACCATGTCGGTGATAACATAATCTCCCCCAAACTCCAAGTCGACAAGATTTTTGACACTATCTTTGAAGGATTGAAATGTGGAATGCTCGGAAATTTGTGTGTCGATGAATCTAGACCAATGAGGATGAATATGAAAATATACCATCTGGATTGTATTTGAGCTCTGCATTGAGATAAAGAGTACATGGAATATCCATTTCATAACCCACAGGAAAGAGTGTATAGTGTGAAATTGTGTGGACTGAACAACAATTTTGATTCAGCTAGAGAGGAAAATAGGAAGCAACAATCAAATGTTGGGACAAAATAACTTATTTGTAGTCAATACAACACTAGCCGTTACAAATTTCGACCGTTGGAGTATTTGCAAAGAAGCAGATAATACTATTATCGGCATCTGGAAGCCGATAACAGTATTATCGGCTTCTTTGCAAGTACTTCAACGGTCGAAATTTGGATTGTGAAGAAACCGATAACTCGGTTATCGGCTTATGAAAACCGACATTGCCGTTATCGGCTTATGTACACTTAAAAAAAAAACTCGTTCCACGGCAATACAGACAATAACACCCGTGCATGGGAAATGAGCTGGGCAAAAACTCGTTCCCGGGAAATTTTCCGGAAAAACTGACGTTGATCTAATAAGGAGGAAACTAGCTAGCAATGGGGGAGTTGAGCATGTTATTGCAAAGTCGGTTGGCGAATATCTCGTAATATTTTTTGATGTGGCTGGACATAATAGATTTGTTAGTTCCCAAAAATGGAACCGTGAGGATTGGTGTGTGGACTTATGGAATGAGGAGAGATTGGATGCAAAACGGATGGTAAACGTGGCCATTAGAGGCATACCACCGCAAGCTTGGTGTGTGAACTCGGTCCACTCGATCCTGGGTAGATGGGGTGATGTAGTCGAAGTCGAGACAGACATGTCGTGCCTCCCAGAGAATCTCGAAGTATTTGCGAGGATTGAAACTCCGATATTCAAGATCCTCAATGAAGAAGTCGACGTGCTTTTTGATAATAAAATAGCTGTGGTTGGTGTTGTTGAAGTATGGAGTGAAGAATTGGGAGAGAGAAAAGCAGCGGCGGAGCAGGCACTTGCTGGAAACACCGTAGATAGGATGCTGGGAAATACAGGTGGAAAAACTATTCCGGCGGCGGACGACGGCTCTCCAAAGTTGGAAGGAGGCAGCCTGACAAGGAAGCCGATAGGACAATGCACAAAGATTAGACAGATAATTAATGAGGAGGCGGCTCGATGACCGGGTTCCCAGTGTGGGTAATAATGGAAAAAGGAACATACTCTCTCCGTCCTGAATTGACCGTCCTGTTTACTATTTGGACATGTCGTTTGACTTCAATATTTAACATATAAGATAAACTAATTTTGAAAATTTAAGTTTTGCATATGATTCCTTACATGTTAAACTATATATTACAAAATTTAGTTTTATAAAATTATTTTATCTTATATGTTTAATATTAAAGTGGAAAAACATGCCATAAAGCAAACAGGACGGTCAATTCAGGACGATGGGAGTATGATATTACGGTGTGCATGGGGAACATGAATAAAGCTGTATGGACGCTAGAAGGTGCAGGACTTTGGAGTTCTAAAAGAGAAACAAAATTAATTAAAAAGCTTGTGGTGGAGACATGCAGTCAGAAAATATTGTCTATCCAACAAGATGGTAATGATGTTGAGAAAAGTCTCGAGGATCGGGATTTGACGGGCTGTAAAGCTATACTCCCTCCGTCCTGAATTGACCGTCCTGTTTGCTTTATGGCACGTTTTTCCACTTCAATATTAAGCATATATAAAATAATTTTATAAAACTAAATTTTGTAACATATAGTTTATCATGTAAGGAATCATATGCAAAACTTAAATTTTCAAAATTAATTTATCTTATATGTTAAAAGTTGAAGTCAAACGACATGTTCAAATAGTAAACAGGACGGTCAATTCAGGACGGAGGGAGTACCATGCTTGGAAGTCAGGAGATATGGCTCCTGCAGAGAACGTTCTTGAGATCACGTGTGACTTGTGTGATGAAAATACCCAAGAGCTGGAACTAGAAGACTCAGCTAGTCTGGCAATAAGTGAAAGTGAGGTGTGGTCGGTAAGCCAAGACCCTATGTTAGTACCAGAGCCGCACACTCTAACAGGAAAAAGCCCGCAACCCTCTTGTGTTGGGATGTATGCTAGTCCAAACAATGGATACCCTACTCCAGTAGATGCCACGTCATTAGAAGAGATAAATTTGAATGTGGTTTTAGCATCAGATACAGAGGATTTAGAATCCACTGCAAACCCCAAAAGCAAAGTGAAGAAAATGAAGAAGCCCACCTTTAAACCATCTCTTGAAGCAAGGAAATGCTTCAAGTATGGGCAGCGCCTTCGAATTATTTCACCATATCCGAGTAGATCACTAGCGAACATTGATAGAATCCTTAAACGGAGTGGGAGAACCAATCGGAAGTAACTGATAATGGATTTTAATCTGGCACAGAGAGATGTTCGTGTATGAAGAGGACAGTTTCATTTGGTTAGGAGGGAGAAAAGTGATGTGTCGGCTGTGTCAAAGGGCCACCGAGGCTCTTGAACGGTATAACTATTGGTTCATGAGGAACAAATTATTTTTTGAACTGACTGATCTAAACCAGATGTGGTGGTTATGTCAACAAAAATGCGGGGCCTGGATGGAGAAATCCCCGAGTATACTTAAGGGCTCTACAACCTCTTTTAACTTGTTGTACCAATCTCAAAGGTTGCTTATGTCTTTTGTCTATTAGAACTGTAATTTAAGGTAAACTGTGGGAGGCTTTATGATTTTGCTGTTGTACAGTGATATGGTTGGGACCTCCCCTATCCATATGAACCATGTAATGGTTACTTTGCTACATTAGTAGCCCTCTGATAAAAAAAAAAAGATTACACTACTAATATAACGCTACAGATGATCAACTCACAATGCAAATCTTACTGATATCATTTGGTTATGACTTGGGAGTGTTGTGAAAGTGTGGAACGCTATTGGCGAATGGTGGGGAGTGGAAACGAACATGAGGCTGAAAATAGAGCATTGCCTAGGTTTCAGGATCCCCTAAACCGTGAGCGAAGAGGTTGTGGATCTCTACTTTCCAGTGGCGATTTAATCCGAACACAACCGAGTCATTTTCAATGAAGCAGTTCCAGATTGGATAACGGTTGCAGATATTGCCAAACGTTAGTCTCTCGAGTGCAATCCCAAGTGCAAGTCCTCCCTCGTATAGGAGCTGTGCTTTTAATGAGAGACTTGAGAATTTTATCCTCTTAGCTATTTGCTAGACTAATTGATGTTTTGATTTGCTACATTGTTGCTTATGTTTTTGGTTGCTAGATTAATTTGTTGCTATCATTTTGGTTTTGTATGCGCTGGCCTTGATAGGCTATGCTTATTGTTATAACCTAACATTAGTTGTCCTTGCAGCGCCACTTATATAAAAAACAACCATTGATGATGATGATTACAAGGATTAAAAAATATAGTTAGAGGAACAAGAGACAATCAGTGGTGTAGTTGTTAGAGAATACAATTATTGATAATGTAATTACAGTTGTGAGGTTTTATCTCTTATATAAGAGTATATAAGAGCCTGTCCCTCCTCTGTAAATGCTTGCTGATAGTAATGAGGATCTATCTCAGCTCTACATTGCTTTCTTCATCAATTCTCTCTTTTCTCTTTTCTACACCACTTCTACATGGTATCAGAACTTGAACGCTCTAGATCTGCGCTAGACAAGAGACACAAACAAAGTTACAAATCTGTTTCTGTTCAATCATTCAATTTATGATGGCATTAACAGATTGTACACTTTCATCATCAAACTCAAATCAGATGATAGGTATCTCTACGATCAAACTTCTTGAAGAAAAGAATTATCTCACTTGGCACACATAGACGCTAAATCAGTTTGAACCACTAGTGTTATCGAACTAGTCCAAGGAGATGAGGCTCCAAATTAAAAATATCTTGAAGGAAAACACATAGTTCAAAAATCTAGACTTCAAGTGTAAGGACGTAGATGTCTTAGTGCATATGTGGATTATAGTGATTGTGTCAGAGGATTGCATCGCTTGAAAGATCTGTTGCACCTTCACCAAGAAAATTTGGGATGAACTCAGGAGTGAGTTTCTCCAATCAAACAAAGTTATGAAATTCTAACTAAAAAATCATCTATGATCTATGAAACTTGAAGATACTCAAACGGTAAAGGAATATGTCAAGGATTTAAGATATTCTATGATAATTTGTCTGTGATTAGAAAACCAGTTCTGGATGAAGATAAAGTGGTGATTTTAGCCCAAGGATGTGGTTCCAGATACAAGATTCTCAAATCAATCAAGTTGAGTAAGGCTCCTATCCTACTTTAAAACAGTTTATCATAACCTTTGAAGATTACGGTGCTAAAAAGAATGAAAGTAGTGAGATTCAAACCGAAGAAAATTGCAAACGATTTATTTGGTGTATTAAAAGCCTAGAAATAATCCTAGAAATCAACAGTTCAATAGATCGTCGGGTTGCAAAAATCCCGGTCGTAGTAGTATAGCAATTTTTGAAGCGACCAGGTGTCAATCCATGGGACTTGATGTGGTAAGTCTAGCCTTAGGCAATTGGTAACTTAAGGGGGGTTTGTTTTGGTTTTAGGATCAATAATGGGGTTTGTTTTGGTTTTAGGATCAATAATAGACAAGAAAGTAAATAGCAGATAAATTAAAGTGATAGATGTGGGAATGTGAACGGTACTCTAGGTTCAGGGAGTTGCTTCACTAGCTAGGTTCTACATATTCTACTACTTAAGCGGAGACTTGGATCGGCTTGTAATTCTCAAGTATCTATTTTGTATTAAGTCTTAATTCCAGATAGCTCATCTAGACAGGACATGTAGTTCTAGTTTAGTCCTAGCAAGTATATCTAGATGGTTTTATTGTACAGAATTATTAGTCTGGTTTTTGGTCCGGACTAAAGCTCCTAGTGACTAATGTAATCTATCCGATTGCAATTATCACAGGTAACAAGTTAATAGGACCGTCAATGCTAATCACCTTATCTGATCATAACACGATTCGAGGGCTTATAATAAATTCATGACGTTTATTAAAAGCACTTAAAAAGCATTAACCTGAACAATCCAAATAGTCTCAATAAAGCAGTAAAATAATGCAGAGTTTAACTAATTACAACATCCCTTCCCCTAGAGTATATCCTCTTAGCTAGACATAGCGATTATAATCATAAATAAGAGAGAGTTGAGAGAAATCATCTGTTATGAAGATCTTCTTGCTCGCTCCGTCCTTTGTCCTTGCACTATGCTGGTTTGGAGGTTGGTCTTGGTGACAATGGGGTGAATCTGGTGAAATGGGGCGAAAGTGGAAATTTTGGCGAGTTTTGTGAGGTGTCCGGATCAATTGGGTTGGACGAAGATCCGGACGTGAGATGTCCGGCTACGTCGGGTCGGACGCGATCTGGACGTGGTGTTTCTTGGGTGAGTCCGGATCCGGATGTGATCCGGACACGACTAAATGTTGTGAATGGATGCGGGTTATGTGTGTGGGTGAGAGCGAAGGTTTACGGAGGAAATTTAGTGAATGGCGATGGAATGAGTCGTGAGTGAAAGGTGCTGATTATGGAGGAGATTGATGAATGGAGATGGAGTGTGTCGTGAGTGAGAGGATTAACAGAGAGGGAGAGAGTTAGACTGTGAAGTCTGGGACGATTAGAAATGAAGGCTGAGCAGGGTTTAAATAGGGTTAGAAGAGAAACAAAGGTAAGTGGAAGTTTGGTAAGTTGACAATTATTTGAGCATGGCCGTGTCTTAATAAATGCTGCAGTATGGTTAATGCGTCGCCTCCCGATAATTGCGCCTTGTCTGATAATTGCGCCTCGTCTGATAATTGCGCCAAAAGGCTAATTATCAGTGCAGTGCATTTTTATTTTTCAATTCTGTGTGACGTCCGGATCTGTGTCCGGATCCGGACGTGACACAGAACTTTTAGATCTGAAACTCGAAATATGTCCGGATCGCTGTCCGGATCCGGACAAGACAGAGAACTCTCGAATCTGGATTTTAGGTCACGTCCGGCTTTGTGTCCGGCCAAACTGATCCGGACAGGAGACGTCCGGGTTTTAGTCTGGCCAAACCGATCTGGACGTGACCAATTTTTGTGTCTCTTCTCCTGATTTGTTCCCCGTTTGTTGTGTTGTAATCCTTATGATGTAAAATCTTCATTTCCTGGGTTTTTCCTATATTTAGCATATAAAATACATCAGTTCTTATCAAAACATCAATCTTTAGGAAAAACACATAATAAGTGGGAAACATTGCCTGAATTGTTACAAATTATAAGGTTTTTAAACCCTAAAAAGCCTATATGTTTCACACTTATCAACTTCCTCACACTTAAGCTTTTGCTTGTCCTCAAGCAAAATAGGAATAAGAATATCTCTAAAACCGTCAAATAATCTCAGAATTAAACAAGTGCAGGGCGAAATCAAACAAAGTGTTAAATGAAAGAATAATCTTGCTCTCTAGAGGTAGGTTTTCACAAACAGTGAAGCAAGAAGAATTTTGTAAAAGCATAGCGAAACTAGATTGTAGAAAACAAGTTAACTTAGCTTGGGACTTTCCACCAATTATTCCTCTAACCTTTGGATGACAAGGGGTGTGAAGTAATGCCTTATTCCGCAATACCTTTCAACACCACGTACTCGTGATCAAAAACAAAAATTAAACTGCAATAAACTTTTCTTTCACATGCAAAAACATTCTTCTTCCAAGAACTATATACAAAACAAACGAATAATTGTGAATTGCAGAGTTATTCCGTAACCCAGACTTTTCTCCCTATCCTTGTAACGGTGTTGGGCCAACTATCCCAGATCCCGAGACCTTAGGTAGATAGGTGTTAAGGCACCCTTAAGACTTAATAACCGGATAGACGAGGTCTGCTATTGTTAGGAAATTTTTTTTTGATCAGTGGAGTACCTTGCCTTATCCTTTTCATTCCAAACATTCACTTCATTTCCAAGATCCCAAGCTAAAATAATCTGGTTTCCATAACTAGCCAATCTACCATATTTTAGTGAAAAGAGAGTATTTTGAAATTAAATTATTTATACAAACCTCATCAAGCAAAAGTATTCCTACGGTTTTCACTTGGTTTAATTTCACTTGGTGTGCACAGGCATTAGAGCAGCAAAAAGCAAGTGTGACATTAAAGAACAACTAGCATGTTTTCAGGGAAAGGTCTTTCCTTCCTCTCACTTAAGAGGAGCAATGTCCTCATTGGTCATAGAAGAAAAATAGTGAAAAGAGCTTTCAAAACATGCGTGACTCATAATAGATGTATATGCAATAATTAACCCTCAATGCAACAAAGGTGGAACATTAAGAAGGTAAATTAGGAACTGAGACTCCCCTAGTGTTATAGATGGAGGAAGATGTTCTTCCTCACACTTGAAGTTTTGCAGGGGTCGAGATATTCCTCATGTGTCACAGACAGTAGGCGTGTTGTGCAGAGTAAAAGTTGCTAAATTTTCACTGGCATGTACAACCACAGAATAAAGTGCATTAACTCGAACGACAGAGAGTATTTGAATCGTAAGAGTTATATTGAGAGAAAGAATACTCCCCATAGTTCAAGTTTAGCAGAAGGTCGCAAGTAGAGGGGTTCCATTTCCTGTACTTATAGCCGTTTGGTTCGCAGTAGAGGTGACAAGTAAAGTTATCATTTAAGAACTCTGCACGGCTTAGATAAACATGAAATTTAGCAATTGAAATAATTTAAAACACTGCCTAATATAATCATTACCACTTCACCTGCAGTCTCGTGTTCTACTGTTAGTTTGAACAAACAAAAGGAAAATAAATCAAATAAAAAGAAAAGTACAGAAAAACCAACAAAACAAAAGAAAAGAAAGTAGTCAAAATAGGAAGGCGGTCACTAAGGCGGTGGTGGTGGTGGAGGTCTCGCTCCCAACTGGGCAATGAGCATCTGCATGAGCTGGTTGTTCTGGGCCTGCTGAGCGGCTGCCTCTCTCTGGTGTGCAGTTGCCTCTGCCATGAACCTAGCAGCCTCTCGATGTAAAGCATCACTGCGCTCCAACCGCTCAGTGATCATAGCCTGGGTGTCACGGATGGAGGTCTGCTCTGCCTAGAGGTGGTCCTGCGTCTGGCGGATGTCATCTATGTGTCCCTCCATGCGCACCTGGCGCTGCTGGACATCCCCGAACTGCTGTTGCACCTCCCCTACCTGCTGCTGTACAGCTCCATACTGCTGCTCCATACCCCCGAATCTCTGCTCCATCCGCTGCTGCTGCTGGAGAATGGAGTCCATCAGAGTCTGCATCTCAGGTGGGATGCTCATCACTGGGGCCGTGGGGGGCGCCATGGTAGCAGTGGCCGGTGTAGAGCTGGAGCTCGCAGATGTACTAGTGGATCCGAGGCTCGAGCTGCCCTTCACCCAGCTGCCGTCATCGAGGCGTAAGAAGCCCCATCTCTTGAAGGTCGCAAGGGAGATGGGTGTCTCACCCTCCCTCACCGCCATGTCAGTGAAGATCTCCTCGGGGAGGGTAGAGGCAAGAAGATGCTGGATGAAGATAGGAAAGATAGGGGTGATCTTCTTCTTCTTCGTCCATAGATAGGTCACCACCTTATGCAGCTGCCTAAACATCACGAAAGGTAGCGAGATCTGCTGGGCTGGTGGATGTGGTGAGGCTATGAGGTAGTCGAGGAGGACACAATCCTCGTCAGAAGCATCATTCCCAGCATGAGGCCGGATCTGATTACTGAGGATCTCTGCTAGGGTCCTCTGGGGAAGGGAAGGAAGGATAGCATACGGGAGTACAGTCTTATTTTCCTCACCCCGTCGGCGAGTAGTACTCCCTACCTCTTGTAACCACCTAGTTTTACTCTCCCTAAGCGAGTCCTCTGTAAACTCTAGATGCATATCCGCATTATCCAGGAGAAGTAAAAGATCAGCAAAAGTCTCAGGGGTTACCTCCACCTGGAACTGGTGTACGTAGGAGGTAATGCTGTGTGTCATGTCTGACGCCACAGCATTGGCGTAGAACTCGCGTACTAGCTCTGGAGAGAAAACACCCACGCCCATGCGCAAGATGCTGCTGGCCCCAATACCCTCGAATATGGCGGTAAGCCCGGCGGCAGCTGATGCCTCGTCGGTGATGCGCCTCTCGATGACGAAGGCGCCACCCTGATCATACCACGCCTGGGTGGCAGCTGATCGGAAACCATCAGGTCGGAGTGGGGTCTGGGCCGGCTCTGACTGGTCGTCGGGTCGTGGGTTCCTCGAAGAGGACCCTGTCTGTGTAAAACCCCCTCTAGTGCGAGCCATCTAAACGATAACAAAAAGCAGTAAGATATCTAAATAGCAAGAAAACAGTAAAGGAAGAGCAACAAACACGCAAACACCCGAAACCAATCGAGCAGTAAGTTCTATTTGAAACCATTCTTGCACACAGTTAATTTATGAATATCAAAGCATTAAAACAGCCAAACATAGCAAACAATGTCATTACACAACAGAACATTTATCTAGAAAATAATTTCAGAAAAATTTGGAAAATTCTAACATGTCCGGATCCACGTCCGGGTCAACTTAGCCGGACGCAGATCCGGACGCACCTATGAACCCTAAAAATCGCGCCACGAACAGAGAGTTTCGATTCTTCCAAAATCACACAAAATTGCAAACCCAGAAGCACAATTCTCACACCAATTAGCTAATTAACATTCTAATCCTCTAAACAACTACCAATCTACTGGAGTTGACAGAAACTGAACCGAAATTTGGTAAATTCGAACAAAACCTGTTTTGTACGGTTTTGGTTTTGAAATCAAAATTCAGGGCGGAGGTGCAGTGGTGTCGGGCTCCGGTGTTGTTGGCGCGGTCCTGGTGGTCGCAACGGTGGCGTCTGGGTGTTGGCGGTGGCGCTAATGGTGTTGCGAAAGGTGGAGATTGAAAATGGAGTTTTGGGGGTTTCGGGTTCGAGTATGTCGGGAGCAGGAAGAAGAAGGCGTGAAGAAGAAAAGAAGAAAGAAGAAGAAAAGAAGAGAGGCGCGCGACGGTTTTAGTCACGTCCGGATGTCCCGTCTGGATCCGGACGTGTTTAGATGTGTGAGTCCGGCTCCGCGTCCGGCTGGGTTTAGCCAGACGCGTTGTAATAATTTTTTTTTATTAAATTAAATTAAAATCCATTGATCTAAAATACCTCAATTATTTTAAATAAAATTTTTAAAAGGAAACATTACCTAAAACAGTCAAATAAAATTAAAACATCCTCAAGAAATGCAGAAGTTAAATAGTAATCTACTAATCTAAAACACTTCAGTGATTTAAAAATAAAAAGGATCCATTACCACAAATACTCCAATGAGATAAACACAAGAATTTCAGAAATTAAAGAGCAAGAGTGTTTAAGGACTCCCTGATCTGTGGTGAACATTGCCATGGTTCTTCCTCACACTTGAGTTCAGTTTATCATTAGAGTGAAGTACCTGAAAGATTAAAGCTGCAAAACTAGAAGAACTCAAGTGGAACCAGATAAAACCATTAGTGGGTAATAAGAGCCAAGGCTCCTCCAATGTCCACAACGGCTATTAAGCTCTACAAGAATTAAAATAGAAGAGTAAAATAAATGATTAAACTAATGAAGTGAAAAGAAATACAAACCGGTGGGTTGCCTCCCACCAAGCTGCCCGGAGTTAAAGTCTCTGGCTAGACTTTGTAGGTAGTGTCAAGGAGAGCCGCCATAGCAGCTAGCAATAGCTCTCTTCAGTCTGAAGTACCATTGCGGGCACGGCTTTTTGGATGTTTTTGGAGGGGGAGCTGTAGTACAGATAGCAGAAATAGATTTCATGGAAGAAGAAGAGCTTTCAATAAAAGATATACCTGGTGCAGGAGGCTGAGAAGAGGTATCGCCTAGGTATTTCTTCAGTCGAGCACCATTCACTTTGAATACTTCTCCTGTCTTGTTCTCTAGCTCGTAGGCACCATAAGTAGTGATCCCCACAACTTTGAATGGACCTGCCCAATGGGATTTCAACTTGCCTGGAAAGAGGCGCAGCCTGGAATTATAGAGTAACACTAGATCCCCTACTTTAAATTCTCTCTTATGGATCATTTGATCATGGATTCTCTTTGTGCGCTCTTTATAAATTCTGGAACTGTCATAGGCTTGCTCTCTGAGTTCTTCGAGTTGAGACAATTGAAATTTTCTTTTCTCTCCCGCAGTGTGTAGATCAAAATTAAGGGCTTTCAATGCCCAGTAAGCTTTATGCTCTAATTCTACTGGAAGCTGGCAGACTTTTCCATACACCAGCTTGAAGGGAGACATCCCTATGGGCGTCTTAAAAGTAGTCCGATATGCCCACAGGGCGTCATCCAGCTTAACCGACCAATCATTCCTTGATGCACTTACAGTCTTCTGCAGGATCCATTTTAGCTCACGATTAGGCACTTCTGCCAGGCCATTAGTTTGGGGGTGGTAAGGTAATGCCACCTTGTGGGTCACCCCATATTTAGTCATTAAGGAATCGAAGGCTTGGTTGCAGAAGTGAGAGCCACCATCACTGATAATTGCCCTGGGTACCCCAAATCTGGTGAATATGTGTTTCTTCAGGAATTTCACCACTGTCTTGGAATCAGCCGTGTGGCATGGAATAGCTTCTACCCACTTTGAGACATAATCCACAGCTACTAGGATATATTGGTTTCCTTGGGATGAGGGAAAAGGGCTCGTGAAATCTATGCCCCAAACATCAAAAAGTTCCACCTCAAGAATACCTTTCTGAGGCATCTCATGCTTTCTAGAAATGTTTCCCATCCTTTGACAGGGATCACAATGGGAACAGAAGTGGTGGACATCTTTATGTAGAGTGGGCCAATAGAATCCACACTCCAATATCTTTGCAGCTGTTCTTGTAAAACCATGATGGCCACCCGCCTCTTTAGCATGACAGAATTCGATTACACTCTGGATCTCCTCATCTGGAAGACATCGCCTCATCAAACCATCAACACAAATCCTAAACAGATAGGGATCCTCCCAGATATAGTGGCGGGTTTCTGATAAGAATTTCTTTCTCTGGTTGTAGCTGTAATCGTGAGGGATCAATCCAGAAGCAAGAAAGTTCGCCAAATCTGCATACCAAGGTTCCTTTACCTTGCCAATCATGAACACCGTCTCATCAGGAAAAAACTCGTTAATTGGAATTCCATCATCAGGGATATCAAGCCGAGACAGGTGATCAGCAACTCCGTTATGCTTCCCCTTTTTATCCACAACTTCTAAATTAAATTCTTGGAGAAGTAAGATCCTGATAAGCGAGAATACATCCACTTTTAGGGCTTTAATTCTTCCTATTTTCATAGCAATTTGTGTCGTATTTCTCACTTATCATATGATTTTCCTAGATTTATGTTTTGATATGAATTGATATATTTTATCTGTTAAATGTAGGAAAAAGTGTTGGAATCAAATAGTTTATTTCACAAGCTTTCCAACGCAAAAACGACGAGTTAAACGGACTTATAACGAAGAATCTGGAGCCGATTCAAGATTGGAGTACACTCGTATATATACATATATAATATACATCCGCAAACGAGGCGGACAAGAGAGGCGCAGACACAAGGCGTGTCCGCCTGTTAAGGCGCGGACAAGACAGTAGAGGCGTCCGCCTGTTAAGGCGCGGACAAGAGACAATCCCAACCGCCTGTTTAGGCGCGGACACGAGACAGAGGCAAAAGGCGCGACCGCCTGAGGAGAGGACCGCCTGATAAGTAGCGGACAAGAGGAGGCGCAGACTCATGTGAGGCGTCCGCCTCCTTTCGAGCGGACACGACACAGAGGCGACCGCCTGCATTTGAGTGGACAACACAGAGGCGCGAGCGGACGAGACCAATTCAGTGTTTTCTTCTCCGTTCTTCCTTCTTCCTTCGCGGCGCCGCACTTCATTAATTACAGACGTCTGCGCCTACCGCAATTCACTCACGCGTGACGCCGCCTCTGTCTCCAATCAATTGCTGCTGCCCTCTGACTGCGATTTTCACGGATCGACTCACCAACTGCACCGCCTGCTCCGTTGTCTGCTTCCCATTTCTTCTGCCTATAAAAACCAACGTCCATCCTCAGTATTATTCGTCCCTTCTGAAAACCCAAAGCTCATCAGTTCACATACGCTTACCACGTACACTCACCACGCTCGATCTCCACACGACCACATCCATTTCTCTTCTCCCCATTTTCTCCATTTTTATTTGTTTTTCCACCACACCACATCTCTGCCATTAATTAGTATTATTACAGACGACGTGGATACAGAGGCGGAGCTAGGATTCAGAGTCAACTTGCTAGCTGGAGTTTTCTCTACCCTTTCTCTTATTTTGTTAAAATGTCGTTTATATATAGTTATGTTTAATTAATAAACTTAACCCTCCCAAGTTTGGGATGCGAGCCTATTTTATATAATTATGTTATGTTAAGCTTTCCACTATGATTTTATCTAAAGTAGTAGTTTAATTCCAGTTCTTGATCTGCTTTAATTTCTGATCAATTATTAAAGCAATATTTGTAGTTTTCTAATCAACATGCGAGAGCTGAGATAGATAACAAGACGTGGGAAGTTAAACCTGATTAACAGCTAGAAGCCTGATCCGGCCTATAGGTTAATTAGTCTCAAATAGAAGCTGTTCTTTATGCGATTGGTTGTGTCCGGATTAGAGCATTAGTCTGCTGCTAGTTCTAGCAACTGGTTAGGGTTCGTTAGATTTAGTCGTCAACGAATTATTTATAGTTTCTGAGTTTATTACTTAAGTGGTAAAGTTTATATTAATATAATTGATAAAATAGGTGAGCAGAACTAACCCGGGATGCTTTTTAAAAGACAAAAATATTGTTTTTATTATTTTGTTTTTGTTCAGGTTAGGTTTTTCGTTTTTTCTTCTCCTTAAAAAATGATAAAATCTATTTACTAGAAGTCTTAGTAAAATTAATCCACTGTCAGTTATCCACAGCGAGGTCCCCAAGAGTACGACAACCCCACGAATCCACTATCCCGCAAAACGATTAGGTACACTGCCTATGTGGTAGAAGTAGTCACATATTTATCCAACAAGTTTTTGGCGCCGTTGCCGGGGACCTCCAGCACGGTTAATTGATAGTTTTTAAATTTTATTGGGATTTCTATTTCTATTTTTATTTAATTTATTTTATTTTCGCTTTTAATTTTACTAAAACAAAAAAAAAATTCTTGTATTTCTATAATATTTCTTATTTGTTTTTCTATCTAGTTAATTTTGTTTATTATTTTATTTTCTTTTTCTATTTCTTTTCTACTTGGTATTTTTATTTTTGTTTTTATAGGATAATTACTGACAATGGAGAGCAGCCACGATGAGGTGAGAAGATTGTTGATCAATCTGGAATGGACACGAATGCAAGAGGAAATATCCTCATATCAAAGATTGGTCAAGGATTATCAACCACCTCAACCATCAAATCGAGAGCCGTATTGGTGGGAAGTCAACCAGGCTAACGCACAATACAACGAAGCTCAGTTGGGGTATTACTACTTCAATCAGAACAAGCAACAATCTACACAGAGGCCAGATGAATTCCTCCCAAATATGGATGAGCCGCTAGAAGAAATTCCAGTGGTGACCCCAAGGAGTGAAGATCGACTCGAGCCAGATAATCTTGAAGCTACAAGTTCTGATGAGGAGATAAAGCAACTTCTCAGTACATTTTTCTCCGACGCCGAGTTAGAACAAATGTCTGAGAGTTACAATCTTCCTCTATCTCCATCCCCAACACAGGAGGAGCAATTAAAATATGAAGATAAGTTGTCTGAGCCGGTCTGCGAGCTTGAGAAAGGTGATCCTATTGAGCCTCACCTACAGGAAGAGGAAATTTACATCCTCGAATCTGAGGGGAACACCACTACCGCCGGTCTCTCATCAACTCCCATCCTGCCTCCATAAGCCTCAACAACGGGAGGAGGATGTTTACATCCTCCAATTTGAGGAGATGAAGCCAATCACACCTGGTCTCCTGTTAAAACTATGCTACCGGCAGTACCTCCTCAAACACCAGGTTTTGTGGAGTATTCATTTTCCAATTATATATGCCGAAGCAACATTTTGTTTTGATCCAGGTGGTTTGCTTTCTATTACTAACTTCGTTTTCCTGGCGAAGGTATTGTCCACTTTTATTTTTGATCCAGGATAACGAAGCAGGAGTCTAGCCAAAGACTAAAACTACGGGCAGCTTACTGGAAGGCAACCCAGTGGTTAAACTTTATTATCCTATTATTATTATTATTATTTTAATTTTGTACCCCACATTATTTCTATATTATGTTTTTTCAAAAAAAAAATTAACAAAAATATTCAATTAATAGGGGAGCGTATGGTTTTATTTTATTTTAATTTATAATTTTATTTTAATTTTAATTTTTAACAAAAAGAAGTGGAAATGGTGTCTATGCTTTCATGCAACGCTTTTTAGCGTTTCTTTTTGGGTAGTGTGTGCAGGTGAAATTCTTATCATGGTATCTGAAGAACTCCAAGGCTGGACACTTGCTTGAACGCAAGTGTGAGGAACGCTACTACCCCCATTGTTCGCACTTAAGTGTGAGGAAGGAACCTTCCTCAATCTACGATATCAGGGGAGTCTCAGTTTCTTTATTTTAAATGTTTTTGTCCAGTCTATCACGCTTAATGATTATTATATCAGTCAATGAATGTCCTGAATGAAATTCTTCATGAGTCTGGCATATTTTGAAAGGTCTTTTCTTGATTATTTTATGAACAATGAGGACATTGCTCCTCTTAAGTGTGAGGAAGTTTAGACCTTTCCCTGAAAATATGCCAGTTGCACTTAATGCCACACATGTTTTTAATTGTCTTCTTGCATTGAGGGAATCATTGCTCTGAGTGCTTATAAATGTTGAATTCTTGGGTGAAAATTTTTGCATAAATTTTGAAGTGAAGCCAGGTGACCACCTCAAGAATCTTTCTGCTTTAGGTGTTTGTATATATAGTTTATTCAAATGAATCTGTTTTCCCAAAATTGGTGGATTCAGTTGATTGGGGAAACTGAATTAGTTTATCTTGGGATTTTGGAAATGATATGAAAGTTTGGAATGAAAGGATAAGGCAAGGTACTCCGCTGATAAAAAATTTTCCTAACAAAAGCAGGCCTCGTCTATCCGGTTATTAAGTCCTAGGGGTGCCTTAACACCTATCTACCTAAGGTCTCGTGATCTGGGATAGTTGGCCCAACACCGTTACAAGGATAGAGAGAAAAGTCTGGGTTACGAAAAAACTCTGCAATTCGCAATTATTCAATTGTGTTGTATATATTTCTTGAAGAAGAATGTTTTTGCATACGAAAAGAGTTAATTGCAGTTTAATTTTTGTTTTTGATCATGAGTATGTGGTGTTGAAAGGTATCGCGGAATAAGGCGTTATTTCACACCTTGTCTTCCAAAGGTTAAAGGAAAGAAATGGTGGAAGATCCCAAGTTAATCTACATTCAGATTTTGTAGTCTAACTTATCCATGCTTTAAAAAATTTCTTTTTCACTGTTTGCGAAAACCTACAACCAGGAGCAGAACTATCTTTTGATTGTCACTTTGCTTGCTCTGTTTTGCATCTGTTTAATCTTGAGGTTTGATACTACGGCCTTAGAGATATATGTATTCTCTATTTGCTTGAGGACAAGCAAAAGCTAAGTGTGAGGAAGTTTGATAAGCGAGAAATACATCCACTTTTAGGGCTTTAATTCTTCCTATTTTCATAGCAATTTGTGTCGTATTTCTCACTTATCATATGATTTTCCTAGATTTATGTTTTGATATGAATTGATATATTTTATGTGTTAAATGTAGGAAAAAGTGTTGGAATCAAATAGTTTATTTCACAAGCTTTCCAACGCAACAAACGACGAGTTAAACGGACTTATAACGAAGAATCTGGAGCCGATTCAAGATTGGAGTACACTCGTATATATACATATATAATATACATCTGCAAACGAGGCGGAAAGAGAGGCGCAGACACAAGGCGTGTCCGCCTGTTAAGGCGCGGACAAGACAGTAGAGGCGTTCGCCTGTTAAGGCGCGGACAAGAGACAATCCCAACCGCCTGTTTAGGCGCGGACACGAGACAGAGGCAAAAGGCGCGACCGCCTGAGGAGAGGACCGCCTGATAAGTAGCGGACAAGAGGGAGGCGCAGACTCATGTGAGGCGTCCGCCTCCTTTCGAGCGGACACGACACAGAGGCGACCGTGCATTTGAGCGGACAACACAGAGGCGCGAGCGGACGAGACCAATTCAGTGTTTTCTTCTCCGTTCTTCCTTTTCCTTCGCGGCGCCGCACTTCATTAATTACAGACGTCTGCGCCTACCGCAATTCACTCACGCGTGACGCCGCCTCTGTCTCCAATCAATTGCTGCTGCCCTCTGACTGCGATTTTCACGGATCGACTCACCAACTGCACCGCCTGCTCCGTTGTCTGCTTTCCATTTCTTCTGCTATAAAAACCAACGCCCATCCTCAGTATTATTCATCCCTTCTGAAAATCCAAAGCTCATCAGTTCACATACGCTTACCACGTACATCACCACGCTCGATCTCCACACGACCACATCCTTTCTCTTCTCCCCATTTTCTCCATTTTATTTGTTTTTCCACCACACCACATCTCTGCCATTAATTAGTATTATTATTACAGACGACGTGGATACAGAGGCGGAGCTAGGATTCAGAGTCAACTTGCTAGCTGGAGTTTCTCTACCCTTTCTCTTATTTTGTTAAAATGTCGTTTATATATAGTTATGTTTAATTAATAAACTTAAGCCCTCCCAAGTTTGGGATGCGAGCATATTTTATATAATTATGTTATGTTAAGCTTTCACTATGATTTTATCTAAAGTAGTAGTTTAATTCCAGTTCTTGATCTGCTTTAATTCTCTGATCATTATTAAAGCAATATTTGTAGTTTTCTAATCAACATGCGAGAGCTGAGATAGATAACAAGACGTGGGAAGTTAAACCTGATTAACAGCTAGAAGCCTGATCCGGCCTATAGGTTAATTAGTCTCAAATAGAAGCTGTTCTTTATGCGATTGGTTGTGTCCGGATTAGAGCATTAGTCTGCTGCTAGTTCTAGCAACTGGTTAGGGTTCGTTAGATTTAGTCGTCAACGAATTATTTATAGTTCTGAGTTTATTACTTAAGTGGTAAAGTTTATATTAATATAATTGATAAAATAGGTGAGCAGAACTAACCCGGGATGCTTTCTTAAAAGACAAAAATATTGTTTTTATTATTTTGTTTTTGTTCAGGTTAGGTTTTTCGTTTATTTCTTCTCCTTAAAAAATGATAAAATCTATTTACTAGAAGTCTCAGTAAAATTAATCCACTGTCAGTTATCCACAGCGAGGTCCCCAAGAGTACGACAACCCCACGAATCCACTATCCCGCAAAACGATTAGGTACACTGCCTATGTGGTAGAAGTAGTCACATATTTCTCCAACAGATCCACCTTAGAAGTCTTGGTTTCGATTCTTTTCTGGAAAAGATACTTGAGGGCCGAATGATCGGTGTGAACAATCACCTTGCTTCCTAGCAGATATGGTCGAAATTTATCCAACGCGAATACCACAGCTAACAACTCCTTCTCTGTAGTAGTATAATTTTTCTGTGCGTCGATCAAGGTCTTGCTAGCATAGGTGATTACTCTCAGCATCTTATCTTTCTTCTAACATAGGGCGCCCAACAGCATAGTCGCTCGCATCCGTCATGATCTCAAACGGTTCTGACCAATCTGGTGGGACCACAATTGGAGCTGAGTAGAGTTTGTCTTTGATGGTCTGAAATGCTGTCAAGCACTCCTTAGTGAACTGAAACTTGATATCCTTCTGAAGCAGGTCTGACAGGGGTTTAGCAATTTTTGAGAAGTCCTGAATAAATCTCCTGTAGAACCCTGCATGACCAAGAAAAGATCTTACATCCTTAACTGAAGTCGGTAGAGGTAGCTTTTCGATCACCTCTATCTTGGCCTTGTCTACCTGGAGGCCTTCTCTTGACACCTTATGCCCAAGAACAATTCCTTCTTGTACCATGAAATGACACTTTTCCCAATTCAGCACAAGGTTCGTGTCCTCACAGCGAGCCAAGATCTGGTCCAGTTGCTCCAGACAAACATCGAAGCTTTGTCCATAGACAGAGAAGTCGTCCATGAATACTTCGATACTTTTCTCGATAAAATCATTAAAAATCGCCATCATACATCGCTGAAATGTGGCTGGAGCATTACAAAGACCAAAGGGCATCCTCCTGTATGCAAAAGTACCATAAGGACAGGTGAAGATGGTCTTCTCCTGATCCTCTGGCGCAATGAGAATCTGAAAATAACCACTGTACCCATCAAGGAAGCAGTAGAACTCTTTCCCAGCTAACCGCTCCAACATTTGATCAATAAACGGTAGCGGGAAGTGGTCCTTCCTTGTGGCTTCATTCAAGCGCCGGTAATCGATGCACATCCTCCAACCTGTGGTTTGTCTCTGAGGTACCAATTCACCTTTCTCATTGGTAACTGCAACTATTCCTCCTTTCTTCGGAACAACCTGGACTGGAGACACCCACTGGCTGTCAGAAATCGGGTAGATAATGCCTGCATCAAGAAGCTTCAGTACCTCAGCTTTTACCACCTCCTTTAGATTTGGATTTAGTCTCCTATGGGCTGCCTCACTGCCTTATAATTCTCCTCCATATAAATCCTGTGAGTGCAGAAACCTAGATTGATCCCTTTAATGTCAGCAACTGACCATCCCATGGCACTTTTATGCTTCTTTAGCACCTCCAGAAGTCTAGTTTCCTGCGAAATAGACAAAGATGCAGAGATAATAACAGGCAGGGTGCTGCCCTCTGCCAAGAAAACATACTTAAGATGGGAAGGGAGAGATTTAAGTTCAAGGGTAGGAGGCTTCTCTATTGACGGAAGAGGCCTTTGAATGGGTCGATCCAATTTTTCTACAGGAGGAGAGGAAGAGCGAAAGTATGACTTCCCTTGATTTAGCTGCTGGACGACCGTGGCCATCTCAAAACTTGCTTTGTCATCCTCAATGGATCGACTTAATACCTGCTCTAAAATGTCAGAATACTTAAACAAAGAGTTAGAAGAGTCAGTACTCCTATGGATGTAGTCATCCTCAAGATCATAAGAATTATCAATTAATTCAGCAGAGAAAACAGCATGAGAAGAAGTATTTTTCTGCATCATCTTATTAATGTCAAAGCTTAATTCTTCGTCATGAAACTTCAAGGTAATCTTTCCCTTGTCAACATCTATAACAGTTTTTGCAGTTCTAAGGAAAGGTCTACCGAGAATCAGAGGTACCTCAACATCTTCATCCATGTCAAGGATCACAAAATCTGCTGGAAAGAAAAATTTACCTACACTAACAACTACATTTTCTACCATACCTCTTGGTGTGATCGATGATCTATCAGCTAACTGGAGTCTGAAATGAATGGGAACGAGCTCACCAGCATGAAGCTTTTTGAACATGGTGTATGGCATCAGGTTGATGCTCGCTCCTAGATCGCAGAGACCGTATCCGCAATCCATGTCTCCAATCGAGCAGGGGATAATGGGCTGGCCAGGATCACCACGCTTGGGGGCAGCTTCTGTAGGATAGCTGCTGAACAAGTTTCGGTTAGCTGGATGGTGTCCTTCTCCTTGTATTTCCTCTTGTTCGAAATCAGATCCTTCACAAATTTAGCATAATTTGGCATCTGTTTAATCGCATCTGTAAGAGGAATATTAATGGTCAGCTTTCGAAAGACGTCTAAGAATTTCCCAAATTGTTCATCGAGCTCTCGCTCTTTGAGACGGTTTGGAAAAGGAAGTTCTTTTGCAAGTGTCTTTCCTTTTGTATTTTTAACAGCAGTTGTATGTGAGGAAGAAGGAATAGGAGCCTGGTCTCCTCATGTACTACCTCAGGAGGGGCGGGATGCCCTGATGGTGCACCGGCGGTATTAGAAAGGGGCTCGGTCTCCTCATCAGTATGGTCTCCTGCCACTTTGTCTTTGGTTAAGTTCCTTCCACTTCTTAAGGTAACTGCTGCCAATTCTCCAGAATCCTCGCAGTCTGAGACCGATACTGCCTTCAACTGTTGCTTGGGATTGGTTTCTGCTTGGGAAGGCAGTGATCCAGAAGGTCTCTGCTGTAAGAGGAACTGAGTCAGCTGGCTCATCGTTCCCTGCATCTCAACCATGGCATTTTCTAATTTCTGCTGACCAGCTGTCAGACTCTGATTGATTGCAGCTTGCTGCTCCTGAGAAGCCATCAGTTTATCCACCATTTCCTTCAGACTGGCATTGTTTGAGCTTAATGAAGGTTGCTGAGCCTGAGATTGTTGTGGCCTGAATTGATTATACTGAGGCCTAGCAAAGCCTGGTGGTCCTTCCTGGTTCGTCCTCTGAGGTTGCATCTGATGTGAATTTAGTGCATTGTTTGGATTCCCGTACCTGAGGTTTTGGTGCTGATTCTGCACCCAGGGTGGCCTGCTGTTGAATTGCCCTATGAAATTTTCCTCCTCAGTTTGCCTCATTTCGGCTACTAGTGGGCAGTCCTCGTAATCATGTGCATCACCACACTAAGAGCAGCAGAGTTCGTCGGCACTTGTAGAGACTTTCTTGGCGGATTGCTTAGAGGTGGGTCCCATTGTGAGCTGTTCGAGCATTTTTGCCATGCTTCCCATCGTGGTTTTCCACTGTGCTTGCTCGGCGGCTATCTGCTCTATCATCGGGTCAGGAGTTCGGGAAGAACTGTGACCTATTGAGAATACTCTGCCTCCATTGCTGCTCCATTGGCGAAGCTCCTCACAGTATGACTCCATAGATGCCATGAAATCCTCCCCACTTTTTGCTAGCAGGTTTCCTCCTAGGGCGGATCTTATCTCGCCTCTGTTTTCGTCTTTTAACCCCTGGAAGAATCCCTGAGCCAATGAGGTGATATCCTGACCATGGTGAGGGCACTGGCGGAGTAGTTCTTTGAATCGGTCCCACGCCTCACAGACTGTCTCACTACCCATCTGTCTGAATGCCATCAGGTCGGCAATCATTTGTCGTGTCCTGGAGATGGGGATGTACTTCTCGTAGAATTTGTCCGTCATCTGCTCCCTGGTGGTAATGATGGCTGGCGGTAATCGATGAAACCATTTCGAAGCTTCTCCAGAGAGGCTGTGCTGGAACAGGCTCAGTCTGGCATACTCCTCCAATCCTTGTGATAAACCCAGGGAGTCCAAATGCACTAGAAATCGATGTACGTGGTCTAATGCATCCCCTGGGTCGGCACCTGAAAAGGTTCCTGCAGGATGGTTTCGAACATCATTGTTTTGATGGGGAGGTTTTATCTTCTGCCAACTTGCCATTAGCTCTGCAGTTAGCTCCGGTAGAACCACTAGACCTCTTCTCGGTGTGGCTGGTGGTCTGTTTACTCTTCCCATCGTGTATGGGGCAATTGGGCCTCCTCCAAGCTGGTCATGGTTTTCTGCCATGTTGAAATCAAGTTGTCTTCTTGCTCTCAGAGCTTGGAGGTAGACTCTCTCGATTTCGGGATCGAAGTCTGTATCCGGGGACCAGTTGAACGCGTTTTACGCATCCACTAGGTGCTTTATAATCAGCTAGAGAGAAGGGAACAAAATGCGCGGAATTTAGAACTAAAGTAAACAAGGAAATAAATTTGAAATAACTAAAACAATGAACTTAAAGTACTTGAAAATTAAATGACAGAAAAATTATAACTGAAATTATATGACAGTAATGAAAAACAATTGTATAAAATGGCACACAAAATAAATTAAACTTAAAATGAATAAATTACAAAACAAATAATCATAAACAGGGTGTTGCAATAAAGTACGAATTAACCAAGGCTAGGGACTAGACAAAGTCAAGTCCCCGACAACGGCGCCATTTTGCAAACGATTTATTTGGTGTATTAAAAGCCTAGAAATAATCCTAGAAATCAACAGTTCAATAGATCGTCGGGTTGCAAAAATCCCAGTCGTAGTAGTATAGCAATTTTGAAGCGACCAGGTGTCAATCCACGGGACTTGATGTGGTAAGTCTAGCCTTAGGCAATGGGTAACTTAAGGGGGGTTTGTTTTGGTTTTAGGATCAATAATGGGGTTTGTTTTGGTTTTAGGATCAATAATAGACAAGAAAGTAAATAGCAGATAAATTAAAGTGATAGATGTGGGAATGTTAACGGTACTTTAGGTTCAGGGAGTTGCTTCACTAGCTAGGTTCTGCATATTCTACTACTTAAGCGGAGACTTGGATCGGCTTGTAATTCTCAAGTATCTATTCTGTATTAAGTCTTAATTCCAGATAGCTCATCTAGACAGGACATGTAGTTCTAGTCTAGTCCTAGCAAGTATATCTAGATGGTTTTATTGTACAGAATTACTAGTCTGGTTTTTGGTCCGGACTAAAGCTCCTAGTGACTAATGTAATCTATCCGATTGCAATTATCACAGGTAACAAGTTAATAGGACCGTCAATGCTAATCACCATATCTGATCATAACACGATTCGAGGGCTTATAATAAATTCATGACGTTTATTAAAAGCACTTAAAAAGCATTAACCTGAACAATCCAAATAGTCTCAATAAAGCAGTAAAATAATGCAGAGTTTAACTAATTACAACATCCCTTCCCCTAGAGTATATCCTCTTAGCTAGACATAGCGATTATAATCATAAATAAGAGAGAGTTGAGAGAAATCATCTGTTACGAAGATCTTCTTGCTCGCTCCTTCCTTTGTCCTTGCACTATGCTGGTTTGGAGGTTGGTCTTGGTGACAATGGGGTGAATCTGGTGAAATGGGGGCGAAAGTGGAAATTTTGGCGAGTTTTGTGAGGTGTCCGGATCAATTGGGTCGGACGAAGATCCGGACGTTAGATGTCCGGCTACGTCGGGTCGGACACGATCCGGACGTGGTGTTTCTTGGGTGAGTCCGGATCCGGACGTGATCCGGACACGGCTAAATGTTGTGTGAAGATGCGGGTTATGTGTGTGGGTGAGAGCGAAGGTTTACGGAGGAAGTTTAGTGAATGGCGATGGAATGAGTCGTGAGTGAAAGGTGCAGATTATGGAGGAGATTGATGAATGGAGATGGAGTGTGTCGTGAGTGAGAGGATTAATAGAGAGGGAGAGAGTTAGACTGTGAAGTCTGGGACGATTAGAAATGAAGGCTGAGCAGGGTTTAAATAGGGTTAGAAGAGAAACAAAGGTTAGTGGAAGTTTGGTAAGTTGACAATTATTTGAGCATGGTCGTGTCTTAATAAATGCTGCAGTATGGTTAATGCGTCGCCTCCCGATAATTGCGCCTTGTCTGATAATTACGCCTCGTCTGATAATTGCGCCGAAAGGTTAATTATCAGTGCAGTGCATTTTTATTTTTCAATTCTGTGTGACGTCCGGATCTGTGTCCGGATCCGGACGTGACACAGAACTTTTAGATCTGAAACTCTAAATATGTCCGGATCGCTGTCCGGATCCAGACAAGACAGAGAACTCTCGGATCTGGATTTTAGGTCACGTCCGGCTTTGCGTCCGGCCAAACTGATCCGGACAGGAGACGTCCGGGTTTTAGTCCGGCCAAACCGATCCGGACGTGACCAATTTTTTGTGTCTCTTCTCCTGATTTGTTCCCCGTTTGTTGTGTTGTAATCCTTATGATGTAAAATCTTCATTTCCTGGGTTTTTCCTATATTTAGCATATAAAATACATCAGTTCTTATCAAAACATCAATCTTTAGGAAAAACACATAATAAGTGGGAAACATTGCCTGAATTGTTACAAATTATAAGGTTTTTAAACCCTAATAAGCCTATATGTTTCACACTTATCAAAAATCAAAAGAATATGTTGGCTAACACAGCTTTTACTGTAAGCACCACTACTAATCAACCTGATCTCGTCAAGAACATAACTATGGAAGAGGTGGAAGTGATCCATATGGGACTCACGCTCTTGGTCATCATGGACAAGGAAGAGGTCGATACCAAAACCAAAACTCTTACTACTCTTACCAAAACTATTCCAACTTTCAACCACCTAAAAAAATTACAATTCTGTCGAGTGTCTAAATGAGCATGTTTTAAGGGTGTATTTCATATGTTTTATCAACACTTATCATGTTCATTTCTTCATTTTAGCTAGCTTTCCTCAAGTTTTGTGTTTTAGTGGTGTTCTTACACATATATTGCTTAAACAAGAGGAATAATATAGCTAGGAGAAAAGTCAAAGAGAGGAACGTGTAGACGCAAACAAATCTCAAATTGAAGCTAAAACAAAGAAGTTATGCTATATTTTATAGTGGTTTGGTCAGTGTCCGACTATACAGACCCGGACCAAAGCAAAGATGCAACTTCTATCAACTTTTAGGAGTGGTTTGAGTCTCTATCAGGGAATACAGACCCAGACCAAAGTAGTGAGGAACCTTTTGTCTCTTTTTCACCCCGGTCCAGGTATATGTCAAGGAATTAAACCTGGACTCAAGAATTTAAGGAAAACTGGGAATTTTTCACTAACCTGAGGATTTTTGGCCACTAAGGGCGTGCCACGTAGCTGTTCTGGGTGTACCTCCTAGACACAAACCGGACCGTACTCCAAATTTAGCAGAGACGCGCAATAAAACAAGGGAAAGAAGAGAATGAGAAGAATTTGAGATTCACCACCCTGAACAAAAAAAGAGAGAAAAAGAAGAGAAAACATGAGGAAGACTAAAAGGAAGAATATGAGGAGAAGTCTCACCTTTATTGAAGCCCTTCTTCAACCTCCAATGGCAATTTTTTTCTCCTTTCTCTCGCTTTTATGTTGGCTTAACCTCCTTTGTACCTAGGGATGGGATTTTACCCCAAAATTCCTAAAACTCCATTATTAAATCTTGAACTTGTTTTAATGCTTTATTTGAGTTTGTGTTCTTAATGAAGATAATTATTGAGTGTTTATGGCTTTTGAGCTTGTCTTCATGAAAATTGGGGATCCGCTTAAGGTTTGCTCAATTAATTATTGGTGTATTAAGTTGGTAGGTTTAACATTGCCCATTAGTTTAGCATTAGTGTGGGTTTCTATGGACGAGTTTCCAAAAGTATAAACCTATACAGTTGGGGACTAAATCGGTGTTATTTATCAAAGGTCAATGAGATAGATTGCATTGCGACCTAGGGTAAACTTGCACTTAGTGCTTCCAATTGAATCAAGTGCTTGAACTAGCATTGGGGTTCCGGCTAAATTGCTTAGGATTAGTAGGTCATGGTTTGGATGCTAGTTAAATATGTGTTCCCGTTGTTTATGAGTAAGTTCAAGAATCAACAATCGATAGTAAAAAGGGTGATGGGTGCCAAGATCCATCATGGGGTACATCTCTCTTAGATAGTTAGCTTAGCTTTATTGCTTTCTTCATTTTCTTACCAACCCAAACCACAAAAACTCAAACAATTTACAATTATGCACTTTTGTATATATTTTACACATCAACTAAACTTCTAATTAGCTAGAAAGTTGTAAAGTTCCTATGGATATGACCTTGATGGACTACATTGGGTTCATACCCATTAGTTAGCAGGATATATTCAATTATATTTCACACAAGTTTTTGGCGTCGCTGTGAGGGACTTCGGTCAATTGTTTAGCTTATTACCAGTTTAGTTCTTGTGCATTTTCTTCATTTCTTTGATTTGCCCTTTTGTGTATAGATTTTTCTTTCCTTTCTTTGTAGGTACTTAAATCTGATGGAGGGTCAATATAATCAAGCAGGAGGTTGGTATGGCTACTTCTATGGTGCAGAGAACTACAATCTGTGGCTTGTTTGTTAGAAGTGTGAGGAATACCATGAGAGTCCTTCCTGTCTGGTTACAATTTTGAATTGAAGGCTCTCATGGAAAACTTCGCCTCATCCATCAAGCTAAACCCCACCAAAGACCCCAACCAATGGATTGTGTGCCAAGAGTGTGGAGGATTTCTGGTCACAAATTCACACCCTCAACATGAACCTGCAAGGTCAGTCGGCTCAAACGGAGCAACCACTAGAGAGCGAAATGGTTCATGAGGTGGAGCAGCCTGCTGAGGATGTAAGTTGTTTTCCCTCTCCTCCCCTGTTCGAATCAAAGAATTCAACATCATTCAACCACTTGGATGAGCTTGAAGAGGAGTCATCAAAGGAGAGTTTCTACTTTGACTTCATGGAGTCTTTTCCTCCCTCTGAATTTAACAAACAATATGTCTCCCCCTTTTTGCTTCATCAAGACACTGAGGATGCCTACATCCTCAACTTTGAAAAGGATGAGTCATCACCTCCCTTAGAGTCATCAGAGAAGAGTGCCACCATCGACTTCAATGAGCTACATCCCTGTGTAGTATATTTTCACTAAGGATCTTTCTATGTGCCTCACCCCAAAGACGAGGATTTCTACATCCTCGAAACTGAGAAGGAGGAGCTATCACCCTATGATCTTCACCTGGAGGCTCGAGGCCATCTTCACCCGTGCTCAATGATATAAGGTGAAAGCTTGGAGTCTACCTACAAAGTGTGGAGGCCACACTCTCATGACCAAAGTTTGAAGATAAAGTCCACCATGGAGTTCTTCCTGCACCGTTCAATGAAGACAAAGATGTCTACATCCTTAATTTCGAAGAGGAGGCTCCATCACACATAATCCTCGCACCAAAGATCATCAACCAAAAATTTGGGCCGTTCTTCAAGGATAAATGATGCTTGCCCAACCCACTCATTAAAGCCCACTTCAACGTTCATATTTGATCCTGATGACTTCAAGGTGGTATGGTCTAACCAAGACCTTAAACACGAGCAGCTTCCGATGAAGCAACCCGGATGAAGTTTATTTTATTTTATTTTAACTTCTCCTTTGATTTTTGTTTTTGCTAACTCTTAACCTTGGTTGCAGTTTGGTTGCTTCTAGTTTATGCTGGTGACATTTCTTGTCTACATCGCAACCAAGTTGTGTGCTGAGAGGATAAACCTCAAGTGTATAGAAGTTCTCAATGCAAGCGACAACACTATTAGGGGAGTACTAGTTTCACTTTGTATCTCTCATTTATTTTTCATTTTGTTTTTGTCTAAATCTACCAATGGGAATAGCTTCTATGCTTAATTTCTAGTTTGTGTCCTTTATGTTCTCTCTATGGTTTACTTCCAGAAAAGGTCTCCAGAATCCTTCCCAGATTGTCTATGGAACAATGAGGACTTTGTTCAAACTAAGTGTGGGGGAGTGACCTTTTCGGTGAAGATGAGCTTAAAATGCTTAATCCTTATGCTTATCTTGTGTATGTCCAAAATCAAAAACTTGGGTCCATGATTTGTGGGTTGTTCTCATTAAGAAAAAATGCACTTATGAACTGTGGGTTAAATGCCCTAAATATATCTTTTTTATTGCTTTTGAGGAGCATTATTCATGCGGTGTGACCAAGTGATCTAAAATGGTTGGATTATTATTGCTTAGGGGTTCTTTCTATCTTGTTTCTTAGGGATTGCTAAGGAGTGTTTGTTTGTGAAAATATTTAAGGGACTCGTGAGACACCATTGGTAACCAACAATGAGAGTTGAGTGTTCTTAAATGCAAAGACTAAATTCCTAAGTTTATCTTTTCATCTCTTGTGCAAAAGTGAAACAAATGCATAAATCTATTTTTCCTTTTGTTTGCTTCTCAATTCTCATTATTGAGAGAAGTTGGCTATGGTAAAAGTTCTCAAAGTTACGTAATCTTCAAAGCTTTGAATCACTCTGGATCATACCCCAAAACTCTACATTTTATTTTGCCCTAAGTTCACCCATGCCACCAGTAGGTGACAGTACCTTCTCAAAGGTTTTATTCAGTTTTTGGTTCTTATCTTATCCTACAATTCATGATAGTATTTGTTATCTTTGAGAATTTCCTACTTGCTTAGGTATGTTGTTTTGCTATCTCATATGTTTTATAAACACTTATCATACCCCTTTCTTCATTTTAGCTAGTTTTCCTCTAACTTTGTGTTTTAGTGATGTTCTTACACATTTATTTCTTAAACAAGAGGAATAACATAACTAGGAGAAAAGTGGGCGAAGAGAGGAATGTGTGGGCGCAAATAGACCTCAAATCGGAGCTAAAACAAAGAATTTGTCAGGGTCTGTGTCCAGGTATACAGACCCAAACCGAAGTAGGGATCCACACTGACCCAAATCGAAGTAGGGATGTAACTTCTGTCAACTTTCGGGAGTAGTCTAGGTCTCTATCCGGGAATACAGACCCGGACCAAAGCAGTGAGGAACCTTCTGTCTCTTTTTCACCTCAGTCTGGGTATATGTCCGAGAATCAAACTCGGACCCAAGAATTTGAGGGCAAATTGGGATTCGCCACTAACCTTAGGATTTTCAGCCACTAAGGGTGTGCCACGTAGATGGTTCGTGTATTCCTCCCGGACACTAACCCAGACCAGGCTCAAAATCCAGTAGAGACACGCGATAAATATGGGAAAGAAGAGAATGAGAAGAATTCGAGAGCCGCAACCCATAACAAAGAAAAGAGAGGAAGCAAAAAGGAATAACAGTAGAAGAAGTCTCACTTTCATTGAAGCCCTTCTTCAACCTCCCATGGCTATTTGAAATACCCCAAACCTAGGTATGTTGTTTAAACATTAAACTAGGGTATATTAAGACTAAAAAGTGTCTTGGAAACATTAGTAAACAATTTAAACCATAGAAAACACAAATAAATACCTTAAAGTCAATATGGGCAAAAATGTGCTCTAAGCTTGGGATAAGTTTGGTTAAGACCTAATAAGCTTACCAAGACTTTATTTATACACTAATGAACACATTAAACCAATTAACAAAGAAAACCAAGCTGGAAAACAAGTTAAAACACAAAATGTGCTTTAAGGGGTCTTAAAGCACATTTTTGAAAAATTGTCTTGTAAATGGGTTTTGAGTGGCTAAGTGTCCATAATTACTCTTTAGTTAACATGTGTACTAATTAGTATCACATTAGGAAGTCTAAATCAATGGGAAATCAAAATTTCACAATTATGTGTCTTGTTTAGTGAATAGTAACTAAAATAAGCTAGTTTATAACATAAGTCAAATAAGTAATTTAATTGGTCAACTAAGACCAAAATACCCCTAAACACATTAAGGGGGCCAGTTTTCATGGTGGTGAGTCACCACTTATGCTAGTTTATTAAGTAAATAAAGGATGGCTAATAGTTACTATTTACTTTAACATATAAATATCTTCTAAAAGCATACTCCAAACTCATTCTCTCTCTTTTCCCTTGTTCCCACCGTCTTCTACCTTCCTTCTTGCTCTCTTTCACGGTAATGCTACAGCACCACCACCATTCTTCATCTTCAATCTCTTATATCTCCTAGCTCACCTTGCCAAATCAAAAACCAAGACCACCATTCTCTTTGTCTTGCCAAGCTCTTCAATCCTATCTTCTCAAAATTCCAAGAGCTCCATTTTGGTGCCAAGAGAAATCTCCATGGGAGGAGCTTGAGCTCATCTTTTTACATTTTATTGTTTCCTTTGCTTCTAGGTAAGGAAACTCATATAAAAACTCCATTTCCTTCTTGTTTTGATGTTGGCCGAAAATCACCATTAATGGTGTCTTTATATTGCTTTGTTCTAGCTTCATTTCAACCTTTCATGGACTAGGTGGAGTCCTCTCTTGATACATATTCAAACTCTCTTCAAGTTCTAAGGTAAAACAATTATCTTAATGTTTTTAAAACAATGTAAAACCTAGGGTTTACAATGAGATTAAGCATGAAGCTTGGTTACTCATTACATTACTTGTATATTGTTTAGAAGTTGACAAGCAATTAAAGCGTTGCCGATTTTAGTCAAGGAAACAAGAAAGAAGTTTGTGAGGAAAAGAGGTAAATGTGCTAACCTAATGTAGTTTAAGGTCTTAGGAGAAATGAACTTATGTTGCTTATTAAAATTATCTAAGGAGCCAATGGTGAATGACTTAGTAAAATGTTCTCAAGGAGACTAGTAAAAGGGTATATGTGTTGTTGTATGTATTTGCAGGTCAAAGGCAAATATATTGTGGAAATTCAGTGTTTAAGGTTTATGCATTTTAAGGGCCTAAGTGCCAAGCAATTTAAATTATGCACTATATTGTGATGTAGTGTAAATTGGGTGAAGTTTTGTGTGTGAGAGTGTTCTTGGTGGATTTAGGTGTCCTTGGATGTTTAATGGTGAAAACAATGTGTTTTGGCTTAGTAATGTTCTAGGAGAATCCATGTCGAAATTTAGGTAATGTACTAGAAGTTCTAAGTGTTTAAATAAGTTTTGGTGAACTAGGAAGTGTTAGAAATAACTAGGTGTTTTACTAGTGAAGAAACAATGTCTTAAGGTGTTCTAGGAAACAAAAAGGACTTAGACATCAACTAGGAGTTTAGGTTGGTAAGAAAAGATGCTTGGGAGATGATGTTATAGTGAGGAGAAAACATTTTGGATAGTGGTTATCATAGGTGAGAAACACCATTTAGAAACCTTGTAAGAAATGTTATAAGTGTTGGTGAATTTTATGAGAAAATTGAGTAACAAGTTAGACAAGGAACTAGGTGTGTTTAAGATGATATTTTGGCATTAGAATATACCTAAGATCATTTGGGAAGTTTATACATTTAATGGAGGTGGAGAACAATAGCATCAAGACTTGAAAAATGCAAGTTTGTTAATTCTGTAGCCTTGGTCCGGGACCTAGGTCTTGGGTAATGTCCCGGACCAGGCATTAAAAAGGGCCGAGGGTCACCTAGCATATTGGTCTGGGACTTAGGACTTGTATAAAGTCCCGGACCACCCCTTAATTCACTCCCGAGAGTTCTTGCCTACATTGGTCCGGGACTTAAGTCCCGTATGAAGTCCCGAACCACTACTTGAAATCAACCCGAGAGTTTTACAAAGACAAGGTCCGGGACTTAAGATGAGGACCAAGTCCCGGACCACTTAAAAAAACTTAGTTTAAGGTTAAATAATGATGTCTAATGATGTGGATTAGTTAGTAATGATGTTATAAAGTTGTAAAAGACATGTTAGGTGTGTTATAATGACAATTTAGAAGGTGAGAAGTTAAGACAAAAAGTAGAAATAAAATAACTAGAAATGTGAAGTAATAATGTTAATAAAGGACTAGTACGTTAAATTAACCGACGCTACTAAATGTGTATAGGATTCTCCAAAGGTGGAAACCAGTCGAAGCAAGGCCAAGGTATGGTTTTCTTGCAGTCTGTTGCCTACCGGTTTACACCGGCTTGTGTGTTGTTTGTTTTCTGTGTGTTTATGACCTTGTAAGACTTAAGTCATGTAATGCTTTACAGTTGTTTATATTATGGTGTTGTAAGATGTGACTCATTTCCCTTGGGTGTGTCTAACATGACCTAAACACTTGTTGTGCTTGTTGCATTCATTGTTGAGTTTCAATAATGGGGCTTCTAACTAGTGCTAACCGGGGAGGTGAGGAATCAGGTTGTCCGGTCGCGCGCAGGTGTAAGAGTAGATATCTGTATCAGATTCGACTCTTTCAGTGTAAGGTTGTTCTCCTTCTTGGGGTCCAATCTCCCGTTAGCTTCATCCAAAGCTTACCTATTTTGACTTATGATCGGTTTAGGGGGAACATGTGTTTGTGTGGTGTGTTCGGGTCACAATATCCGATCTGCCTGTGAGTTAAGTTACTCGTTCGATTAACAGAACGGTAATGAGTTATGTAAAGCGCTTAACATGAGTTTGGCAACAATCTCTAGGCTCCCATGTGATCTGACTATGTTGGGATGGTTCCTAAAGTTGTGTACCGTTCTTGTGATGTTATGTGTGTTGATGTGCTATGCAATATCTCTTGCTATGCTATGTATGTTGTTGTTTAAATCAATGCCATGTTATCATGACAATTAGTTGCGCGTATCCCGGTAGTCGATGGGATGCGTGTTAACCATACCAGCAAAGGTTGCTGACCCCCTCGGGGGCTCCATTTTTATTTACAGGATGAGGATCGCAGAAGCAGAGTGGCTGTAGATCTAGGTCGTGTTATACTTTTGGATATTTTGGATGTTGAGCCCGGGATGCGCCTGTGCTCCCCGTGGTATTTTTGACACCGTTATATTTTGACAGTGGCGGTAGTTAACAGTTTACAGTGGCAGCTTACGGTTTACCGTTTATAGTGATGAAATGTAATTAAAATACTAGGTATTGTGTATGATGTATTTATGGTTTTAGTTCTGTGCTCGAAGTCTGGTCATCAGACCGGTACACATGTATTTATTCTGCCTTGTTAACCGCGTGGGTGGTTGACGGCGTTGTAGCACCGAAACATTTAGTTATTGTTTAGTTGTTTATTTCCGCTGCGATTTCAATTAGTTGTGTAGTACGACCTAGGGGTGTTACACTATTTTTTCTCCTTTATCTCATATTTATGCTCTAATGGAGGCTTAACATCCTTTGTACCTAGGGTGGGGATTTTGCCCTAAAATCCCTTAAACTCCATTATTGAATCTTGAACTTGTTTTAATGCTCTATTTTAGTTCTTGTGCTTAATGAAGATAATTATTGAGTTTTTATGGCTTTTAAGCTTGTCTACATTTAAATTGGTGATTTTTTTAGGGTTTGCTCAATTAATTATTAATGTGTTAAATTGATTGGTTTAACACTACCGGTTAGTTAGAATAAGTGTGAGTTTCTATGGATGCAGAACGAATTTTCGACCTGATAAAATAGTAAATAAAGAGTGAGTCAAAATATCTATCGGGCTGCAAACAATCCCGGTCGCAGTATTATAGTGAAATTGAAGCAACCGGGCAATCGAACCGTGGGACTTAAGCGAAAATGTCTAATTCCTAAGCATGTCACAAAGGGGGGGTTTTACTGAATTGTAAATGAAACTGATAAAATACAAATAAATAAAATAACAGATAAATTAAAATGATGGATGATATGATTGAGCGGGACTCCGGGTTCCGGTTATTGCAGTTTGGTTAATTATGTTATTTCTTCTGGTTTAAAGATTGGCAAAAATAATAACTCTGACGAATTTGTTTACCAGAACATGCTATGACTTGATTTTAGACCAGCAAAACACATGTAAACAAAATAAGTTGAGGGATAATATTTATGCAGATGAAGTATTAACTTGTCCGATGAAAACAAGTTTTCCACAAATTTACGAATTAATCGAACCTATCTATTTTCGCTGGATCGGGTCAAAATAGACTTAGAAAGATAATGCAATTAAACGATCAGAATTATTGCAGGGAAGCACATTAATTGTAACAATCTATGTGTTAATTAAAACCAGTAAAAAATATAAATTCAATAAAGGTAAACGTTTAAAACCAATATCGAATATTATGTAATAACCAAAAACGCAATAAGAAACAAATGAAATGTAACAATTATAAAGAGTTTAGCTAAGTAAACCCCTTTATAACTGAACCGGACCGGTCCGGTTTGATGTCTATGTTTTTCCTGAACCGGTTCACCCAATGTCGGTTTGCAATTTGTTATTTCTCGCTCTATTTTCTTCCCCACCCGATGCACTAATATTTTCACTTGTCGATTCGTCCCGATTCGCCTCTCCTCTGCCTCGCGTGGTGGTGATGGTGAGTGGTTGAGTATGTTCGAGTATGATGTGGATGAAGCTGGTTGTGACGACGGGCGACGGTGAAGCTGTCGATGAATGGAGAAGATCATGGTAACGGTGGAAGACGATGAGGATGCGGCGGGTGAATGACGGGTGAGGCGAGGCGATGGTTATGGTATCGGATCACGGCGACGTGTGGAGATGATGATGAAATAGTGGTGGAGGTGATGCGGTGAATGTGAGGCGTGGTGAATGACGAGAAAACGATGACGGAATGAGGGCGATGAATCTGGTGGTTGATGCGAGCGTCGATGGAGGATGACGGTTGGTGTCGGGTGATGGTGAAGATGATGCCATGGCGATGACGACTGGTGTGAATGTGATGTGGGTGTATATCGGTGACGGTGGTGAGGAATGACGAGGGATATCCCGTCCCGACTGTGGTCTGTGTCGATGGTGAATGTGGAAGTCGGTTGGTGATTGCGTGATGAATGTTGACGGCGAGATGACGGTGAATCGATGGTTTGATGCATCGGTGATGTTGACGAAGTGAGGCGAGGTGGTGTTGTGAATGGCGGGCGTGAGATGATGTTGAAGACGATTGTCTTCTGGGATGCGATGGTGGAGGCGTGGTGAGATGGAGTCGAGCGTGTGGTGCGAGGTGGTGATGGCGGATGTGTGGTGAGGTGAGGCGAGGATGATAGTGTGTGGTGCGGTGGTGAAGGCGACGACCGTCCGTGATCCCCCCCGACGCTCGAGAATGAAGAAGAAGCGTGGTGTATATGTAGTTTGTTTTGGAGATGACAGTGAAAATTCAGTAGTGCGATCGATCTCCCCCGCTTTTTCCTCTGTATGCATGGGTTTTATGATATTATTATCATAAAATGATAATAATATGTTATTCTTCTGTTTCTGTGAGTCGAGTAACAGGGCTCTACATCAGCCCATATTAAGTCTGCGCCTTTTATTTGTCCGCATGGACTGTAGTCCAAATCAATTGCAGTTTCCTTGTTAACGGGATGCATGCAGATTTATTGATGTAGCCCAATTCCATATGTATTGTATATATATACATATTATATATATGTAGTATATATATAATATGTGAGACATTTTCTTATATAAACAAAATAAAATATATGAGTTGACATTGCAGATTACTTTTTCGACCTGGTAAAATAGTAAATAAAGAGTGTGTCAAAATATCTATCGGGCTGCAAACAATCCCGGTCGCAGTAGTATAGTGAAATTGAAGCAACCGGGTAATCGAACCGTGGGACTTAAGCGAAAATGTCTAATTCCTAAGCGTGTCACAAAGGGGGGTTTTACTGAATTGTAAATGAAACTGATAAAATGCAGATAAATAAAATAACAGATAAATTAAAATGATGGATGATATGATTGAGCGGGACTCCGGGTTCCGGTTATTGCAGTTTGGTAAATTATGTTATTTCTTATGGTTTATAGATTGGCAAAAATAATAACTCTGACGAATTTGTTTACCAGAACATGCTATGACTTGATTTTAGACCAGCAAAACACATGTAAATAAAATAAGTCAAGAGATAATATTTATGCAGATGAAGTATTAACTTGTCCGATGAAAACAAGTTTTCCACAAATTTACGAATTAATTGAACCTATCTATTTTTCACTTGATCGGGTCAAAATAGATTTAGAAAGATAATACAATTAAATGATCAGAATTATTGCAGGGGAGCACATTAATTGTAACAATCCATTTGTTAACTAAACCAGTAAAAAATAAATTCAATAAAGGTAAACGTTTAAAACCAATATCGAATGTTATGTAAACAACAAAAACGCAATAAGAAACAAATGAGATGTAACAATTATAAAGAGTTTAGCTTATTAAACCCTTTATAAGTGTCTAGACCGGTCCGGTTTATGAATTACCCAAACCGGTTCATGAATTCTGGTTCACTCCAGACTGCCCCCCTCTGTTATTCTCCCGTGTCGGTTCCCAAACTCGTCGTTTTCTCGCCCCTATTAATTCTCCACACCCACGATGAAGATTCTCGACACCGCTCCTCACGCCGCATCTCATCTTGTCGATTTCCCTTACGCCGGCGATGGGGATGAAGACGTGAGCATGGTGAATGGCGATGGTGAGGGAGATGATACCGTGGTAAATGGCGAAGAATCGGTGAAAGAAATGAGACGAGGGCGAGAGTCGGTGGTGATGAAATGATGCAGTAGATTGATAGTGTAGTCGATGGAATGAGGTGGTATGATGTTGCGAAGGAAATGGAGTCCAGGCGTGAATAATGAAGACGGTCGGTGGTATCGGTGGTGAATGGATCGTCTGATGACCGGTGGCGTAGGTGAGATGAGATGAGGCGTTGGTGACGCGGTCCCTCTGAGACGATGAATGAGGCGTAGCGATGGATGTAGGTGAAGGCGATGCGACGGTGGTGATGGGGACGATGATGATGCGATGAGGCGATGGTGTGGTGAGTGGAGGCGGTGTCGTGTGGTCTGTGCGTGAATGGAGGCAAATGATGGAGGTGTGTCGATGTCGTAGCGATGGAGAGACGGTGGCGATGGGGCGCGGAGCACCGTATCGGTGTGAGTGTGGTGAGGCGTCCCGATCTCGGTGGTGTGGATGTGGAGATGGAGGTGAACGGGGTGCAGATGATGAATGGTGATGCAGGCGTCGTTGGTGTGGTGAAGCGAGGACGATAATGGTGCGATGTGTCCCTGAAGGTGAAGGTGCGAGGCGAGGATGAAGTGGTACGGTGAAATCGTGATGGTAAGGTGATACGGATGACGGTGGCGATGGTGAGATGATGAGATGGTGGTGGATGTCGCGATACGTGATGGTGGGATGATGATGCGTAATGTGGTGAATGGAGCGGGTGAGAGGAGGTGAAGCGTGGTGGTGGGTGAATGGCGCAGAGCCTCGTCTCCGAGTGCAGAGCGTGAGGTTGAAGAGGATAGGTGGTCTCCTTTTGAATGAGTAAATCAAGCTCCGTGAGTGCGATCAATCCCGCGCATGGGTTTTTTCATATATTAATGTCATAATTAATGGTATGTCATGGTCTATTCTTCTAATGTTGTCCGCTTATGTTGCTCGAGTAACAGGGCTCGAATTGTTAGCCCAATTTAATCCGATATCTGCGCCTCTTGTGTCAAAAGCCCATATATATATATTTACCTGCATGTAACATATATATATACATACTATATATATATGTAGTATATATATAATATGTGAGACATTTTCCTATATAAACAAAATAAATATATGAGTTGACATTAAAACTTAAATCTAAGAAAAGCATATGATAAATGTAAAATATGACATACATTGTTATAAAAATAGGAATAATTAAAGTCCTAGGAATAGATATATTTTACACTTATCAGACATTAAAACATAAATCTAAGAAAAGCATATGATAAGTGTAAAATATGACATACATTGTTATAAAAATAGGAAGAATTAAAGTCCTAGGGAATAGATTATTTACACTTATCAATGGACGGGTTTATAAAAGTAGAAACCTATACCATCGGGGAATCAATGTTATTTATCAAAGGTCGACAAGATAGATTGCATTGTAACTTAGGGGGAACTTGCACTTAGTGCTTCCAATCAAATCAGGTGCTTGAACTATCATTCGAGTTCCCACTACATTGGTTAGGATTAGTAGGTCATGGTTTGACTGCTAGTTAATTATGTACTCCAATTGTTTAGTAGTAAGTTCAAGAATCGACTATCGGTAGTAAAGGGGTGATGGGTGTAAAGATCCATCCCAGGGTACATCTATCTTAGATAGTTAGCTTAGTTTTATTGCTTTCTTTATTTTTTATTTCCAACTCAAACCATAAAAACCCAAACAATTTACATATATGCACCTTTGTAGATATTATGCACATCTACTAAACTTGTAATTAGCTAGATAGTTATGAAGTGCTTGTGGATTTGTGTTGTAAATATATAATGTGTCTATATCTCTACCACCTAGGTAATTTACCTATCGTTTTGTGGGAATGGTGATTAAGTGGGTTGTCGATCTCATGGACCTCGTTCGATTAAATGACAATTTCTAAATCTAATGAGAAACCTAAACATAACTAAGAAAAAGAGGAAATGTCGGAAATGTTTTTTAGGTTTTTCCTAATTCATCTAATTTAGACTAAATTAACAAAGGTAAATAAAACAATTATCAAACACATTAACTAAAACAAAGCAGGAATTAAAAGTGGTAAATGTGATAAGTAAAAGGGCACACCCCGGGTTAAACTGCTCACATGTTCTTCAAATTCTACTAAATAATAATTCCACTAACATTGCAATAAACTTAGGAACTAAGATAATTCATCGACCGGGTCTTGTACAATGAATCCTAGTTGAGTGGAAGAACTAGTAACAAACCAATGCTCTAATCTGGAAACAGACCAATTGCAAGAACAGTTCCTATTGGAGATAGATTAACCTATATGCGGGATCATGCTTCTAGTTGTTAATCCGGTCTAACATCCTATGTCTTGTTAACTAATCTCAGCACTACATTTTGATTAGAAAACTACAACCAAAACTCTAATAATTGATCAGAAGATTAAAGCACATGAAGAACAAGAATTAAACTATTTCATTAATAGGAAGTAGAGTGGAAAGTTATATACTAAATTCTACGAAATAGGTTCGCTTCCCCAACGCAGGGAACTAAAACGGCTACTCACTCTTGGATTCAGAAACAAATTAACAATGTAAAAGAACATCGAATGGATAAAAGATAAGGAAAGAGGAAACTCCATTTTTGAAGAAACTCCGATCTAGATCATGATTCCATTCTTCGTCTCTGTGTTAGTCGCTTCTTTCTGATCCGTGGTATGGCAGACCTGCGCCTCCCTCTGGTGTGTGATGGATGTCATGGTGGTGTCATGAATGATGAATGTTGGTGGTGGTGATGGTGAATTGATGATGATGGGTTGATGGTTTTCTGGAGAAATATTAAGACTGGTGGTCGTGGGTTCTGAAGTCGAGGAGGCCATGGCTTGATTTTTATATCTCTTTATTTTTTATCTTCTTCCCTGTTGAAACGCAACGTGTGAAGTAGGAATTTTAGTCGTGTCTGAACATGTGTCTGAACTTACGAACATGTAAGTTCAGACACCTCGTTCTAGTGCACGATTCTGCTTTATTCTTTATAAGTCTCAAATTGTGTCCGAACATGTAAGTTCGAACACAAGTTCAGAGGAATTTCCAAGAACACCTCATAAACTCTCAACTTGTGTCCGAACATGAAAGTACCGACACAAGTTCTGAAATACCCCTAAATTAATTTAAATTAATTTAGGGGATTTCTTTTATTAAACCTTTAATACTATTAAGTATTAAATTAGTATAAGGAATTATGAATATTAAATTATCGTATGGAATTATGAGTATTAATATTATATGGAATTATGGAAATTAATTTAGGGGATTCCTCCTATTTAACTCTAAAGAATACAATTTAATACTCGATTATTATATATTATTATATAGTATTATGAATTTAATAACAGGATTTATAAGTCAATAAATCTTGGAAAAAATCCTAGACACTCCAATTATATATAAAGCTTTAGAAATATTTGGAGGATTGGTTTGAAACATGAAAGTCAATATTAAATCCTAGAAACCTTAAAGCTTATTAAGCCTTGCTTTGACTTTTTTAGAATGGTCAAACCAGCCCATGAAACCTATACCAATAAATAGGTTATGGAAAACCATGAAGATCGATAAAAAGAACGTCAAAAACGGATCATCCTAGCCAAAGTTATGCTAGATTGAAGTTTGGAGTCAAAAATCTGAAATATGCCACGTGTCACACTGTCACGGGTCACCCAACACTTAGCTGTTTTATCTCCTATATTTCGGTAACAGAAACCGATTTTGCCCTATCTTGTGACCTTCATAACTTTCTTATCCTTTGGAATTTTTGAGTGTCGTCTTCTGAAATATCCCAAACCTAGGAATGTGGTTTAAATATTTAACTATGGTGTATTAAGACTAAAAAGTGTCTTAGAAACATTAGTAAACAATTTAAACCATAGAAAACACAAATAAGTACCTTAAGGTCAATATGGGCTAAAATGTGCTCTAAGCTTGGGATAATCTTGGTTAAGACCTAATGAGCTTACCAAGACCTTACATATTTATTAATGAACATATTAAACCAATTACCAAAGAAAACCAAGCTTGAAAATAAGTTAAGACACAAAATGTGCTTTAAGGAGTCTTAAAGCACATTTTTGAAAAAATTGGCTTGTAAATGAGTTTTGAATGGCTAAATGTCCATAATTACTCTTTAATTAACATGTGTACTACTTAGTATCACATTAGGAAGTCTAAATCAATGGGAAATCAAAAATTTCACAACTATGTGCCTGTTTTTGTGAATAGTAACTAAAATAAGCAAGTTTATAACATAAGTCAATGTAAGTAATTTAATTGGTCAACAATGACCAAAACACCCCTAAATAACTAATGGGGGCCGGTTTTTATGAGGTGAGTCACCACCTTGCTAGTTTACAAGTAAATAACAAATGATAAAGCAAGTTACTATTTGTTTTACTACTTAATATCTTCCAAAAGCAACTTCAAACTCATTCTCTCATTTCTCTTGCATTCCCACCGTCTCCAACTTCATCTTCTTCCTCTCTCCATCGGTTTGCAACAGCTCTCACACCATTCTCCATCTTTGACCTCTTATATCTCCTAGCTCTCTTTACCAAATCAAAAACAAAGACCACCATTCTTCTAGTCTCATCAAGCTCTTCAACCTTGTCTTCTCAAAATTCCAAGAGCTCCATTTGGTGCCAAGAGGAATCTCCATGGGAGGAGCTTGAGCTCATCTTTTTACATATTATTGTTCTCCTTTGCTTCAGGGTAAGGAAACTCAAAGAAAACTCCATTTCCTTTTGTTTTAGTGTTGACCGAAAATCACCATTGATGGTGTCTTTACATTGCTATGTTCTAGCTTCATTTCAACCTTTCAAGGACTTGGTGGAGTCCTCTCTTGCTACATATCCAAACTCTCTTTCATTGCCAAGGTAAAACAATTATCTTAATGTGTTAAGACAATATACGTAACTAGGGTTTATAATGAGATTAAGCATGAAGCTTGAATACTCATTACCTTGCTTGTATATTATTTAGAAGTTGACAAGCAATCAAACATCCTTACTGAAACACCCCTAAACAAATAACCACATAAAATCATAAACGAGTGAGGACTATCCGAGAATAACGTGTCACATAATTCGGGACACGTGATAATGCATGAAAATTAAATTAAGTACGGACATATATGTCCGAGAACATGAGGACGTGACATATTAATACAGTCGCGTACATATATATATATATACGTATATAAAAATACATATACGTAACATTACAGCATTACAACGTCGTATATAATGATTAATAATAATAATAACGTCGCATAGTTACACATAACTAAAACGCGACAAACTAAAAGGGGGGCGTAGATATATATACGTATTAATAACTAATAACGTAACAAAATAAGGTGGTCGTGTATAAATTAATAACACGACGTATTATATAGTCGCTCATACTTATAAATAAGCTTTTATGCTTATACAAAAAAAAAGAGCAAAAACGCTCCCGCTGAGGTTCAAACCCCGTACCTCTCGTATGCTTAGTGAACGTCTTAACCGATTGAGCTATGCTCCAATTCGGTAATGGATACTCACGAATTAAAACTAATAACATGCGTACTAAGTAACTACAGATTATAAGAGAAATAAACATGCCCTCTGTAATTCTCGAACTCTTTCTCAGACAAATCAACTTCTTGCTTCTGCTCGATCAGTTCCACACCAGAAAGCTTAGAAGTCTTCAGCACAAGCCCCCACCCGTGTCTTGTGTGTGTGTCCCATAATTCTGCAAGTTCCACTAATCTAAGATAACAAAAAAAAACTGAAACTCACTCTCTCTACATGCAAATCGCCTTTCCCTGTTGTCCAACTGTTGTCCCTGCTTCCCTTCTCGAATCGATATAACTGAGGAAACCCACCCAGTTTTGGATTGCTCTCTCTCATTGTCCCTTGCCTCGTGCAAAAACCAGAGAAAAAAAAAACAGTCAACCGCTTCAATTCCCAGACATGCAAGACCCACTGAGGCAAAACCCGTAATCAACTTCCCCCACCATTTTCGTATTTCTCTGTCCGACAATCTTCAGAGTCTAACTCCCTTCCTTCTCTATACTTTCATTCACTACTTCACGGTTGCGTAAATTCAGAAGGAATCACCCGCTCCTTGAAACCCCTGGAGAATGGTAAGATGCTCCTTTTCTTCTCATTAGTCCCGAATCAGTGCTTGGAAATTCTAAACTCCCTTGTGAATCATTTTCCTTCACATCTCGAACATAACTCAAGTCCTTAGAGTTGTTCTTCTCTGGTTGCATGCCCCAGTTGTAATGGTCTGAAGCCCTGAAAAATTCGTGGACCCTTCATTCCAGTTGAGACAATACACAGCAAGGTAAATTACACTTGAATCTCCCTTTTCATTCTCCCATTGTTGCGGTCCGAAACTCCACACTCGAATCTTTCTAATCTCCTTAATTTTTACTCCCTTCCTCGCATGCAAACCTACTGGCATGAGGCCTGGAAGTTTTCAAACTGAGGATCTCTCCTTAGTCGCTTGATGGTTGCGCCAGGATCGTCAAGGGAAAACATCGAACTCGGTTCTGAGTATGTTCCCACGGTGAGACCACCAAAACCATATCATTTGCTTTGCTCCTTCTCTGTTTTGGAATCTCTATAGACATCAACTAACGCCGTCTGTCGCGTTTTCATTTTCTGTCTGAATATGTGGTGCGAGTGCTCAAACAACCGCAAGGATTCTAGATCCACAACCCGCATGAATCATCCTTGAATATCCTCTGAGGTAAAAAAAAAATCCTTCTTACCCATGCGTTGTCCTGAGTGTTGTAACTATTCCTTTTCGATGCTAACACAAACAGAGAACTCACAAGCTCTCTTGTGCACGTCCAGCTGTTAAGTCAAAGGGCTCGGTGTTAGTTGTCATTCAATCTGAGGGAGAACCGTCCCTTACCCCAGGACTGAAAGCTGTCCAAGGAGGATCGAAGGAAACAACAAATAAATCAAGCTGAGAGACCCAAGGTTGTAACCCAAAACCCATACCTGAAAACTATGTTTAAATTTGTGAACAATGTTGTTTGAGCTGTCTTGATAAGCCTGGTTATATGTGGTCTGCTGATTTAGCAAGTCTGGGTATTAAGAGTTGTTTCTGTGCGGTAGTTGTTTGACAAGATGGCAGTTAATCAGCGAATAAAAAGTTTTTGGGTCTGCTTTGGATTCAACATCTTGATAAAACACCTAAATAAGTAGCTAGACAATTTTGGGAAACAGAAACCAGATTAAAGATTGAAAATAGAAACAGAAGAGGGAATACATTTTAAGAAGATTAAAATCAATCTTTGGTGAACTGAGAAGGCAAAAGGACCAAGTTAATGTGCAGGAGTATCGTTCTGTTGGTAACTGCAGTGTAACAAAAAAATACACAAACAAAGAGAACGGAAGGGGTAAACAGATGAAGGAACTAGTAAATTTGGGGTGCTGTATGATTAATGTATTAGCTTCCAAAGGTGGAAACAACAAGTTTTAAAGGCTTGAGATCAAGCATGATGAATACCGAAAACTTGTAAGAAAATCCATGACTTGGGAGCTAGAATCGACTCCAGAAAAAATTCTGTAAACACTAGCTAAAGAAACCAGAACAGAAAAGTGTTTAATGAACTGCTTTGTGGGAGTTGGAATGTTGTGCTAGGTTGTGCCGAGAACTTGTGTTAGCAATCTGGAAACTTGAGGTGAGTATGTCAAGGGATTAATACTAAGGAACTAGGGAGAGTAATGGACAAGACCCCTAAATAAACCAGCTAGCAAACACTAAACAGTGGGTAGTCACGGTTGTAAAGTGCTGAAAACTTCACTAAATGAGTGCAGGAACTTGTTGGGAGTTAGTAAATCCTGTTGCACCGTGTAATAAATGAACCAACTAATTATGAGTTAAATAACAGTTAAGATTGGTCAAGATAAAACGGGTTAGAAAAGGAGAAGGATTACGTACAAAACAATTAAGGAAAACAGATGCATCAGTCATACCTTCTGTTCCATGTCAGTTGCGGTGGCTAAATCTATATTGTTCTTGGGTCTGTTCTTGAATTCAAAACCGTGGTAAACCACATAACTAAAGAGGTAAACAACTTGGGGGAACCGGAAACCAAAGAGAGGAACAAAGAGAAAGATAGAAGTGGAAATACTAGTTCTATGTTGCAGTTTCAGTTTTTAGCTTCTGCGCTTCTTGTTCCAGTATGAACATGTCCAGTAGCCTTGTTTTCAGTATAAAAAAAAAAAGAAATCTAAGAGGGTTATTGGGGGTCTATGAAGATGATGTCGAAACTACTACATAGGAAACCAGGAAACAAAGTAAAAGAACAGAAAGAAACAATACTAGCTCATGCGGCAGTTTTCGATTCTAAAACTCTTGTGCCCTCTGTATACCCACTCCTCAGGTTATAGCCCTGTTGTTGGGGTTTGTTTTCTTGAACTTAAGCTACCGATAACACCCTTAGCAAGTGGGGAAAAGAAACCAGAAACTCAATTCGTGAACAGACAAAAAAAAGGGGAGTGGAGTTATCAGCTTTTGAGTTTCAGTTTATCAGGAACATGTAACAGTTTTATGATTTCAGTGTATCAGTTTTTGCCTCTGTGCAATGAAGTTTCAGTAGTGTTCTCAATGTTGTCCTGGGTTGCTTTGGATTCAAGCTCTTACTAAACAACTTAACTAAGCGTGGAAATATGTGGGGAGGTAGCTGGAGACAGATTTCCTTAGCAAAGGATTTAAGAGAAGCACCAAGCTCTGGTGCTGCAGTTTTCTGTAGCCTTGGGTTCTGTAAAATGAGCTTATAAATATTAACAACTGGGTCTTAGGTTAATCTTGAAGTTTAAAAACCTTGCTAATACACTTATCTAGGGGAGTAAACAACCTAGGGGAGATTATAAGTCAAATTAACCAACTAAAGACAAGAGTCAAGAAGAGGTATATAAATGTGTCTTCAGAACCTTGCTTGTCTCAGTATAACTACGATACAGATGGTTTTAGAGGGTTATTTTGGTTAATGATAAACCCAACGCAGTGCTAATACAATTATCTAAGTTGGCATAATCGTTTGGGCAGATCAGAAGACAGTTAATAACAAGAAAGAAAGACCAAACAAACTGAAGCTGTTTTCAGATTTTCGGTAGCTAGTTGCTTCGGTGTAACTGAATTACAGAAATGATATGAGTGTTGTGCTCGCTTGTTAATGAACCTAAAACCAAACTAAAGCACTTAAATAGGTTTGGCTATACTTGGAAGGGATAGGAAATCAGTTTAATACATTAAAAGAGATGATGAAATGATGTATGTACGGACTGCTGTTTCGGTTTACTGAAACCGTGGCTTCTGTAAAATAAAGTTCCAGGTGTGTTAACTGGGTTGTTTTGGCCTAACCGTGGGTTTAGAGCATGGCTAACATGCTTAGGTGGAGAGGGATTCACGCGGGGGAGATTAAACGTCCAGTTTGATAACTAAAATCCGGAGTATAATAGGGGTATATACAGGTTGTGTTCAGTTTCAGTGAGGTTATAGTTTCTGTATAACCGGATTACAAGGGTATTATAAGTGGTATTCCAGTTTATTAGGGAACACAAGTAATAGCTAATCAATATAAGTAGGTTGGTGAAACATGTGGAGAAGGTCAAACATCAATTACTACTTTGGAAGTGAAGTTAGTTAAGGGGTTACATGGGAAATGTGTGTGCTGATTTGTAAACTTCCGGACTTCTGTACAAATGGGTTTTGTCCTATGGTCTAAATTATCATTATGTAAGGGATATAACATTACTCACCTATTTGTCTAAGAGGGAAATATACATTAGCCAAGTTATACCGACCTTATATAAACTTGTTACATAAATAGCACCTAAAACGCTCTAAACCATTAACTAAGGAAACCGGACTTAGTTAACGTGTAAAATAAGGGTGTGAATGCCCTAGGAGTAACATAAAGTCTAACACGTGGGAAGTCCTAAGGGTTAATAAAGGTTGAACATTCACAAAGATTTATCTAGGAAATAACACCCAATAATAATTTAATAAATTCGGGGATTGTCACAAAGGTTGTCGCATGAAATCATAAACTGACACATTTTTTGTAATTAACGCTAGGGCCGTAGCGAACTCCGACCAGGACTCCGTGTGTGTGAGACTACTTGCTTCTGATCCAGGTATGGACATGTGTGGTTCGTATGTTGCCGTGTTACACGGCTTGTGTGCTGTGTGCTTTGTTTGACAATGACTCTAAGACTAAAGCATGAAAATTGGATTGCTTCTTGTGGCTTACTTATGCTTGTTATATATATCCTTGTGGCATATTACTTGCGCGCACACAGTAGTTTAGTCCCTTTCTCGTTTATGGAACTCGAGATGAACCACAACGAACTATGAAAACAAAGAAAAACTCTATAAGGGGAACTCCTCTCTAAACCATTGAGGACTACCATGACACCCACTATGGTGTCTATTTATTAATGTTAATGAAGAGCAAGTCTCCTTTGGTGAGACATGACGAACCACGTAAACAAAACAAAAGAACTATACAAAGAGACAAATCCTCTCTAACTTTAGAGGACCGCTAATGACACCCACTATGGTGTCGAGATTATAATGATAATGAAATGAAAAGTACCAACTGGTGGAACATGAGGATAACCCGGGAAGATGACATCTCGGGCCGCGCGGTATGGAATATTCGGGAGTTGGTATCTGCATCAGATCCTTCGCCCTTCTGTGTGGAGCACATCCCGGAGTCCAGAGGTGACTTCCGCTTCCTTGACCCTGGGTGTCGGGAATGGGGGAGTGACAAGTTGGTGAAGCACATCCCGGAGTCCAGAGGTGACTTCCGCTTCCTTGACCCTGGGTGTCGGGAATGGGGGAGTGACAAATTGGTGAAGCTTATCTTGGAGTCTAGAGGTGACTTCCGCTTCCTTGACCCGGGGTGTCGGGAATGGGGGACTAGCTATGGAGGAGACGTCCTCCAACGTGCGGTGATAAAAGAATTCACAAATAATCCTTAAAGAAACAAGGAACGATTAGCACCTATTAATGAAGTCTCGGGATCTAATCTATATCCCCTGACTCGGTGCCAGAGAATAAAGGAAAACTTGTGTAATGAGACCAAGCCAACAAGAGAAAGTCACAAATGTGACCCTTTAAGAAACAAGGTATGAATAGCACCTGCATAGCAAAGTCTCGGGATCTAACCTATATCCCCTGACTCGGTGCAAGAGAAGAAATGAAAACATATGTAATGAGAACAAGAAAACAATACGCAATCTCTTGAATGATCCCATAGCGAGGATCGACGGTATAATGTACCTACGCACACGTCCTATAATTACCTGATTGTTGTTGCTACATTAGCAGCTTATTGTGCTTGGTTGCTTATTGACATTGCTATGCTACTTGCAAGTTGTGCTTGGTTGCTTACTGATATTGCTATGCTACCGATGAGTGTGTATGATATCATGATGTGCTGATGTGTGCTTTACTGCTTTATCATAGCATGTAAAATTGACTTAATAATATTCGACCAATTAGTCGTGTGGCCCGGTAACATACGGGCTTCACACGTTCATACTCGGCATAGTTTGCTGAGTCCTTTATTTTTACAGGTAATCATCTGGATCATGACGGAGTGTAGGTGAAGGACTATCATGGGGGTAGTCCACTATGGCAAGACTTTTAGTAGTATGCTTTTAATGTATGGGTTGTACATTCGGTTTATGTTGTTGGATTAAGAACTTATGTTGTAGACTCTCGGTACTCGGTTGTATCTTTATGTTGTGTTGGACTTGGACTTCCAGTCATTCAGACCGTAACTTGGTGTAAGTAGAGTGGTCGGGTCAACCACGTGGGTGGTTGGCGTCTGTAGCTACCCGAATAGAGTAGGAGCCGCTGCGTAGACATCTCATATTACCAATAGGCGCGTCGTTTGATTGTTGGTCGTTATTCGGGGGTGTTACACTTACCGATTCTTAATCAAGGAAACAAGAAAGAAGTTTGTGAGGAAAAAAGGTAAATATGCTAACCAAATGTAGTTTAATGTCTTAAGAGAAATGAGTCTATATTGTTCATTAAAACTACTTAAAGAGCCAATGGTAAATGACTTAGTAAAATGCTCTCAAGATTTTATTAAGGGCATATGTGTTGTTGTATGTATTTGCAGTTCAAAGGCAAATTTTAATGTGGGAAATTCAGTGTGTTTAAGATTTATGCATCTTAAGGGCCTAAAAGCCATGCTATTTAAGGGCCTAAGTGCCAAGCAATTTAAATTATGCACTAATTGTGATGTAGTGTAAATTGGGTGAAGTCTTGTGTGTGAGAGTGTTCTTGGTGGAAACAATGTGTTTTGGCTTAGTAATGTTCTAGGAGATTAATCCATGTCAAAATTTAGGTAATGTACAAGAATTTCTAAGTGTTAGGAATATCTAGGTGTTTTTACTAGATAAGAAATAATGTCTTAGGTGTTCTAGGAAACAAAAAGGACTTAGACATCAACTAGGAGTTTAGGTTAGTAAGAAAAGATTCTTGGAGATGATGTTATGGTGAGGAGAAAAGCATTTTGGATAGTGGTATTCATAGGTGAGAAACACCATTTAGAAACCTAGTAAGAAATGTTATAAGTGTTGGTGAATTTTATAAGAAAATTGAGTAACAAGTTAGATAACGAACTAGGTGTGTTTAAGATGATATTTTGGTATTAGAATATACCTAAGATCATTTGGGAAGTCTATACATATAATGGGTAAGAATAACTAATGCAACAAGACTTGAAAAATGCAATTTGACAAGTCTGTAGCTTTGGTCCGGGACCTAGGTCATGGGTAATGTCCCCGACCAGGCATTAAAAAGGGCCGAGAGTGAACCTAGCATATTGGTCCGGGACTTGGGTCTTGTATGAAGTCCCGGACCACCCCTTTAAATACCCCCGAGAGTTCTTGCTTGTAATGGTCCGGGACCTAGGACTTGTGTGAAGTCCCGGACCACCCCCTGAAAACAGCCCGACAGATTTGTTAAGTGTAGGTCCGGGACCTTAGTTGGGGACCAAGTCCCGGACCACTTTAAAAGTTGAGTTTAAGGTAAAAAAATGATGTCTAATGGTGGGGATTAGTTAGTAATGATGTTATAAGGTTGTCTAAGACATGTTAGGTGGGTTATAATGACAATTTAAAAGATGAGAAGTTATAACAAAGTGCGAAAATAAAATAACTAGTTAAGTGAAGTAAAAAGTTAACAAATGGATTAGTACATTAATTAACGGACATTACTAAATGTGTATAGGATTCTTCAAAGGTGGAAACCAGTCAAAGCAAGGACCAAGGTATGGTTTTCTTGTAGTCTGTTGCCTACCGGTTTACACCGGCTTGTGTGTGTTTGTTTTTCTGTTTGTTTATGACCTTGTAAGACTTAAGTCATGTAATGAGTTTACAGTTGTTTATATTATTGCGTTGTTAAGATGTGACTCATTTCACTTGTGTGTGTCTAACAAGACTTGACCACTTGTTGTGATTTGTTTATTGACTTCAACGTTGAACTTCTAACAAGTGCTAACCAGGGAGTGAGGAGTCCGGTAGTTCCGGCCACGCGTGTGAGTATGGGAGTCGATGTCATTACCGGTTCGATTCTCTTTTTATGTTATAGTTGGGTTCCATTTTAGGTTCCAACTTTCCCTTTAGCTTATCCAAGGCTATTTTACTGACTCACGTCGGGCCACAAGGGCATACTATGTTTGTTCGGTGTGCTTGGGTTACTATATCCGACGCACCTTGGGGTTAAGTTATCCGTTCAATCTAACAGGACGGTAACGAGTTATGTAACGAGCTTAGCATGAGTTTGGCAACATTCTCTAGGCTCTCCATGTGATCTAACTATGTTGGTTCGGTTTCTAAAGTAACCGTTCTTGTTATGTTATGTGTGATGTTGTGCTATGCAATATTCCTTGCGATGCTATGTATGTATATATGTTGTTTATTTTTAAAATCAATGCCATGTTATCGTGACAATTAGTCGCGCGTATCCCGGTAGCCGATCGGCTGCGCGTTAACCATACCAGCCAAGGGTTGCCGACCCCCTCGGGGGCTCCATATTTATATTGCAGGATGAGGATCGAAGAAGCGGAATGGCTCTAGATTCTAGGTGATAGAAATACTTTTGGTTATTTTTGGATGTTGAGCCCGGGATGCGCCTGTGCTCCCGTGGCATCATATTTTGGTACCGTTCGTATTACAGTGACGGTCCTTGACAGTTGACAGGAGACTATGTGTACAGTTTGCAGTGGTGGATGTTATGTAAAACTCGGTATGGTTGGTAATGTATATATGTATGGATGTTAGTACCTAATGCTCGGGAGTCTGATCATCAGACCGATACGCTTGTATTTATTCTGCCTTGTTAACCACGTGGGTGGTTAACGGCGTAGTAGCACCGAACCGTTTAGTTAATGTTTAGTTGTTTATTTCCGCTGCGATTTCAAATATTGTTAAGTGCGTAGTAGGGGTGTTACATGTAGTATTCTCCTACACTTCCTCTAAACAACCATAACTCACACTAACCCTAACTCGTCCTAAATCAACCGGAAATTTGAGCCAAAGTAGCCACCTTGCAAAAACCGAAACTGCAGTTCCAGTTTTTCCTTCGAATTTAGGTAACTTCGTCTAGCCATAACTTCTTCGTTTCTCATCCAAATTTCATGTTCTTTAGCTCGTTTTGAAGAGCTCTAATCCCTCTAAAACTTTCATGTTGATGGCCTAAGACAATTCCCAACCGTTTGGAAGAACAAGGTGTCTAAAGTTTCGGATTTATCACAACAAAAAATCATAGTTTTCTTTCCAGAAAACGCAAGGTAAACTCGCAACTTCCAGCATCGATTTCTTTCTGTGTAGTGCAACTTAGGGTAAGTTCTTGCTATCATTGTGTAGAGCTAAGTTTCTTCTTTAGATTAAGCCCTTACACATAGCCTAACTCGATCTGTACTGCAAGTTATAGATCCTCAAAGTCGGCCTCGTGAACTGCTCGAAAGTTTGAAACTTTCCAGAATTCCGAATTCAAATTGATTCGTTATTGCAATTCTGGTAAGTTTTCTTCAAATTCCTTCAACCTTGCTAAACTATGTTACATTATCGGTCAAAACCATGATTCAATTGCATCAATTACGCCTTAGATTGAGTGAATTTGACAGATTTGGTTTCGGAAACCCGTATGAACCCTAACCTCGAAATTGAATTCGAAAACCATTGAATACTGCATTATAATTGGGGAAATCGGTGTCATTAGAACCGTAATTTAATTTCGAAACCATAGACACAAGAATCACTCAATTTGGTTCTGTAGATTGTGAGATAATGTCGATTTAGTACTCGACTAGGTAGAGGAGTTTGCTGATGAACTAGGCGTTCAGGGGCCGTCCGATCTGGACTTAATGAAACGGACGACCGAGATTAGATCGTGGTTAATAAAGATGTTTTAAGTTTATAATATTTCAGAATTTAGCTCTAACTTGTTGAATTTAGTTTGGCCTTCCGAATGTATTTTGACTTGAAATTTTAACCATAGATTCCTTATTAAATCTAGTTTATTTTGATGTAAATTAATATGGTATTGGAGTTTTTAAACGTAAGTTATGATTTTTGCAAGTTACGGGTTTTCTGGAATTAATAAGTTAATGGAGGAAATGAAGTGTATGGAGTACGATCGTGGGAGAGGGAGAATATTATAATGCGAAGGACTTAATAAGTTAACTAAACCTCTACATATACTAATAGGAGAATATTATGGGGTGGTATTAAATATAGTTATTATTGGCTTAAAGAGTTACCTTTGAATTTCCGAGGTTTATATATAAACCATATTAAAATACTTGTATAGTATTAATTGTCAATGATCAGAATGTAAATCTAAAATTGGGATTAAGTAATTAATAAGTTAAAACTTAGGAAAATTGTGATTAGATTACATAAATGTTGCACAAATAGATCTTATTCTATAATTAATGATAACAAATGTAATACATTTACATCTAAATATTCTTAATATATAAACCATAATAAAATAAGTAAAATACTTTTACATCTAAATGTGAGGTGGATTAGTAAGTCTAGATTTAATCATTTCTTAACATTTATGGTATTGAAATATGACTTAATGTTTTAAGATAGAATCATTAAAAGGATTATGATATAATCTATATTAAACGATGATTTGGAAATTTATCTAAATATTATCCTTAAGTTTCTTAGAATTAGATAAGCCATATAAATACATTTATTACCAATATTCAAGATGTGAGTTTACAGTTAAGTGAGGTATTTAGTAGTTAGAATTTATAGAAGGTTTATAAATAGGAATTTGATACTTAAAACCTTTGAACCTTTTATTTGATAAAACTAAGTTACATAATATTATATTGATATACTTTACGGTAATGGGAAGTAATGATAGGTTATTTGAATATAAAATATGAGAATTTTCATAATAGATTATCTTATTAAATAATTAATAATTTCACTTATGAACCAGAATTTAATTCTTTGATAAATTCTACTCTATGTGGATATATTGTCCATCCTAAATACAATAAGGAAATTAATTTATTAGGTTATTCCTTTGAAACATTAGGTTTTGTAAAAAATTTAAAACGTATTTAAGGCTTAAGTTTAATGAAGTTTAGTACAAAGGATTATGCATAGTTTATAGAGAGAATGTGTGTAAAAATAAAACATTTAGAAAATTAAATGTAAGTAAGGATACATAAAAGGTTATACTAAACCCTTATTGTATAGGTAATAATAAAACTATAATATACCTTGTGAATACTAAATGTAAGATTAATTCGTTAAATCTAAGTTAACTATAGTATAGTTATTCAGGATGAGAAGCAATTTAACATCTTATGACAAGTTTATTAGATGGTTGTAATTAAAAGTCATTCTGAACTAAGATGAGATAATTGAGTTTAGTGGCTCAATTAAGTTATAATAAAATGTATCTACCACACTACGATTCCAATATACAAGATGTAGATCTTAGTTAAGTTAAGGCAAAGACTTAATCATAATGGGTTATCTAGTAGATATTGTTTAAATACATAATCTTTACATTGTGAGATAATAGTATAGTATTTGAGATGAGTCCATCATAGGTCATAATAATGTTTATTCTAAATTAAGAATAAAGGTATTGAGGTTAAGATTATTATTGAAATTCTTAGATGTAATTATATAATATGAACACATTTATGTTATAAAGGTCTCAAAAGTCTTGAATGTGAGGATTGTGGTTAAATATGAATAAAGTGGATAGGAGTGGTCAGTTAGCAGGTGTTAATAAAATAGATTCCTTGATCCTATAACCTCCTTGGGCTATACAACCTTCTAAAATAAGTCAAAGGTTATACATAACATTTTAGCGAGGGCTTATAAGATAATTGAGATTTGGAAATAAGAGAGAGGAATTTATTTAAGTTTTACTTATGGTACAGGTTATTGATAGTAAGTTATCTTCAATGTTCCTCAGGGAATTGTTGAATGTTTGCACGAGTTTACTAGAACTACTACAGCGTTTACCAGGTACGATTTCTCGTACTCTGTTACTTTTGCTGATTGTCTTATGAGACGTTTTCGAAAAACGCTAACTGACTTTAAGAGGAATTTCTAAAAGGAAATGGTTGTGTGACTAACTCAGCTTGTGTGACTAACTGAGCCTTGAATGTGAAACTCACTTGGGTTTTGGTTCCTTCTTTTTGGTTGTTCCATTAGACATTGACTGCTTAGGGTTTACGCTTCTGCACTCTATAGGACTGAGTGTTTTGGTATTGCTCTGGGTAGTTAGTGATCTAGTAGGGATTTGGAAAAGGTCAACATTGGTAAATTCTTCTTTTGACTCTGGATATCGTTTCATCCATGAGCTGGTTCTTGAGGTTTCGACGTGCGCACGTCTTCAATGGTAACAGCAGGGGGCTGTATATCCCTCGCCCATAGGGGCATTTATATTTGACAGCAGGGGGCTGTATATCCCTCGTCCACCAGGACATTTTTAATCTGACAGCAGGGGGCTGTATATCCCTCGTCCATACGGACATTTATATCTGGCGGTGGAGGCCATCTCTCCCAATTGGTTTTATTCTACTCTGGAGTTATTGGTTCTTGGTTCTATCTTTTCATTCCTAGTCCTTTGTGACTATCTGAGTCTTTCTACTCCTAACGGGAATTGGGTTTAACTAAGGCAATGGATGTTCACTAACACATGAAGTGGTTTTGTTTCACTAACTTTGCTTTTCTGTTATTAACCTTTATTCTTATCTTGTTATCTTGATTTGGTGGTTTGTGAGATGCCTTGTTCCTCTGTGTGGTTTAAGTGATTGTTTCCCTGCTATTATTTATTTAAGAGTTGTTTTATAAGTTTGTTTTTGGAGATTAGCACCAGTTCCATTCCAGGGAACTGACCCACCCCGTTCGGGGTGGGCTGCTTGGTTTCATCTTGCAGGTACGAATTGATTTACAGGTGGCCACGAAGAGAATGAGTGTTTGGGACGGGGCTAGGTTTTGTGGAGAGTTGTTGTAATTTATCTGTATTTTAATCATGTTAAGTTTCTCGAGTTCAGACCGTAGCTTTGTAAATTGTAAGTTGTAATTGGTGAGGTTTGATGCCGGGTGTTTGGAACTCGATGGTCTGTAATCGCCTCAGAGTTTTATTTCCGCTGTAATTATGGTAAATAGGGGCGTTACAGAAAGTGGTATCAGAGCGTAGTTACGCTCTGAACCCGAGAAAAGCCGAGTGAAATACTTAGATTATCGGTGCACTTAAAACTGGGGAATTGGGGTAGAATTGGGAAGTGACGATTCCAGTAAGGCACGACTCCTAACCCTTCTTAGATTAGTGAATGATTTCTTTATACACTTTGCTTTTTATGAATGTCTGTAGAGAATGGTGTGTTGTTATTCTGTTCGAACATTAAACTACAGTAGAAATATAGGTTGGAATATCATCTATTGGGTATGATAAGATTTTGATTGGGATAAATCATTCATTGAGCTATTTTTTTTCAAAAGCATACTTATGGAGAATACGTGGCTAAGAATACAATTCCTTAAGAGCAAGTACACATTCTCCTAGAAATTTCAAAGAATACTTTTGGTTGAGAACAGTATACAAATAGAACTTTAAATAACTAAATTAGTATTGATATTAGGTGAAAGTACTTCAACTCCTTTAAAGTTTGAAAATAAATCTCAACAATTACTTGGTACAAATATTGCCTAAAGGTAATATTTGGATAAATCTTAAGTCTAGGAAATTATTAAGTTAACAAACACTAGTAGCATACACACGAACCCATAAACCACACTAAAACTCTATGCTAACTTTAGAAAGAAAACACCTAAACCTAACACCCTACGGGAAGTGCCTGGTGCGACGAAATCCTAGGCTGAAAGTAGTGGGGGTGCACACCCACTTCTGGAAGTTTAGGGGCTAGACAAGCCTTGTCATCTAACCGTATATAATCTTCTACGCAGGTGATGGATTGTGTTGAACTTGAGGGGAAGTGGTGGTAAGACGTTACCATCATGAAATCTTGAGCTAGGCATATTTCATTACTAGCCACAATGAACAATTCAAAACTTATATATTAAGATCCAGTACTAAATTCATACATGTAAAGAGTTTACCGAGTTAAATCCTTGGTGAAAAATACTTACCTATGGAGTGAAAACACTTGAGTAATAATAAACTAAATACTATTGAGCCTTAAATACTTGGAGTACTGAGCGTCTAGTGAAAAATTGAAAGTTACTTAAAGATTGGAAATTCTCATGTTTACTTGGAAGTTTAACATTATACATGTATAAAATTTTAGAAGCCACACTAACAGTGATATTTACCAAAAGCCACCATTATCTAAGAGAGTACTAAGATCTAATGATCAGAATAATACTTACATACAACAAACCCTAAGAAAAATAGTTATCAAGAGTGAGTGAACTTTCACTAGACTAATTCATTTGACTTAAAATTTATATATAGAGTTCCTACCTTGAAAAATAAATTTTAAGATAAAGAAATCAGATTTTGGAGCTACATTATAAGAACTTTCTAAAATTCTGCCTTGGGTGAAATTATGTATATATAATAAGTAAATTTTATGAAGTAAACACTGAATGAATCGTCTAAAATACGATAGTTAATTATAAAAACAATTGAAACTTGAAAAGTCACTGAAAATATTTATTTAATAGAGTTTTAGCATAGGGTTGACTAATAAACCCTTGAAAATAATTTTGGAAGATTATTAAATGATCTGAAATATTATTTTAAACTACTCAAGTACGTTACATCTGATTTATAGCTTGTTAATATAATTGATATGATAAAATGAACATATATTGGACATATAATTCGTATCCGTCATTAAATGAATGGATAATAATCATAAGATCAAATTTTATAACCACCAAGAAAATACAAATACATAATAATCAAGAGATACAGATATATGTAACGATCATAGATAAAATCAACGGTGCAATAAAATTCACAACAAAGCTGAATAATAAGGTGTTGAATTCTTTGAGTGTGGCATTTGAAATAAACACCAAGTAATTTAAGAAAACAGAAACTAAATGTTTGGTAGTCCAATATGGTCCATGCATGTTGTTGTGATTGGGTTTTGAAACAACCTTGTTGGATAATGTATCCTTATGTGGTTCTCATTAGTAGCGGTACGAGGGCGTACCTTAGCTCTTTTAAGGGGGATATACTGGCATACTCTTCCTTCGTCACCTCATCCAGATTATGCCATGTTGCCTTATTAGCAGAATGAAAGGTGTTTGTATGTGCTTGGTTTTTACATTATGACACAATATGTGACTGTTGATTTTCATCATGCTATGTCTTGGTATATCTTGGTTCGTTTTGATTTTGAGTAATCTCGAGTGGAATGTTGTTATGGAAATGGATGGAAATAAAGGATTGGATTGGTATGGAATTTTATTGGAATTATTATTGTCTCAGCACACCCGAAACGGTATGAGTGCCTATTAGTTGATTTTTTTTAAACTTTGAGGCGAAGTTTCTTTTAAGGGGGATATACTGAAATACCCCTAAATTAATTTAAATTAATTTAGGGGATTTCTTTTATTAAACCTTTACTAATACTATTAAGTATTAAATTAGTATAAGGAATTATGAATATTAAATTATCGTATGGAATTATGAGTATTAATATTATATGGAATTATGGAAATTAATTTAGGGGATTCCTCCTATTTAACTCTAAAGAATACAATTTAATAATAACAGGATTTATAAGTCAATAAATCTTGGAAAAATTCCTAGACACTCCAATTATATTATAAAGATTTTAGAAATATTTGGAGGATTGGTTTGAAACATGAAAGTCAATATTAAATCCTAGAAACCTTAAAGCTTATTAAGCCTTGCTGGGGTTGACTTTTTGAGAATGGTCAAACCAGCCCATGAAACCTATACCAATAAATAGGTTATGGAAAACCATGAAGCTCGATAAAAAAACGTCAAAAACGGATCATCCTAGCCAAAGTTATGCTAGATTGAAGTTTGAAGTCAAAATTTTGAAATATGCCACATGTCACACTGTCACGGGTCGCCCAACACTTAGTTGTTTTATCTCCTATATTTCCGGTAACAGAAACCGATTTTGCCCTATCTTTTGACCTTCATAACTTTCTTATCCTTTGGAATTTTTGAGTGCCGTCTTCTTTGTTGTATTCTCCTACACTTCCTCTAAACAACCATAACTCATACTAACCCTAACTCGTCCTAAATCAACCGGAAATTTGAGCCAAAGTAGCCACCTTGCAAAAACCGAAACTGCAGTTCCAGTTTTTCCTTCGAATTCAGGTAACTTCGTCTAGCCATAACATCTTCATTTCTCATCCAAATTTCATGTTCTTTAGCTCGTTTTGAAGAGCTCTAATCCCTCTAAAACTTTCATGTTGATGACCTAAGCCAATTCCCAACCGTTTGGAAGAACAAGGTGTCTAAAGTTTCGGATTTATCACAACAAAAAATCATAGTTTTCTTTCCAGAAAACGCAAGGTAAACTCGCAACTTCCAGCTTCGATTTCTTTCTGTGTAGTGCAACTTAGGGTGAGTTCTTGCTATCATTGTGTAGAGCTAAGTTTCTTCTTTAGATTAAGGCCTTACACATAGCCTAACTCGATGCAAGTTATAGATCCTCAAAGTCGGCCTCGTGAACTGCTCGAAAGTTCAAAACTTTCCAGAATTCAGAATTCAAATTGCTTCGTTATTGAAATTCTGGTAAGTTTTCTTCAAAGTCCTTCAACCTTGCTAAACTATGTTACATTATCGGTCAAAACCATGATTCAATTGCATCAATTACGCCTTAGATTGAGTGAATTTGACAGATTTGGTTTCGGAAACCCATATGAACCCTAACCTCGAAATCGAATTCGAAAACCATTGAATACTGCATTATAATTGGGGAAATCGGTGTCATTAGAACCGTAATTTAATTTCGAAACCATAGAAACAATAATCACTCAATTTGGTTCTATAGATTGTGAAATAATGTCGATTTAGTACTCGACTAGGTAGAGGAGTTCGCTGATGAACTAGGCGTTCAGGGGCCGTCCGATCTGGACTTAATGAAACGGACGACCGAGATTAGATCGTGGTTAATAAAGATGTTTTAAGTTTATAATATTTCAGAATTTAGCTCTAACTTGTTGAATTTAGTTAATGGCCTTCCCGAATGTATTTTGACTTGAAATTTTTACCATAGATTCCTTATTAAATCTAGTTTATTTTGATGTAAATTAATATGGTTTTGGAGTTTTTAAACGTAAGTTATGATTTTTGCAATTTACGGGTTTTCTGAAATTATTTGGCTAATTTAAAAAGATATTTTTATGAAATAAAAATTTTATAATATGTCTAAAATGTTATATTTACTGTATATTAAATTTGGGAATTTTTGGGCAATGGTAAATGGTTTTAAAAATTGTGTTTGTGAGTTTTTCATAAGAATAACTTATAATATATGGTTTTTAATGTAGCCAAAAATTAAAGTATAGTTTGTTAATAAACTTCTTAAGCTGGGAAAAATAAGGGAAAATTAAATTAAAATTTTATAACAGTAAGTTTATAAAAGTTTGGGTATTATCTTTTAAGAGAGGTGAAATTATTTACATATATGTATATATATACTTATTTAGGTAGAAACTTATGTAAATCAAGGAATTTAATTATTTTACGTTTTATTTATTATGTTATATGGGAGTTAATATTTTTAATTAAAACTAAGGAAAATGTACAAATATTTACACGTATATAGAAAGGAAATAAAATAGTAACTTATGGTAAAACAGGGAGCTAATAAATTAACACTTGTATTAACTAAATAGCATATGAGCTAGTATCCTAAGATATAGTAAAGAAATACTTTGTGAAACATACATGGAATGCAGATAAATGTTGAGGTAATAAGATAATTTAAATACAATAAGCTACATAGGGGATGTATTAATTAAATTCTAATACAGGTATACGTATATATGTATTAAATAAATAAAGGGAAATACTTTATTTTATAAACCGTATATCGGTTGTAGTTGTGCCTAAAAGTTATTAAACATAATTGAATACAATAAAACTACATAAATAATGTTTTGAACAAATCCTAGTATATATAAATATATACACATTAAACATAATAAAATTAGATACCTTATAGGAAATATAATGCGAAGGAATTAATAAGTTAAACTAAACCTCTACATAATACTAATAGGAGAATATTATATGGGGTGGTATTAAATTATAGTTATGTATTAGGCTTAAAGAGTTATGGCAACGGCGCCAAAAACTTGATGGAGAAATATGTGACTACTTCTACCACATAGGCAGTGTACCTATCGTTTTGCGGATATAGTGAATGAGTGGGGTTGTCGATCTCAGGGACCTCGTATAATTAATTGACAGATATTTGATTAACTGGGAAATTAAGTTAAACTAAGGAAAACAGGAAATATCACTTTTTCGGTTTTGAATTATTGATTAAAAAGAAACTAAACTACAAAGAGAAATAGAACAATTTAAAAGGTAAATAAACACAGAGGGATTTAAAGAGTGGTGAATGTGATAGATAGAAAGGCGCACCCCGGGTTGTTTGCTTGCCTATTCCTTTTATATCTGTTACTAAATTCTTCCTTTAATTTTACTGCAATAACTCAGAAACTTTAATTAATTCATTAACGACTAAGTATAATGAATCCTAACCAATTGTTAGACCTAGCAGCAGACTAATGCTCTAGACCGGACACAATTAATCGCATAAAGAGTAGTTTCTATTGGAGTCTAATTAATCTATAGGCCGGATCAGGCTTCTTGCTATTAATTGGGTTCAACTTCCTCTGTCTCGTTATCTATCTCAGCTCTCGCATATTAATAAGATAACTACAAGGGTTGTTATAATTACTAGCCAAATAATTAAAACATTTGAAGGACAGGAATTGAACTGTTGCAGTTAACAAAATTTATTTGAAGAATCACATAGCAGAATACAGGAAATAGGTTCGCTTCCCAACCCGGGAAGCTAAAATACTTTCTCGCTCATCATTACAAAAACAACGATAACAGAAAAGGAATGCATTAAATAAATTAAAGTAAGGGTAAGAGGTAACTCCAGTTTAGAAGTTCACTCCGGATCCTCGCTTCAACTTCGTCTTGCGTTGCCCCGACTGCTAATTTTACTTCTGTTGAGCTGGTGCGTAATAGGAAAATAAAATGGAAAGTGGGATGTATGTGTTACGTGGGAATTTAATGGAGTGGACGCGTGATGGTTTCTGATGGGGGAAATGAAGTGAATGGAGTACGATCGTGGGAGAGGGAGTATGTAGATGGTTGGGTCGATGGATCGATGGATGCGTGGGTGAATGGATGATTGATGAATTAGCAACCAGAGTGTGGGTTTATATAGGCTGAGGAAATGAGAAGAAGACAACGGAGAAATCAGGGACGGTGCAGTAGGTGAGTCAAGATGGCATTGGAGTTGATGAGCAGATCCGCGAAGATTTGAAGTCTGAGAATTGATTGCAGACAGACAGAGCCGGCGTCACGCGTGAGTGATTTAAGGTGGGCGTCGTCTGCAATTAATGAAGGAGCAGTTCGAGTGCGGCGCCGTGAAGGAAGAAGAAAACTGTTCGCTCGCTCTCATTTTAGTCACGTCCGCTTGGCAACCGCCCGAGTTCAAGCGGTTATGTATTGTGCTCGCTCTCTTGTCCGCGCCTAATGAGGCGGTTGTGCCTTGTCTCTTGTCCGCGCCAAACCAGGCGGTTGCAGCCTCTACCGCCCTCCTGTCCGCCTTGTTGTGGGCGGTTGTCTCACGGTCCGCCTTGTTTGCGGATGTCTCTGTATGGGGTATTATATATATATACGAGTGTACTCCAATCTTCGATCGGCTCCAGATTCTTCGTTATAAGTCCGTTTTACTCGCCGTTTGTTGCGTTGGAAAGCTTGTGAAGTAAACTACTTGATTCCAACACTTTTTCCTACATTTAACACATAAAATATATCAATTCATATCAAAACATAAATCTAGGAAAATTGTAAGATAAGTGAGAAATATTACTTAAAATACTGCAAATTATAAGGTAATTAAACCCTTAAAAGTCTATATATTTTGCACTTATCAAGTTACCTTTGAATTTCCGAGGTTTATATATAAACCATATTAAAATACTTGTATAGTATTAATTGTCAATGATCAGAATGTAAATCTAAAATTGGGATTAAGTAATTAATAAGTTAAAACTTAGGAAAAATTGTGATTAGATTACATAAAATGTTGCACAAATAGATCTTATTCTATAATTAATGATAAACAAATGTAATACATTTACATCTAAATATTCTTAATATATAAACCATAATAAAATAAGTAAAATACTTTTACATCTAAATGTGAGGTGGATTAGTAAGTCTAGATTTAATCATTTCTTAACATTTATGGTATTGAAATATGACTTAATGTTTTAAGATAGAATCATTAAAAGGATTATGATATAATCTATATTAAACGATGATTTGGAAATTTATCTAAATAATTATCCTTAAGTTTCTTAGAATTAGATAAGCCATATAAAATACATTTATTACCAATATTCAAGATGTGAGTTTACAGTTAAGTGAGGTATTTAGTAGTTAGAATTTATAGAAGGTTTATAAATAGGAATTTGATACTTAAAACCTTTGAACCTTTTATTTGATAAAACTAAGTTACATAAGATATTATATTGATATACTTTACGGTAATGGGAAGTAATGATAGGTTATTTGAATATAAAATATGAGAATTTTCATAATAGATTATCTTATTAAATAATTAATAATTTCACTTATGAACCAGAATTTAATTCTTTGATAAATTCTACTCTATGTGGATATATTGTCCATCCTAAATACAATAAAGGAAATTAATTTATTAGGTTATTCCTTTGAAACATTAGGTTTTGTAAAAAAATTTAAAACGTATTTAAGGCTTAAGTTTAATGAAGTTTAGTACAAAGGATTATGCATAGTTTATAGAGAGAATGTGTGTAAAAATAAAACATTTAGAAAATTAAATGTAAGTAAGGATACATAAAAGGTTATACTAAACACCTTATTGTATAGGTAATAATAAAACATATAATATACCTTGTGAATACTAAATGTAAGATTAATTCGTTAAATCTAAGTTAACTATAGTATAGTTATTCAGGATGAGAAGCAATTTAACATCTTATGACAAGTTTATTAGATGGTTGTAATTAAAAGTCATTCTGAACTAAAGATGAGATAATTGAGTTTAGTGGCTCAATTAAGTTATAATAAAATGTATCTACCACACTACGATTCCAATATACAAGATGTAGATCTTAGTTAAGTTAAGGCAAAGACTTAATCATAATGGGTTATCTAGTAGATATTGTTTAAATACATAATCTTTACATTGTGAGATAATAGTGTAGTATTCTGAGATGAGTCCATCATAGGTCATAATATAATGTTTATTCTAAATTAAGAATAAAGGTATTGAGGTTAAGATTATTATTGAAATTCTTAGATGTAATTATATAATATGAACACATTTATGTTATAAAGGTCTCAAAAGTCTTGAATGTGAGGATTGTGGTTAAATATGAATAAAGTGGATAGGAGTGGTCAGTTAGCAGGTGTTAATAAAATAGATTCCTTGATCCTATAACCTTGGGCTATACAACCTTCTAAAATAAGTCAAAGGTTATACATAACATTTTAGCGAGGGCTTATAAGATAATTGAGATTTGGAAATAAGAGAGAGGAATTTATTTAAGTTTTACTTATGGTACAGGTTATTGATAGTAAGTTATCTTCAATGTTCCTCAGGGAATTGTTGAATGTTTGCACGAGTTTACTAGAACTACTACAGCGTTTACCAGGTACGATTTCTCGTACTCTGTTACTTTTGCTGATTGTCTTATGAGACGTTTTCGAAAAACGCTAACTGACTTTAAGAGGAATTTCTAAAAGGAAATGGTTGTGTGACTAACTCAGCTTGTGTGACTAACTGAGCCTTGAATGTGAAACTCACTTGGGTTTTGGTTCCTTCTTTTTGGTTGTTCCATTAGACATTGACTGCTTAGGGTTTACGCTTCTGCACTCTATAGGACTGAGTGTTTTGGTATTGCTATGGTTAGTTAGTGATCTAGTGGGGATTTGGAAAAGGTCAACATTGGTAAATTCTTCTTTTGACTTGGATATCGTTGATCCATGAGCTGGTTCTTGAGGTTTCGACGTGCGCGCGTCTTCAATGGTAACAGCAGGGGGCTGTATATCCCTCGCCCATAGGGGCATTTATATTTGACAGTAGGGGGCTGTATATCCCTCGTCCACCAGGACATTTTTAATCTGACAGCAGGGGGCTGTATATCCCTCGTCCATACGGACATTTATATCTGGTGGTGGGGGCCATCTCTCCCAATTGGTTTTATTCTACTCTGGAGTTATTGGTTCTTGGTTCTATCTTTTCATTCCTAGTCCATTGTGACTATCTGAGTCTTTCTACTCCTAACGAGAATTGGGTTTAACTAAGGCAATGGATGTTCACTAACACATGAAGTGGTTTTGTTTCACTAACTTTTCTTTTCTGTTATTAACCTTTATTCTTATCTTGTTATCTTGATTTGGTGGTTTGTGAGATGCCTTGTTCCTCTGTGTGGTTTAAGTGATTGTTTCCCTGCTATTATTTATTTAAGAATTGTTTTATAAGTTTGTTTTTGGAGATTAGTACCAGTTCCATTCCAGGGAACTGACCCACCCCATTCGGGGTGGGCTGCTTGGTTTCATCTTGCAGGTACAAATTGATTTACAGGTGGCCATGAAGATAATGAGTGTTTGGGACGGGGCTAGGTTTTGTGGAGAGTTGTTGTAATTTATCTGTATTTTAATCATGTTAAGTTTCTCGAGTTCAGACCGTAGCTTTGTAAATTGTAAGTTGTAATGGTGAGGTTTGATGTCGGGTGTTTAGAACCCGATGGTCTGTAATCGTCTTAGAGTTTTATTTCCGCTGTAATTATGGTATATAGGGGCGTTACAAGTTCGGACATAGCTTCAAAGGACCATAAAATCCTTGTTCTCGCTTCGATTCAATCCTCGCTTGTTGCGTCAGAATCCTCATGAGAAAATCTATGCATTTCCTAGACCTTTCTCCGCATTTGACACATAAAATGTATCAATTTGCATCAAAAAATGAATCTAAGGAAAAGTATATGATAAATTAGAAATATAGCATAAATTATTACAAATATAGGAAGAATTATAGCCATGAAAATAGATGTATTTCGCACTTATCAAACTTTCTCACACTTAGTTTTTTCCTGTCCTCAAGCAATTAAAGAATAAGACTATCTCTAAGGTCATAGTACCGAACCTCAAGATCAAATAGACAATCAAAAGAATAATTCTGCTCCTGGCTGTAGGTTTTTGCAATCGGTGAAAAAAGAGTAATCATAAAAGCATGGAGAAGTTAGATTACAAAATCTGAATATTGATCAACTTGGGATCTTCCACCATTTCTTCCCTTTAACCTTTGGATGACAAGGGGTGTGAAGTAACGCCTTATTCGGTGATACCTTTCAACACCACATACTCATGATCAAAAACAAAAATTAAACTACAATTAACTTTTTTTCGCATGTGTAAAATTTCTTTTTAAAGAAATATATATACATAACAAACGATTTATTGTGAAATGCAGAGTTGTTCCGGAACCAATACTTTTTCTCTCTATCCCTATAGTGGCGTTGGGCCAACTCTCCCAGATCCTGGGACCTTAGGCAGAATGGTGTTAAGGCACCCCTAGGACATAATAATCGGATAAAAGAGGCATGCTTTGATCCGGAATTTTTTTTATCAGTGGAGTACCTTGCCTTATCCCATTTATAACAAACTTTCAAATCATTTCCAAAAACCCCAAGCTACACTAATTCAGATTTCACAATCAGCTAATCCACCAATTTTAGTGATAACAGATTAATTTGAATAAAATTATATATATACAAACAACCTAAAGCAGAAAGATTCTTGATGTGGTCACCAGGTTCGATTTCAATAATTTCAGCAAAAATTAACTTTTCGCTAACGAATTTGACATTTATAAGCACTCAGAGAAGTGATTCTCTCAAAGCAAGAAGGCAATAAAAAACAAGTGTAGCATTAAGTGCACTGGCTTATTTTTAAAGATCTCTACTTCCTCATAATTAAGAGGAGCAATGTCCTCATTGTTCACAAATTAAACCAAGAAAAGAGCTTTCAAAAATATGGTAGACTCTTGAAGGATCTCATTTAGGAAACCATGGACTGATAAATAATCATGAAGCATTATAGGATGAACACAAATAACAAATAAAGAGAAACTGAAACTCCCATGATATCGACAGATTGAAGAATGTTCCCTTCCTCACACTTAGGCTCAAACAGTGGGGTAGCACTGGACATGCACACAAAAATATTAAACTATAAAAATGCGTGAAGCATTCCATTAATGACGAGTAGTACCATACTTCAGAGTTAAGTTGATGAACTGAAAAAAGAAAATAAAAAAATAAAGTACAAACTCAAAAGAAAAATAAATTAAAACATAAACAAGTGCAAAAGAAAAATGAAAATGAAAAAAAATGAAGAACTAAGTCGCCCGTCAATGAGGAGGCGGGTAAAAGGTCTACCACTGCTGAAACTGCTGGAGCAGTGACTCATAATCCTTGTGGGAGCGGCGAGCCTGCTCCTGGAGAGTCTCAATCTACGCCTGGAACCACTGATCAAGGGCATCAAAGCGGTCCTAGAAAGTCTGCTCCATCCGCTCAAACTCCACTCGGGTGACATACTCGCTTCTTGAGGCCAGCAGCGCTGAATACTCATGCTCAGCGTCGGCTGTAGATGGGGAGAACTGGCTCAGAAGGGCCCTCGCCCGCATCTCACTAGCTCTTATAGGATCTAGGGGCAGCCTTCTTCTTCCACGCAACCTCGTCGAACTCGAACCACATCTTCTCGAGGGCATTGACATTAATAGACGACTTCGCAGGATGACCCTCCTCCTTAGAAAATGACCCCATGTTCCGCTGGAATAGATGGCAAAGCAAGACAGGAAAACCGAGCTTGTGACGATCCTTATACTTTATGGTGAAGCGAAGATGGCGGAATAGGACCCTCAACGAATATATAAGTGCAGCGGCTCCAACAAAAGTAGCAGTCGGTCTGGTTCAAGTATGAGCTATGTATGGGGGTAACATTAGTGACCAACAACACGAAGAGAACATGCTCACGCGGGTCCTAAAGCAGAGCAGCAGGGATGACCTGCTTAGACAAGTCATCACCTCTACATTGTCGTGGAGCCTAGACCATAGATGCCAAGTAATGGTTGTTCGCTCTAACCTGGAACTGATCGTGCAACTGTGATGGGTCTTGGTCTATAGGCATAGGGGGAGCAGGGTAGGGGATCCCTAGATAATAAGAAATCCTCTCCTTTGTAACCTCAACATCTATATACTGGATGGTGGAGATGATGGTGTGGTCCTGAATAATGGCATTCACATAGAACATGTGCATCATTCATGGCTGGTACGACTCCCCCATGTCCAAGAGCTTTGTCCACCCATAAGCGTCCATAAGCTCATGTAACTCGAGCTGACGCCGAAGCTCAAGCATGATTGAGCGCTCTTGTACAACATCTACCCCCTTTTTAAACCATTCTTTTGTAGTGTCATCTCTAAATGCACTCAACCCGTACCGACTTAAGCTGGCACCAGCTCTCGTTGCTTTCTTAGACCGCCCCGTTATCTTGTGCAACTTCTTACTCAATTGAATTAATCAGTACAAATAAAGGCAAGGAGTATAACAGCTCAAATGAAAACAAACCCTTGTAGAAAGATATATGAATTTAAGTTTGACTATGAAGTTCTAAGAAACTAATCAGACAGAATCTCCCCTAAAAATTCACAGTCCTCCACAACTAGGTCTAACCAATTTTTTTCTTTTTCAATGACTAAATTCAGGCAAGCATTGACCGGCAGAGACTTAAAAACATAAATAAATTTCTCCGTCAAAGTGAGCATAACGTAACAAATTTTAAATTCCATAATCCTTAAACCGACAGATTCAGTCTAATCTTAGTTAATCCCGCAAATAATTTCATCAAGCACATCCACACTAAATCAAACAATGAACGCAGAAATCCACAATTATAAACAACAAAATTTTAGTTTGTTCATCTATAATCATCACCTTATGGCACAACAGACACTAGAGCTCATAAGCAAAATAGTACATGAAAAAGCTTCCGAGAAACCAACAATGGCTAGCAAATTTTCGGCCATGGCTATCCCTAATTCTAAAATTGGCGAAAAATACCACACATGAAATAGAAAATTTGAGAAAATACCTTGATTGAGTTTACTAGAGATGTGGAAGTAAAAAGAACAACCAAATATGCAAGATAGAGCCCAACAATTCCAAAATTTGCAAGTTAGGGCTTGGACTGGTTTTAGTCAAAATCGGGTTGATTCAAATGGTATCTGGTGGAATTCTTGTGCTAGGCTTGTAAAGGATTGAAAAACAAAGATATTGGTACCAAGATTAGCTAATTTGATTGAGAATTGAAGATGGAGGGTGAAGTGAGTTCTGCTGGATGGTTTGGTGAAGATGGAATAATGATGTTCAGACGCGATAGGACATTTTGATTTTTCCGAATTTACATGTTTGGACACAAGTTAGACAGAAGTACCTGGGCGATGTCTTGCATGTTGTATGCACTTTAAAGTAAGAATGGAAGTTCAGACGTATGTTTCTTTTCCACTCGCACCATGTCTGAACATTGATGTTCGGACATATGTTCGAACGTATCGAGCAGTTCACTCTGATTTCATCTCGCACAGTGTCCAAACTTTGATGTTTGGACATGTGATAAGCCGTAGACTTATCATATTTTATAAGCTAGATTTGTAGTAATATTAGTTAAATTAAGGTTAGAGTAAGTAGTATTTTTGTTATTTTGTATGTGAAATAATTTTATGTGTTCAGTCTTATGTTTTATGTGTTTTATATGCAAGGGGAGAAATTTTACATCCGAAACCAAGATTTGCCAGATGTGGAGCCGGGTTCCTTCTACACGGCATATGCACGCATCTGGAAAAGGATATGGCCGGGCATAATGTCGGGTGCTCGGTAGCCGGCATAATCAAAGGATGCGTCTGTTCGCCAAAAGACAACGGTTATTTACCGTTAACCAGATACTCGGTGCCGGATGTTATGCCGGACATCATCTGTCCGACATAAGTGACTTTTCGCGCCAAGGCGGTTTCGACCGTTACTGAAAAGCACGTGTTTTATTCACATGTCGGATGAGTTTTACCCGGCATGGGACCCGGCATCTGAAGAATTTTTGTCTATAAAAGGGGCGAAGGTCTGTGCATTTTGAAACATTCATGCTATAATATTCCCACACTCCACATAATTGACGCCATTCGACCAAGGAATTGCTGCACAACCATTCAGGAGAAGAAGAACAAGAAGATTTGGAAGAAGATTTAGAGGGTGAAGGCTATATCAAAACTCTCCCTTCTCTTGTATTTCCTTCTTCACTTCATGAATGATTGAGTAGTAATCCCTTCTGTTATTGGTTGGGATGAAACTCTCTTTGTAAACAATGTGTTATTCTTAATATAATTTCAAGTTTATTATGAGTTGGTACTTATTGCAAGAGAATTGGTTGATCTCTTATTTTCTTCATGCAAATTTTACTTGAGGAGGATGAATCCAAAAGTAGAATAGGTTTGACTCTCCTAATGATCTTCCTACTCCCTTCTTATGAATTAAGAGTTAGTAGTAAGAGTGAGAAATAACCCATCTTTCCCATTACTTTGTTCATTTCGTGGCATGACATATGCTCGAATTTTTAATAGGTAGTGAGTCTTCTGTTTTCTTCTCGGAAACTGGAATAAGAATACGCACATTGACTATGCCGGATTTACTACCGGGTGGCCAATGTCCGGCATATTCAACGTCTTTGAATATGCCGTGCATCTGGTATCCGGCAGGACACCCGGCACGTTCAATTGTTGGTTAATTCAAAGGCTTGTGTTTATATTTCGAGTTCATATTGATTCTTAGATAGTTTTAAGCCCTGAATCAAGAATAATTTCATTGTAAATACCATTTAGTTTCGTTAGTTTTTATTAGAATTAGAAAATATATCACATTCCCCTATCTTTACTTAGTAATTACCAAGGCTAGGACTAATTTTCTATACAAGTCCCTAGGGTTCGACATACTTGGTCTTAATTTGCTTACCCTGCTACTTTGACCGGGTTTTAGTTTGCTACCCGTATTAGATTGAGTAGGTTATTTTACATTTTATTCTATGTCGTGCATAGTGCCGAGTAAACTATACCCGACACATTCTTGATTTTTCCTATGTTTTAGTTTAATCTTCTGTACATAATTGTTCAATAAATACCTACTAGAATCTTTGTTAGAAAAATGGCGCCGTTGCCGGGGACTTGGAATTAGTCCAAGTCCTTAACCTGGTAATTGCCATATTATTCTTTCATTCGTTGATTCTTTTTTTTGTTGTCTTTTCAATCGTTGAATATGCCGGATTCATTGCCGGATGTATAATACCCGGCAATACCAGAGGAAGTCTATGCCGTGTAGTATACACCCGGCAATGAACCCGTCACATTCTACAAATTTGTAAATATATTCCCGATGATTGTTGATTAATTGTCAATTACGCTTTCGTTTTTTTTACTTGCCGTGTATAATGTCAGGTCACATTTATCCGGCACATTCGGAGGAAGTCCGACGCCTGACACTTCCTATCCGGCACGATACCCAGCTAAGTTTAACTTAGCATTTTTTATTTTTTATTTTTTTATTATCTCCATATATATGAATTCCTTCCTCTTATAATTAACTCACCTTTGTCCAAACTTTGTACTCAGGTTGCCTAGAAACATTTGGATGACAAAGTTACAAAGTGGGGAGTCCGATCTTTTTTATTTTCTGCATATATATGTGGTTAATGAATTCTACCCCGTACAGGGGTAGAAATCTTTATTAAGATGAAGAAGTTGAGACCCGCCCTTGCCTATCACCGCCTTAGGACCACGGCACGCATGAGGGTTCTGCCCGCGGATGAACTTAGGCGGAGATTCCCTCATATGGGTATCTTCACCAATAGGGTTCACCAAAGGCCCCCCTCCTATGCGATCTTCACTAGTAGAGTTAGGCGCACTAGGTTTAGGGCTGTCTTTTAGTGTACTTTAGTATCTTATATATATTTTCTCTTAGTTATTTTATCTTTTATATGATATGTAATGACAATGATATTATCTATTTAATAAAAGCATATATTAGTGATTACATGTTTTTTTCATATTACTTAAAAAGGTTTCCTTTGCCATCTCTTAGGTACTTGCTTTCTTTAAGTGAATGCTTCTTAGATCACAAGGTTTCTCTAATGAAATAGCAGATTACGATCCTGAGATCTAAAGAACACTCCTTCATTCCTTACGACAAAGAAAGAACCAACCATAACCCCTAGGAGATTCAAGTATTTCAAGCGAAATGGAAACAGTGAGCAACATCAACAGGCCATCAAACCAGGGCCAGAAGCCGGCCATCAATATCCCTAATCTCCCCCAAGCCGATTATGATGAATGGCAGAAGTTGAAGCCGTATCATCAAATTTGTTGTGTCAAGGAGTTGGGGTTGTTTGATGGTTCAAACCCCGATGAAGCATTACTCCCCGTAACAAAGTTCTTGTTGCATGTCAATAGCCTCACCGCTACTGACGCTGTCTTGCAGTTTGCCCGTCTCTCACTGATTCCTTATAGTCTCTCAGGAACAGCAAGTAAATGGTACCACAGCCTGACGCCAAACACCATCTCCGCATGGGACGACATGGCGACAAAGTTCTACGACAAATTCCTACCACCGAGTCGAACCTTGGAAATAATCGCTGAAATCTATAACTTCAAGCAACCTGGATCAGAGAATATTTGTGAAGCTTGGGATAGATTTAAGGGGGTACTTCTAAAGTTTCCCCACCATGGTCTCACGAAGGAGCAACTCTCTCAGTTGTTCTACAAAGGGCTCGTGAACCAGTACAAGACGATGGTGTTGTCCTCCCTTGGCGCTGACATCCTCAAGAAACTTGGGGAACAATTTCTAGATGGAATTGAGTCCTTATGCGAGGAGATCCATGACTGGGCCACAGTAGGGGCTCGAGGCAAAACTCCAGGTTTGTACCAGATTGGAGACAGTGATAATAAATTTGAAAAATTGATGAAGAGTCACGAGCAATTGCTGGAGAGCAATGCTCAACAGTCCACTAAGGTAAGCGCCTTGCAAAAAGTGGTGGAGCAATTGGCTATGAGCTCTCTTCCCCAGCATGCAAAAGTAGTAAATACATGAAAACCTCAGGTATCACACCCCTCTGTGTTTCCTTTACCTTCTGATGTGTTTTGTACATAGTGTGGAGGACCACACGATTTCAAACAGTGCCCTGAGTTGTAGGAATTAAAAGCATATGAGGAAGTAAGTTATGTAAACAACAACCAAGGATTCAGGCAACCTTGGCAGAGAAATATCCAATCTTCTCCGAACTCCCAGAACCAACCCGGATTTCAAGGAAATCCAAGACAATTCCAGTAACCAACATATGGTGGTATTCCATCAAATAGACCACCTCAACATTCATCCAATCATGACGCCGAGATGGCTGTGATGTGTGACCTAATGAAGGCCTTGATGAACAAATCACGAGATACACAGGAAGATATTGCGGCCCTTCGTAAGGATCAGAAGTCACTACAATCTCAAATCCAACAAATGCTTACCCAACAGAGGCCATCCGACCAATTACCTTCACAAACTCAAACGAACCCACGAGAGCACGCAAAATCAGTTACCTTTGGGAGTAACAATATAAACGCAGTAACTCTCAGAAGCGGAAGAGAGATAGGTAAGGATCAAAGAAAAGAAAAAGAAAAGCAAATTGATCCTACTGACTTGGAGGAAATCTCTCCAGAGGTACAATCTCAGGAGACACAGGCTCCTATCCCTTTCTCTCCCTCTTTTACTTCTTCTCCTCCCAGTAAAAATCAAATTTCTACTGAAAAACTACCATTTCCCAATAGGCTTAAGAAAAAGCATTTAGATGAGCAGTTTAAGAAATTTTTGGGTATCTTTATACGATTAACTATTGATATCCCTTTGATTGATGAATTGAAGCAAATGCCCATTTATGCCAAGTTCCTAAAGGAATTAATCAATAATAAAAGGCCTATGGAGGACGCGGAGATGGTAAGTTTAACCGAGGAGTGCTCCACAGCATTGCTACGAGCACTACCGCCCAAACAGAAAGAACGCGGACTACTAATTGTACCATACTATATTGGAGATATTGATTGCGGTCATGGTCTATGTGACCTTGGTGCCAGCATCAATATCATGCCATACTCAATTTTCACTAGGATTCATGGTAGTCAACTAAAGCCGGTATCCTTCTCCCTGCAATTGGCTGATAGATCCTCAATTAAACCTATGGGAATGGTGGAAAATTTGGTAGTTGGAGTCGACAATTTTATCTTTCCAGCCGACTTCGTGGTTCTAGACATTGATGAAGATACCGAAGTCCCTCTAATCCTTGGAAGACCTTTCCTAAGTACTGCACGCGCAATCATTGACGTTCATGAGGGCAAAGTCATCTTCCGAGTTAGGGACGAAAAAATCGAGTTCGATATGGCAAAGATGGTAAGAAAATGTGTAAATGCTCATACTGTTTGTTGTGTCGGTCTTTTGGCAGATAATGGTGAGAATGAATTCCAAGATGACGAAGAGACATTCTCCATCCCCTCAATTGAACCGCACGAATTAGAGGCATTGGAGCAAATCTTGGTTTCATCAATCGAAGAGTCTCCCGCAAGGGAAATCAAGGTGGTTATTGACCAACTCAATGGTGGTAAGCGAAAAAGTGCCAATGGTTGTCGACCACCATTAGAGAACTTAGATCGCTCGCCATTTAAAGCCATTCCATCAATCGAACAACCTCCCGAGGTAGATCTTAAAGCACTTCCCTCTCATCTCAAATACGCCTTCCTGGCAGGTAACAATACTCTCCCTGTTATTATCTCCCCACTTCTAACTGCTAAGCAAGAAATTAAATTGTTAGGAGTCTTAGGAGATCATAAGAGAGCAATAGGTTGGTGTCTAGCTGATTTAAAAGGCATTGATCCTAGCTTTTGCACTCATCATATATTTATGGAGGATAACCATAAATCGATTAGGCAAGGGCAGAGGAGATTAAACCCAAATTTGAAAGAAGTTATGAAAAAGGAGGTTTTGAAGTTGTTAGATGCGGGTATCATCTACCCGATTTCCGATAGCCCTTGGGTGAGTCCTGTCCAAGTGGTTCCAAAAAAAAGGAGGCATAGTAGCCATCCCTAATGAAAAAAGGGAATTAATCCCACAAAGACAAACAATTGGCTAGAGAATGTGCATTGATTATAGAAGATTAAATGCAGCCACTAGAAAGGATTACTTCCTTTTGCCATTTATAGATCAAATGTTAGAAAGATTAGCAGGTCAAGAATTTTATTGTTTCCTAGATGGCTACTCAAGCTATTTCCATATCCCAATTGCACCAGAGGATCAGGAAAAGACCACTTTTACCTATCCTTATGGTACATTTGCTTATAATCGTATGCCATTTGGACTTTGCAATGCTCCTGCCACTTTCCAACATTGCATGCAAGCAATATTTTTGGATTTCATAGAAAAGAGTATAGAAGTATTCATGGATGATTTCAGTGTATATGGTTCCACCTTTGGCGATTGTTTACAGCAGCTGGATTTGATTTTAGACAGGTGTGAAGATACAAATTTAGTCTTGAATTGAGAAAATGCCACTTCATGGTGAAGGAGGGCATTGTGTTGGGGCACAAAGTGTCAAAAGCTGGTATTGAAGTAGACCGGGCCAAGGTCGAAATCATCGAGAAACTCCCACCTCCTACTACCGTCAAAGAGGTTCGAGCATTTTTAGGCCACGCCGCGTTCTACCGTCGGTTCATTTCTGACTTCTCTAAAATCGCCAAACCTTTAAGTGATTTATTGGGGAAGGATACAACATTTGAATTCACAAAGGAATGTTTGGAAGCGTTTGAAGTCATCAAGGAGAAGTTAATTTCAGCCCCTGTAGTCGTCTCCCCTGATTGGTCTCTTCCCTTCGAGATCATGTGTGATGCAAGCCACTATGCTATGGGGGCCGCGCTATGTCAGAAAAAAGATAAGGTATTGTGAATAATCACGTATGCAAGCAAGACCCTAGTAGATGCACAAAAGAATTACACAACCACATAAAAGGAGCTTCTTGCAGTCGTCTTCGCCCTAGACAAATTTCGCTCTTACTTATGGGGGAGTGAAGTCATTGTGCATACGGATCATTCTGCCCTGAAATACCTCTTTACCAAGGCAGAAGCCAAGCCAAGGTTGTTGCGCTGGATTCTTTTACTACAATAATTCGATGTTTTGGTTGTTGACAAAAAAGGTTGTCTCAACGGTGTTGCTGATCACCTCTCCCGAATGAATGGCCATACGACGGGATCCCCATCTGGGAGTATTTTCCAGATGAGATGGTGTTCAGTGTTCAGCAGCTTACATGGATGGATCCTGCATCTAAAGATGACATTGCACATAATTTTACAGAATTGGTTGCATTATGTGAAGCCTTGCGGGAGCCATGGTTTGCAGACATGGCCAATTACTTAGCCTCCAGAATCCTACCTCATGGGCTCTCTTCTCAGCAAAAGAAGAGATTTCTGTCTCAAGTAAAGCATTTCTTCTGGGATGATCCATACTTATTCAAGGTATGTGCCGATGGGATCATCCGGAGATGCATTCCTGAATATGAGGTCACTTCAGTTCTACAATTTTGTCACTCTAAGGAGGCCGGTGGACATCATGGGGCTACCCGAACAGCGGCGATGGTCTTGGAATCAGGGCTCTATTGGCCAACCTTACATAAGGATTCCCATAAATTTGTTTCTCAATGCGACAGTTGTCAAAGAATGGGAAACATCTTCAGGTGTCATGGAATGCCGCTAACTAACATCCTGGAAGTGGAATTATTCGATGTTTGGGGCATCGATTTCGTGGGTCCATTCCCCTCATCACAGGGCCATTAGTACATCCTAGTCGCCGTCGACTATGTTTTCAAATAGGTTGAAGCCATTCCATGCTCATCTGCCGATGCCAAGACTGTTCTGAAATTTTTAAAGAAAATCATCTTCACCAGATTTGGCGTTCCACGAGCTATCATTTTTGATGGCGGTTCTCACTTCTGCAACCGTCAATTTGATAACCTCTTAATGAAGTATGGTGTCCATCATAAGGTTACCCTTCCCTACCATCCACAAGCTAATGGACAGACCGAAGTCTCCAACTGTAACACCCCTAAACTTAAACCTGTAATGACGTCATAAATCGTAGCATAATAAATAGCAAGTCGCAGCGGAAAATAACACTATCTAACCTTGGTGTTACACGCCGTCACTCACCCTTGTGAGTAACAAGGCATCCTTACACTTTCCAACATTACAACTTCTCACGCTGTGATGAACAGATACTGAGCACTCTAATTATTACAATCCAAAACCAACTAAATGAGCTACTAACTGAATACATTCTCCTCTTAAATACATTACAAAATAAAACCAACGGTGTTCGTTGGAAACACTTCAGCTACCCCCGTGTCCCACGCTCCGGCTTGAGTCTTCTTCAATAACCTGGAATTTTTGGCCCACTAAAGGGCTCAGCAATCGAAATGCTGGTATGCTAAATGTAGTCTTAAATCATTTGGATTCCCTAAGTCGTTTTAGCCATCTTGATATTAGATTCATTACATAAAATACCGGTTTATAATGATAACAGAAATAACTGTAAACACTTAACAAACACACAACAATCCACCTGTAAACACCAGTGTACAATAGTACACAACTTAAATAACTACAAAACAATAACCACACAACAATAACCAATAATTCACACATTAGTAAACCATAACAATAATCAAACAAGATCCACGTAATAAACTGTACTTGTTAGTTAGTCACTTGGCTCTTATCCTCTAACCCATTCATTTAACCTTTCCCAATTAATTTCACTTCAAGTGTCATGATAAGACAAACCTTAATAACTTGTGGACGAATGTCCCATGTTTCCATTGGAACTGTTTACCAGCTGACCCTGTGGTCCTGGTTAATTGACCGATCCGGTCGAACCTGTGCACCAACGGCAGTGCCCTCCGCCATCCCCGAATGTGGCTGATGGATTTTGAGTGACTCCCTTTTTGAGCCCCTCATAGTGATCACAATGCGCAACCAGAAAGTTGAAACGATCTGGATTCCTCTCTTTATAAGTTAGCCCTTTTTGTCAGTGACATAATAACCAATCTTTGAGTTAAGACTATAACAGTTGACCTTTGTTAGGTTCAATATTACTTAAAGGTCAGTTAGTCTTTTTTTTTCCAGTTTAGATGTACAAACTTTAGTCACAAGACATTCGCGTATAAAATACTACGCAATAGTTTGGGCAATTCCACATACAATATCATTCACATAAAATCATAGATATCGTTCTTAAACATTTAAACACACAATGTCTGGACCTTAGGATAATCCTTAGGATATTCAGACCACACAATTAACATACCGTTCACCAAGAAACTGCTAGCTTGACAAATCCCTGTTCAGTAGTTCCTTCCTGTACGCTGTTATATGAACATGCAATACCAGGTAATATTAATATAACTACTCATTAAGTGTTATAGTACTGTCACTGTAATGTTTATACTCATTGTATAATAACTCTGTATGTCATTTATTTTCCCCTGTTATTTTAACAGTGGTTCTAGAAAACTTACCAGTTCATTATTTTATGTGGAGTTCACATGTGATAACGAATTATCATTCATACGGTATACCTTTACCTCATTAATTATATACTCATAATTATTTCCACTTATCATTTATATTAAATCCCTTGGTCATTTTTATTATAACCAAAAATTATCTTATAAACTTTATATTATATTCCTTAATATACCATAATACATTATATTACCTAGTTTTGCTTCTTTTCTTTATTATTTTACAAAACCAACCTTATTAATTCGATATTTATATAATATACCCAACAACTTAATAAATTACTAAATAACCACATATAATTTTCCAGTAATCATAATTGATCCCTTTAACATTTACAACCTACCAAATAACCATATACTTTTATAATTTATTAAATACTCTTATCAATTTCGAAAATTGTAAAACAATCATATTAACTTCTATAAATTGCCAAATAACCTTATAATTTTTATAACTGATGCACTGATTATTGATCTATCTTTTGAGTGTTTTAAACCCTTGTTTTCCATAACTTTTACTTTGATTTATGCATTTACCTTATTGTTTTCATGTTATTTTGGCTTAGGACGTGATTAGGAAGGAGTTTAGAGCTTTTGGAAGAAAAAGAGGAAAATTTACACATGTCCGGATATGTGTCCTGACGGGCAAACGCGGACACAGTCGCGGACATCTCCAGATCGAGTTCCCTCCTCTCTTGAGTCACGTCCGCAAACCGGACTGAAACGCATATCATCATTCTGTCCCTTGTCCGCAAACACGGACAGCCATGCGGACAACTCTAGATCGATTTCACTTTGTACACTCACGTCCGCAAACACACGGAAACACGGCTCACAGTCTTGTCCGCAATTGGACTCAAACGCAGACAAAGTAAAGCTATCGGATAGTCACGTCCGCATTCCTGTCCGTATGCGGACTCAAACGTGGACGTGACACAGAATTGAAAAATAAAAAACACCGCGCTGATAATTGTTCCTTTCGGTGCAATTATCAGCCAATCAATCAATCCCCTAGCTCAATCAATCCCCTACCCCCGTATAAACTAAGCAATACCCATGCTCCTACTCTATTTTATCACTAAGCCATGTCTAAATCCCAAGCCTATTTAAACCCTTCCCCAGCTTCATTCCAATACGCACCGGATGTTTGCATCCACACCTCTCCTCATCCTCCTCCTCTCATTTCATTCATCTGCTCATCCTCATAATAAATCCTCCATACTCCATCTCCATACCTACACTCAAACACAAACACACTCCACATCATCCACGTTTTTATCCCAATTCTTCCACACAAAAATCATATATCATCTTCCGCACACACGCCACACAAAATATCACGTCCGCAGTTGTGTCCGGATTTGTGTCCGACCCGCCCCATCCGGACACCTCACAAACTCGCCAAAATTTCCACTTTCATTCCATTTCACCAAATTCACTCCATTGTCACCAATTCCAACCTCTCAGCCAGCATAGCGCAAGGAAAAAGGGCAGAGCGAGTAAAAAGATCTTCGTAACAGATGATTTCTCTCAACTCTCTCTCATTTATGATTTTAATCGCTATGTCTAGCTAAGAGGATTTACTCTAGGGGAAGGGATGTTGTAATTAGTTAAACTCTGCATTATTTTGCTGCTTATTGAGACTATTTGGATTGTTCAGGTTAATGCATTTAAGTGCTTTTAATAAACGTCATGAATTTATTATAAACCCTCGAATCATGTTATGATCAGATAAGGTGATTAGCATTGACGGTCCTATTAACCTGTTACCTGTGATAATTGCAATCGGATAGATTACATTAGTCACTAGGAGCTTTAGTCCGGATTAAACCAGACTAGTAATTCTGTGCAATAAAACCATCTAGATATACTTGCTAGGTCTAGACTAGAACTACATGCCCTGTCTAGATGAGCTATCTGGAATTAAGACTTAATACAGAATAGATAATTGAGAATTACAAGCCGATCCAAGTCTCCACTTAAGTAGTAGAATATGCAGAACCTAGCTAGTGAAACAACTCCCTGAACCTAGAGTACCGTTCACATTCCCACATCTATCACTTTAATTTATCTGCTATTTACTTTCTTGTTACCAATTTGAAACCCAAAACAAACCCCTCTTTAGTTACCCATTGCCTAAGGCTAGACTTATTACATCAAGTCCCGTGGATTGACACCCGGTCGCTTAAAAAATCACTATACTATTTCGACCGGGATTTTTGCAACCCGATGGTCTTTTGAATTATTGAATTCTAGGATTATTTCTGGACTTTTAATATATCAAAAACATCGTTTGCAAAATGGCGCCGTTGCCGGGGACTTGACTTTTGTCTAGTCCCTAGCCTTGCTTAAATTGTTACTTTATTACAACAACCTGTATATTATTAATTGTTTCGTCTATTATTTGTGTTTAGGTTTAATTTATTTTTGTGCCATTTTATAAGTACCTAGCGGATGCGTAGAACGCGTTCAACTGGTCCCCCGGATACAGACTTCGATCCCGAAATCGAGAGAGTCTACCTCCAAGCTCTGAGAGCAAGAAGGCAGCTTGATTTCAACATGGCAGTAAACCATGACCAAATTGGAGCAGGTGCAGTGGCCCAATACACGATGGGAAGGATAAACTGATGGCTTCTCAGGAACAGCAAACGGTAATCAACCAAAAATTAGAGAACGCCATGGTGGAAATGCAGGGAACGATGAGTCAGTTGACTCAGTTCCTCCTACAACAGAGACCTTCTGGTTCACTGCCTTCCCAACCAGACCCCAATCTTAAAGCACAATTGAAGGCAGTGTCAGTCTCAGAAGCCGTGGTAGTTGAGGACTGTTCAGATTCTGAAGAGGTAGCAGCAGTCACCTTAAGAAGTGGGAAGCAGCTGATGAATAGAGATCAAGTGGCTGAGGATCAAGCTGACGAAGAGACCGGTCTTCCTTCTTCTAGCACTGGTGCACCGTCAGGGCCCCCAGCCCCTCCTGAGATAGTTGTTGAGGAGACCCAGGCTCCTATTTCTTCCCATTCTCATACTTTGATTGCTAAAGATTCCAGGGGTAAGGTGGTTCCTAAGAACTTCCTTTCCCTAATAGATTGAAAGAAAAAGAACTTGATGATCAATTTGAGAAATTTTTGTGTGTGTTTTCGAAGCTTACTATTAATATCCCCTTGATTGATGCTATCAAGCAGATGCCTAATTATGCTCGCTTTGTGAAGGATTTGATTTCTAACAAGCGAAAGTTCAAGGAAAGTGAGATTGTTCAGCTGACAGAGACGTGCTCTGCAGCCATCCAGCAGAAGCTTCCTCCAAAGTGTGGAGATCCAGGGCAGCCCATCATCCCTTGCACCATTGGAGACATGGACTGTGGGTTTGGACTCTGCGACCTTGGAGCGAGTATAAATTTGATGCCTTATTCAATGTTTAGGAAGCTTCATGCTGGTGAGCTTGTCCCAATCAATTTTAATTTGCAATTAGCTGATCGTTCCTCAATCAAACCTCGTGGTATGGTTGAGAATGTTGTGGTAGGTGTTGGTAACTTCTTCTTCCCTGCTGATTTTGTCATTCTTGATATGGATGAGGATGTTGAAGTGCCATTAATTTTGGGTCGACCATTCCTACGAACTGCTAAAACTGTCATTGATGTTGACAAAGGAAAGATCACCCTTAAGTTTAATAATGAGGAGCTTAGTTTTGATATCACTAAGATGATGAGAACAAATGCTTCTTCTCATGCTGTGCTTTCAGTGGATGTTGATTGTTCTGATGATTATGATGCGTTTGTCGCTAAAATACTGATGACTCTTCTTTCCTGCTTGAGAATTCTGATTTTCTAGAGCAGGTGTTATGCCACTCGATTGAGGTTGACAATGAGAGCACTGAGGTAGCTGCTGTTGTCCAGCAGCTTAATCAGGGACGAACCTACTTTCGCCCTTATGCTCCTCCTGTGGAGCCACTGGACAGGCCTACTCAGAGGCTCGTTCCTTCAGTAGAGAAGCCCCCTACTCTTGAACTCAAAACTCTCCCTTCAAATCTTAAATATGCTTTCTTGGCAGAGGGTAGCGCCCTGCCTGTTATTATTTCTTCATCTTTGTCTGTTTCGCAGGAAAGCAGACTTCTGGAAGTGTTAAGAAAGCACAAGGGAGCTTTGGGGTGGTCAGTGGCAGATATTAAAGGGATTAGTCCAGGGTTCTGCACTCATCGAATTTACATGGAAGATAGTATCAAGCCAGTGAGGCAGCCCCAGAGGCGATTAAACCCAAACCTGAAGGAAGTAGTGAAAGCTGAGGTGTTGAAGCTCTTGGATGCAGGCATCATTTACCCAATCTCTGATAGCCGCTGGGTTTCTCCTGTGCAAGTTGTTCCCAAGAAAGGAGGAATAGTGGCGGTGCCCAATGATAAAGGTGAATTGGTGCCCCAAAGACAGACCACGGGCTGGAGGATGTGCATCGATTACCGGCGTTTGAACGAAGCCACAAGGAAAGACCACTTCCCGCTGCCGTTTATCGATCAAATGTTGGAGCGGCTAGCTGGGCAAGAGTACTACTGCTTCCTTGATGGGTACATCGGTTACTTCCAAATTCCCATCGCGCCAAAGGATCAGGAGAAGACCACTTTCACCTGCCCTTATGGCACTTTTGCTTATAGGAGGATGCCATTTGGTCTTTGCAACGCTCCAGCCACATTTCAGCGATGTATGATGGCGATTTTTAACGAGTTTATCGAGAAAAGCATATAAGTCTTCATGGACGACTTATCGGTATATGGCCAGAATTTTGATGTGTGTCTTGATCAGCTGGATCAGATACTAGGCAGATGTGAGGAGACCCATCTGGTTTTGAATTGGGAGAAGTGCCATTTCATGGTACATGAGGGTATAGTACTTGGACACAGGATCTCCAAAGATGGTATTCAGGTGGACAAGGCGAAGGTAGAAGTCATTGAGGGGTTACCTCCTCCCACTTCAGTCAAGGGAGTTAGATCTTTTCTGGGTCACGCAGGGTTCTATCGAAGGTTCATCCAGGACTTTTCCAAAATTTCGAAGCCCTTGTCTGATCTTCTGCAGAAAGATGTAAAATTTCAATTCTCGGCAGACTGCTTGAAGGTCTTTCAAACTATCAAGAGTAAACTCGTCTCTGCCCCGATTGTGGTACCCCCTGACTGGTCTCTCCCTTTTGAGATCATGACAGATGCTAGTGACTTTGCTGTTGATGTGTGCTCTGTCAGAGGAAAGATAAAATTTTGAGGGTTATCATGTACGCGAGTAAGACTCTGTCGGAGGCTCAAAAGAATTACACCACCACTGAAAAGGAGCTACTTGCGGTGGTGTTTGCTCTGGACAAGTTCAGGCCCTATTTGCTGGGAAGTAAGGTAATTGCTCACACCGATCACTCTGCCTTGAAATACCTATTCCAAAACAATGATTCTAAGCCCAGACTCCTGAGATGGATCTTGCTTCTCCAAGAGTTCGACTTGGAAGTTGTTGATAAGCAAGGGAAGCAGAATGGGGTTGCAGATCATTTGTCTAGGCTTGAGAATCCAGATGACGGGGTCCCCATAAATGAATTCTTTCCTGACGAAACAGTCTTTGTAATTGGGAAAGTTAAAGAGCCATGGTATGCTGATCTGGCTAACTATCTTGCCTCTGGTTTGATTCCCCATGATCTAAGCTACAACCGGAGGAAGAAGTTTCTTTCTGAAGCCCGTCATTACGTTTGGGAGGACCCCTATCTCTTTAGAGTGTGTGCTGATGGTTTAATCAGAAGGTGTCTTCCCGATGAAGAGGTTAACAGTGTGATTGAGTTTTGCCATTCTCGAGAGGCAGGTGGTCACCATGGTCCTACAAGGACAGCTGCTAAAGTGTTAGAGTGTGGTTTCTACTGGCCCACTCTACACAAAGATGTCCACCGCTTCTGTGCTCACTGTGATAACTGCCAGAGGATGGGGAACACTTCAAGAAGGCATGAGATGCCTCAGAAGGGAATCCTTGAAGTTGAGCTGTTTGATGTATGGGGTATTGACTTTACTGGCCCATTCCCTTCTTCTCATGGAAACCATTACATCCTCGTTGTTGTAGATTATGTTTCCAAATGGGTCGAAGCAATCCCCTGCTCTTCTGCTGATGCTCGAACTGTGGTGAAATTCTTGAAGAAGAACATCTTTACTAGATTTGGCGTGCCAAGAGCTATCATCAGTGACGGAGGTTCTCACTTTTGCAACAAGGCTTTTGATTCCCTGATGACTAAGTACGGGGTGACTCATAAGGTTGCTTTACCTTATCATCCCCAAACTAATGGGCAAGCAGAAGTGAGTAACCGAGAGCTAAAATGGATTCTTCAGAAGACAGTCAACTCCTCCAGGAAGGATTGGTCTGTCAAGCTTGACGATGCTCTGTGGGCTTATAGAACTGCATTCAAGACTCCCATTGGGATGTCTCCATTTAAGCTGGTGTACGGGAAGGCTTGTCATCTCCCAGTTGAGCTAGAGCACAAAGCTTATTGGGCTTTAAAAGCCCTCAACTTTGATTTACGTGATGCTGGAGAGAAGAGGTGATTTCAGCTTTCTGAGTTGGAAGAACTAAGAGACCAGGCGTACGACAGCTCAAGGATCTATAAAGAGCGCACAAAAAGGATCCACGACCGAATGATTCAAAAGAGAGACTTCAAAGTGGGGGATCTGGTGTTGCTCTTTAACTCTAGGCTACATTTCTTTCCTGGAAAGCTAAAATCCCACTGGGCAGGCCCCTTCAGAGTTGTGGGAGTTACATCTTATGGAGCTTACGAGCTAGAGAATAAATCAGGGGAAGTATTCAAAGTGAATGGAGCTCGACTGAAGAAATACCTAGGCGATACCTCTTCTCAGCCTCCTGCACCAGGTATATCCTTTATTGAAAGTTCTTCTTCTTCCATTAACTCTATTTCTGCTATCTGTACTACAGCTCCCCCTCCAAAAGCATCCAAAAAGCCGTGCCTGCAATGGTATTTCAAACTGAAGAAAGTTGTTGCTAGCTGCTGCGGCGGCCCTCCGTGATACTATCTGAAAGGTCTAGCCAGAGACCTTAACTCCGGGCAGCTTGGTGGGAGGCAACCCACCGGTTTGTATCTCTTTTCACTTACTTAGTTTCGTCATTTATTTTACTCTTCTATTTTTGTGGTGCGTTAATAGCTATTGTGCATATTGAAAGAGTTTTGGCTCTTATTTTCTACTAATAGCTTTATCTGTTTCCACTTGAGTTCTTCTGGCCTTGCAGATTCAAAATTTCCAAGGAGCTAAATTAGTGCTTGGCTGAACTCAAGTGTGGGGGAATCATGAAGCATTACTCCTTAACAGACCAGGGAGCAATTCTTACACCCTCACTCTCTGCTTTCTATATTTGGTGTGCTTAATGTGATCTTGCCTGATTTACTACTTATGTGTGTTTAATTAGTTCGCCTTTATCAAGTCTTCTGTGATATTGCTAGTGAATTACCATTTTAAAATCTCAATTTATAAACTATTTTATTTATATATATATATATAAAACAAAAGAGTTTTCAACGTGTCCGCAGTTACGTCCGCGTAGCTCCACGCGGACACGTTATAAAACCCACAGGTCTTCAGCGTCTCTACTCCCAGTCACGTCCGCATACACGGACGCTTACACGGACGCGTTCTTTCGAATTTCAGTCTTGTCCGTTAACGCGTCCGCAATCCGGACATGAGGCAACCCAGTCACGTCTGCAACACGGACCACCACACGGACGTGACTTAATCGCGCCTTCTTCTTCCTTCTTTCTCTTTTCTTTTCTTCTTCTCTACTCACTTCTCTGCTTCCGTCGAACTCGACTATCCCCGACGCCCTTCAACTCTTCTCCACCGCGCCGCCGCAGCCCCGTCGACGAAGCAGAACCACCGCCACCGCACCCACTCACCTTCTCCATTCCATTTCCCCATTTACGTATCGCTCCATCCATTCCCGTTTTTCAACTCCGCAAATCATCACCACCGCCATTCTCGTCGACACCAGCGCCGGCGCCACCTACAGTTCCGACGATGCCACATCGCTGCAAGCCCTGCCACAGTCCACCGCTCTTCACGCATTTACACAGGTTTTTTTTCAAAATCGAATTTCATTTTCTACATCTTCAAACGGTGTCGGGCAGTTCAATCGGTAGTTTAGGTTGAAGTTGGAGATGTTTAGGTAGTTAGACTGGAGATTCGTGTGCGAAACCTATAGAACAAGTGCGCAATCATGAGAAATTGGTGGTTGAATTGTGAAATTTGTGTGTTTGGGCGGGTTCTGTTCGTCGCGAAATTTTTTTTAGGGTTCTTGAGTTGTCCGGACTTGCGTCCGCGCCAGCCCACCCGGACACAAGTCCAGACATGTTGAAATTTTCCAAATTTTTTAAATTTTATTTCTGTTTTTGCATCTTAATGTGTGATGTTATTTAAACTTAGTATTATGACTGTTAAGCCCTACATTGCCTTATTTGCTAGCAATAACAAACTTTTGAGAATCTGAATTACTATGGGCTAGTGTTTGTCCGTCTGTGTGTTCTTTGCCTTTCAATGTTGCATCTTTATTATTGAAATTTGATTTCCCTTCTGACAAACAACAAATAGATGGTTCGTTTTAGAGGAGGTGGAGTTACACGCTCGGGGTCCTCTTCGCGATGCCCACGACCCGATGATACATCAGATGCACCACCTCCACCACCACCTCCCCTACGAGAGGATGGGTTTATCTCCGCCGCCGCCCGTGCCTGGTTCGACCAGGGCGGGAAATTTGTTATGGAGAGGTGTGTAGCATCAGAGGTGATTAACTCCACAGAGATACGTCCTGTCTTTGAGAGCCACGGGATCGTTTCAGCACTGAGGATAGGCGAGGGCGTTTTCGCTCCTGACCTAGTCCGGGAGTTCTATGCGAACGCCCAGGCGCACGATACGCAGAATGTCGTCACTTCTTATGTGCGCCACCATCTGGTAGAGATCACTCCCACCTCATTCAGCACCATCCTTATGCTTCCGGATAACGAGGAAGCCCATGTAGATATGGGTGAGGAGCTACTGAGGACCACTAGGACTAGATGGGTCCAGGAGGTTGGTCAGACGTCGAGACACCGGGGAGAGGAGACTAAGGGTGTCATCGCCTACACCAGCCTCCCATCGCTCATGCAGAGGCTGGTAGCTGAGATCCTCAGCCATCAGATCCGGCCTCGTGCTGGAACTGATGTCACTGACGTGGACTGTGTCCTTATCGACTACTTCCTCACACCGCCACCCGAGCCACAGTGACGGATCTCGGTACCGTACATCATGTTCCACCAGCTGCACAAGGTGGTCACCTACTTGCGCTCGAAGAAGAAGAAGATCACGCCTATCTTCCCCTTCTTCATCAGCCACCACCTCGCTCGTGAGTTGCCTGACGATGTCTTCACCGGGATCGATATGCGAGAGGGCGAGAGCCCAATCTCTTTACAGACGGTGAAGAGATGGGGATTCATGCGATTAGAGGATGGGAGTTGGGTACGCGGCGGCTCTGGCCTAGGGGCTACTGCTTCATCCTCCACTTCGGGCTCTGCACCGACAACCACTGCTACCATGCAGCCACCTACTGCCCCAGTCATGAGCGTTCCACCTGAGCTGCAGACCACGTTGGATACCCTCCTACAGCAGCAGGAGACGATACAGTAGAGACAGGAGCAGATGGCAGGCGATAATGGCGAGCTGCGGCAGACCCAGGATCGGATTACCCAGCGCCTAGAGCGCAGCGACGAGGTCTAGAGTCGGACAGCTCTACTCATCGAGAGACTCATGGGCTAGCTACCGCCGGGACCATCACAGTGATCATTTATTTCTTGTTTTGTTGGTTTTATTTTCAGCCGTTATTTATTTTAGTTTGCACTCTTTTGATGTTCTTACCTTTATTTTATTTTATTTTGAAGGGTATACGTACACCGTACAAACTAACTTGCAGTGTTTAAATGTTCAATTTCTATTCTCCTTTCCTCTAATGCTATGTTGTGCAGTCTCTTCTATTTTTACACTCGACACTTATGCACTCGAGGGGACATATAGCACGACAAATAAACCTCAACTACGCACGCACTTACGATTGGCTGGAACATTGGGAAGTACTCCTTTTAACATATTGTTGTCTCTACTTGCTTACCAATGTTCTATGTTATAATCCATGCTTACTTGGGGTTCGATTTCCACGCAATGAGGGCATTGCTCTACCCAAGTGTGGGGGGAAAAATTAAGAGTAGAAAAATCTATCTGAAGTTGCAAGTTGGGTTTAAATGTCACACTTGTCTTTAATTGTCTACTTGCTTTTGAGAAAAATCACTTCAAAACAGATTTAGAAATCAAGGCTTGTTGACTACCTCAAGAATCCTTCTGCTTTAGGGTGTTTGTATATCTAATTTTATTCAAATAAATCTATTTTCACAGAAATTGATGGATTAGTTGATTATGGAAACTGAATTAGTTTAGCTTGGGATTCTTGGAAATGATTTGAAAGTTTGGAATGAAAAGGATAAGGCAAGGTACTCCGCTGTTTATAAATTTTTCTAAACCAAAAACAGGCCTCGTCTATCCGGTTATTAAGTCCTCTGGGGTGCCTTAACACCTATCTACCTAAGGTCTCGTGATCTGGGATAGAAGACCCAACACCACTACAAGGATAGGGAGAAAAGTCTGGGGTACAGAAAAATAATGCAATATAAAAAAAATGGTTTATGTATATACAATTTCGCATTCAAAAAAAATGAAAGCAATAAATTGCAGTTTTTATTATAAACATGAGTACGTGGTGTTGAAAGGTATTGCGGAATAAGGCATTACTTCACACCCCTTGTCATCCAAAGGTTAGAGGAAAGAATTAGTGGAAAATCCCAAGTTAATCTACTTCCAGATTTTGTATTCTGACTTCTCCATGTGTTTAAAAATCCTTCTTCTTCACTGACTGTGAAAACCTACATCTAGAAGCAGAATTATTCTTTTGATCGTCATCATTTCTTACTTTCTGTCTGCATCTGTTTAACCCTGAGTTTCAATGCTACAACCTGGAAGTTAGTTTTATTCTCTATTTTGCTTGAGGACAAGCAAAAGATAAGTGTGGGGGAATTTGATGCACTGATTATTGATCTATCTTTGAGTGTTTTAAACCCTTGTTTTCCATAACTTTTACTTTGATTTATGCATTTACCTTATTGTTTTCATGTTATTTTGGCTTAGGACGTGATTAGGAAGGAGTTTAGAGCTTTTGGAAGAAAAAGAGGAAAATTTACACATGTCCGGATATGTGTCCTGACGGGCAAACGCGGACACAGTCGCGGACATCTCCAGATCGAGTTCCCTCCTCTCTTGAGTCACGTCCGCAAACCGGACTGAAACGCGGACATCATCATTCTGTCCCTTGTCCGCAAACACGGACAGCCATGCGGACAACTCTAGATCGATTTCACTTTGTACACTCACGTCCGCAAACACGGACGGAAACACGGACGGCTCACAGTCTTGTCCGCAATCTGGACTCAAACGCGGACAGAGTAAATCTCGCTAGGATAGTCACGTCCGCATTCCTGTCCGTATGCGGACTCAAACGCGGACGTGACACAGAATTGAAAAATAAAAAGCACCGCGCTGATAATTGTTCCTTTCGGTGCAATTATCAGCCAATCATTCAATCCCCTAGCTCAATCAATCTCCTACCCCCGTATAAACTAAGCAATACCCATGCTCCTACTCTATTTTATCACTAAGCCATGTCTAAATCCCAAGCCTATTTAAACCCTTCCCCAGCTTCATTCCAATACGCACCGGATGTTTGCATCCACACCTCTCCTCATCCTCCTCCTCTCATTTCATTCATCTGCTCATCCTCATAATAAATCCTCCATACTCCATCTCCATACCTACACTCAAACACAAACACACTCCACATCATCCACGTTCTTATCCCAATTCTTCCACACAAAAATCATATATCATCTTCCGCACACACGCCACACAAAATATCACGTCAGCAGTTGTGTCCGGATTTGTGTCCGACCCGCCCCATCCGGACACCTCACAAACTCGCCAAAATTTCCACTTTCATTCCATTTCACCAAATTCACTCCATTGTCACCGATTCCAACCTCTCAGCCAGCATAGCGCAAGGAAAAAGGGCAGAGCGAGTAAAAAGATCTTCGTAACAGATGATTTCTCTCAACTCTCTCTCATTTATGATTTTAATCGCTATGTCTAGCTAAGAGGATTTACTCTAGGGGAAGGGATGTTGTAATTAGTTAAACTCTGCATTATTTTGCTGCTTATTGAGACTATTTGGATTGTTCAGGTTAATGCATTTAAGTGCTTTTAATAAACGTCATGAATTTATTATAAACCCTCGAATCATGTTATGATCAGATAAGGTGATTAGCATTGACGGTCCTATTAACCTGTTACCTGTGATAATTGCAATCGGATAGATTACATTAGTCACTAGGAGCTTTAGTCCGGATTAAACCAGACTAGTAATTCTGTGCAATAAAACCATCTAGATATACTTACTGCTAGGTCTAGACTAGAACTACATGCCCTGTCTAGATGAGCTTATCTGGATTTAAGACTTAAATACAGAATAGAATAATTAGAATTACAAGCCGATCCAAGTCTCCACTTAAGTAGTAGAATATGCAGAACCTAGCTAGTGAAACAACTCCCTGAACCTAGAGTACCGTTCACATTCCCACATCTATCACTTTAATTTATCTGCTATTTACTTTCTTGTTACCAATTTGAAACCCAAAACAAACCCTCTTTAGTTACCCATTGCCTAAGGCTAGACTTATTACATCAAGTCCCGTGATTGACACCCGGTCGCTTAAAAAATCATATACTATTTCGACCGGGATTTTTGCAACCCGACGGTCTTTTGAATTATTGAATTCTAGGATTATTTCTGGACTTTTAATATATCAAAAACATCGTTGCAATAACCCACTAATTACCCTCATTAACCGTTGTAAATATAATTAACCACCTTATTTTTACAAATCACCAAATACTCTTATTATTCCGGTAATTACAAATTAATACCACCAATTTTTATAAATTACCAATTAAGCCCATAAGCTCTTCGGTTTAAACATATAGTTTCTATATTTACTCTTTTAACCCAAAACTTTATATAAGTTACATATTAACTTATAAACTATAGTTTAAATATTTTATTCCTTTAAATAACCAAAGTAACCCATATATTTCCTTAAACTACATTTCCGCCCATATTAATTCCTAACTTTCATATATACTTCCATAAATTATATATCCACCCCAAAAACTTTTATAAACTTAATATTTTATGTCATAAATCATTTTAACCCAAAGTTTTTGGCCAACACTTTGACAAGACTTAATTTCACAATTAATAATTTAATATACCCATAAAATCATAAATAATTCTCGGCCATACCTTATATTTCCCAATAATTACAAAATAGTCCCAAAACTTTATAAATTGTTATTTTAACACTTAAAACTTATTTAAATTCTCCAAAATTCATAATATTTATTCCTACCTTATATTATACTATAAATACACCAAACTCACCCTTTTATTCTCGGTAATTTTATCAAGCACCCCAAACTTTTCAAAATTTACATTTTGGCCACATAATTTTATAAACTAGCCATTAAATACTTGTTGCTATTTTTAATGTTCCAAAAATTAATAAAATAAGTTAATACACTTATATGTTTCAAAAATCACCCAAATTACATATTATGTCCTCGGCTTTAATTTAATTTTATAATATGGTTTTAAAACTTGTTTCAAACTTTATAATAAATACATACAAATGTATATAAGCCATATAACACTTCTAAAAATTATGTTAATGACTTGGAATGATTATAAACTAAAAATAGAACACTTAATACCTAAACAATTCAGTTTATACATGTGTGTATCATTTTTAGTTTTTGTGACACAACTTTATACCTTAAGGTAATAATCTTACCTTATATGTTATAAATTATTTTCTTGACAATATAACCTATAGTTTTCGGTTTTAATTTATGTAATGGTTATACATAATTTTTATACCAAAATTTGAAACTTAATTTAAGCTTAAACTTAATAAACCTTATTTATATAATCTTACCCTTAAATCAAGACAATTCTTGTCCTTGATTTTTCCTTGAATTTCCAAGCTCTCCAAATGTTATTTTGATGAAGTCATTTCGAACTCCTTGTACATATATAGGAGATTTATTTGTTAGACCTCTAACAAGAGTTCATAAATAATTTTGGTAGAAATTTTACAAGAGTTTACCTTAGGAATTTATCAAGGCATTTTTGATACACCTTGTGATGATTGTAGATCCAAGTTTCCTTCACGAATAATGAAGAGAATATTGATTTAAAAGTTCTTATATTTTCGAAAATGGTATAGAATGTTTTATCAAGATTTTCAACATAATAATATACCTTAACTTGATCTTGTTGTTCCTTGTATTGTTGTTGAATTTAGGAACCACCTTGGAGCATATATGCTTGGCGAAAATTGTAGAGATTCCTAGGATGATTTCTTGCTTCAAGACTTGATAGAATTAACTAGGAAATTACATTAAAATGGTGTTAGGAACTAGTACACCATTAATGGAGTTATTAGAACTTAGGAATTGATTTAGGAAATGGAGAAAAGAGAGAGGACAAGAGTTGAGACTTACCATACGTGAGTGATGCAAGGGGAGATGAGAACCCACGTATGGTTTTAGTAGAATGGGAATGAAAAGCAACCATAATCAGATTGTATTATTTATTTGCTATTATTACATGACTTTGTTTGTCTAATTGATTCATAATTGATCTCCACAGCCGCTCCACTCCAGTATTGATACGACTGATTGGGCTTAATGGAGTTTAGCATCTTTCCTTTTGAATTTTACTAAATTAATTAACAACACTAGCTTCTTCTTGCAGGTCTGTTCGGTGGAATGGAGTAGCACTTCAGCAACTTTAATTCAAGTAGCCTCACGGCTAGGAGCTGCTACTAAATTGATTAATCCTCTTAATGCTAGGACTAGTTAGTTCATTAATATCTCTAATTTGTTTCCTCCTGCAGGTGGTGCCGATCGGTTACTTACTGGAGCAAATGGAAGCTCAATTTCTTGAATTCATACGGTAATGGAAGTAGCACTACATAGGTGCTTACTAAGCCTAAGACATAGTTAATTGATCAAGGTAACTATTTAGCACTTATTAAGTTATATTTATTGATTCTTATCTCACCTTCTTTCTTGTAGGTACACGGCCATGGTGGAGCAAAGGAGCAGCTCTACCTCTTGTAGGCTCACGTGAATGGAGATGCTAGAAAGACTATCAATACTTGTTAATTGTAAGACTAATCAATCTAGCTAACTAGTTTATGTTTTATTAAGTTTAGTAATGATACTCACTTATTTTTTTCCTGCAGGTGATCGACATGCTGGAGCATATAAGAGCTCTACCTCTTGTACATTTACGACACTTGAAGTCTAGAAAGGCTAGTTGATATGTTAATTATAATTGGTTAATTGTAACAATTATTGAACATAATTAATGAATCTACTTTGTCTTTCCATGCAGGTTACGTAATGGAGGTTCAATATACAGATTTAAGCTGCTAAATTTTAGTATAGTGCATGCGTGAGACATATATCCATTAGGCAAGAATTGTTTTGAATTAAACTAGCCAATTGTGTCTTATATTGGCGTGTGATACAGGGGTCAAATGGAGTTTATTTTTCATTTGATTTTGCTACACTATAATGTACTAAGACCATACTAATATGTGTAATAGGTTCCAGCATTTAATTGGTACATTTTTATTATGATAAATGATGAAAGTTTTAAGGTAAAAATACTGATTTTAGGTACCTTTTTGTCCTAAAAATCGCCCCCATTTGTACTATGAGTTTAATACTGGAATTAATTGATTTAGATGGTCATTTTATCCACTTTTAAGTTATCAACTCGTGGCTCCTCAAAAGCTTCAAGGCATTTGCGTAAAATGCATTTTCGTGACACCCGAAGGTGCATTTTTGTGCTTTAAGGATTTTTCTGGGAATTAATTAGTCGCTATGACTTCCAAGTGTTTATTGACATTTTTTATAGTCAATAATAATATATTAAGGTGTTACATTAAATTATATGGGGTTATATAAACTTGTAACTAAATTTTCGGGCTAAAGGGGCACTCCCGAGATAAAAGGAGCGTTAAGAAATTTCCCCCGAGTTTTTTTTTATTTTGAAGAAGTAGCTCGGGAATTATCTTTAGAATAATTAATAATGATTTTAGGAACTCCTAGAATAATTTTTTATAGGGGTTCGTGCCACCTTGGCACTCCTCCTAGGCATTCCCGGGCCTTTATGGGGCCCACATCGGGAACTTCCGAAAACTTTGTATTTTACTCAGTTCTAACTGAGAACTTGTATTTTAAAGATCATAAAATGATCCTTGGTTAAATTCATATAATATCCATAGCTTATATAATTATTTAACTTAAGGTCGGGCTTTTAACGCTCGTTTCTGACCTTAAGGAGTTTAGGTGCGTTTTTAACGCTCAAGTGTTTATATGTTTTCTTAGGGTTTAATAAACCCCAAATAATATTTATAATTCCTCAAATAATATTTATTTACTTATTTTTAATTATTTAAAGGTTAGGGGTATTTCACCAACCGTGAATTGAAATGGATCTTGTAGAAAACGGTCCGTTCATCTCGCAAGGATTGGTCCCCCAAACTTGACAATGCTTTATGGGCATATCGAACTGCCTTTAAAACTCCTATCGGGACCACACATTTCCGCCTTGTGTATAGAAAAGCCTGTCACTTGCCCGTGGAACTTGAGCATAAGGTCTACTAGGCCCTCAAAGCACTCAACTTTGACATGGAGAAGGCAGGTGTCAAAAGAAACTTCCAGTTATCTAAACTGGAAGAATTACGCCACAACGCTTACGAGAATGCCAATCTATATAAAGAGCGTACTAAGAAGATTCATGACCGAGCTATTCTTCCACGCGACTTTCATGTGGGTGATCAAGTCCTCCTCTACAATTCCGGCCTTCGACTTTTTCCGGGAAAGTTGAAATCTCACTGGGCTGGACCTTTCACTATCACTTCCATGACTGAATATGGTGCTTTTGAACTTGAAACTTCTACGGGTGCAAGATTCAAAGTCAATGGTTCCCGCTTGAAGAAATATCTAAGCCCTGACTATAAGCCTTCCAATTTCGCCGCTATTCTTTTCAATGATTCCACATCGAAGGAGTTGATGCCACTCCCGAATTACAAGGTGCTGCTATGTAGCCAAAGGCTAAGTGTAGGGCCTTTCGAATTCCCACGTCTACCTTCCAGGGAAGTTGTATTCTTTATTTACTATTAATTTTTATTTTTTTTTCACTTCATTATTTAATTCTTTCCTTCTTATCTAAACACTGGGGACAGTGTTCCTGCCTAGTGTAGGGCAGGGGGACCCCCCCTAAAAAAACATTTATACACTTATAGCATGTCTAGTTTATCTAATATAATAAGTTTTAAGTTTATTAACCCTCTACTCAGCTTTTGTATGTCTTTTGATTAAGTTGACATTAGGGAAGGCTAAATATGTGTTCTCTCAAGAGGTAAGCTCTCTAATGATCTTTAGATATCATTTCTCACTTCGTGATTCTTTTTGTTAACATGAGTATATGACCTTACTTCTATTTTTGTCCTTGATCTACTTTTGGGTAATATAGTTTCCTTTCCATTTCAAAATACTTCAATTTTTATGGGTGAATATCTTAGAAAAGGGTTATGAAAAAAATGAAAAAAGCTTCGAAAAAAAAGAAAAGAAGAAAGAGAAAAATCTCTTCTTAAAAAAATATATATATGTAGCATCATGAGGTTGTAAGATTGCCTCAAAATAAAAGCAAAAAAAATGAGAGTTTTTCCTTTTGTTTTTCTCCTAAATTCCCCATTCTTTAAATGCAAAAAAAAATCATGGTTAGATTCAGAAACCCTTGGAAAATAGGGCTGAACTATTAAAACCATTGATGAGTGTCTTGGCCACTTTCAGAAACTCTTGAGAAATAGAGCTGAATGTTGGAAACCGGAAGAAGAAGAGATGCAAAATCCCTTATACAAAATAGCCCATGAGTCTTTGTTCCGTTTTTTAGATTGAATGTTTTTACCATTTACCACACTTGTATATTATTGATAGAATGAGAAATATTAAGTGATGCTTATGGATATGAGTCAAGTAGTTAGGAGGGAATTATCTTATTGCCATTCTAGAGTTTATTTGTTTTGTGCACAAGTAGTTACTCTTTCTTGATTTAATTTTGCTCGAGGACTAGCAAAAGGTAAGTGTAGGGCCTTGATAAGCCGTAGACTTATCATATTTTATAAGCTAGATTTGTAGTAATATTAGTTAAATTAAGGTTAGAGTAGTAGTAGTATTTTCGTTATTTTGTATGTGAAATGATTTTATGTGTTCAGTCTTATGTTTTATGTGTTTAATATGCAAGGGGAGAAATTTTACATCCGAACCAAGCCTTGCCGGATGTAGAGCCGGGTTCCTTCTACACGGCATATGCACGCATCAGGAAAAGGATATGGCCAGGCATAATGCCGGGTGCTCGGTAGCCGGCATAATCAAAGGATGCGTCTGTTCGCCAAAAGACAACGGTTATTTACGGTTAACCAGATACTCGGTGCCGGAAGTTATGCCGGATATCATCTGTCCGGCATAAGTGACTTTTCACGCCAAGGCGGTTTCGACCGTTACTGAAAAGCACGTGTTTTTATTCACATGCCGGATGACTTCTACCCGGCATGGGACCCGGCATCTGAAGAATTTTTTCTATAAAAGGGGCGAAGGTCTGTGCATTTTGGAACATTCATGCCATCATATTCCCAAACACACACTCCACAGAATTGACGCCATTCGACCAAGGAATTGCTGCACAACCATTCAAGAGAAGAAGAAGAAGATTTGGAAGAAGATTTAGAGGGTGAAGGCTATGTCAAAACTCTCCCTTCTCTTGTATTTCCTTCTTCACTTCATGAATGATTGAGTAGTAATCCCTTATGTTCTTGGTTGGGATGAAAACTCTCTTTGTAAACAATGTGTTCTTCTTATTATAACTTCAAGTTTATTAAGAGTTGGTACTTATTGCAAGAGAATTGGTTGATCTCTTATTTTCTTCATGCAAATTTTACTTGAGGAGGATGAATCCAAAAGTAGAATAGGTTCTTGGAAGAGATTTGGTGATCTCTTGTATTCTTCTTCATGCAAATTTACTTGAATGGAGAATGTAATGCAAAAGTAGAAATAGTAGATAGTAGACTCTCTTAATGATCCTCTTACTCCCTTCCTAGAATTAAGAGTTGTAGTAAGAGTGAGAATTAACCCATCTTTCCCATTACTTTGTTCATTTCGTGGCAGACATATGCTCGATTGTTAATAGGTAGTGAGTCTTCTGTTTTCTTCTCAGAAACTGGAATAAAAATACGCACATTGACTATGCGGATTTACTGCCGGGTGGCCAAAGTTCAACATATTCAACGTATTTGAATATGCCGTGCATCTTGTATCCGGCAGGACACCCGACGCGTTCAATTGTTGGTTAATTCGAAGGCTTGTGTTTATATTTCGAGTTCATATTGATACTTAGATAGTTTTAAGCCCTGAATCAAGATTAATTTCATTGTAAATACCATTTAGTTCCGTTATGTTTTTATAGAATTAGAAAAATATCACATTTCCCCCCTATTTACTTAGTAATTACCAAGGCTAGGACTAATTTTCTATTCAAGTCCCTAGGGTTCGACATACTTGGTCTTAATTTGCTTACCCTGCTACTTTGACCGGATTTTGTTTGCTACCCGTATTAGATTGAGTAGGTTATTTTACATTTTATTCTATGTCGTGCATAGTACGGGTTAAACTATACCCGGCACATTCTTGATTTTTCCTATGTTTTAGTTTAATCTTCTGTACATAATTGTTCAATAAATACCTACTAGAATCTTTGTTAGCAACATGTTCGGACAAGGCCAGAAATTTAAAAAACCTATTCTTTTCCTAATAAAACAATGTAAACAAACTTTCAAAATAAAAACAAAGCTAAAACACAAAGATAAGTAAAAATAAAGTACCGAAACACTGGGTTGCCTCCCAGTCAGCAGCTTGTCTTTATAGTCTTTGTCTAGACTTTCCCTCGAACCCATTACTCGATTGCATCGTGTTGAATTAGGAGGGTTACACTTACCAGAATCCACAAGACATCATCTCTTTGGCTTCAAGATCCGCTTAACCCGCCAAACGTTTTCAACAATCTTATTTTGCCGCATTCGCTTGGGGGTGTGCATTTCAACATTAAGTCATCAGAAGAAACAAATAAATGTGATTGATAAGTGTGAAACATATAGGCTTTTTAGGGTTTAAATACCTTATAATTTGTAACATTTCAGGCAATGTTTCCCACTTATTATGTGTTTTTCCTAAGATTGATGTTGTTTGATAGAACTAATGTATTTATATGCTAAATACAGGAAAACCCAGGAAATAAAGATTATACATCATAAGGATTACAACACAACAAACGGGGAACAAATCAGGAGAAGAGACACAAAAATTGGTCTTGTCCGGATCAGTTTGGCCGAACACAAAGCCGGACGTTTCATGTCCGGATCTGTTTGGCCGGACGCAAGCCGGACGTGACCTAAAAATCCAGATCCGGAGTTCACGTTTCAGATCTAAAACTCTGTGTCACGTCCGGATCCGGACACGATCCGGACGTAACACAGAATTGAAAAATAAAATGCGCTGCGCAGATAACTAGCCTTTCGGCGCAATTATCAGACGGCGCAATTATCAGAGGCGACTGCAACATTTATTAACACAAGGCCATACTCAAATATTGTATCCACTAACCTTTGTTCTCATTTCCAATCCTATATAAACCCCTCTCCAGGCTCCATCTCAAATCGTACCTGACTTCACAGTCTCCTTCTCTCTACTAATCCATTCATTCACGAATCATCCCATTCATCTGCTAATCTTCACTAAATTTCCTCCGTAAACCTCCGCTCACACCCACACACATATCCCGCATCCATTCACGACATTTTAGCCGCGTCCGACCCTTGTCCGGATCCGGACACATACAGTTCAATCACGTCCGGGTCGCGTCCGCCTGGACTCAGCCGGACATCTCACGTCCGGACCTACGTCCGACCCTGTTGATCCGGACAACTCACAAAACTCACCAAAATTTCCATTTTCATCCATTTCACCCAGTTCACTCCATTATCACCACGACCAACCTCCAAGCCAGCACAACGCAAGGACAAAGGACGGAGCGAGCAAGAAGATCTTTGTAACAGATGATTTCTCTCAACTCTCTCTCATTTATAATTATAATCGCTATGTTTAGCTAAGAGGATTTACTCTAGGGGAAGGGATGTTGTAATTAGTTAAACTCTGCATTATTTTACTGCTTTATTGAGACAAATTGGATTGTTCAGGTTAATGCTTTTAAGTGCTTTTAATAAACGTCATGAATTATTATAAGCCCTCGAATCATGTTATGATCAGATAAGGTGATTAGCATTGACGGTCCTATTAACCTGTTACCTGTGATAATTGCAATCGGATAGATTACATTAGTCACTAGGAGCTTTAGTCCGGACCAAAACCAGACTAGTAATTCTGTGCATAAAACCATCTAGATATACTTGCTAGGTCTAGACTAGAACTACATGTCCTGTCTAGATGAGCTATCTGGAATTAAGACTTAATACAGAATAGAAAATTGAGAATTACAAGCCGATCCAAGTCTCCACTTAAGTAGTAGTAGAATATGCAGAACCTAGCTAGTGAAACAACTCCCTGAACCTAGAGTACCGTTCACACTCCCAAGACTATCGCTTTAATTTATCTGCTATTTACTTTCTTGTATCCTAATTGTGAAACCCAAAACCAAAACAAAACCCCTTTTTGAGTTAACCATTACCTAAGGCTAGACTTATTACATCAAGTCCGTGGATTGACACCCCGGTCGCTTCATAATTTGCTATACTATTTCGACCGGGATTTTTTGCAACTTGACGATCTATTGAATTATTGAACTCTAGGATTATTTATAGGCTTTTAATATACCAAATAAATCGTTTGCAAAATGGCGCCGTTGCCGGGGACTTGACTTTAGTCTAGTCCCTAGCCTTGGTTAATCTGTTACTTTATTACAACACATTGTTATGATTGTTTATCTTGTAATATATTTTGATTTTAATTTATTTTGTGTGCCATTTTATACAATTGTTTTTCAATACTTTAGTTCTAAAACTCACGCATTTTGTTCCTTTTTCTCTTCCTGATTATAAGCACCTAGTGGATGCGCAGGACGCGTTCAACTGGTCCCCCGGATACAGACTTCGATCCCGAAATCGAAAGAGTCTACCTCCAAGCTCTGAGAGCAAGAAGGCAGCTTGACTTCAATATGGCAGCAAATCCTGATCAAATTGGAGGAGGTGCAGTGACCCAATACACAATGGGAAGGATAAACAGACCATCAGCCACACCAAGAAGGGGCCCAGTGGTTCTACCAAATCTAACTACAGAACTTGTAGCCGATTGGCAAAAGGTAAAACCCTCTCACCAATCAAATGCTGTTCGAAATCATCCTGCAAGAACATTCTCAGGTGCCAACCCAGCGGATGCATTAGATCATCTACATCGGTTTCTGGTACACTTGGACTCCCTGGGATTATCACAAGGATTGGAGGAGTATGCCAGACTGAGCCTGTTCCAACACAGCCTCTCTGGGGAAGCCTCGAAATGGTTCCATCGATTACCGCCAGCCATCATTACCACCTGGGTACAGATGACGGACAAATTCTACGAGAAGTACATCCCCATCTCCAGGACACGACAAATGATTGCCGACCTGATGGCATTCAGACAGATGGGTAATGAGACAGTCTGTGAGGTGTGGGATCGATTCAAGGAACTACTTCGCCAGTGTCCTCACCATGGTCTGGACATCACCTCATTGGCTCAAGGATTCTTCCAGGGGTTAAAAGACGAAAACAGAGGCGAGATAAGATCCGCCCTAGGAGGAAACCTGCTAGCAAAAAGTGAGGAGGACTTCATGGCATCTATGGAGTCCTACTGTGAGGAGCTTCGCCAATGGAGTAGCAATGGAGGGCGAGTATTCTCAATAGGTCATAGTTCTTCCCGAGCACCAGACCCAATGATGGAACAGCTAGCCACCGAGCAAGCACAGATAAAGACTACGATGGGAAGCATGGCAAAAATGCTCGAGCAGCTCACCATGGGGCCGACCTCCAAGCAACGCCAAGAAATCTCTACAAGTACCAACGAAGCTTGCTGCTCTCAGTGTGGGGATGCACACGATTATGAGGACTGCCACTAGTAGCCGAGATGAGGCAAACCGAGGAAGCCAATGTCATAGGCCAATACAACAACAGGCAACCCTGGGTGCAGAATCAGCACCAAAATCTGAGGTATGGAAATCCGAACAATGCACTGAATTCACATCAAATGCAACCTCAGAGGACGAACCAGGGGGGACCACCCGGCTTTGTTAGGCCTCAATATAATCAATTCCGGCCACAACAGCCCCAAGCTCAGCAACCATCATTGAGCTCAAACAATGCCAGTCTGAGGGAGATGGTGGATAAGTTGATGGCTTCTCAGGAACAACAAACGGTAATCAACCAGAAGTTAGAGAATGCCATGGTGGAAATGCAAGGAACAATGAGTCAGTTGACTCAATTCCTCCTACAGCAGAGACCTTCTGGATCATTGCCTTCCCAACCAGAAACCAATCCAAAGGAGCAGTTGAAGGCAGTGTCGGTCTCAGACGAAGACTGTGAGGATTCTGAAGAAGCAGCATCAGGTACCCTGAGAAGCGGAAGGAACTTAACCAAAGACAAAGTGACAGGGAGCCGTACTGATGAGGAGACCGAGCTTCTTTCTAATACCGCCGGTGCACCATCAGGGCATCCTGCCCCTCCTAAGGTAGTTTCTGAGGAGACCCAGCTCCTATTCCTTCTTCCTCTCTTTCAACTGCTGTTAAAAATGCAAAGGGAAAAATATCTGCGAAAGAACTTCCATTTCCAAACCGTCTCAAAGAGCGAGAGCTTGATGAGCAATTTGGAAGATTTTTAGATGTTTTTCGAAAGCTGACTATCATATTCCTCTTATTGATGCGATTAAGTAGATGCCAAATTATGCTAAATTTGTGAAGGATCTGATTTCGAATAAGAGGAAATATAAGGAGAAGGACACCATCCAGCTGACCGAAACCTGTTCAGCAGCTATCCGACAGAAGCTGCCTCCAAAGCGTGGTGATCCTGGACAGCCCATCATCCCCTGTTCAATTGGAGACATGGATTGCGGATACGGTCTCTGTGATCTAGGAGCGAGCATCAACCTGATGCCATACACCATGTTTAAAAAGCTTCATGCGGGTGAGCTCGTTCCCATTCATTTCAGACTCCAATTAGCTGATAGATCATCGATCACACCAAGAGGTATGGTTGAAAAATGTAGTTGTTAGTTGGGTAAATTTTTCTCTTCCCCGCTGATTTTGTGATCCTTGACATGGATGAAGATTTGAGTACCTCGGATTCTTGGTAGAACCTTTCTTAGAACTGCAAAGACTGTTATTGATGTTTCAAGGGAAAGATTACCTTGAAATTTCATGATGAAGAATTAAGCTTTGATATAAATAAGATGATGCAGAAAACACTTCTTCTCAAACTGTTTCTTCTCTGATTTAATTGATAATTCTTATGATCTTGAGGATGACTACACCTATAGGAGTATTGATTTCTTTTAATTCTTTGTTTAAGTTTCTGATGTTTTAGAGCAGGTAATCATTCGATCCATTGAGGATGACAAAGAAAGTTTTGAGATGGCCTCGGTCATCCAGCAGCTAATCAAGGGAAATCATACTTTCGTTCCTCCTCTCCTACTGTAGAAAAGTTGGATCGATCCATCCAAAGACCCATACCTTCAATAGAGAAACCTCCTACCCTGAACTTAAATCTCTCCCTTCCCATCTTAATATGGTTTTCTTGGCAGAGGTAACACCCTGCCTGTTATTATCTCTGCATCTTTGTCTATTTCGCAGGAAACTAGAATTCTGGAGGTGCTAAAGAAACATAAATCCATGGGTTGGACAGTTGCTGATATCAAGGGATCAATCCGGGTTTCTGCACTCACTGGATTCACATGGAGGAGAATTACAAGCAGTGAGACAGCCCAGAAAGGTTGAATCCAAATCTAAAGTAGTGGTCAAGGCCGAAGTACTGAAGCTCCTTGATGCAGGTATCATCTACCCTATTCTGACAGCCAGTGGGTGTCACCAGTCCAGGTTGTTCCAAAGAAAGGGGAATAGTTGCAGTGCTCAATAGAAAGGTGAATTGGTACCTCAGAGACAAACCACAGGTTGGAGGATGTGCATCGATTACCGTGCTTGAATGAAGCCACAAGAAGGACCATTTCCCACTACCATTTATTGATCAATGTTGGAACGGTTAGCTGGGAAAGAGTTCTACTGCTTCCTTGATGGGTACAGTGGTTACTTTCAGATACCCATTGCGCCAGAGGATCAGGAGAAGACCATCTTCACCTGTCCTTATGGTACTTTGCATACAGGAGGATGCCCTTTGGTCTTTGCAATGCCCCAACCACATTTCAGCGATGTATGATGGCGATTTTAATGAGTTTATTGAGAAAGTATCGAGTTTTTCATGGACGACTTCTCTGTCTATGGACAAAGCTTCGATGTTTGTCTGGAGCAATTAGATCAGATCTTGGCTCGCTATGAGGACACGAACCTTGTGCTGAATTAGGAGAAGTGCCATTTCATGGTACAGAAGGAATTGTGCTTGGGCATAAGGTGTCAAGGGAAGGCCTCCAGGTAGACAAGGCCAAGATAGAGGTAATAGAAAAGCTACCCCCACCATCTTCAGTTAAAGATGTAAGATCTTTCCTTGGTCATGCAGGGTTTTACAGGAGATTTATTCAGGATTTTTCAAAAATTGCTAAACCCCTGTCCCACCTGCTTCAGAAGGATATCAAATTTTCAGTTCACAGAGGAGTGCTTGACAGCATTTCAACCATCAAGGAGAAGCTCTGCTCAGCACCAATTGTGGTCCCACCAGATTGGTCTGAACCGTTTGAGATCATGACAGATGCAAGCGACTATGCTGTGGCGCTGCACTGTGTCAGAAGAAGGACAAGATGCTGAGGGTAATCACCTATGCTAGCAAGACCTTAATTGACGCACAGAAAAATTATACTACTATAGAGAATGAGTTGCTAGCTGTGGTGTTTGCTCTAGACAAGTTTCGACCATATCTGCTTGGAAGCAAGGTGATAGTCCACACCGATCATTCAGCCCTCAAGTACCTTTTTCAAAGAATGAATCGAAACCAGACTTCTGAGGTGGATCTTACTTCTCCAAGAATTTAATTTAGAAGTTGTGGATAAAAAGGGGAAGCAGAACGGAGTTGCTGATCACCTATCTAGGCTTGATATCCCAGATGATGGAATTCCAATCAACGAGTTCTTCCCTGATGAGACGGTGTTCAAGATTGGAAAAGTAGATGAACCATGGTTTGCTGACCTAGTCAATTATCTGGCTACTGGTTTAATTCCTCATGACTACAGCTATAACCAGAGGAAGAAATTCTTGTCAGAAACCCGCCACTATATCTGGAGGATCCATATCTGTTTAGGATCTGTGCTGATGGCTTGATGAGGCGATGTCTCCCAGATAAGGAGATCCAAAGTGTAATAGAATTCTGTCATGCCAAAAGAGGCAGGTGGCCATCATGGTTATACAAGAACAACTGCAAAGATATTAGAGTGTGAATTCTACTGGCCTACTCTACATAAAGATGTCCACCATTTTTGTTCCCATTGTGACCCCTGTCAGAGGATGGGAAACATCTCCAGAAAGCATGAGATGCCTCAGAAAGGTATTCTTGAGGTAGAACTTTTTGATGTCTGGGGCATAGATTTCACAGCCCTTTTCCCTCATCTCATGGAAACCAATACATCCTAGTAGCTGTGGATTATGTCTCAAAGTGGTTAGAAGCTATTCCATGCCACAATGCTGATTCCAAGACCATGGTGAAATTCCTGAAGAAACACATATTCACCAGATTCGGGGTGCCCAGGGCAATTATTAGTGACGGTGGCTCCCACTTCTGCAACCGAGCCTTCGACTCCTTAATGAGTAAATATGGGGTGACCAACAAGGTAGCACTACCTTACCACCCCCAAACTAACGGTCTGGCAGAAGTGACTAATCGTGAGCTGAAATGGATCCTACAGAAGACTGTAAATGCATCAAGGAAGGATTGGTCAGTTAAACTAGATGATGCTCTGTGGGCATATCGGACTGCTTTCAAGACTCCTATAGGGATGTCTCCTTTCAAACTTGTGTATGGAAAAGCCTGCCATCTTCCAGTCGAATTAGAGCACAAAGCTTACTGGGCATTGAAAGCCCTGAATTTTGATCTGCACACCGCTGGAGAGAAAGAAAATTTCAACTATCTGAACTCGAGGAACTCAGAGAGCAATCCTATGACAGTTCCAGAATTTATAAAGAGCGCACGAAGAGAATCCATGATCAGATGATCCATAAGAGAGAATTCAAAGTAGGGGATCTAGTGTTGCTCTATAATTCCAGGTTACGCCTCTTCCTGGCAAGTTAAAATCACATTGGGCCAGTCCATTCAAAGTTGTGGGGATAACTACTTATGGTGCTTATGAGCTAGAGAACAAGACAGGAGAAGTTTTCAAAGTGAATGGTGCTCGACTGAAGAAGTACCTAGGTGATACCTTTTCTCAGCCTCCTGCACCAGGTATATCCCTGATTGACAGTTCCAATTCCATAAATTCTATTTCTACTATTTGTACTGCAGCACCATCTCCCAAAGCATCCAAGAAGCCACGCCCGCAATGGTATTTCAGACTGAAGAAAGCCATTGCTAGCTGTTGTGGCGGCCCTCCTTGACCTTATCTATAAAGTCTAGCCAGAGACTTTGACTCCGGGCAGCTTGGTGGGAGGCAACCCACCGTTTGTATTTCTTTTCACTTCATTAGTTTAATCATTTAAATTACTCTTCTATTTTTGTAGAGCGTTCATAGCCGTGGTGGACATTGGAAGAGCCTTGGCTCTTATTATCTACTAATGGTTTTACCTGGTTCCACTTGAGTTCTTCTGGTTTTGCAGCTTTAATATTTCAGGTATTTCACTCTAATGCTAAACTGAACTCAAGCGTGAGGAAGAATCATGACAATGTTCACCGCGAATCAGGGAGTCCTTAACACACTCTTGCTCTTTAATTTCTGAGATTCTTGTGTTTATCTCATTGGAGTGTTTTGTGGTAATGAGTCCTTTTTATTCTTTTAATTACTGAAGTGTTTTGGATTAGTAGATTACTATTTAATTTCTGCATTTCGTGTGTTTTGTTTTTATTTAATTCTTTATGGTAATTTTTCATTTTAATGAATGAGGTAATTTAGAGTGGTGGTTTTTAAATTTATAAAAAAAAAGAGACGTTTGAACGTGTCCGGCTGACCTTAGCCGGACACAAATCCGGTCACACAAACCCTAGCCACGTCCGGATCCGGACTCCATCCGGACAAGACTAAATCGCGCGTCGGTTTTTATTAATTTTATTTTATCCTTCTTCTTCTCTTTTCTTCTATTTCGGTCGCCCTCTTCCTCCCGACGGACTCACGCACCCGACACATCTTCCCCCATTATCGTCCACCAAACAAACAACCACCACCGCTCTCCTCCACTACCACTACAACCGGTGACCCCTCGCCCTGTTTTTCCGACGCCGGCGAGACCAGGAGCGCCACCAACGCACCACCACATGCCTCCATTCCCCCCGTCGAATTCCAGACCAAAAAACCAACACCGCATCAGGTTTTTAAATCTTTTTGGAGATTTCAATTCCGTTTTCCGTCAAATTAGAGTAGATTAGATAGGATTTTGAGGTTATTGATGTTACTTTGTGGTTTGGTTGCAAAACGTGGAGTTTTTCTGGGCGATTTCGGCGTTTTCTGTCGAATTTGTGTGAGTGTTTGAACTGCTCTGAGCGGCGAGAATCTTTCTAGGGTTTACTGCGTCCGGATCTGCGTCCGGCTAAGTAGGGTCGGACGTGGACCCGGACATGAACAAAATTTGCAATTTTTCTGCAATTGTTTCCTAGTTCTGTTGTGGTGTTCAAGCTTTTGTTTGCTATGTTTAGATGTTTTAATGGCTTGGTAATTAAAGATTAACTGTGTGAAAGCATATGTTCAAATAGAACATGCTGCTCGATTGGTTTCGGGTTTATGTGTAGCTGTTACTTCTCTTTTCTTACTGCTTGTGTTTTTATGATAGATGGCTCGCACTAGAGGGGCACACACAGGGTCCTCTTCGAGGAACCCACGACCCGACGACCAGCCAGAGCCGACCCCACTCCGACCTGATGGCTTCCGTTCTGCTACCACCCGGGCTTGGTATGAGCAGGGTGGCGCCTTCGTCATCGAGAGGCGCATCACTGATGAGGCAGCAGCTGAGACCGGACTTACAGCTATATTCGAGGCATTGGGGCCACCAGCATCTTACGCATGGGCGTGGGAGTGTTTTTCTCCAGAGCTGGTACGCGAGTTCTACGCCAATGCTTGTGGCGTCAGGCACAACACACAGCATCATTTCCTACGTACGCCAGTTCCAGGTGGAGGTAACCCCTGAGACTTTTGCTGAGATTTTACTTCTTCCGGATAATTCGAACGCATATAGAGATATTTCAGAGGATTCACTTAGGGAGAGTAAGACTAGATGGTTAAGAGAGGTCGGGAGTACTACTCGCCGACGGGGTGAGGAGAGTAAGACTGTACTCCCGTATGCTATCCTTCCTTCCCTTCCCCAGAGGACCCTAGCGGAGATCCTCAGTCATCAGATCCGGCTCAGGCTGGGAATGATGCTTCTGACGAGGATTGTGTGCTCCTCGATTACCTCCTGGCCTCACCGCATCCACCAGCTCAGCAGATCTCGCTCCCATACATCATGTTCAGACAGCTGCATAAGGTGGACATATCTGTGGACGAAGAAGAAGAAGAAGATCACCCCCATCTTTCCTATATTCATCCAGCATCTTCTTGTCTCTACCCTCCCCGAGGAGGTCTTCACTGATATGGTGGAGAGGGAGGGTGAGACACCCATCTCCCTTGCGACCTTCAGGAGATGGGGCTTCTTACGCCTCGACGACGGCAGCTGGGTGAAGGGCAGCTCAGGCCTAGGATCCGCTGGTACATCTGCGAGTTCCAGCTCTACTCCAGCCACTGCTACCATGGCGCCCCCCACGGCCCCAGTGACGAGCGTTCCCCCTGAGATACAGACCTTGATGGACTCCATTTTCCAGCAGCAGCAGAGGATGGAGCAGAGATTCGGGGGTATGGAGCAGCAGTTTGGGGCTGTGCAGCAGCAGGTAGGAGAGGTGCAGCAGCAGTTTTGGGATGTCCAGCAGCGCCAGATGCGCATGGAGGGACACATTGATGATATCCGCCAGACGCAGGTGTAGCGGAAATATGTTACTGTCTCTACCTAGGCAGTGTACCTATCGTTTTGCGGAATAGTGAATTGAGTGGGGTTGTCGATCTCAGGGACCTCGTTCAATTAATTGACAATTTATTTACTAACCGAGAAAATTAAACTAAGAAAACAGGAAACGTCACTTTTTTAGGTTTTACTTAATCTAATATAAAGAATTACTAAACAACCTAACATAAAATAATGAAACAGTAAAAGATAAAAATAAACTAAATAAAGGAATAAAGACTGAAACTTTAAATCTAAAGAAGCACCCCGGATTGTTCTGCAAACCTTCACTTTACTAATCTATTTATAAACTCTTCCCTAATTCTGCAATAAACTCAGGAATCTTAATTAATTCGTTGACCGGTCCCTGTACAACAATCCTAACTGGTAGAATAACAAGCCGCAAACCATGCCCAAGTCAATTCTAACCAATCGCTTTATTACCAATTCCTATTGGAGACAGATTAACCTATAGGCAAACCATGCTTCTAGCCGTTAATCCGGTTTAACTTCCTATGTCTAGTTAACTAATCTCAACGCCGCATTTTGATTAGAAAACTACAAGGATTGCTTTAATAATTAGCTAGAGAATTAAAGCACATGAAGAACAGGAATTAAACTACTGCAATTATAATCAGAGAAAAAGAAAATAACAAAATAACTATAAGGATCCGGTTTGCTACCCCAATCCGGGGAGCTAGTCTAACTACTCAAACATAACTATAAAAGTAACAAAAACAACAAAGGAAGAACGCATTGACAGATTAGATAAAAAGGAAGAAGAAACTCTGTTAGAAATTCTCCACTCCGCCTTCTATCGTCGTGTGTCTCTGCATTAATCCCATGACAAAAGTGTGGTGTAATGACAATGGTGGAGTTATGTGTGGAAGAGAGGAGAGACATAGCCTCTACCCTAAAGTGAGAGGCGCAGGCGGACTGCCCCGGCGTGTGAGCATACCCCCAATTCTGTAGCCCTAACTTAATCTTATATCTGCAACCCGCTCTCTTCTCTTGGAGCGTATCAAATCTTTATATTTAAATTATTCTTCTCCCCTCTGTATTATGTGACTGGCAATAATAATTAATATGTCAATCTACGTTGTCTAACAATGTGCCGCCATCACGAATCAATCATGATCAATCATGATCTTTTGGTGAATATTTTTTGTCAGTAATGGTGCGCAGCAAACATGAATTAATCATGTGCTGAGTGATGCCGCGTGAGTGAACAGATTTTGACCATGAGTGTAATCATGTGTCCATGATATGTGCTGATGACGTGGACCATTGAAGATGAAGGAGCAGCAGAGTGATCGCCGATATATATATAATCCTAATAGTAAATTTAAAACTTTTTCCTGCATTTGACACATAAAATATATCAGTTCATATCAAACATAAATGTATAGAAAAACATATGATAAGTGAGAAATATGACATGAATTGTTATGAAAATAGGAAGAATTAAAGCCCTTAAAATTGTATTTCACACTTATCAAACTTCCTCACACTTAGCTTTTGCTTGTCCTCAAAATAAAGAAAAAACTATCTCTAAGGCCGTAGTATCGAACCTCAAGATCAAATGAGTGCAGAAGGAAATCAAGCGAAATGGCAATCAAAAGAATAATCCTGCTCTTAGCTATAAGTTTTCGTAACAGTGAAAAAAGCATTATGTAAAGCACGGACAAGTTTGATTGCATAACTAAATAAGGATTGCTTGGATCTCCACCAATTTCTTTCCTCTAACCTTTGGATGACAAGGGTGTGAAGTAACACCTTATTCCGTGATACCTTTCAACACCACATACTCATGATCAGAAACAAAAAGTAAACTTGAGGAAATACCCCAAACCTGATATGTGGTTTAAATATCAAATTATGGTATGTAAAGGGCAAAAAGTGCCTTAGTAACATCAGTGAACAATTTAAACCATAATAAATGCAATAAAGCATTAAGACACAGTTTGAGCAAAACATGCTCTAAGCTATGAGTGAACTTGGTTAGGACCCAAAGAGCCTACCAAGACTTGATAACATTTAATTATGATTTAATAAGGCTAATAAGTCCTTAGGAAACTTTGGTGACAGTTAAACCAAATAAAACACAAGAAAATACCTTAAAGTCAATAAGAGCAAAATGTGCTCTAAGCTTGGGATAAATGTGTATAAGACCTAATGGTCATACCTATACCTTATAAATATGTTAATGAACATATTAAATCAATTACCAAAGAAAACCAAGCTTGAAAACAAGTTAAAACACAAAATGTGCTTTAAGGAGTCTTAAAGCACGTTTTTGAAAAATTGTCTTGTAAATGAGTTTTGAATGGCTAAATGTCCATCATTACTCTTTAATTAACATGTGTACTATATAGTATCACATTTGGGTGGCTATATTAATGGGAAATCAAAAATTTCACTTCTATGTGCCTAGTTTGTGAATAGTAACTTTTATAAGCTAGTTTGTAACATATATGTTATAAGTAATTAAATGAGTCAACAAAGACTATTTACCCTCTAGGTAAAATGGGGGCCGGTTTTTCATGTGTGAGTCACCACATTTAAAAGAAATCAAGTAAGTTAAGTAATGACAAAGTAAAGTACTATTTGCTTTTAAGATTAAATATCTCCAAAAGCAAGTTATCTTCATTCTCTCATTCCTTCCTTCATTTCCCACGGTGTGGTCTTCTTCTTCCTCCTCTCTCCATCGGTTCCAACAGCCCACACTCATTCTTCATCTTCTTTCACTTGTAACTTGTGATTCCCTGGCCAAATCAAATTCCAAGACCATATTTGTCTTAGTTAGGTCAAGCTCTACACTTCCCTCTTTAAATCTTCAAGAACTCAATTTTGGTGCCATGGAGATTCACCATTGAAGGAGCTTGAGCTCATCTTTTCACATATTTTGTTCTCCTTTGCTTCAAGGTAAGGAAACTCAAAGAAAAATCAAGTTTCCTCCATGTTTTGTTGTTGTCCGAAAATTCACCATTAATGGAGCTCTTATATTGCTTGTTCTAGCTTCATTTGAATCTTCCAAGGGCTAGGAGGAGTCCTCTCTTGATACTTATTCAAGTTCTCTTCCAATTCCAAGGTAAAACAATTACCTTAATGTGTTTAAAACAATATGTGTAACTAGGGTTTACAATGAGATGAAGCATAATGCTTGAATACTCATTCTATTATGTTTGTATAATGTTTAGTAGTTGGAAAGGAAACAAATGCCCCACCGGTTTTACAAGGAAACAAGAAAGAAGTTTGTGAGAGGAAAAGAGGTAAACAAGCTATCTCAATGTAGTTTAAATGCCTTAGGAAAATGAGCTTGATTTGCTTAATAAAATACCTAAGGAGCCAATGGAAGTGAGCTAGTAAAGTGCTCTCAAGGAGACTAGTAAAAGAACATATGTTTTGGTGTATGTATTTGCAGGTCAAAGGCATTATTTATGTGGGAAATTCAGTGTTTAAGGTTTATGTTATTTAAGGGCCTAAGAGCCATGTTATTTAAGGGCCTAAGTGCCAAGCAATTTAAGTTATGCACTATATTGTGATGTAGTGCTTAATGTGTGAAGTTTGTGTATAAAATGTGTTGATGGATTTTAGGTGTTTTGAATGGATAAGGTAAAAACCTAAGTGTTTGGATGTGAGTATATACAAGAGAAGCTATGGCCAAATTTGGGAAAAATGTGTGAGAAGTTCTAAGTGTTTTAAGTGGTTTTGGTGAACTAGGAAGTGTTATAGGTGAATAAATGTTTACTTGAGAAGAAAACATGTGTTAAGGTGATTTAGAGTGATGCAAGGATTTAGGTGTTATCTTGGAAGTTCTAGGAATTCAATGTGTGTTTTGAGAGTGTATTGAAAAGTCTTGAAGAATTGTTTAAGGTTTGGTGATGTTGATTAATAAGGAGAATGATGTTTAAGTAAGGTTTGAGAAAGAATTCAAGGAGTTGTAACAAGGAGATTTAGTTAGTAAGAAAAGGAGTGGAGATGATGTTAAGGTGTAGAGGAAAACACCTTGGTGTAGTGGTCATTATTGGTGAACTACCACTTAGTAGAAATCTTAAGGAGAAAACATCCTAAGTGCTAGGAATTTTGTAAGAAAACTTGTGAATGATAAGATGGTTTTGGTGAGTGATTTAAAGAGTTTAGCACATGGCTAAAGGTGTGTTTGATGTGCCAAATGGTGTTAGGAAGCATTATGAGACTTTAGGAGAAGTTTGGAGGAATTTGGCTAAGTGTTTTAAAGGTTTGAGAAGTTGAGCATTTGCCGTGTCCGAACTTCCGTCCGGACATGGAAGTTCGGACAGGCTCTGTTGGACAAGGAAAATTCCACTCTCGAACTGTGTCCGAACTTGGGAAGTCCGGACACAAGTTCGGACGTCACTATTTCAATCTAGGAATTCTCTCGAATGTGTCCGAACTTGGGAAGTCCGGACACAAGTTCGGACGTGTGTATAGTTTCAGTATTAGGTCGCGGCTTGCGTCCGAACTTGGAAGTTCGGACACAAGTTCGGACAGGCCACTGTATGGACCAAAATTGTTGTTTAAGGTATAGAAATGATGTGTAATGATGGGGATTGATAGGTAATGATGTTATAAGGTTGTTAAGGACATGAGGGGTGAGTTTTAATGGTAAATAAGTGGGTGAAAGGTTGTAATAAATGTGAAAGTAAAACAAGTTAAAATGTAAAGTTATTAACCAAGTTAACGGGGAAAAGTTATAAGCGTTAGACTTTAAACAAACATGTTACCCCAATGTTAATAAAAACACATGTGATGTTAACAGTTGTTCGAGAATTGCTCGAGGAACATAAGTGGACGTGGTAAAGTGGACTCCGGTGACAGGTATGGTTTTCTTGCAACCTGTGTCCTACCGGATTACACCGGCTTGTATGCCAATGTGTTTTTCTGTATGTTTGCCACGTTATGAGATAAATCATGAAACGAGTTTACAGTCGTTATTGTTATTGTATGTTTACGTGCCGATACCGGTAACCTCGAATGCGCTTGAAGGGCTAGTTAACCACTATTAGGTAAACGTAGGAGAACGGTATCCGGTAACAACGTTTCCGACTTAAGGAACGTTCTAACCACGGCTATGCGTGAGTTGGTATGTGATGTTTGTGTGTGATGTTTGTATGTGAATGTATGACTCTCTCTTCCCTTGTGTATGTCTAACAAGACTTAACCCATGTTTGTGTTTGTTTAATAAAGTTCAAAGTTGAACTTCTAATAAGTGCTAACGGGGGGAGTGAGGAGTCCGGTCTGTTCGGCCACGCGTGTGAGTATGGGGGTCGTTGTCATAGCAGGTTCGATCCTCTCTGTATGTTATGGTTGTTTCCAATTTGGTTCCCAACCTTCCCTTTAGCTTAACCAAGGCTATTACTGACTCACGTCGGGCCACAGGGGCATACTATTGTTATGTTTGTTTCGGTGTGCTTGGATCACTATATCCGAGACACCTTGTGTTAAGTTAACCGTTCATTTAACGAGACGGTAACGAGTTATGTAACGAGCTTATCATGAGACTGGCAACAATCTCTAGGCTCACCAGTGTATAGTGATGTTTGGGTCGGTTCCTGAGAGGACCATTCCCGTTATGTTATGTATCTTTGTTGTGATGCAATATCTATTGCGGTGTTATGTTGTGCACATGGAAACGTGCAAAGTGTTGTTAAGTGTGTTATGTAGTGTATGTTATATGTTGTAAAATGTGAAGTGTGTGGATCATGGATATGATTCCCAGTTTGTGATAAGAGGCGTTTAAGGGTAACCCGAATTAAGGGTATGTGTCGTCTATTAAGGAAGTAGCTCCATCAGAGGAGGAACACTCTAGGGATGATGTATACCATGAGTGACTCATTAAGTAAGGATATATATCCGTTGTTGAGCCCGTTGAGGCGAATGTTATGTGATGTGTGTTCGTTGTTACATGTATGATTTAAATATAATCAACCGCATGCTAAGACGACAAGTAGTTGTGCGTGGCCCGGTAGCATGTGGGCTGCGGGATTACCATACCAGCAAAGGTGCTGAGCCCTTGGGGGCCACCCTTTCTCTTCTTTTCTTATTTCAGGTACGAAGTGCTGGAAGCCGTTCGAGAGTAGGACGGGTAGTCGTTGTACATGGGTAAACATTTAAGTGTATTATACAGTAGGTGTAGTAAGACCGAAATTGTTGTCGGCATCAGTTATTAATACTCGGTATAGTTGGAAGGTGTACGTTGTGTTGTGTTAATGGAAAGGGATAGTAATGTGTAGTCGCTCGGGAATTTAGCCCATCAGACCGGTACAATGTATGTGTATTAGCCTTGTTAGCCACGTGGGTGGCTAACGGCGTGTAACACCAACGAGTTAAGTAATGTGATGAGGTTGTTTTTCCGCTGCAGTTTATTGTAAGTGTGTTAATGTTGGATGGGGTGTTACAAAAAGTGGTATCAGAGCGAAGTATCGCTCTGATGACTGAATTACCGAGCTTAGGAAGTACCGAGTTAGGATTTAAGTACTTTGGGTTAAGGGTTGAGTGATAGCGTGAGAGATACGCTAGTTAGGAACTACCAGTGACTACTGGAAACCTACAATATCCATCCCACCCTCCACAATCCCTGTTTATAACTTGGGGAAACAACGCCAGAGAGATGGAAGTCCACTCTTACTCGGGAATACCCGATCTGGCTGTTATTAAATACCTTTAGGGTACGGAGAACCTGTCATACGGTAGATCCCGAAAACTGGGAATCCCGGAGACGGTCTCCATCTAAACAATGTTAACCGCATTCCATAGCAAAGAATGAAGGATCTTGTGTAAGAGGAATAGAATTTCCCGGCAACCTGGGTCGACATGCAAAGCAGTCGAGAGTAACCAGCTTGCAACGCACCGACCGTGCAACAGGCAAGAAGTGGATTAGTGAAACCCGAGACGAGTGTCTACGGGACCACAGTTGATAAATAATACACCAACGGTATACCAACCGACAAAGGAACTACAACGTAGTGCCCAACAAGAGACAAGTCTCAGTAACCACGACAATACGTGGACGGGCTACAAAGAGGATACAATACTAAGAAAAGGGGTCTCCCAGAATGGGAAACACCCTAGTTAATGATTACATATGAAGACGGTGAGAAGTGAAGTTACCAGAAGAGTTATTATCAAGACAGTAAGATCAGTGAGGGCCAACAAGGCCACTGATGACAGTATGGGTAAAACAATACCATAACCAGTATGTGTTAAACCGATAGCCAGTTAGCATGGCGCACTTGCCATAGCAAGTGCTGCTATAACAGGGCTGTTCGGGAAATTTATAACCACTACAAGTACTTAGTAAAGTACCACGAAGTTAAGTGTGAACATTATAACCATGGAAGGCTTAATAGCCTGACCTTGTAATTGGAAGTACACCAGTCAGCAAAAGCTAGACTGCTAGGTAAGAAGATGTTGTGAAACCATGAAAATTTTCTTTCAAACCCAGATTTATTCAAACCCTTTTCCTTCAAAACCAGATTTTCTTTCAAACCACACTTCTTTCCAACCTTCTTTTAAACCAAACCAGTAAAACCAAGGACAGTTGACAAGGATACAACAATGGATAAACTTTCCCTCGATTAAGTTCGGGAAGCAGGGAATGAATATTGTCACGGGACAATATAAGGGAGTTGACAACAGAATACTTCACCTAGGCGTGTGACGGACACTACAAGTGTACCAACTGTGTTGTGGGACGACCGCACTCCGATAGGAGCATGTGGGCCTGACAGACCTACTTATGGGTTAGTTGGGTAAGTAGCAATGTATCAGTAAGATACCCCATATATGTATACGAGTAGAGTCCGAAACACGGGAAGTAGTCGACTCCGTCTACGGTCAGCAGTATAAATCAACAAGAGCTAAGGATTACAAGGAATAGTTGAAGCTAAGGAACTCAGTTAAGCTAACTAGACTAAAAGGTCAGTGAATTCATTTTCAAGGAAATGTTTAAGAGTCAGGAGGTGCGAAGAGCACTGACTGTTATGTAAAGACATCGTATATATCTTAAGGATCCTCAGGGATAAACATGATAGCTGGAACGGTGACCCAGCCTATGCATGGCAAGCAGATGCCTAATGTGGACACATTAATGTGCAAAGAACGGGATGAAACTCCCAGAATGAGTACCTACACTACCGGGAAGTGTTGATCTTCACAGAAGAGGATAATAAGTCAGTTAAGAACGCAAAAGGCGTGCCTAACGGAATGTACCAATAAGTGTGAACTAGATGTAAATGCATAACTTAGCAACACCCAGGAGCAATCCTTGAGGGGTGTTCGCATCAACAATTGTTGAACGAAATGCATGACAGAAGCACAAGGGTTGAAACTAACACCCAGTTTAGACATAAGTTGTCAGGAGACGGACTGACAATCCTAAGGGGCATCCCATGAAAGGAAACGGAATGCAACGACCTTGTCATGGAGCCAATATAATATCCAAACCATGTAATGTTGTACAGAGAAGTACATATGTGTGGACAGCCTACAATGAGCCCAGCTCAAGGCAAAAAGGCATAAGCCATAAGTAAGATATGTTATATAAATTCGATTGATGGTAGAAGTTTATGTTGTATAAGTGAATAGAGTGGTAAACGAACCACTGCATTAAGAGTGGGGATACCTCTCGATATTGTGACACCGCAGGAGCGGTAGTTATGTGAATCAAGTTCAAGAAATATGTTAAGGATGGAATGTTATTAATGAAAGAGAGCAATTAGCTTAGTAGTATGTGTATAAGGTGAAACACCGAGCTGAATAATGCCGGCTTGTGACTCGAATGATCGATGCTCAAGGAGCATTTAGTAGTCATCCAAAGGAGGGATGAACCATAATGTGAATAATGTAAGTTTATGTGTGGAAGTTGAGGTGACAGTAGATACGATATAAGCTGATGTTATACAGGGAGTAAGAGCACGGTGCGCAACAAGCGACCGTTGTATAAATGTTGTTAAACGATAATGTAACAGATAAAACCAGTTATGAGTTAAACTCAGTGGAGATGCAAGATAAGTGATGTTAAACAAACTGAGCAATAAGCCAGTGGTAGGTACTATGTGATGAGGAACTCAGTGTGAATTCCATGGCGAATCGCATAAGGGATTTACTGTCAAGAGTTTACGCCTCTGCACTCTGTATGACTGAGTGTTTTGGTATTGCACTTGTGCAGTAATGATCGAATGGGATAGCTAGGAATTGGAAACATGTTAATTGTGGACAATAATGTTATAATGGCCGATGCATAGGAAATGCAAGGCCGCACCAATAAAAGAGTACTTGTACAAACCAAATGTGGAGACATGATTAACAGTAAGTGACTACAGTAGCACTAACTGCCAATATCGGTATGGAATATACCCCAAATGTTGTAAATAGCTGAGAGAGCACTACACACTAGGTAGTAGCTCAATCTCAACCGACAATAAGTCGGAAGGGAACAAGTCAATCATTGTGAAATACATAGCTGTATACACAGTAAATTGTATGGAAGTGGATGATAGAAAGTTTATAACTCACCGAATTCGCTAACGGTAAGAGATACCACGCGTCGGTTGAGAAACCATTGTTACCAAGATGAAGGTGACAATTGGGGATGTACAATACAGTAAGAATAACAAATGGGGCAATTAAGCTCTACAGTTACTAGAGTTTCGCAGCAGAAACTAGTGAGCCAGTGATTCAAGTGTTGAATGTACATGGTGAACATGAGTGAATGGCTAATTATTAACGCCTAGAAGCCTAACAGGCCAGAATCGAAACCAACTAAGAGTTTAAACAAACTCCAATGAGAATTCTTGGTTTAGGAACTAAACCGCCAATATGGTTAAGATCCTCTAATCAGAATCCATTGTGTAATAGACCGCGTGGAAGTTAAAACACTTCACGACGGCAGAACATTTAAGCCAATGTTTAGTGATTGATTACGTGGGCGTAATCCCTTTTAAGGGGGGTAGAGCGCAAAACCACTTAGTGTATATTACCGTACAAGTGTACGTAGTGTATGTGACTTATATTGTGCATAGCACAAAATTATATTATGTTTTGATGATTGGTGTGTGTGTTACGTAAACATACGCATTCATTCATGGTTTAATTGTGGTAATTGCGCACAGAAGATGCGAATACCATTGTGATAAGTGTGTGTATTGTTAACAGTTGTGTGTGATAGTACAGTGTGGGAGTAGAGAAACTCCCGGGGAACAAAACCCGACAGTGTATAAATGTGAAACGGTTGTGTGTGTTTTGATAAAATATATGTGTATATATATATATATAGTGATTCATAAAAGGGATGAGACCAACATAAAACCTAGTGAGAATAAGATTCCATAGGCAACAGGATTAAAGTGAATGGAAATAACTGATAGACGAAGTTCTATCCTTGGAGATGTATGATCATGATTAGAATGATTTAAAAGATAGAAAATTGGAAATGAGTGATTTACTTGATGCTTGAAAATGAAGTGGGAGGTGGAACTTGATTTGCATGTGATCAAGGGAAGCCGAACACAAATTGGGGTGGAAGGATAGTTCAACACTGATGCTGATCACATCAGGGTTGGATGACTCTTGAAACTCCCTATAAGTGGTCACAAATAACCACGCTAAGAAAAGAAGCAAAGAGCTTAAGTTGGACTTGGAGTTGTGTGTGTTTTCAAAAGGATTTTCAATTGGTATTTATAAAACGTTGATGGATACTTTACATAATTAAAGTTCTCTTACTTAACCTCACAAGGAAATTTTAAATTTAAGTGATTGTTTTGATCTCCCAAAGGCACGGGGACGGAAGGTGTCCATCGCGACCGGGTTCTGCGGGATCACAGTGTATATCAAGGATATTTTTGATTGCTATACATGCTCTGACATGTTGTGTGGTATGTGTAATGAATGTTGTTTTGACTTGGATTTCTAAAGTGTATGCTATGAGGCCTATGAGTCTAAATGTGTTGTGTTACATAGACCTAAGTGTCTGAAGACTGTTATGTTAGGGGACCTATGTGTCCAAATGTTGTTATGTTACCCAAGACCAGTGAGTCAAAGGGGTTGTTATGTATGTGTAAGTGTTGTTAAGATACCCGGACCATAGAGTCCGAGGTTATCATGTGGATATGTTATGTTATGTGTGGATGTGAATGTGTTGCCCGGACCATTAAGTCCGAGGTTGTGATGTAAAGTGTGTTTGGTTATGGAAGTTATTTCCAAGTAATCCCCGTGTTCTAATCTAATGATGTGTGAAAAGTGTGAACTTCGAGGACGAAGTTCTTTTAAGGGGGGTAGATTGAAATACCCCAAACCTTGATATGTGGTTTAAATATCAAATTATGGTATGTAAAGGCTAAAAAGTGCCTTAGTAGTAACATCAGTGAACAATTTAAACCATAATAAATGCAATAAAGCATTAAGACACAGTTTGAGCAAAAAATGCTCTAAGCTATGAGTGAACTTGGTTAGGACCCAAAGAGCCTACCAAGACTTGATAACATTTAATTATGATTTAATAAGGCTAAATAAGTCCTTAGGAAACTTTGGTGGACAGTTAAACCAAATAAAACACAAGAAAATACCTTAAAGTCAATAAGAGCAAAAATGTGCTCTAAGCTTGGGATAAATTTGTATAAAAGACCTAATGGTCATACCTATACCTTATAAATATGTTAATGAACATATTAAATCAATTACCAAAGAAAACCAAGCTTGAAAACAAGTTAAAACACAAAATGTGCTTTAAGGAGTCTTAAAGCACGTTTTTGAAAAATTGTCTTGTAAATGAGTTTTGAATGGCTAAATGTCCATCATTACTCTTTAATTAACATGTGTACTATATAGTATCACATTTGGGTGGCTATATTAATGGGAAATCAAAAATTTCACTTCTATGTGCCTTAGTTTGTGAATAGTAATTTTTATAAGCTAGTTTGTAACATATAATGTTATAAGTAATTAAATGAGTCATCAAAGACTATTATACCCTAGGTAAAGATGGGGGCCGGTTTTCATGTGTGAGTCACCACATTGAACAAATAAGTAAGTAAGTAATGACAAAGCAAAAGTACTATTTGCTTTTAGCTAAATATCTCCAAAAGCAAGTGTTATCTTCATTCTCTCATTCCTTCCTTCATTTCCACGGTGGTCTTCTTCTTCTCCTCTCTCCATCGGTTTCCAACAGCCCACACTCATTCTTCATCTTCTTTCACTTGTAACTTGTGATTCCCTTGGCCAAATCAAATTCCAAGACCATATTTGTCTTAGTTAGGTCAAGCTCTACACTTCCCTCTTTTTAAATCTTCAAGAACTCAATTTGGTGCCATGGAGATTCACCATTGAAGGAGCTTGAGCTCATCTTTTCACATATTCTTGTTCTCCTTTGCTTCAAGGTAAGGAAACTCAAAGAAAAATCAAGTTCCCTCCATGTTTTGTGTTGTCCGAAAATTCACCATTAATGGAGCTCTTATATGCCTTGTTCTAGCTTCATTTGAATCTTCCAAGGGCTAGGAGGAGTCCTCTCTTGATACTTATTCAAGTTCTCTTCCAATTCCAAGGTAAAACAATTACCTTAATGTGTTAAAACAATATGTGTAACTAGGGTTTACAATGAGATGAAGCATAATGCTTGAATACTCATTCTATTATTGTATAATGTTTAGTAGTTGGCAAGGAACCAAATGCTTACCGGTTTTACAAGGAAACAAGAAAGAAGTTTGTGAGGAAAAGAGGTAAACAAGCTATCTCAATGTAGTTTAAATGCCTTAGGAAAAATGAGCTTGATTTGCTTAATAAAATACCTAAGGAGCCAATGGCAAGTGACCTAGTAAAGTGTTCTCAAGGAGACTAGTAAAAGAACATATGTTTTGGTGTATGTATTTGCAGGTCAAAGGCATTATTTATGTGGGAAATTCAGTGTTTAGGTTTATGTTATTTAAGGGCCTAAGAGCCATGTTATTTAAGGGCCTAAGTGCCAAGCAATTTAAGTTATGCACTATATTGTGATGTAGTGCTTAATGTGTGAAGAAGTTGTGTATAAAAATGTGTTTGATGGATTTTAGGTGTTTGAATGGAATAAGGTAAAAACCTAAGTGTTTGGATGTGAGTATATACAAGAAGCTATGGCCAAATTTGGGAAAAATGTGTGAGAAGTTCTAAGTGTTTTAAGTGGTTTGGTGAACTAGGAAGTGTTATAGGTGAATAAATGTTTACTTGAGAAGAAACATGTGTTAGGTGATTTGAGTGATGCAAGGATTTAGGTGTTATCTTGGAAGTTCTAGGAATTCAATGTGTGTTTTGAGAGGTATTGAAAAGTCTTGAAGAAGTTGTTTAAGGTTTGGGTGATGTTGCAATAAGGAGAATGATGTTTAAGTAAGTTTTGAGAAAAGAATTCAAGGAGTTGTAACAAGGAGATTTAGTTAGTAAGAAAAGGAGTTGAGAGATGATGTTAAGGTGTAGAGGAAACACCTTGGTGTAGTGGTCATTATTGGTGAACTACCACTTAGAAATCTTAAGGAGAAAACATCCTAAGTGCTAGGAATTTTGTAAGAAACTTGTGAATGATAAGATGGTTTTGGTGAGTGATTTAAAGAGTTTAGCACATGGCTAAAGGTGTGTTTGATGTGCCAAATGGTGTTAGGAAGCATTATGAGACTTTAGGAGAAGTTTGGAGGAATTTGGCTAAGTGTTTAAAGGTGTAGAAGTTGAGCATTTTGCCGTGTCCGAACTTCCGTCCGGACATGGAAGTTCGGACAGGCTCTGTTGGACAAGGAAAATTCCACTCTCGAACTGTGTCCGAACTTGGGAAGTCCGGACACAAGTTCGGACGTCACTATTTCATCTAGGAATTCTCTCGAACTGTGTCCGAACTTGGGAAGTCCGGACACAAGTTCGGACGTGTGTATGTTCAGTATTAGGTCGCGGCTTGCGTCCGAACTTGGAAGTTCGGACACAAGTTCGGACAGGCCACTGTATGGACCAAAATTGTTGTTTTAAGGTATAGAAATGATGTGTAAGATGGGGATTGATAGGTAATGATGTTATAAGGTTGTAAGGACATGAGGGGTGAGTTTTAATGGTAAATAAGTGGGTGAAAGGTTGTAATAAATGTGAAAGTAAAACAAGTTAAAATGTAAAGTTATTTAACCAAGTTAACGGGGAAAGTTATAAGCGTTAGACTTTAAACAAACATGTTACCCCAATGTTAATAAAAACACATGTGATGTTAACAGTTGTTCGAGAATTGCTCGAGGAACATAAGTGGACGTGGTAAAGTGGACTCCGGTGACAGGTATGGTTTTCTTGCAACCTGTGTCCTACCGGATTACACCGGCTTGTATGCCAATGTGTTTTTCTGTATGTTTGCCACGTTATGAGATAAATCATGAAACGAGTTTACAGTCGTTATTGTTATTGTATGTTTACGTGCCGATACCGGTAACCTCGAATGCGCTTGAAGGGCTAGTTAACCACTATTAGGTAAACGTAGGAGAACGGTATCCGGTAACAACGTTTCCGACTTAAGGAACGTTCTAACCACGGCTATGCGTGAGTTGGTTATGTGATGTTTGTGTGTGATGTTTGTATGTGAATGTATGACTCTCTCTTCCCTTGTGTATGTCTAACAAGACTTACCCAATGTTTGTGTTTGTTTAATAAAGTTCAAAGTTGAACTTCTAATAAGTGCTAACGGGGGGAGTGAGGAGTCCGGTCTGTTCCGGCCACGCGTGTGAGTATGGGGGTCGTTGTCATAGCAGGTTCGATCTCTCTGTATGTTATGGTTGTTTCCAATTTGGTTCCCAACCTTCCCTTTAGCTTAACCAAGGCTATTACTGACTCACGTCGGGCCACAGGGGCATACTATTGTTATGTTTGTTTCGGTGTGCTTGGATCACTATATCCGAGACACCTTGTGTTAAGTTAACCGTTCATTTAACGAGACGGTAACGAGTTATGTAACGAGCTTATCATGAGACTGGCAACAATCTCTAGGCTCACCAGTGTATAGTGATGTTTGGGTCGGTTCCTGAGAGGACCATTCCCGTTATGTTATGTATCTTGTTGTGATGCAATATCTATTGCGGTGTTTTATGTTGTGCACATGGAAACGTGCAAAGTGTTGTTAAGTGTTGTTATGTAGTGTATGTTATATGTTGTAAAATGTGAAGTGTGTGGATCATGGATATGATTCCCAGTTTGTGATAAGAGGCGTTTAAGGGTAACCCGATTAAGGGTATGTGTCGTCTATTAAGGAAGTAGCTCCATCAGAGGAGGAACACTCTAGGGATGATGTTATATGAGTGACTCATTAAGTAAGGATATATTATCCGTTTGTTGAGCCCGTTGAGGCGAATGTTATGTGATGTGTGTTCGTTGTTACATGTATGATTTAAATATAATCAACCGCATGCTAAGACGACAAGTAGTGTTGGCGTGGCCCGGTAGCATGTGGGCTGCGGGATTACCATACCAGCAAAGGTGCTGAGCCCCTTGGGGGCCACCCTTTCTCTTCTTTTCTTATTTCAGGTACGAAGTGCTGGAAGCCGTTCGAGAGTAGGACGGGTAGTCGTCGTACATGGGTAAACATTTAAGTGTATATATACAGTAGGTGTAGTAAGACCGAAATTGTTGTCGGCATCAGTTTATTATACGGTATAGTTGGAAGGTGTATGTTGTTGTGTTGTTAATGGAAAGGGATAGTAATGTGTAGTCGCTCGGGAATTTAGCCCATCAGACCGGTACAAAGTATGTGTATTAGCCTTGTTAGCCACGTGGGTGGCTAACGGCGTGTAACACCAACGAGTTAAGTAATGTGATGAGGTTGTTTTTCCGCTGCAGTTTATTGTAAGTGTGTTAATGTTGGATGGGGTGTTACAAAAGCAATTAACTTTTCTTTGTTGCAAAAAATTTCTTATCAAGAAATATTATACAAAACAAACAAATTATTGAGAATTGCAGAGTATTCCGTAACCCAGACTTTCTCCCTATCCTTGTAACGGTGTTGGGCCAAACTATCCCAGATCCCGTGACCTAGGTAGATAGGTGTTAAAGGCACCCCTAGGACTTAATAACGGATAGACGAGGCCTGCTTTTGTTAGGAAAATTTCTGATCAGCGGAAGGGAGTACCTTGCCTTATCCTTTCATCCAACTTTCACATCATTTCCAAAATCCCACTAAAATTCAGTCACACAATCAGCTAATCCACCAAATTTCAGTGAAACTAATTAATTGGATAAAAACAAGTTAGATTAGACAAACAGCTTTAAGCAAGAGAATCTTGAGCTTGTCAACTGGCTCAACTTCAAACTTCCACAAACATTTTCACCCAAGAATTCAATATTATAAGCACTCAGAGAAGTGATTCTCTCAAAGCAAGAAGACAATAAAAAACAAGTGTGGCATTTAAGTGCAACTGACATATTTTCAGGGAAAGGTCTCTACTTCCTCACACTTAAGAGGAGCAATGTCCTCATTGTTCAAAAATAAAAATCAAGAAAAGACCTTTCAAAATATGCCAGACTCATGAAGAATTCATTCAGAACAATATAGACTGATAAAACAGATAAGCATTAAAAGCATGATAGGCTGAACACAAACATAAAAATCAAGGAAACTGAAATCCCCTGATATCATAGATTGAGGAAGGTTCCCTTCCTCACACTTAAGCTCGTACATGGGGTTGCAACATTCCTCACACTTGCATTCAAGCAAGTGTCCAGCCTTGGAGAACATCAAAACACCATAAAAAGAACTCCATCTGCACACCTCAAAAACCACAGAAACACTAAAGAGCGTTGCATTAAATGCACATACACCATTGCCACTTCTAAATAAAAGAAAGAAAAAAAAATATCATAAAAAATATATATATAAATTTAACCACTGGGTTGCCTCCCAGTAAGCTGCCCGTCTTTATAGTCTTTGGCTAGACTCATGCTTTGTATCCTGGATCAAAAAATAAAAGTAGACAACAACTTTGCCAGGAGAAACGAAGTAGACAGTAATTAAAAGCAAACCACCTGGATCAAACAAAACGTTACGTTGGCAAATAAAATAGGAAATGAATACTCCACAAAACCTGATGTTGAGAGATACTGCCAGGTGGTAACGCTGCTCAGTCAGAAGACCAGGTGTGAATGGATCGTCTTCCTCAAATTGGAGGATGTAAACATCCTCCTTCTGTTGTTGAGTCTTCTGGAGGCAAAGTGGGAGTTGCTGTTGACTTGGTGGTAGCGGTGTTCCCTCCTCAGATTTGAGGATACAAATATTCTCTTCTGGGTGCAGAGACTTAACATTATAATCCTGTTGGTAGACAACTTCAGAGGGAGATTCAACTTCTTCAATGTCTCTGGAGTCAACCACATCAGGTACCTCACTGGTTCACAGATAGGTGCAGGCAGATATCTTCACATACTGGTTGCTCTATTTGAGTTGAGGTTGAAGGAGGAGGGGAATATAAATTCCCAAATAATCGCTCCAACTCTTCATCAGACTCCTCTTCAGCTTCAGAAATTATAAGCTCGGGAATGGTCTTCAACAATTCAAAGTCTCTACTTGAGATGGTCCACTAGGTTTGAATGACTTTGATTTTGGAGGAAATTTGTCTGCTCCTGTGCTAGCTGTTGCAAGATCTGATTTAGTTGCCTTTCCCAACTCCGGTTATAGCTTCTTGCTCAGCAAATTTGGCATCTATATTGGCAAGCCTAGCATTAGTGATTTTTCTTTGCTCTAGGAGCTGCTCTAGCATACTCTCTATTCTGCTCGTATCCTCCTTAGGGGGCTCCTGATAAGTGTAGAATTGTTGTTCCTCCATCTGCATTCTAGTCTGCTCACCTTCCCACCAATAAGGCTCTCGAAAAGACGATTGTTGTGGCTGGTAATAATCTTGTCGCCTGAATTGGTTGTAACTTTGAGTACCCGGCTGATTATACCTGTTCAAATTCTGCTCAATGTTCATTATTGTAATCATCGTTTCCAACTGTGTCAACACTCTCCTCAACTCATACATGTTATCCTCCATCTTACCTATCAAAAACAAAATAAAAAGAAAAAGTAAAGTAGAACTAGAAAATAGACAAGAAACACAAAAACAAAATTAACTAAATAAATCAACACAGAAAATAAAATAAAATAAAAATAAAAGAGAATGACTAAAATAAATAACAAATAATAAAACAAGAATAAAGCAAAAACGGAATAATTAACAAAATTAAAAAATGAAAATAAAATATCAAAGATAGAATAAAGAAAAAAAACAGAAAAAATAAACCGACCAAAAATCAATTCCTAAAAGTATACGGTTATATCCTAAAAGTCTAGAAGATAGTCCTAAAATATCCAATGAAAGTAATGAATTCAAAATGCAAGCCTATTCTAACTACGAAACTAAAGTGAAAAAGAAATTAAAAACAAAAACTTACGCATAACTATCCTACAGTAATTGAATTCATAAATAAGATGGGAAATTCGGAAAAGAAAAGATCGTAATAACAAGCAAAAGTAATCTGTTATCAACTTAAAGTAACGAACTTAAAGATCGTATGTAGCAAATCTGTAATAAATTGAAAAAAAAAGAAACGTAATGAAACAAAACTTACGTACTTCGAAACTAGCTAAATCAGAAATCGAAATTGAAATTGAACAAAAATCTAACCGAAATAAAAAAAGATAAAACCTCAATCAGATAATAAAAATGTCAATTAACCGTACCAGAGGTCCCCGGCAACGGCGGCAAAATTTGTAGCAGAATATATGTTACTATCTCTACCTAGGCAGTGTACCTATCGTTTGCGGAATAGTGAATTGAGTGGGGTTGTCGATCTCAGGGACCTCGTTCAATTAATTGACAATTTATTTACTAACCGAGAAAATTAAACTAAGAAAACAGGAAGCGTCACTTTTTCAGGTTTACTTAATCTAATATAAAGAATTACTAAACAACCTAACATAAAATAATGAAACAGTAAAAAGATAAAAATAAACTAAATAAAGGAATAAAGACTGAAACTTTAAATCTAAAGAAGCACCCCGGATTGTTCTGCAAACCTTCACTTTACTAATATTTTAAACTCTTCTCTAATTCTGCAATAAACTCATGAATCTTAATTAATCGTTGACCGGTCCCTGTACAACAAATCCTAACTGGTAGAAATAACAAGCCGCAAACCATGCCCAAGTCAATTCTAACCAATCGTTTTATTACCAATTCCTATTGGAGACAGATTAACCTATAGGCAAACCATGCTTCTAGTCGTTAATCCGGTTTAACTTCCTATGTCTAGTTAACTAATCTCAGCGCCACATTTTGATTAGAAAACTACAAGGATTACTTTAATAATTAGCTAGAGAATTAAAGCACATGAAGAACAGGAATTAAACTACTGGAATTATAATCAAAGAAAAAGATTACAAATAACTATAAGGATCCGGTTTGCTACCCCAATTCGGGGAGCTAGTCTAACTACTCAAACATAACTATAAAAGTAACAAAAACAACAAAGGAAGAACGCATTGACAGATTAGATAAAAAGGGAAGAAGAAAACTCTGTTAGAAAATTCTCCACTCCGCCTTCTATCGTCGTGTGTCTCTGCATTAATCCCATGACAAAAGTGTGGTGTAATGACAATGGTGGAGTTATGTGTGGAAGAGAGGAGAGGCATAGCCTCTACCCTAAAGTGAGAGGCGCAGGCGGACTGCCCCGGCGTGTGAGCATACCCCCAATTCTGTAGCCCTAACTTAATCTTATATCTGCAACCGCTCTCTTCTCTTGAAGCGTATCAAATCTTTATCTTTAAATTATTCTTCTCCCCTCTATATTATGTGACTGACAATAATAATTAATATGTCAATCTACGTTGTCTAACAATGTGCCGCCATCACGAATCAATCATGATCAATCATGATCTTTTGGTGAATATTTTTGTCAGTAATGGTGCGCAGCAAACATGAATTAATCATGTGCTGAGTGATGCCGCGTGAGTGAACAGATTTTGACCATGAGTGTAATCATGTGTCCATGATATGTGCTGATTACGTGGACCATTGAAGATGAAGGAGCAGCAGAGTGATCGCCGATATAATATATAATCCTAATAGTAAATTTAAAACTTTTTCCTGCATTTGACACATAAAATATATCAGTTAATATCAAAACATAAATGTATAGAAAAACATATGATAAGTGAGAAATATGACATGAATTGTTATGAAAATAGGAAGAATTAAAGCCCTTAAAATAGATGTATTTCGCACTTATCAGCGGACCACCTCCGGGCAGAGCAGACCGCCATTCGGGACACTCAGGCCATGATCACTGAGCGCTTAGAGCGCAGCGATGGTTTACACAGAGAGGCTGCTAGGTTCATGGCAGAGGCATCCGCTTAGCAGGCCCAGGACAACCAGCTCATGCAGATGCTCATTGCCCAGTTAGGAGCGAGACCACCACCACCCCCACCGCCTCAGTGACAGCCACTCTATTTTTACTGCTTTCTTTTCTTTTGTTGGTTTTTCTGTATTTTTCTTTCTTTGATTTATTTTACTTTTGTTTGTTCAAACTAACGGTAGTACAAGGGATTACAGGTGAAGTGGTAATTGTTATATTATGCAGTGTTTTAAAAATTCTTAATTGCTAAATTTCTTGTTTCTCTGAGCGGTGCAGCATTCTAAAATGATTACTTTACATATCACCTCTACTGCGAAACAAATGGCTATAAGTACAGGAAATGGAACCACACTACTTGCGAATGTCTGCTAAGCTAAAACTATGGGGAGTATTCTTTCTCTAATATAACTCATTCGATTCAAATATTCTCTGTAGTTCGAGTTAATGCACTTTATTCTGTGGTTATACTTACCAGTGAAAATTTAGCAACTTTTAATCTGCAAACAACGCATACTGTCTGTGACTCATGAGGAATCTCTCGACCCCTGCCAAACTTCAAGTGTGAGGAAGAACATCTTCCTCAATCCATAACACCAGGGGAGTCTCAGTTCCACCTTTAACTTATTTGATGTTCCACCTTTGTTGCGTTGAGGGTTAATTATTGCATACGCATCTATTATGAGTATAGCATGTTTTGAAAGCTCTTTTCTCTGTTTTTCTTCTTTGACCAATGAGGACATTGCTCATCTTAAGTGTGAGGAAGGAGAGACCTTTCCCTGAAAACATGCTAATTGTTCTTTAATGCCACACTTTTTTTTTGCTGCTCTAATGCTTGTGCACACCGAGTGATATTATATCAAAGTGAAAACCGTAGGAATCTTTTTGCTTGATAAGGTTTGTATAAAAATTGTTTTATTTAAAAATACTCTATTTTCACTAAAAATCTGGTAGATTGGCTAGTTGTGGTAACCAGATTATTTTAGCTTGGGATTTTGGAAATGAAGTGAATGTTTGGAATGAAAAGGATAAGGCAAGGTACTCCACTGATCAAAAAAAATTATTTTCCTAACAATATCAGGCCTCGTCTATCCGGTTATTAAGTCTTAAGGGTGTCTTATCACCTATCTACCTAAGGTCTAGTGATCTGGGATAGTTGGCCCAACACCGTTACAAGGATAGAGAGAAAAGTCTGGGTTACGGAATAACTCTGCAATTCACAATATTTCGTTTGTTTTGTATATAATTCTTGGAAGAAGAATGTTTTTGCATGTGAAAGAAAATTCATTGCAATTTAATTTTTGTTTTTGATCACGAGTACGTGGTGTTGAAAGGTATTGCAGAATAAGGCATTACTTCACACCCCTTGTCATCCAAAAGATAGAGGGATGGAAATGGTGGAAAGTCCCAAGCTAAGTTAACTTGTTTTCTACAATCTAGTTTCTCTATGCTTTTACAAAATCGTTCTTGCTTCACTGTTTGTGAAAACCTACCTCTAGAGAGCAAGATTATTCTTTCATTTATCACTTTGTTTGATTTCGCTCTGCACTTGTTTAAAATTTGAGATTATTTGACGGTTTTAGAGATATTCTTATTTCTATTTTGCTTGAGGACAAACAAAAGCTTAAGTGTGAGGAAGTTGATAAGTGTGAAACATATAGGCTTTTTAGGGTTTAAATACCTTATAATTTGTAACAATTCAGGCAATGTTTCCCACTTATTATGTGTTTTTCCTAAGATTGATGTTTTGATAAGAACTAATGTATTTTATATGCTAAATACAGGAAAAACCCAGGAAATAAAGATTATACATCATAAGGATTACAACACAACAAACGGGGAACAAATCAGGAGAAGAGACACAAAAATTGGTCTTGTCCGGATCAGTTTGGCCGGACACAAAGCCGGACGTTTCATGTCCGGATCTGTTTGGCCGGACGCAAGCCGGACGTGACCTAAAAATCCAGATCCGGAGTTCACGTTTCAGATCTTAAACTCTGTGTCACGGCCGGATCCGGACACGATCTGGACGTAAACAAATTGAAAAATAAAATGCGCTGCGCAGATAACTAGCCTTTCGGCGCAATTATCAGAGGCGACTGCAACATTATTAACACAAGGCCATACTCAAATAATTGTATCCACTAACCTTTGTTCTCATTTCCAATCCTATATAAACCCCTCTCCAGGCTCCATCTCAAATCGTACCTGACTTCACAGTCTCCTCTCCTCTCTACTAATCCATTCATTCACGAATCATCCCATTCATCTACTCATCTTCACTAAATTTCCTCCGTAAACCTCCGCTCACACCCACACACATATCCCGCATCCATTCACGACATTTTAGCCGCGTCCGACCCTTGTCCGGATCCGGACACATACAGTTCAATCACGTCCGGGTCGCGTCCGCCTGGACTCAGCCGGACATCTCACGTCCGGACCTACGTCCGACCCTGTTGATCCGGACAACTCACAAAACTCACCAAATTTCCATTTTCATCCATTTCACCCAGTTCACTCCATTATCACCATGACCAACCTCCAAGCCAGCACAGCGCAAGGACAAAGGACGGAGCGAGCAAGAAGATCTTCGTAACAGATGATTTCTCTCAACTCTCTCTCATTTATAATTATAATCACTATGTCTAGCTAAGAGGATTTACTCTAGGGGAAGGGATGTTGTAATTAGTTAAACTCTGCATTATTTTACTGCTTTATTGAGACAATTTGGATTGTTTAGGTTAATGCTTTTAAGTGCTTTAATAAACGTCACGAATTTATTATAAGCCCTCGAATCATGTTATGATCAGATAAGGTGATTAGCATTGGCGGTCCTATTAACCTGTTACCTGTGATAATTGCAATCGGATAGATTACATTAGTCACTAGGAGCTTTAGTCCGGACCAAAACCAGACTAGTAATTATGTGCAATAAAACCATCTAGATATACTTGCTAGGTCTAGACTAGAACTACATGTCCTGTCTAGATGAGCTATGTGGAATTAAGACTTAATATAATAGAAAATTGAGAATTACAAGCCGATCCAAGTCTCCACTTAAGTAGTAGAATATGCAGAACCTAGCTAGTGAAACAACTCTCTGAACCTAGAGTACCGTTCACACTCCCAAGACTATCGCTTTAATTTATCTGCTATTTACTTTCTTGTATCCTAATTGTGAAACCCAAAACCAAAACAAACCCCCTTTTTGAGTTAACCATTACCTAAGGCTAGACTTATTACATCAAGTCCCGTTGATTGACACCCCGGTCGCTTCATAATTTGCTATACTATTTCGACCGGGATTTTTTGCAACCTGACGATCTATTGAATTATTGAACTCGAGGATTATTTCTAGGCTTTAATATACCAAATAAATCGTTTGCAGTGATGCATACCTTCGTCCGGTGCCTCCGTCATGCATACAGTAGAAAAACTTTTCTTTTTGTCTAGCGCCTCAGTTCTCTTGCCTAGCTAGGTGAACCTTGAAACAATATTTAGAGCCTCATGCTTTCTCTGCAAAGATGTCTCCTACAGTGAAGGTTCACAAATAGCTATACAAAAGCAAAAATGAACTCCCGCAAGATTTCTCTTATTAGGATTCATATCAAAAGAAACTGCTCATTATGGTATCGCAAAATTATTTTCCCTTCCTCTGCGTCAATCAAAATACGAGGAGTACACATGAAGTCTCTCTAATTATATGATAGGCACCTCTGAATCCTCCTCCATATCCACAACGATAAAATCAGCTGGAAAATAAAATTTACCTACTGTCAGTATTAAGTCCTCTACATTACCCTTTTGGATAAACTATAGAACGGCCAGCCAGTTGCACATAAATGGAAGTAGGAGAGCATGATCGATTCTTAGTTTATGGAAAACTGATAAAGACATTGAATTGATACTAGCACGTAAATTGCAAAAACCCTTACCATAAATTACCTCTTCAATTTGGCAAGGTATGACGGGAAGTTGATAAGCCTCAAACTTACCATATTTTATAAGTTAAAATTGTATGAATTTTAGTTAAAATAAGGTTAAAATAGCTAGTTTTTATATTACCTTGCACATAAAGTCCATTATATAGGTTTAGACTTATGTTGGTATGTTTTTCATGCAAGGAATAAATTCTAACCAAAAGACCAAGTGTGATGCCGGGCATGATGCCGGAAGTCAGATTCACGGCAGCAGTGTGAAGCAGCCAGGAGAGTTGTCGGATGCAGTGTTGGGTACGCCTTATCCGGCATACATGAATAGTCATCTCGTTTAACCAAGATTTAGCAGTTAATTACCGTTAGCAAACTACCTGATGCTGGGTATGGTGTCGGACATCCTCTGTCCGGGACAAGCATCGTCTCGCTGATTTGGCGATTAAATTGACCGTTAAAAAGCACGTGGTGCCGGATACTACTAACCCGGCATGACTCCCAGCACATAAGGAATCTGAAGTCTATAAATAGGCCAAGAGTCTGTACATTTGAGAGAAACTTTCATTCTACATAAACGCTTCATATCATCCAAAAACACCGCACCACTTCCACCAAGGAGTCCTGCACATCCATCCAAGATGAGGAGAAGATCTCTACTTGGGTTCGAGGGAATTCTCATGAAGCCTGATTTTCTTTTTCTCTTTGAATTCTTCTTGTAAGTACATGGATGGTTGAGTAGAGTTCCTGATTGTCTTTGATTAGGGATGAATCTTCTTTGTAAACAATGTGATCATTTAATATAATGGCAAGCATTAATTATGATTTTTGGTCTTTAGACAAAGTTGAATTGTTGGCTACTTTTCTTCTTCATTCAAAGTTCTGCATTTTGTTAATCAAACATGGGCAGAATGGGTTGTAAAAGTCTTAGTGATCTTTACCATTGTCTACTACAATTTAGAAGATGATAATTAAGATTAGGAATTAACCTTTATAATCTCCACTGTTGTTCGTTTATTGGCATAACAATTGCTGGATTCGATAATGGATTGTGAGTTTCCTATTTTGAATCCGAAACTGGAAAAAATATTGATATTTTGGTCTTGTCAGGTGAGTTATGTTCGGCTCATTCAGAGTCTTTGAATGTGCCGCGCATTTTGTATCTGGCAGAACGTCTGAAGCGTTCATGTGTTTGGTTAATTCGAGTCTTGCTAATTAAGTTTTGTGATCATATTCTTTATTAGGTTGATTATAATCCCGAACCTAGGATAATTCGCTGTAAATAACCCATTTAGTTAGATTATTAGTTAGTTGTTCTAAATTGAAATTAATGACCATTTCCCTCCTATTGTTAGAGATTAGGCAATTACTAGGATTAGGACTGATTTTCTATTAATTCCCTTCGGTTCGATTGAAATACCCCAAACTTAGATATGGTGTTTAAATGATAAACTAAGATATAAGGAGGCTAAATAATGCCTTAGAAACATTAAGAAACATTTCTAATCAAAGAAATATAAGGAAACACCAAAAGAGCAGTTTTAACAAAAACGTGCTCTAAGCTTGGAGAGACTTGGGAGAGTACCCAAATATTGTTCTAAGACCTTAGTAATATCCTAATGGTCATTTTAAATCAATTACCAAAGAAACCAAGCTTGAAAACAAGTTAAAACACAAAATGTGCTTTAAGGAGTCTTAAAGCACGTTTTGAAAAATTGTCTTGTAAATGAGTTTTGAATGGCTAAATGTCCATCATTACTCTTTAATTAACATGTGTACTATATAGTATCACATTTGGAAGTCTATATCAATGGGAAATCAAAAATTTCACAACTATGTGCCTTGTTTTGGTGAATAGTGAATTAATTAAGCTAGTTTATAACATAAGTCTATATAAGTGAGACATTTGGTCAACAAAGACTTAAGTACCCTCATTATTAAAAGGGGGCCGGTTTCTTAGGAGGTGAGTCACCACCTTCATGAGTCATTAAGCAAATAAGAAAGCAAATGAGAGTTATAAAGTAAAATCACTATTCACCTTTTACATAAATATCACACTTTATTAGTTCTCTCTCCTCACCTCTTCATTCTCCTTTGTTTTCCCACGGTTTGAGCTGCTCTCTCCCTTCTCCATTCACGTAGAACTCAACCTCCATGAAAGCTCCATCCTTCCTTGGTCACATCTTACTCATTTTAGCTCCAAATCCAAAACAAAATACTACTCTTCTTAGTTAGCTCACGCTCCTTCTTTCTATCTTTTCAAAACTTCAAGAGCTTCATTTTGGTGCCAAGTCAAACCACCATTAGAGGAGGAAATTCAAGTTTGGAGACTCCATTGGCATCTCCATTCTCTTAAGGTAAAGAAAGTGTAAGAAAATCTAGGTTTCCACCATTTTCTTCACATGTCCGAAAATTAGTGCTCATGGGACTCCATGTTTATGCCTTGTTCTAGCTTTTTTTACTCTTCAAGGAGAGAGAGGAGGTCCTTCTTGCTTCATATCCAAGTTTGTCTTGAGAAACCAAGGTAAAACAATCACATTAATACCTTAAAGCATATTTTTAACCTAGGGTTTGTTCCTTAGGGTTAATGTGTTATCTAGTACTCATTGGAGTCATTGGATATTGGTTAGACATTGGCAAGGAGATACACATGGTGACCGAGATTGAACAAAGAAAAACCTAAGGAAGAAAGCTTTTTAAGCTTGTAAAAGAACAAGGTAAATTAGTTACCTTAAGATGTCTTGTTGTTTAAGGGAATGGGATTTAGGTATATGATGAGTTTAGTGTAGAGTTTATATTGGGAAGGTGTTATAAAACCTAGAAGAAACAATGACTATACTTGTGAACTTTTGACTAAAGAGCAAATGAGAAGAAGAGATAGTTAAAACAATGTGGAAATGAATTACAAGAAGCATTTTATTTCAATGGGAGCCTTGTTGAGTGTATTCGCAGGTTGAAGGCAAAATATGTGGAAATTCAGTGGTTAAGATTATTGTCATTTAAGGGCCTAAGTGCCAAGCATTTTGAGTTTAAGCAATATATGATGATGTGTGGTGAAGTTTAGTGTAGATTGTGTGTTAAGGTTTGTGATGAGAATTTGTGTGGTATTGGTTGTTTGATGGAGAAAAACCATGTGTTAGGAGGTACTATATACTAGAGAACCATGGCAAAATTTAAAGGAGAGCTTAAGTGTTTAAGATATTCTAAGGGAATTAATGACTAGGAAGTACTAGGATGTTCTATAGGTGTCTTGATGAAAAAGGGTGAAGTTAAGGTGTTCTAATGACTTATAATGACTTAGGTATCACCATGGAGGATTTAGGAATCAAGAGAATGTATTTGAGTATTTAGGACTTAGGCAAATGTTGGTAAAAACTAGGAAGGAAGTTTAAGTTGTGAAGGAACATTAAGTAAATGCTTAAGAGAGTTTTAGATAGTGAAAGATGCTTGGGAGATGATGTTATAGTGGTGAGGAAAACATTTGGCATAGTGGTTACATTAGGTATGAACCACCACCTAGAAACCTAGAGGAAAGCATTACAAGTGTTAGCATTATCACAAGGAAAATGTATAATGATTAAGGTGGATCTTGGTGAATGATTTAATGTGTTTGGAGGATGGTTTTAAGAGGAGTTTAAGAGTCTAAATGATGTTAGAACACATCGGGAGGCTTGAGTAAAGGTTTATTGAAGATTTGGCAAAGTTTGGGCATGTTTTAGTGGCGTCCGACCCAGGGTCCGACCCAAGTTTGGGTCGGACGGCCTCTGTTTAACGCCAGGGAAAGGTTCTGGAATGGTCCGACCCAGAGGTCTTGGGTCGGACATGGGTCGGACGGGAGATTTTTAAAGGGCAAATAAGTTTCTGGAATGGTCCGACCCAGAAGGTTGGGTCGGACGTGGGTCGGACATGAGAGGTTTTAGAAGACGGAAAGTTTCTGGAATGGTCCGACCCAGTTGGTTGGGTCGGACATGGGTCGGACATGTAGGGTTTTCCAAACCCGAAGTTACTGGAATGGTCCGACCCAGAGGGTGGGTCGGACGGTGGGTCGGACGGCCCTTAACACTTAAAAAAAAAAAGAAATTTGAATTCTAAGGATGGTAATAGGTAATAAGGTATACCTTTGGTAGGGTGGTAATGATTGGGACCCTAAGAACTTAAGGAATTAAGTTAAGATTAAGTATAAGTTTTAATGTTTAAAGTTAAGTTGTAAGCTAAGTGGCAAGACTTTAGAGGTTATTAAATGGGAATCTTTAGGAACTAAGTGAGTTAAGTAGGTGCAAATAACTAATGACCTAAAAATGAATGAATGTTTTAGGTTTGTGAATTGGGACCCCGAAGAAGGTTAAACAAACAACGATCGACGGTGAACGGTACAATCCTTCTTGTGACCTGCTTGCTAACGAGGTGTCCCTCGGCTTGTGTGCTATCTGTTTAATTGCTATGACTAAAACAAGATAAAGCATGCAACCGGTTATATTTATTCTCGTTGTGTTTGTGTTATCTTTACACTAACCCACGAGACTTGAGATTGTTACTAACCAAGTTAGTACTTACTGAGTTAAGAATAAGAGTTAAGTTTGATGGTTGTTGGTTAATGCCCGTTAAGGCTTAGCTAGCACATGGTGTTTAAGATGTCTACTAACTGGAACTTGAGTGAGGAAACCCGGGACCGATCTCCGGTCATGCATGCTAAGGAAAAAGGGGGACGGTATCTGAATCAGATCCGCCCTCCGCTTAAGGACTTGTCTTCGGACTTGTAGCCTAGGGCCGGTTGCCGGCTCAGCTACGCTGGACTCCCGTCCAGAGTAGGTGGCATTAAGATGGTGCGGTGGGATCACCTAAATCCCAGGTTCGAATTAAGCTACAACCAATCCCTTCCAGGAAAGGTTTGTATACTGAGATTAAGATTAAGATTAAGGTAAGGTAAGGAAATGAGATTAAGGAAATGAGGACTAAGGAGGGGGTTACTAACCCACTTGATAAGGGAACGCTTGAGTCGTTCATTGTTTGTGAACTATATATGTTCATCTGTGGTTATTGTTATTGCACTTCATATTATGCTTGTGTATGTAATCAATTTCCATGCTATCGACAATTAGTCGTCGTAGCCCCGTTAGCTTGGGGGCCATGAGAGGGTGTACCAGCATTCGTGCTGACCCCCTCGGGGGCTATTTTTACACTTGCAGGTAAGAGGCCCATGAGGACGCACTACGAGAGTAGGAGCGGTTAGACTTAGGGTGGGACATTTATTTTGAGTTCGGGTTGCGCCTGTGCACCCGACTGTTTATATTAAACTGATGTAAGTTTGAGATTATGTTTAAGATACTTGTACTCGGTTGGTTGTGGTATTATGGATGGTTGTGTTTGAGTTGGATAAGTATTTTGGTTAAGTATTGTAAATGTTAAGCCGGTATATTCTAACGATCAGACCGTGGCAAGGTCCAGGTGCTTATTATCTCCGCTGCGACATATTCGTTAAGTGTTCAGTTTATGATAACCACGATTGCTTTGGATGGGGTGTTACAAAAAGTGGTATCAGAGCGTAGTTACGCTCTGATCAAGAAATACCGGGATGAGTAACCACCGAGTTAGGATATAAGTTAAGGAATAAGTGTTGGGTTAAGGGTGTGAGAAGTTAGAGTGAGTAGAGTCAGATGACCACAAATAAGTGTGGATCATCTTTATCGTCTACGGACGTTATAAATTACTAACCGAGAACGTGGTGAATACAAACTAATGTGAGTTATGCTTGTTCAGATGGCAGGACGTCCTAGGGGAAGCCGAGGTCGCGGCCGGGTGAGGATACTTCAGGAATACCTGGAGGGCAGACGATCGTAGAGATCGTAGCTGCCGCATTAGGGCATATGGGCTATCAGCCTGGTGTGGGTGCACCACCTCCACCGCCACAACCTAGGGAACCAAACTGGGTGAAGAGTCTAGCAGATCTTCGACCCGCGCATTTTAAGGGGGAGACCGATCCCGCCAAGCTTGAGGCGTACATCTCCGAGCTGGAGACCGCCTTCGAGACCCTTGATGTCCCTGCTGGGATCAAGGTGCGCTTAGCTGCTTTCTATCTGAAGGGGGCGGCAGGCGATTGGTGGAAGCTGGTGAGGGCGGAGGGTCCCGCCGAGCATGTGGCCAATCTAGAGTTCGGTGGGAGCAGTGTACACCGCCTGCTACGAGGGCAAAGTACTACCCCGCCCATGTCCAGACGAAAGAAGCGCTTACAGTTGGATGCGCTTAAGCAGAGGACAAGATGACAGTGGACGAGTATTACTCAGGTTCACTGCCTTGCTCGTCTTCTGCCAGGTCTTGGATATTCTGACCAGATCTTGGTGGACCGCTTCTATGGCGGGCTTAGCCATCGACTCCGCTACGGCATGGGGCCGACGAGTTACACTACCTTGCAGGTAATAAGAATGATTGAGATTTGAGTAAGTAATGAGTAAGATTTAGATGTATGAGAAATAAGTGTGACTAATACTTGAAAGCAGGAGTGCTATCACGCCGCTGCTAAGGTTGAGATTACCGTCCAGCTGAGGGACGAGGAGAATGCAAAGAGGAAGAGTGCTGGTAAGAGCTCAGAAAGTCAAGGGCAAGGAGGGTACAAGAAACAAAAGTACCAGCCTCAGGCCCAGAAAAATCAGAACCCAAAGGGTAGGGAGGAAAAGGAGAAGGCTTCGGAAGAGCCATTGAAGCTGACATATGCTATTGCAGCTACACCCCTGCGCTCTAAGGCGCAAAGGATCTGAGACTGAGAAGGGAGCCGGTGGTGGCTACCAGCGACGCTTCATCTGTAGATGGTGTCACAAGGACCACCCCGGGCTCGACTGCAAGGGGAATAAGGTGGGAATGCAACTTTTGTGGAGTCTACGGGCATCGAGCATATGAGTGTTACCGAAACCCTGCTAGCAGAGCCTATAGGCCCGATACCAGGGGCAAGGGCAAGACCGATCAGGGAGCTGGATCTGACGGTCAGAAGGAAGGTGCAGCAGCCGGTAGACAAGAACCCACGGGTTACCCAGAAGTCGGGGCCCACTTTACATATGGTGGACCGGGACGATGAGCCTGAGCCCTCATCGAGGCCAGGTACCACTCTAACCATTTAGTAATAAAAACTACCTGCTTACCGCATTATCATGCATGTTTGGTGAATAAATGAGTTAAGTAAGAATAAGATGAGGTTAGAACTTAAGTAAGATGTAACCTACTACCACTTTAGGAGATTCAACATTTGCTACCCCATACCACCTATACCTAACCGGAGCTCACCGACATCGAAACCATAGACTTTCCAACCGAACAATGTCAGGTTATCCGCCCAGGTATGATTTTATTAAGGGGATACCTGACACCCGAAGCACAAATAGCCATCATCAGGAGATGCAATCAACTAGGAATGGGACCGGGAGGTTTTTACACACCGGAGTACCCAGGGGGAGCAAGGATGAAATTAAAGATGATGAGCTTGGGCAAGGATTGGAATCCGTATGCCAAGAATTACCAAACCATGAGGGAGCAAGATGGAGTCTCACCACCGGAATACCCGAAGAGTTCCATCCAGTTATTACACAAGTCGTGGAAATCGCTCAGTAGTTGGAGGCTGAACCGATTCCAGACATCCAAGCAGACATTTGCATTGTAAACTTCTACGAGAAGGACGGGAAACTGGGACTACACCAGGATAAGGACGAGACAACGGAGTCTCTCGAAAGAGGGATACCCGTAGTGTCTTGGTCCATTGGAGATGATGCAGAATTTTTATACGGCGAGCAGAAGCGTGCGGACCGTGCAGATAAGATAGTACTTAAGTCAGGTGATGTATTAATTTTGGGAGGAGAATCAAGGATGTTATACCATGGGATTAAGAGAATCAAGCTGAATACAGCACCATCAGCAGTAGTCAATGCGACGCATATGAGACCAGGAGATTAAACCTAACCTTTAGACAATATTAGCCATGTAATGTTAGAATGAGATGAGAAATGAGATGTAAGATTGAAGCACATGTTGTAAACAGGATGGTCATGAAAAATAACAGTGTTGTTCATATAAATTGTTACGACTCTTGTTATACCATCAATACTCATGAAGCTTGTGAACACAATTAGGTTATGGACTCGGTACGGAAGGTGCACTAAGTATACTTACAGAGGCACAGGCCGACGCCAGCGGTACTATCCTCACCGGCACCTTTCCGATTAATGGGATTGAGGCATCAGTTCTCTTCGACTCAGGGGCCTCACATACCTTTGTCTCGGCATCGTTTGCGAGCAGGTTGGGGCTAGACGCTGATGAGCTACCCGACTTCACGGTTACGCTCCCGTCTAAGGAGAAGGTTCGTTGCACTCGTTTCTACCGGGGAGCCATTATCAGAATTAAGGGAGAAGACTTTCCAGTCAGTTTCATTGAGTTCAGTAAGCTAGGATTTGATGTTATCTTCGGGATGAACTAGTTGGAGCGGCACAAGGGACGTATCCTCTACGCCGAGCATAGATTGCTGCTCAGGAGTCCGTCTGGGGTAACAATATCATACCGCCAGAGGCCCAGAGAGCCTTCGACTAAGATCATCACCGCCATGGCAATGCACAGAGAGAGTTAAGGAGAAGGAAGAAGTATACCTCTGCTATGTACAGGACATAGAGAGAGACCCTGAGTTCGACCCCGACTTACCGGTAGTGTCGGAGTTCCCCGACTTATTTCCACGGGAACTGCCCGGCATGCCACCCACTCGGGAGGTAGAGTTCACCATTGAGCTGCTACCTGGTACCGGACCGATAGCCAAAGCACCATACCGTATGGCTCCGGCAGAAATGACTGAGTTAAAAGAACAATTGAAAGATTTGTTGGATAAGGGATTCATTAGACCAAGTGTGTCACCATGGGGAGCGCCAGTCCTATTCGTGAAGAAGAAGGATGGTAGTCTCCGCCTTTGCATCGACTACAGAGAGCTGAATGCAGTGACGGTGAAGAATAAGTACCCACTACCCCGCATTGACGATCTGTTCGATCAGTTGAAGGGAGCATCTGTGTTTTCCAAGATTGATCTCAGATTGGGGTATCATCATATAGCCATTAAGGAGGGAGACATTGAGAAAACGGCATTCCGGACACGATACGGCCACTATGAGTTTACAGTGATGCCGTTCGGTTTGTCGAACGCACCGGCGAAATTTATGGATCTGATGAACCGCTTGTTCCGGGAGCAGCTGGACAAGTCGGTTGTGGTTTTTATTGATGACATTCTGATATATTCAAAGTCTAAAGTTGAACATGAGGAACATCTTAGGAAGGTATTGGAAATACTGAGGGAGAACCAGCTATATGCTAAGTTCTCCAAGTGTGAGTTTTGGCTTGACCAGGTTTCCTTCCTAGGTCATGTCATCTCAGATGCTGGGATCGCAGTGGATCCAGCAAATATTGATGCCGTACGTACTTGGCCAAGGCCGAAGACTGTTACCGACATCCGGAGCTTTCTCGGTCTGGCAGGTTACTACAGGAGGTTTGTTAGAGATTTCAGCAAGGTCGCGAAACCGATGACCAGTCTGATGAAGAAGGACGCACCATTCTTGTGGACAGTTGACTGTGAGAGATCATTTCAGCGCTTGAAGGACTCACTGACCACTGCACCGGTTCTGACCATTCCAGACGGTACAGAGGGCTTTGAGGTTTATTGTGATGCATCCGGCAGAGGGCTGGGTTGCATGCTCATGCAACATGGCAAGGTGGTGGCATATGCCTCACGCCAGTTTGAAGAAACATGAGGAGAACTACCCCACACATGATTTAGAGCTGGGAGTTGTAGTCTTCGCTTTGAAGATATGGCGCCACTACTTATATGGGGTTAGTGTCACGATCTACACCGATCACAAGAGTTTGAAATACATATTCACTCAGAAGGAGTTAAATCTTCGACAGAGGAGATGGTTAGAGTTTCTGAAAGACTATGACATTGACCTCCAATACAAAGAGGGGAAGGCCAATGTTGTAGCAGATGCCCTGATCCGTCGAGCACACTCACTCCATTCGCTAGTTTCTTTCTCCAGCTTGGTTGATGAGGTGCGAGAGGCTCAGAGGACAGATGAGTATATGAGAGAGGTCAGACAGAAGCTGACAGATGGTACCTTTGAGAGTCAGAAATACGACTTCAGACTTCATGATGATGATCTGATCAGACTTGAGGGCCGATTATGCATACCACGAGGCAACACGGATCTGAAAGACCGTATACTTAGAGAATCACACTGTTCTTCAGTTTCCATCCATCCGGGAGCCTCTAAAATGTATAAAGACATGAAGAGATACTTCTGGTGGTCGGGGATGAAGACAGATGTTACCGAGTTCGTCTTGAGGTGTCTCACATGCCAGAAGGTGAAATTCGAGCACCGACGACCGCGGGCGGAATGGTACAGTCGATGCCAGTTCCGGAGTGGAAGTTCCATGATATCTCCATGGACTTCGTAGTTGGGCTTCCACCTGCTAGGGGAGGTCTCAACATGATATGGGTGGTGGTGGATCGCCTTACCAAAGTAGCCCGGATTCATACCGATGAAGGATACTTGGAAGGTGACCAAATTAGCTGAGTTATTTGAGAAAGAAATCATGAGACATCACGGCATACCAAAGACCATAGTGTCAGATAGAGATACCAGATTCCTTTCGAGGTACTGGAGAGCTACCAGAGAAGCGTTGGGTACAGAACTCAAGCTGAGTACCGCGTTCCATCCTCAGACAGATGGTCAGACTGAGCGTACTATTCAGACACTCGAGGACATGCTGAGAGCATGTGCCTTAGACTTCCAGGGCAGTTGGATTGACAGATTGCATCTGATCGAGTTTTCATACAACAACAGCTATCACGCTTCGATCAAGATGGCACCTTTTCAAGCGTTGTACGGTAGACCATGTCGTACACCGCTCTGCTGGGATGAGTCGAGTGAGACGGTCATTATAGGACCAGAGTACTTAGAACAAGTTAAGGCTGAAGTTCAGCAAATCAGGGAGAACATGAAAGCTGCTCAAGATAGGCAGAAGTCGTATGCTGATGTTCGACGACGGGACCTGGAGTTCGCAGTGGGCGACCAGGTATTTCTGCGAGTTTCACCGATGAAGGGTGTATTCAGGTTTGGGCAGAAGGGCAAAGTTAAGCCCGAAATTTGTTGGTCCTTATGAGATTACGGAGCGGGTGGGCCCGGTTGCTTACAGGTTAAATTTACCTGCTGAGCTGGGTAAAGTGCATGATGTTTTTCATGTTTCACAGCTAAAGAAATACATGCACCACCCCTCCCATGTGTTAGAACCTGAGAGGTTAACTTTAGAACCAAATATGAGATCCGTGGAAACTCCTCAGAGAATCTTGGACAGCAAGACTAGGGACACTCGCCACAAGTCAGTGCGACTGGTGAAGGTTCTCTGGTCTAACCAGGATGTCGAAGAGGCCACGTGGGGAATTAGAGGATAAGATGAGGGCGAAGTACCCTTCTTTATTTACTGACTAGATCATCTGTATAGGGTACGGGGCGTACCCCTTTTTAAGGGGGGTAGAGCTTCCTCACTTTTGAGTTAGGAAACGATCATGTTTGTCGTTTGTTTGGTTGTTTAAGATGTGAATTTGTGTAAGTTGCTACACTTCGGTGTAAGTTTGAGTTATGTATAATACTTATGTATTGTATTTGAGATTGACCTTTGAGTCTTGAGATGCATGAATGTGAATATAAGATGTGGTATTAAGATTAAGAGAACTGTGTACCGTGAATGGTTAAGCACATGTGTGAACTTTGAGGACAAAGTTCTTTTAAGGGGGGTAGATTGAAATACCCCAAACTTAGATATGGTGTTTAAATGATAAAATAAGATATAAGGAGGCTAAATAATGCCTTAGAAACATTAAGAAACATTTCTAATCAAAGAAAATATAAGGAAACACCAAAAGAGCAGTTTTAACAAAAACGTGCTCTAAGCTTGGAGAGACTTGGGAGAGTACCCAAATATTGTTCTAAGACCTTAGTAATATCCTAATGGTCATTTTAAATCAATTACAAAGAAAACAAAGCTTGAAAACAAGTTAAAACACAAAATGTGCTTTAAGGAGTCTTAAAGCACGTTTTTGAAAAATGTCTTGTGTAAATGAGTTTTGAATGGCTAAATGTCCATCATTACTCTTTAATTAACATGTGTACTATATAGTATCACATTTGGAAGTCTATATCAATGGGAAATCAAAAATTTCACAACAATGTGCCTTGTTTTGGTGAATAGTGAATTAATTAAGCTAGTTTATAACATAAGTCTATATAAGTGAGACATTTGGTCAACAAAGACTTAAGTACCCTCATTATTAAAAGGGGGCCGGTTTCTTAGGAGGTGAGTCACCACCTTCATGAGTCATTAAGCAAATAAGAAAGCAAATGAGAGTTATAAAGTAAATCACTATTCACCTTTTACATAAATATCACACTTTATTAGTTCTCTCTCCTCACCTCTTCATTCTCCTTTGTTTTCCACGGTTTGAGCTGCTCTCTCCCTTCTCCATTCACGTAGAACTCAACCTCCATGAAAGCTCCATCCTTCTTGGTCACATCTTACTCATTTTAGCTCCAAATCCAAAACAAAATACATACTCTTCTTAGTTAGCTCAAGCTCCTTATTCTATCTTTTCAAAACTTCAAGAGCTTCATTTTGGTGCCAAGTCAAACCACCATTAGAGGAGGAAATTCAAGTTTGGAGACTCCATTGGCATCTCCATTCTCTTAAGGTAAAGAAAGTGTAAGAAAATCTAGGTTTCCACCATTTTCTTCACATGTCCGAAAATAGTGCTCATGGGACTCCATGTTTATGCCTTGTTCTAGCTTGTTTCTACTCTTCAAAGGAGAGAGGAGGTCCTTCTTGCTTCATATCCAAGTTTGTTGAGAAACCAAGGTAAAACAATCACATTAATACCTTAAAGCATATTTTTAACCTAGGGTTTGTTCCTTAGGGTTAATGTGTTATCTAGTACTCATTGGAGTCATTGGATATTGGTTAGAACATTGGCAAGGAGATACACATTGGTGACCGAGATTGAACAAAGAAAAACCTAAGGAAGAAGAAAGCTTTTTAAGCTTGTAAAAGAACAAGGTAAATTAGTTACCTTAAGATGTCTTGTTGTTTAAGGGAATGGGATTTAGGTATATGATAGTTTAGTGTAGAGTTTATTGGGAAGGTGTTATAAAACCTAGAAGAAACAATGACTATACTTGTGAACTTTTGACTAAAGAGCAAATGAGAAGAAGAGATAGTTAAAACAATGTGGAAATGAATTACAAGAAGCATTTTATTTCAATGGGAGCCTTGTTGAGTGTATTCGCAGGTTGAAGGCAAATATATGTGGAAATTCAGTGGTTAAGATTATTGTCATTAAGGGCCTAAGTGCCAAGCATTTTGAGTTTAAGCAATATATGATGATGTGGTGAAGTTTTAGTGTAGATTGTGTGTTAAGGTGTTGTGATGAGAATTTGTGTGGTATTGGTTGTTTGATGGAGAAAAACCATGTGTTAGGAGGTACTATATACTAGAGAACCCATGGCAAAATTTAAAGGAGAGCTTAAGTGTTTAAGATATTCTAAGGGAATTTAATGACTAGGGAAGTACTAGGATGTTCTATAGGTTGTCTTGATGAAAAAGGGTGAAGTTAAGGTGTTCTAATGACTTATAATGACTTAGGTATCACCATGGAGGATTTAGGAATCAAGAGAATGTATTTGAGTATTTAGGACTTAGGCAAATGTTGGTAAACAACTAGGAAGGAAGTTTAAGTTGTGAAGGAACATTAAGTAAATGCTTAAGAGAGTTTTAGATAGTGAAAGATGCTTGGAGATGATGTTATAGTGGTGAGGAAAACATTTTGGCATAGTGGTTACATTAGGTATGAACCACCACCTAGAAACCTAGAGGAAAGCATTACAAGTGTTAGCATTATCACAAGGAAAAATGTATAATGATTAAGGTGGATCTTGGTGAATGATTTAATGTGTTTGGAGGATGGTTTAAGAGGAGTTTAAGAGTCTAAATGATGTTAGAACACATCGGGAGGCTTGAGTAAAGGTTTAGTGAAGATTTGGCAAAGTTTGGGCATGTTTTAGTGGCGTCCGACCCAGGGGTCCGACCCAAGTTTGGGTCGGACGGCCTCTGTTTAACGCCAGGGAAAGGTTCTGGAATGGTCCGACCCAGAGGTCTTGGGTCGGACATGGGTCGGACGGGAGATTTTTAAAGGGCAAATAAGTTTCTGGAATGGTCCGACCCAGAAGGTTGGGTCGGACGTGGGTCGGACATGAGAGGTTTTAGAAGACGGAAAGTTTCTGGAATGGTCCGACCCAGTTGGTTGGGTCGGACATGGGTCGGACATGTAAGGTTTTCCAAACCCGAAAGTTACTGGAATGGTCCGACCCAGAGGGTGGGTCGGACGGTGGGTCGGACGGCCCTTAACACTAAAAAAAAAAAATTTTGAATTCTAAGGATGGTAATAGGTAATAAGGTATACCTTTGGTAGGGTGGTAATGATTGGGACCCTAAGAACTTAAGAAATTAAGTTAAGATTAAGTATAAGTTTTAATGTTTAAAGATAAGTTTATGAGCTAAGTGGCAAGACTTTAGAGGTTATTAAATGGGAATCTTTAGGAACTAAGTGAGTTAAGTAGGTGCAAATAACTAATGACCTAAAAATGAATGAATGTTTTAGGTTTGTGAATTGGGACCCCGAAGAAGGTTAAACAAACAACGATCGACGGTGAACGGTACAATCCTTCTTGTGACCTGCTTGCTAACGAGGTGTCCCTCGGCTTGTGTGATATCTGTTTAATTGCTATGACTAAAACAAGATAAAGCATGCAAACGGTTATATTTATTCTCGTTGTGTTTGTGTTATCTTTACACTAACCCACGAGACTTGAGATTGTTACTAACCAAGTTTAGTACTTACTGAGTTAAGAATAAGAGTTAAGTTTGATGGTTGTTGGTTAATGCCCGTTAAGGCTTAGCTAGCACATGGTGTTTAAGATGTCTACTAACTGGAACTTGAGTGAGGAAACCCGGGACCGATCTCCGGTCATGCATGCTAAGGAAAAAGGGGGACGGTATCTGAATCAGATCCGCCCTCCGCTTAAGGACTTGTCTTCGGACTTGTAGCCTAGGGCCGGTTGCCGGCTCAGCTACGCTGGACTCCCGTCCAGAGTAGGTGGCATTAAGATGGTGCGGTGGGATCACCTAAATCCTAGGTTCGAATTAAGCTACAACCAATCCCTTCCAGGAAAGGTTTGTATACTGGGATTAAGATTAAGATTAAGGTAAGGTAAGGAAATGAGATTAAGGATATGAGGACTAAGGAGGGGGTTACTAACCCACTTGATAAGGGAACGCTTGAGTCGTTCATTGTTTGTGAACTATATATGTTCATCTGTGGTTATTGTTATTGCACTTCATATTATGCTTGTGTATGAAATCAATTTCCATGCTATCGACAATTAGTCGTCGTAGCCCCGTTAGCTTGGGGGCCATGAGAGGGTGTACCAGCATTCGTGCTGACCCCCTTGGGGGCTATTTTTACACTTGCTGGTAAGAGGCCCATGAGGACGCACTACGAGAGTAGGAGCGGTTAGACTTAGGGTGGGACATTTATTTTGAGTTCGGGTTGCGCCTGTGCACCCGACTGTTTATATTAAACTGATGTAAGTTTGGGATTATGTTTAAGATACTTGTACTCGGTTGGTTGTGGCATTATGGATGGTGATGTTTTGAGTTGGATAAGTATTTTGGTTAAGTATTGTAAATGTTAAAGCCGGTATATTCTAACGATCAGACCGTGGCAAGGTCCAGGTGCTTATTATCTCCGCTGCGACATATTCGTTTAAGTGTTCAGTTTTATGATAACCACGATTGGCTTTGGATGGGGTGTTACAAATATTCTTGGTCGTAATCTACTTACACTTTATTTCGACTGGGATTTTTGCTACCCGTATTAGAGTTTAGTAGGATTCTTTTATTTATTTTGTATATTCTTTTCCTTACTAAATTTCTTGTTAGCAGAAGTCCAGGATCACCAAGCTTAGGTGGAAGCTTCTTTAAGAGAACAGCTGAAATTGTCTCTGTCAACTCCACTGTTTCCTGTTCCTGCAAATTACGCTTGTCATATTTGGAATTCTTCAAAAATTTAATGTAATTTGGTATCTTTGTACAAATATATTCAAAGGAAAATTGGCATTTAGTGGTTCCATTAGGATTGTCAATTTTAGGTTTTTGGTCGGGTTGACCTTAACCCGAACCCGAACTTTTCATTTTACCTGAACCCGAAACCGACCCGACCCCAAAATTGGTTATGATTTGTCAACCCCAAACCGACCCGAGTCACATATCCCCCACCCGAACCCAACCTGTTTGACACGAACCAGAAATTTACACGTTAATCTGAACTCGAAATTAGCCCGAAATCAGCCCAAAATTAAAAATATTCTACTATCGATACAAATTCTATACAAAATCCCCAAAACAACATAACATAGCATATAAAACCATCAAACATTAATGGTTACATGACTAATATATTTAGGGTTATATCGCATACTATAAGAATTTATATTTTCTTTTCTTTTTAAAAATATTTTTGGATTGGCAGGTCAAACCTAAAACCGACCTGGGTTTTTAGCAACCCAACCCAACCCGACCTGAAAATGTTTTTGGGTTGAAAATTGTAACCTAAACCCGCCTTTTAGTGTGCCGGTTTTGGGTCAGATTTCAGGTTCGTGTCAAGATTGATAGCCTTATGTTCCATTAAGCTAACTGCTTATCATAATCACTCATTAAAATTGGCAAAGGACAAGGCAATGATTTAATTACTGCAATTCGAGAGTAAAAAAAAGAATATAAAGAAGGTTGAGTTTCAGGAGACTTCTTCTCCTTGAAATTTTCTACTTCGCTATCGAAGTCCTCAACCTCTTCACACTGAATTTCATATCTATCAGTTTCTGGTGCAGCTTTCGAAACCCTTGGGTCTAGGCTTCTCAATTTCTAGCGTCACCAACTTACAATGCTCAAATGGATTTGGTTTTGGTTGACTCGGGAACGACGCGGGGTTTCTCTACGCAAGCTGCTGAGAAATCTGACTCAACTGCTTTTCAACACTTTGGTTAATGAACGCCTGATCAGTGAGTTTAGCCTCTATATCTACAGACCTGACGTTTGCAGATCGGCCTTGCTTCAAAATTTCTTCTAACAAGCTCTCAATCTTACTACTTCCCCCCTAAGAATTATGGAATTGCTCCTACTGTCTATTAACATAAGGCGGCCTATTCTGATTGTAACACTAGTTTCCTAGCTATTCGTCATACCTCTCACATAGGTTACGGGTCACCCCCTCCTAGTTTTGATTATAGCATTAGAATATGAGTTACCTGGTTTGTTGTTAATTGAATTTTACCTCTTCTGGACTTCAGCATAACCAGGATCCTCGCAGTTGTAAGTGTCATGGGCCCCTTAACAGATGTCGTAGCATGGAGTCAGAAAAGATGAAGTCGTGGTTGCTGCCTTTACCGTCAGTGGTGCTTGATTCAAAGTGAGTTTCTCAAGCTTTGGCTAAGGCTGAAACTTAGCTGATACATGATGCTATGGGGGAAGACTATAGATTCCAGCTTCTGTAACACCCCAACCGTAAATCCCATGCTTATCGTCCTGTTAATCCTATCAGTTCGCAGCGGAAATTCTACTACTTATACGGCGGGTGATACAACGCCGCTAACCGCCCATACAGCTAGCAAGGCTCATTCTACAATACAGTGACGGTCTGATGCCTAAGCATACCGAGCTACTACATACTTACCACTACCAAAATATAACATACTTACAATTCTGGATTACCGAGTATTTCAAGTATCGAATTACAACCTTTTCCAATCCTTTCAAAAGAATGAGTTTTTCTACCAACTACTCATCTATACCAATCTCCATCCTATCAATATCCAAAGGTGTACCCCATGGTACACCGGCTCATCCAAAAATCTACAGTCGTGTACTACTCAGTTGTACTACTCAGTACACCATTCATAATTCATCAATTACAATCCAAAAGAAAGACAAGAAATAAAACTAGTCTTCGACATCCTCATCCTTCTCGGGTACCTGCATTCATGTTAAAAACATTGCCCCAAGGGGCTCAGCAAAAGCTGCGCATGAACTCCGCATATACCGCGTGCTAGCGAGGGCACGCCGACTAATTACGGTCAAATAGGCATGCAGTTCATTATTAGCATACATACATGCTTTGCATACAACATACATGCATATACAATTCATTACACAATTCAAGATAGCAATACAATAGCACACACACGTACTTACCTTCACCGTGTTAGCCAAATTACGCATCCGGTTAATCGGAATGCTTATTACTCTTTTACTCATTACACATACTTATTCTTACTTTTACTTACTTACTTTCATTTACTTACTTACTCATTCTTACTTACTTACTCGTACTCATGTTAAGTCGGTATGACCTCCGGCCCGGGGACTACACCGTCCCACCTCCGGGATTTACTTGACTCACCAATCCGGGATGCTACCCACTTAAGGGATTTGGGCAGCGGACCAGTTTAAGAGTCAGGAATCTGATCCATCCTCTTGTGTCTCCTCATCCTCACGCGTGGCCGAAACTATATCGGACTTTCTACTCATTCCAATTTAATTACCAATTTAAGTTAGATTGGTTAGCTTGTTAGGAATCAGTTAGAAGTCCAATCACAACACGTTCGGTCACAATACAATATAACACACACCACACTTTCATTATCATCCATACATTTCATGAATTATACAAACTAAGAATTAAAGAACTATACAGCAATATACAACACTACATATTCACAAGTAAACATGATAACTCCGATTCGTGCATTTATCTTATTTGGTGATCAATTAGCACACAACACACAAATCAGAGTAACCAAGATAGCATACGGGGCATGAGGAATTCATACCGTTCACCGTTGTACTTGTGTCCCAACGTTCCTTCGGTGCTCACAAATCAAATCCTATGATATATATACAGTCAAGTGATTAATCTAACTATCATTGTTTTAACTCGATTACTCTTACATTTCCTAATACATACTTGCTATGTCTTTACTACTCTTACACTTATATTTAGTTTACTTACTTTATACTTTGATGTGCTTACATATATGTGTACATATGTATAGGTGGGTATACATATATATATACTACAATAACCATTTAGTTTTTTTTTGTAAGTTATGGGTCGTCCGACCCACGGTCCGACCCAAGCCCTGGGTCGGCCATTCCAGTATTTTCGTTCTCTGAAATTCCTCCTGTCCGACCCAGAACTGTTCCGTCCGACCCATACACCTCTGGGTCGGACCATTCCAGAAAGTTTTGGTCCTGTTGTCAAGCTCCGTCCGACCCATGTCCGACTCACGGCCCCTGGGTCGGACCGTTCCAGAATGTTTACTTCCGTTGCTTAAGCCTTGTCCGACCCACGGTCCGATCCAGGCTCTGGGTCGGCCGGTAGCAGAACACTGCTACAGACTTGTTTTTCAATTCCTTTCTTACCCATTTCTACCCCAATCTTCCTACACACATCCTAACATGTTTTAGTACTAATTAAACAGTCTAAATCATGTTATTTCATTCCTTAATTCATTACACAATTCTACTAATTTATACACACAATTTTCCAAGTTTCTCTTCAACACTTACATTGTTTTCTTCTTAATGCATGTTGCTACAGATTTTTACTCTAACACTCCCCATCTATAGCTCCCTCTTCTAAAGTCATTTCTAACACTCCTAATGCATTACAATACATTGGCTACCTCTCTCAATCTACCCTCCATCTATCTCAATCAAAATCTGTTACAACTCATGTTATTCACCTAGTTTCTAATCTCCTAAATGTTCTAGTTCTAGGCAAATTTTGCCATAGTCTCCCCTATATTCTTATACTCTCACCACATTGTTTCACTTACATATATACCACCTGTTTATAACCAATATCAATATACATAGCTCTCATAATAAAATACCAAACACAAACACACTTAAAATTCCTGCACTCACCCAGTGACTCCCAACTATGTTTTAACCAATTTAAAAATGTCTTTTAAGGGTTTAAAACATTTGTTCCTCCTACACATTACACTACCAATACTCTACCATTTTACAATACCTATTTTAACTTCTAAAAATTTGTTACATTATACATTACTAAACTACACAAGGACAAGCATATTTACCTTGTTTCTCCTCTAGTTCTCTTTTTCTCCTTCTTGCTTCTTCCTTCTTCTTCCTTTCCTCTTTACACCTTTTAGCAACACAATTCACTAACACTACAACCATTCATATACATACTTCAATACTAGAAACTAACCCTAACCATTATTCAAGTCTTAATGTAAGTTCTAGGGTTTAGAAATCTCATTACCTTGCAAGGGGTAAGTGGTGTTTGGAATGGCTCAAGAACAAGATTTCTCACTCTCCAACAATGCAAAAATCGGCTAGCATTCAAAGAAGCAAGCAAGGGTTTAGCTTCAAATTTGTTTTGCCCATAAGGCTAGAAAAACGATGGAGTTTCAAGAAGATTTTTACCTCAAAAGAACAAGGAGAAGGAGGTGTTCTAATGGTAGTCTTGAAGCTCCAAATGCTCCACACCCATGGAGATGAAAGTTGTTGTTTTCAAATTTTGAAAAGATAGAAGTGTTGCTCTTGATGAGAGGATGACAATGGTGTAATTTTTACAATTCTTAGAGAAGGTTTAAGGGGGTTACAAGAGGAGAGAAGTGAGTATTTTTGTGAGGGAGCTCAAGTCTAAATGTTGTCCGGTTGGGGGAAGAAGAAAATAAAGAGAGTGAGGGAGATAGGGTGCTGTTACGTGAGTGAAGAAATGAGAGTAGGAGAGAGTGTGAGAGTGTGAGGTAGAATAAAGTAGGTGAGTGTTTTACTTTATTATTTTTGTTGTTTTGCAAATAAGAAGAGATAGGTGAGTGTGTGTGAGGGGGGGGGGGAATCGGACCACAGCACATACACACACCATGTACATTTTTATTTTCAATAGTGGACACATAAGTTTTGGTTATTTATGTTTCTACCCCACAACTTCCCGTTTTTGATAGTTTTTTCTAATTTCTTGTTTTATTGATTTTATTGGTTCTAAAGCTTCACTAATATTTATTAATGATTATTTAGTTAACCAAAATTGTTACGAGTCTATTTGACCCGCTTAAAGACACGTTTTCCCGGTTACCTCGAAAAACGCGCTTTAAAGTTCGTTAGTGTTTTTAATCCGTTTTAAGGATCCGTTTTCTTCGGGATTTGTTCCCTCATGATTATTTAGACTTAATTAAGCTTCTAAATTACTTATTAGCCTAATTAATCACTATTTTTAATTTCGGGGTATTTCAATCTACCCCCTTAAGAACTTTGCCCTCAAAGTTGCTCAAGGTTAATAGTTTAAGTAATTCTACTCATTAGGCAAACCAATTGCCATAATGTGTCTTTCTACCACCTATGAGGTGTTTACTTCATTCCACATTGTAAGCGTACACCATTCAAGCATCATACACCATTCACATACACACCATCACACAATACATCGTTACAATTCACATTACACATACACAATACATCACACATCGTACATATATATCCTACACTACACGTTACACATACCTACATACACATACCAAATCCACTTGCACTACATGTGCCATACTATTTCTATTACAATACCTACACACTATGCAATGCTTACCCCGAAGCAATGCAAAAGCAAAAGGGCTCTACCCCCCTTAAAAGGGGTACGACCCGTACCCGTATTACTAAATACTAGACTCTCTAGTCTATGGACAACTGTGGGTACTTAGCCTTCATGGCATCCTCCAATTCCCATGTCGCTTCTTCGACATCGTGGTTTGACCATAGGACCTTCACCATTCGTATAGACTTATGGCGAGTGTCTCTGGTCTTCCTATCAAGGATTCTCACGGGGGTTTCAACATATCGCATAGTCGGCTCAATGGAGAGTCTCTCGGGCTCTAAGACATGAGAAGGATCAGCGATATACTTCTTGAGTTGTGACACATGAAATACATCATGGACACGTCCCAAGTCCTCATGTAATGCTAACCTGTAGGCTACGGATCCAACTCTTTCGGTGACAGTGTACGGCCCTACAAACTTTGGGCTTAGCTTGCCCTTCTGACCAAATCGGAGGACACCCTTCATAGGTGAAACGCGCAAGAACACTTGGTTACCCACGGCGAACTCAAGGTCGCGTCGTCGCACATCCGCATAGGATTTCTGTCTATCTTGGGCTGCCTTCATATTCGCTCGAATCTGCTGAACTTCAGCTTGCACTTGCTCAAGGTACTCCGGTCCTATGATGACCGCTTCACTTGACTCATCCCAACACAAGGGTGTACGGCAAGGTCTACCGTATAGGGCTTGGAAAGGCGACATCTTAATCGAAGCGTGATAGCTATTATTGTAAGAGAACTCGATAAGATGAAGCTTATCTAACCAACTCCCCTGAAAGTCTAAGGCACATGCCCTAAGCATGTCCTCCAGTGTCTGGATGGTCCTTTCTGTCTGACCGTCGGTCTGAGGATGGAAGGCGGTACTCAGCTTCAATTCTGTACCCAGCGCTTCCCGTGTAGCTCTCCAGTATCTCGAAAGATGAAATCTGGTGTCGCGGTCGAAGAACTATGGACTTCGGGACTCCGTGATGTCTGATAATCTCCCTATCGAATAGCTCTGCGAGCTTCACTACCTTCCAGGTGTCCTTCATTGGTATGAATCTAGCAACTTAGTAAGGCGATCGACTACAACCCATATCATGTTGAGTCCTCCCCTGGCAGGTGGGAGTCCCACAACAAAATCTATGGAGATATCATGAAATTTTCACTCCGGAACTGGCATCGATTGTACCATTCCGCCCGGTCTACGATGTTCAAATTTCACCTTTGGCATGTTAAGCATCTCAATACAAATTCTGTCACATCCGACTTCATTCCAGACCACCAGAAGTACCTCTTTATGTCTTTGTACATTGGAGGCTCCTGGATGGACTGACAATGTGGAACTGTGTGACTCTCGCAGGATGCAATCCCTTAGCTCAGAATTGCTTCAGGGGACGCATAGCCTGCCATTCAACCGAATCAAACCATCTTCATGTAGCTTGAAGTCATACTTTTTATTCTCAAATGTACCATTTTCGATCTTTTGTCTGATTTCGGTTAGGTAAGGGTCGCTCAACTGAGCGTCTCGCACCTCGTCAACCAAGCTAGAAGAAGCGAGTAGTGAATGGAGCGAGTGTGCTCGACGACTCAGGGCGTCGGCTACGATGTTTGCCTTCCCTTCCTTATACTGCAAGTCGATGTCGTAATCTGAAAGAAACTCCATCCATCTCTGTCTCAAATTCAATTCCTTCTACGTGAATACATACTGTAAGCTCTTATGATCGGAGTAGATGATGATGCTTACCCCATAGAGATAGTGTCGCCATATCTTCAAGGCGAAGACAATGGCTCCTAACTCTAAATCGTGTGTCGGGTAATTCTCCTCATGCTTTTTCAGCTGGCGGGAGGCATAAGCTACAACCTTGCCATGCTGCATGAGTACGCATCCCATTCCTTTACCTGATGCATCGCAATATACCTCAATTCCCTCTGTGCCCTCTAGAAGAGTAAGGATGGGCGCTGAGGTCAATGAGTCTTTTAGGCTTTGAAACGATAATTCGCACTCGTCTGTCCATACAAATGGTGCATCTTTCTTCATCAGTGTAGTCATGGGCTTAGCGACTTTTGAGAAGTCCTTTACGAATCTCCGGTAGTAACCGGCTAGACCAAGAAAGCTCCGAATGTCGGTAACAGTCTAGGTCTAGGCCATGATCGTACAGCTTCTATCTTAGAAGGGTCAACTGAGATACCTGCGCTCGAGATGACATGACCGAGGAATGATACCTGATCTAGCCAGAACTCGCATTTGGAGAACTTCGCATACAGCTGGTTCTCGCGCAGTGTCTCAAGCACTTTCCTCAAGTGAATTTCATGTTCCTCTGCTGATTTTGAGTATACAAGGATGTCGTCGATGAAGACAACAACCGAAGTGTCCAACTGCTCACTGAATAGTCGATTCATGAGGCCCATGAATTTTGCTGGTGCATTTGACAAACCGAATGGCATAACGGTGAATTCGTAGTGGCCATATCTGGTACGGAATGCCGTTTTCTCCATATCTTGCTCTTTAATAGCAATTTGATGATACCCAGAACGGAGGTCGATCTTGGAGAAGACTGAGGCTCCTTTCAACTCGTCGAATAGGTCATCGATGCGTGGTAATGGGTATTTATTTTTGACTGTAACCGCATTCAGCTCGCGGTAGTCAATACAAAGTCGGAGACTGCCGTCCTTCTTCTTCACAAGGAGGACCGGTGCTCCCCAGGGTGATACGCTCGGGCGTATAAACCCTTTGTCGAGTAAGTCACGTAACTGCTCTTTCAATTCAGTCATTTCCGTAGGTGCCATACGGTACGGTGCCCTAGCAATGGGACCGGTACCTGGCAAAAGATCAATTTCAAATTCCACTGCTCTCGGTGGTGGCATGCCGGGTAGCTCCTTAGGGAATACATCAGGGAATTCAGATACAATTGGTACTTCATCATTGAACTCTGGATCTCTCTCCAGGTCTTGTACATAACATAGATACACTTCATGGCCCTTTCTGAGCTCCCGGTACATAGCCATGGCAGATATGAGTGTGGTCGAAGGCTCTCTCGGTCTCTGGCGGTAAGATACAGTAACCCCAGAAGGACTCTTGAGCAGCAATCGATGCTCGGCGCAGAGGATTCTACCCTTGTGCCGCTCCAACCAATTCATTCCGATGATCAAGTCGAATCCCAATCCATTGAATTCGATGAAGGAAGTGGGAAACGTTTCGTTTTTATTACGATTGTGGCTGATTGATAATATTTGGTGCACTTTACTCGCTCCTTCGATGGGAGAGTAACCACAAAATTCGGTAGCTCATCCGCATCTAGCTTCAACCTCTTCACAAAAGATGGTGATACGAAGGTGTGAGAGGTGTCGGAGTCGAATAACACGTTGGCATCAATGCCGTTCACTGGGAATGTTCCCGTTAAGATGGTGCCGCTTCTGCCGGCTTGTGCTTCGGTGAGGATACTCAGGTTACCTTCGGTACCGAGTCCACAACCTATTGAAGTCACAATTGGATAAGTATTGATGGTGGACACAAGTGGAATTCAAATCAACACTGCTCTTTATTGATAAACCAACCATCATACATATCGTGTCTCTAATATACACGTTACTAATACATTACATGATACTATGGATTTAATACTTCCTAAAGGTAAGGTTCAGGCATCCTGGTTTCATGTGTGTGGCATTGATTATTGCCGGTGGCGCTGTATCCAACTTGATCTTGTTGATCCCGTGATACAGCATCCTAGAGTTTCCACCCATGATTAGGACATCTCCTGATCTCAACCAATTTTTGTGCGAGGTCCACACGCTTCTGCTCGCTATACATAAATACGGCGTCATCACCAATTGACCAAGACACTACGGGCACTCCTTGTTCAAGAGATTCCGTTGTCTCGTCCTTGTCTTGGTGTAACCCAAGTCGTCCTTCTTTCTCATAGAAGTTGACGATACAGAGGTCCGCTTCGAGTGCGGGGATCGGTTCATGTTCGCATTGTTGTGCAAGTTCTACTGCTTGCGTGACGAGTGTCTGAAACTCTGGAGGTATTGTCGGTGGCGTCGCTCCATCTTGCTCTGTGACTCTTGGTATGTCTTGGTATAAGGATTCCAGTCCTTTCCCAAGCACATCATCTTCAGCTTCATCTTCGCTCCACCAGGGAATTTGGGTGTATAAAATCCACCTTGACCCGTTCCTAGCTCGTTGCATCGTCGGATGATGAAAATTTGGGCTTCAGGTGTCAGGTATCCCCTTAATAAGATCATACCTGGTCGGATGACCTGACACTGTTCGTTGGTGTAGTAGTGGTTGGTGATGTCGATCTCTTCTTGATTCAGGTTTACCGGTATCAGATAACAGATACTAAAGCTTCCTATGGTTAAATTTCATCTACGGTGAGTACTAGTCTCAACTACTTCATTTCATGCTCAATTCACACTTCAATTCACTTACTCATGCATTCACTCAAATGATTACTTCAATACTTAGTCATGCTTCTCAAGGATTCAAGGTTCGGATAATTACCTGGGCCGGACTTAGAACCGGGCCCGTCACGGTCGATAACATGAAGGACAGGCTGTCTCTGAGGTGCACCTCTCTGAGGTCCCCGGGATCCCTGTCCCTGTGGTGCCTGCTGGGTCGGTGCATCGCCAGATGCAACCTCCTTGCCTTCCCTTTGCTTATAGCTTTGGAAGTTCCCTTTTGGCTTGGCATTCTCTGGGCATCTATTGGCTGTATGTCCCGGTTTCTGGCAATTGTAGCATTTGATTTCTCTCTCATAGCAGTCCTTGCCGGGATGGTCCTGGTTGCACTTTCTGCACACATAGGTGCGGCCGTCGGAGAAGGTTTTGGTGAAACCGGAGCCAGAACCTGAGGTTTAGAGGGTTAGCACATTTGTGCATGGATATACTAGATATGACACTTGTACAAATACGATTTAGGAATAGAAGTTTACCCTTAGGTGGGTATGATCTCAGTGGCTTCGCTGCCACCGGTGCAGAAGAACCTAGTTGAAGAAGTTCAACTGGTTTGCTCTGCTCAGCATGGGCACTGCTCTCACTTGGGAATTTCTTTTGTGATTCCTGAAAGAAGTTCCCCTTCTTTTTTCCAACTTTTCCCCTGGTTCTTCTCCTCGGCACTTGTGTTCTTGTTGTTGGCCTTGTGCTTAAGCGCGGTTTCTTCATCCTGTAGTTGGCAAGTGATTTCAATGCGAGAAGCCGCGTGATAACACTCCTGAAGTTTCAGGTATTAGCCGGGATTCTTATTTAAGAAGGGATAAGGGAGAGATTTAAGGAGTTCAAGGAATTCAAGGAATTCAAGGAATTGAAATGATACTAAGGGTTAACCGATATTTACCTGGAGGGAGGTAAATCGTGTGTAGCCCATACCGTACCGAAGGCGATGGCTCAGACCGCCATAGAAGCGATCGACCAACACCTGGCTTGTGTATCCTAGGTCGGGTAGAAGACGGAGGATGGAAGTGAAAGTGCGGTAGTACTCATCGACAGACATCTTCTTTGTCATTCTCAAGGCGTCAAGTTCAAGCCTTTTCTTGGTCTTCACGTGCTCCGGGTAGTATTTGGATCGGAGGAGTGATGCGAAGGATTCCCAGTCGAAAGTGGGGTCGTTGACATGCTCGTGCTTGACTAGCTTCCACCAATCCATAGCTGCATCTTTCAGATAGTAGGCCGCAACTCTAACTCGAACTCCAGTAGGAGCCTCGAGGGCTTCGAATGCCGTCTCCATCTTGGAGATATAGGCTTCTAGCTTAGCCGGATCACTCTCGCCCCTAAAGCAAGGAGGGCGGAGTTCCACTACAGCTTTTACTCAGCTAGCTTCTCTGGGTGGAGGGGGAGGGATTGGCCCCGCTTGAGTTTGCTGGTTTTGCTGGTTTTGTTGCATAACATTTATCACTTGTGGTAGCATCTGTGCTACCGTGGCGGCGACGATCTCAGCTATCGTCCGCGCGCCAGGTCCTTTCAGAGGCTTCGCCTCTGAGCTCGGCCCGGCCTCGTCCTGACATATCTGAACATTTAGCATTTACATTAGGCTTCACAAGATATGACCCAAGGGTCTGGAATTTAAGCAAGGTATCGTCCTAAGAACGTCAAGGGTATCGTTGTTAACAACGGTAGTTCCTAGTTAGGTTTCTAAGTATCCGTCTTAAGACAGTTGAAATCCTAACTCGGTAATCCCTATGCTCGGTAATTATGGACATCAGAACGTAACTACGCTCTGATACCACTTTTGTAACACCCCAACCGTTGATCCCATGCTTATCGTCCAATCGTCCTGTTAATCCTATCAGTTCGCAGCGGAAATTCTACTACTTACTACGGCGGGGGGTGATACAACGCCGCTAACCGCCCATACAGCTAGCAAGGCTCATTCTACAATATAGTGACGGTCTCATGCCTAAGCATACCGAGCTACTACATTACTTACCACTACCAAAATATAACATACTTACAATTCTGGATTACCGAGTATTTCAAGTATCGAATTACAGCCTTTTCCAATCCTTTCCAAAAGAATGAGTTTCTACCAACTACTCATCTATACCCAATCTCCATCCTATCAATATCCAAAAGGTGTACCCCATGGTACACCGGCTCATCCAAAAATCTACAGCAGTGTACTACTCAGTACACCATTCATAATTCATCAATTACAATCCAAAAGGAAGACAAGAAATAAAACTAAGTCTTCGACATCCTCATACTTCTCGGGTACCTGCATCCATGTTAAAAACATTGCCCAAGGGGCTCAGCAAAAGCTGCGCATGAACTTCGCATATACCGCGTGCTAGCTAGGGCACGCCGACTAATTACGGTCAAATAGGCATGCGGTTCATTATTAGTATACATACATGCTTTGCATACAACATACATGCATATACAATTCATTACACAATTCAAGATAGCAATACAATAGCACACACACTTACTTACCTTCACCGTGTTAGCCAAATTACGCATCCGGGTTAATCGGAATGCTTATTACTCTTTTACTCATTACACATACTTATTCTTACTTTTACTTACTTACTTTCATTTACTTACTACTCATTCTTACTTACTTACTCGTACTCATGTTAAGTCGGTATGACCTCCGGCCCGGGGACTACACCGTCCCACCTCCGGGAATTACTTGACTCACTAATCCGGGATGCTACCCACTTAAGGGATTTGGGCCACGGACCAGTTTAAGAGTCAGGAATCGGATCCAACCTCTTGTGTCTCCTCATCCTCACGCGTGGCCGAAACTATATCGGACTTCTACTCATTCCAATTTAATTACCAATTTAAGTTAGATTGGTTAGCTTGTTAGGAATCAGTTAGAAGTCCAATCACAACACGTTCGGTCACAATACAATATAACACACATACACACATTCATTATCATCCATACATTTCATGAATTATACAAACTAAGAATTAAAGAAACTATACATCAATATACAACATTACATATTCACAAGTAAGCATGATAACTTCGAATCGTGCATTTATCTTATTTGGTGATCAATTAGCACACAACACACAAATCAGAGTAACCAAGATAGCATACGGGGCATGAGGAATTCATACTGTTCACCGTTCTACTTGTGTCCCAACGTTCCTTCGGTGCTCACAAATCAAATCCTATGATATACATACAGTCAAGTGATTAATCTAACTATCATTGTTAAAACTAATTACTCTTACATTTCCTAATACATACTTGCTATGTCTTTACTACTCTTACACTTATATTTAGTTTACTTACTTTACTTTGATGTGCTTACATATATATGTACATATGTATAGGTGGGTATACATATATATATATATATATATATATACTAGCAAAAACCATTTAGTTTATTTGTAAGTTATGGGTCGTCCGACCCACGGTCCGACCCAAGCCCTGGGTGGCCCATTCCAGTAAGTTTTCGTTCTCTGAAATTCCTCCTGTCCGACCCAGAACTGTTCCGTCCGACCCATACACCTCTGGGTCGGACCATTCCAGAAAGTTTCGGTCCTGTTGTCCAAGCTCCGTCCGACCCATGTCCGACTCACGGCCCCTGGGTCGGACCGTTCCAGAATGTTTACTTTCGTTGCTTACGCCTTGTCCGACCCACGGTCCGATCCAGGCTCTGGGTCGGCCGGTAGCAGAACACTGCTACAGACTTGTTTTTCAATTCCTTTCTTACCCATTTCTTCCACAATCTTCCTACACACATCCTAACATGTTTTAGTACTAATTAAACACTCTAAATCATGTTATTTCATTCCTTAATTCATTACACAATTCTATACTAATTTATACACACAATTTTCCAAGTTTCTCTTCAACACTTACATTGTTTTCTTCCTTAATGCATGTTGCTACAGATTTTTACTCTAACACTCCCCATCTATAGCTCCCTCTTCTAAAGTCATTTCTAACACTCCTAATGCATTATAATACATTGGCTACCTCTCTCAATCTACCCTCCAACTATCTCAATCAAAATCTGTTACAACTCATGTTATTCACCTAGTTTCTAATCTCCTAAGTGTTCTAGTTCTAGGCAAATTTTGTCATAGTCTCCCCTATATTCTTATACTCTCACCACATTGTTTCACTTACATATATGATCATACCACCTGTTTATAACCAATATCAATATACATAGCTCTCATAACAAAATACCAAACACAAAACACACTTAAAATTCCTGCACTCACCCAGTGACTCCCAACTATGTTTTTAACCAGTTTAAAAATGTCTTTTAAGGGTTTAAAACATTTGTTTCCTCCTACACATTACACTACCAATACTCTACCATTTTACAATACCTATTTTAACTTCTAAAAAGTTGTTACATTATACATTACTAAACTACACAAGGACAAGCATAGTTTACCTTGTTTCTCCTCTAGTTCTCTTTTTCTCCTTCTTGCTTCTCCTTCTTCTTCCTTTCCTTTCCACCGGTTTTAGCAACACAATTCACTAACACTACAACCATTCATATACATACTTCAATACTAGAAACTAACCCTAACCATTATTAAAGTCTTAATGTAAGTTCTAGGGTTTAGACATCTCATTACCTTGCAAGGGTGTAAGTGGTGTTTGGAATGGCTCAAGAACAAGATTTCTCACTCTCCAACAATGCCAAAATCGGCTAGCATTCAAAGACGCAAGCAAGGGTTTAGCTTCTAATTTCGTTTTGCCCACAAGGCTAGAAAAACGATGGAGTTTCAAGAAGATTTTTACCTCAAAAGAACAAGGAGAAGGAGGTGGTTCTAATGGTAGTCTTGAAGCTCCAAATGCTCCACACCCATGGAGATGAAAGTTGTTGTTTTCGAATTTTGAAAAGATAGAAGTGTTGCTCTTGATGAGAGGATGAAAATGGTGTAATTTTACAATTCTTGGAGAAGGTTTAAGGGGGTTACAAGAGGAGAGAAGTGAGTATTTTTGTGCGGGAGCTCAAGTCTCCATTGTTGTCCGGTTGGGGGAAGAAGAAAATAAAGAGAGTGAGGGAGATAGGGTGCTGTTACGTGAGTGAAGAAATGAGAGTAGGAGAGAGAGTGTGAGAGTGTGAGGTAAAATAAAGTAGGTGAGTGTTTAACTTTATTATTTTTGTTGTTTGCAAATAAGAAGAGATAGGTGAGTGTGTGAGGGGGGGGGGGGGAATCGGACCACAGCACACACACACACACTGTACATTTTTATTTTCAATAGTGGACACATAAGTTTTGGTTATTTATGTTCTACCCCACAACTTCCCGTTTTTGACAGTTTTTACTAATTTCTCGTTTTATTGATTTTATTGGTTCTAAAGCTTCACTAATATTTATTAATGATTATTTAGTTGACCAAAATTGTTACGAGTCTATTTGACCCGCTTAAAGACACGTTTTCCCGGTTACCTCGAAAACGCGCTTTAAAGTTCGTTAATGTTTTTAATCCGTTTTAAGGATCCGTTTTCTTCGAGATTTGTTCCCTCATGATTATTTAGACTTAATTAAGCTTATAAATTACTTATTAGCCTAATTAATCACTATTTTTAATTACAGGGCATTTCAGCTTCTCTCTTTACTTCTCCACTCCCTTTATTCTTGCATCACTGTCTGGTGCTCGTCATCAAATCCAGAAGCTCAATCGCCTCTACACCTGTCTCAATCATAAAATTTTCTCCAACGAGGAACTCAACAAAAGTTTATTAGAGTCACTTAAATCACCAAAGAATGACAAAACAAGGTCCATGTCACTCATACCGTGATGTGGGCATAAAATATGAAGTTCTTTGAATCTATCCCATGAATTGTATAATGACTCACCTGGCTCTTGGCAAAAGTTGGTAATCTCATCGATCTTCACTCTTGTCTTAGATGGTGGATAATATTTCATCAAATACTTACTTGTCAGTTCTTCCCAAGTTTTAATGCTTCGAGGCTACAGACTCCTCAACCATCTAGAAGCTCCAACCTTCAGAGAGTAAGTGAATAATTGAAGACGGATCCACTTGTTCATTGTACGGTATGAAACGTATTGCAGCAAGTGTACTGGTCTGTCGTAGCAAGTTTTCCTAGGTAGTATTCTCTAGGTTATCGAACCAAAGGAGGTTGTGTCTAGTTTGAGTCTTTAATCTAACTAACTAATAAACTATTGAAAAAATAACAATAATAATTGGGGGTTTGATTGCAGAAATTAAATAAAAAATAATTAAAACGAAAACAATTAAAAGTGATTGTCTGACAAATCTAAAGGGTGAATCTGGTTTAATATTTCTTCCTAGTTGATCAGTTCCCTTCCTGAGTGTTTTCTAAATTCTAGATTGCAACCTCATATCTGAATTAATCTAAAACCGGTCTCCCGCAAGATAGATCCTTACTAGCAATTCTCAAATCCTAACTCTCGTTACGAATTTACAAATTAACTAGTAGCAATAACGATTCATCTGGTTTCTAGTCAGCTAATCCCCAGGAATTGTCATCTGTAGTTTCACTGGTAATATTCTAAGGTCTAATGAACGCCGTAGTTCTCACTTGTAAGCAATTCATACCAGATAAACTCAAGCAATAATTAATCACAAGAGAATTCAATAAATAACTAGGAACAAAACTACAATTTGTATAGCATTATATTCAACAACTCACGAAGCAAAATAATAAACTAGTTCTCCATAGCAAATCAGAATTCTAACAATACACAGACATTGGAGACAAAGAAATAATAATAATAATTAAGAGATTAGAAAACATCATCTAATTGTGGGACGATGACGAATTCGATCCCTGTCTTCTGCTCCGGTCTGTCATAGCTGACTATTGTTTCCCTCTGTCTTCTGTCTCCAACTCGGCTCTGTAACTCGCGGCTAGGGTTCACCGTTTTCCCCCCTGTCTAACTTCGGTCGGTCTCGAACTCGGCGGTGGCTAGGGTTTGGTGTATTCTGAAGTCTATCGTATTCCCCCTATACTCTCTATCATTGTCAAAATATTTATCTATGTTCGGCCGCCGTCATACTTAATAAATAAAACAAATAGTTTTGTTTTCTCCAATCTTCCCTTCCGCAAGTGATGTACGTGAAAAATATGTAAATCATGAGATGAATCTTGAATGTGTGGTATGCTGGTGCACGTGGTACATATTTCCAGCCCATCAACGTTGGTATTTATGCAGGCCTAGATGTTGCTGTCAATATATTATGAATGTGCTCGTGAATGAAGATGCAGCCTCTGACGTCCAGTGTCGGCCCGCCTCGTATGCATGGCCCAGTCCCATGCGAGAATCGATCCATGTGCATGCATATCTCCGTTCACTCTCGGCCCAAGTCATGACATTATTTAAGCCGTAGGTCCGGTTCAGGTATAGTCCTTATGTTTCTAGACCTTTTCTTTAGTGTTTTTAACCTGTATTAGTATAAAACCACATGTGAGGAATAATCCAAATATTTAACATAATTAAGCATATAAGTAAGTAATTTATTATATATAAATCAATAAAATATTAATCACATTAAACATATAAACATAGATAAATTTCGCACTTATCATTCATGTTTCTAGTTTTGTTGAAAGTATTGCAGAAGTTTAGGAAACTTGACATGTGGTGTGGAGCATCATCTGAATTGACCGCACTGAACTGCCCTTAGTGATATAGAGTGGTGATATAACTTGTCTTGAACTAACATGAATCCAATTCAACTGATGTAACATATGGGAGAACGATTGTAGAGGCCTTCCCTCAATTAGCGGCTGATGTAATACCCCCATCCCACATTGGGATATGGATAGTAATGTGAATGGTTTATATGGATACATATGGGTTAAAAAACAACAAGGCCTTCCACTTTTAAGCCCAAGTGAGGATTAAGGGTCTAAAGTGACTAGTTTTCAAGCCTGAATGGATTGAGAGCTAGGTTGTGGCACACTTACCCATATGGGGTGTTACAACAGCTGCTGATGCTCATTAACGAGATAAATTAAGTATTAAACAATCAAAAATTATAAACTAGAAATAAACTAAAATATCCTATTTTGATCAAAAACAATGAAACTAATAACAAGATAAAAATAAAAATAAAACTAAACAGAAATAAACTAAAAAGAAACTAAAATAAAATCACAATCAAATTAAATAAAACTGTCAATTAACCGTGCCAGAGGTTGCATGCATATCTCCGTTCACTCTCGGCCCAAGTCATGACATTATTTAAGCAGTAGGTCCGGTTCAGGTATAGCCCTTATGTTTCTAGACCTTTTCTTTAGTGTTTTTAACCTGTATTAGTATAAAACCACATGTGAGGAATAATCTAAATATTTAACATAATTAAGCATAAGTAAGGAATTTATCATATAAACCAATAAAATATTAATCACATTAAGCATATAAACATAGATAAATTCCGCACTTATCATTCATGTTTCTAGTTTGTTGAAAGTATTGGAGAAGTTTAGGAAACTTGACATGTGGTGTGGAGCAACATCTGAATCGACCGCACTGAACTGCCCTTAGTGATATAGAGTGGTGATATAACTTGTCTTGAACTAACATGAATCCAATTCAACTGATGTAACATTCGGGAGAACAGTTGCAGAAGGCCTTCCCTCAATTAGCGGCTGCTGTAATACCCCATCCCACATTGGGATATGGATAGTAATGTGAATGGTTTATATGGATACATATGGGTTAACTACAACAACAAGGCCTTCCACTTTTAAGCCCAAGTGAGGATTGAGGGTCTAAAGTGGCTAGTTTTCAAGCCTGAATGGATTGAGAGCTAGGTTGTGGGACACTTACCCATATGTTGTGTTACAACAGCTGCTGATGCTCATTAACGAGATAAATTAAGTATTAAAAATCAAAAATTATAAACTAGAAATAAACTAAAAAGAAACAAAAATAAAATCACAATCAAATTAAATAAAACTGTCAATTAACCGTGCCAGAGGTCCCCGACAACGGCGCCAAAAAGTCTATATCTATACCACCTAGCTAGGGAGTGTACCAATCGTGTTACGGGAATAATGATGAAGTGGGTTGTCGATCTGAGGGACCACATTTAATTAACTGACAATTTCTAAATCTAACTGAGAAACCTAACTTAACTTAGAAAAACAAGACAAGTCACGTTTGACTAAATTAGGAAAGGGAAACAAAACAATTATCAAACATAAACTAAAACAAAGCAGGAATTAAAAGTGGTAAATGTGATAAGTAAAAGGGCGCACCCCGGGTTGTTCTGTTCACCTATTTCTTCATATCTTACTAAATAACAATTCCACTAACAATGCAATAAACTCAGGAACTAAAGATAATTCATTTACGGGTATTATACAACAATTCCTAATTGGCTAGAAGAACTAGCACCATACTAATGCTCAAATATGGAAACAGACAAAAATCGTTTGAAGAACAGTTCCTATTAGAGACAAATTAACCTATAGGTGGGATCATGCTTCTAGTTGTTAATCCGTCTAACTTTCTATGTCTTGTTAACTAGTGTTATACCCCAGATTTTTTTTCTTTTGTTTCTAATTCGCAAAGGGAGCGTAATGTTATTCTTATCTTAATTTAGTGGGCTTATGTCATATGTGACATATCATTCCAAGCTAGTAGGAAGGAGGGTTAAATATGACCTTTTAATTTTGTTATTTATTTATGAGTTAGAAAACTAAATCCCACTTTATTATTTTCCTAACTCTCTCTTCTCCCTTTTCTAGTTCACTTTCTCTCCTCCCTCGATAGTTTCTCTCATTCTCTCAACTCTCCAGCTCTGCAAGTTTTTTCCTCCCTTTGCTCCTTCACTTCTTCTTCTCCTTTATCAATTTGCGATTGGATTCGTTCGTTGTGGATTTCCATTTCATTCGTCAGTTGTTCGTCCTTAAGTTTGGTTTGTAGATTACGGTTCTGGTTGTCGTTAAGTTTCTCCCCCCTTTTTTCTGATTTTGTTTTGATTCTGGAATGATTCAATTCTTCGATCGTTGTGTCGAGTGGAGATTCGAGGAGTGAGCATTGTGGAGTTCGTAGAGATTAGCTTTGCTTCGGATGTGAGGTAGGTGGTAGATGGATTTGGTTGTGTGTGTTCACCCACGGGGGTTTCTGGTTTTTTTTTGTTTTACGTATATGTTATTTGATTCTCTGATTGTGATGTTGTTTTGTTTGTTTTGGTTTGTGTTTTGATCTGTTAAAACCCCGTGGAAATGTGTTTTCGATTTGCTACTTTGCTATGATAAGCTATGTATAAATTGTGGTAGACTTTTGCCATTATTGTGTTCTTCGTTCGCTTTGACTTTCTGTAGTTTTCGCAGCATCCGGACATGGCTTCGGACGCCTCTGGTTTGCTTTGCTCTGTGTGTTGTGAGGACGGGGTGCGAGGACGGTCTCTAGGTTTCCAGTTCGACTTGTGTCTGAACTTGCAAGCCCGGACACAAGTCCGGACACCCTCGTATGTATTTGACATGTAAGTCCGGACATATGTCCAGATGTATGCTGATTTCTTTCCTCAGCGTGTGTCCAGACATGCAAGGTCGGACGCATGTCCGGACACATGCCTGATTTTGCGTAACTTCTTCGTGTGAGCTCTGTTTTGATCATCGTTTGCGGCGTTGTTGATAAGTGCAAAATACATCTATCTTTAGGGCTTTAATTCTTCTTATTTTCATAACATTAATGTCGTATTTCTCACTTATCATATGTTTTTGTTAGATTTATGTGTTGATGTGAACTGATACATTTTATGTGTCTAATGTAGGAAAAAATGTTGAATTTACATTATTAATTATAACGCAAGAAACGGTGTTATATATATATAACTCGTTCGATTATAATGAAAAAAAACATGCTATAGTTAACGATGTTGATACATAATCAACACATTTATATATACTCACGTTTCATTATATATGTATATTCTCACTTTTTCAGGAAATCAATTCCTTGCATCATCATCATCGGTTAATCATGACATTTACTTATTATTTGTCCATCAAATACATTGGCTACTGTAGAATTGACGCCGGCATGATATTGGCTCACGACATTATTAACTAATGGCTCATCAGTTATCTCACCGTGGACTTCATTGAAATCACGGATTAATTATCACTCACGGCAACAAATGATTGATCAATGCTTACTGCCATATAGATGTCGAAACAGCACTTCACATGAAATAAACGGTTCATTCCTGCACCGTTATTATATTCACTCATGTTCTGCATCAAACGCAACACTTCAATCAAGATAGAACATGACTGCTATTTAAGAAAGATTAAGGCTACAAATTATGGGGACGCTACATCACGCCCGCATACAACCAGCGCCTCCAACAGAGGGGCTACGGCCTCCTCCCTTCCACACCCATAAATCCACCATTGTTACCACAACACACTTCTGACAGAGGATTAATGCAGAGACACACGACAACGAAAGACGAAACAGGGAATTCTCTAACAGAGTTTCTTCTTCCCTTTTTATCTAATCTGTCAATGTGTTCTTCCTTTGTTGTTTCTGTATTTTTATAATTGTGTTTGATTAGTTAGTTTAGCTCCCCGGCTTGGGGTAGCAAACCGGATCTTTATATTTATTTGTAATCTTTTGACTAATTCCATAATGCAATAGTTTAATTTCAGTTCTTCATACGCGTTAATTCTCTAGCTAATTATTAAAGCAATATTTGTAGTTTTCTAATCAACACGTGAGAGCTGAGATAGATAACAAGACATAGGAATTAAACCTAATTAATGAATAGAAGCGTGATCCCGCCTATATGTTAATCGGTCTCAAATAGAAACTGTTCTTTATGCGATTAGTTGTGCGGATTAGAGCATTAGTCTGCTGCTAGTTCTAGCAACTGGTTAGGATTCGTTAGACTTAGCCGTTTGAAGAATTAATTATAGTTTCTGAGTTTATTGCAGAATTAGGGAAGAGTTTATTGATAGATTAATGAAGTGAAGGCTTGCAGAACAATCCGGGGTGCTTCTTTAGATTCAATCTTTATTGCTTTATTTAGTTTATTTTTATCTTTTTACTGTTTCATTATTTTATGTTAGTTTGTTTAGTCATTATTTTTATTAAATTAAGTAAAACCTGAAGGTGACGTTTCCTGTTTTCTTAGTTTAGTTTTCTCGGTTAGTAAATAAATTGTCAATTAATTGAACGAGGTCCCTGAGATCGACAACCCCACTCAATCACTATTCCACAAAACGATAGGTACACTGACTAGGTAGAAGTATAGTAACACATATTTCTGCTAACAAGTTTTTGGCGCCGTTTTCGGGGACATCCGACACGGTTAATTGATAGTTTATTTATTTAATTTAGATTTTTGTTTAGTAATTCTTTTATTTCTATTTGTTTTTATTTATATTTTGCTAGTTAGTTAGGTTTTTGTCTTATTTGTTTTGATTTTCTTGTTTTATTTATAATTTAGTAATTATTTTAATTGTTCAATATTCTGTCGTTGTGTCTTTCTTTCGTATTTTGTTTCATTTTCCTATTACTTTTAGCTAGTTATTAGTGTTTTAGTTTTCTTTTGATTACGTTTTTTTGGTTGGGCTATATTTGTTTTTATATTTTAGGATTCGCATTTTCTTTTATTCTAGTTGTCGATTCTTGCTTTTTGTTGGAATTAGTTTTTTTCCTTTGATTTCTATTTCTATCTCTTTACGTCGACTGTATTATCATTAACACGATTTTTGTTTAATTTTTTTTCTTTCTTTTCTTTTCTTTATAGATTTAATCTGGTTAATTTGATTTCAGTTGTTTCTATTGATATTAATTTATTTCCATCTTTTTTGTTCTCTATAGGAAATCATTGACGTGTTCTTCTTTTATTATTATATTCTCGTTGTATTTGCTTAGAATTTAGTTAGATTCTTTAATATTTAAATTTATACTTTTTTTATCTATTCTTGTTTTCCTTTTGATTTTACGGTTCATATAGTTTAGTATTTAGTTTATATTTTAGATAATTTGACTTTTCTGTTTTAGTTAATTTTCTTGCCTTGATATTTTATTTTATTTATCTTTGTTTAATACATAATCTTAGTCTAGAATTTTGTTTATCTCTTACTCTATATTGTGACTTTTAATTCTCTTTAGTTTGATCTTTTTATTTAATCTCTGTTCTGTTTATTTTTTTATTTTTGTTTTAATTTATTTAGTATTATTTTCGTTTTCTTTTTAACTTTGTTTTTATTTAGTTGGTTTATTTTATTTTAGCAATTCATGTTTGTGTATATTTGTTTTTCTTTGTTATTTTATATAGTTTGGTTTTTGTGTTTCTTTCTAGTTATTTTAGTTTTTATTTTTATTTATTTTTGTAGGCTAGTTACTGATAATGGAGAGCGGTAAGGATGAGGTGAGAAGATTGTTGATTGAATTGAAATGGACACGTATGCAAGAGGAGATATCCTCTTATCAAATGTTGGTCAAGGATTATCAACCACCTCAACAATCCAATCGAGAACTATATTGGTGGGAAGTTGAGCAGGCTACTATGCAGTACAAAGAAGATCAGTTGGGATATTACTACTTCAATCAGGACAAACAGCAATCTACACACGGGCCAGATGAATTCCTCCCTAGTCAGACCGAGCCGTTAGAAGAGATTCCAGTGGTGACGCCAAGGAGTGAAGATCAATTCGAGCCAGATACTTTTGATGCTACAAGTTCTGATGAAGAGATTGAGAAACTTATCAGGAAGCTGTTATCTGAAGAAGAGGTGAAGAAATATTTAACAATTTGTGTCCCCCTTCCTCTCCATCCCCGACACAAGGGGAGCAACTAGAATTTGAAGATATTCTGTCTGCACTTGTCTGCAAGTCGATAGAAGCACCAGTTACGATCGAGAGTTCATAGAAGATGAAGAAATTACAGTTTCTGCCGCAATTGTCTGCCAGAATAAAGTTCTCATTGAGCCTCACAAACCGGAAGAGGATATCTATATTCTCGAATCTGAGAGAAACCCCCACCACTGTTCATCAACAATTTCAACCTTGCCTCCAGAAGCCTCAACAAAAGGAGGATGATGTTTATGTCCTTGAATTTGAGGAAGAAGAGCCATTCACATCTGGTCTTTTGATTGAACGGTGTTACCGGCAGTATCTCCTCAAACATCAAGTTTTGTGGAGTATTAATTTTCCCATTTTATTTGCTAACGTAACGTTTTGTTTTGATCCAGGTGGTTTGCTTTTAATTACTGTCTATTTCGTTTTCCTGGCAAAGTGTTGTCTACTTTTATTTTTGATCCAGGATAACGAAGCCGGAGTCTAGCCAAAGACTATAAAGACGGGCAGCTTACTAGGAGGCAACCCAGTTGTTAAATTTATGTTTTGTTTTTATTTTCTTAGTTTAATTTTGTTTTTCCTTTACTCGGAAGTGGTAGTGGTGCCCGTGCGTTTAATGCAACGCTTTTTAGCGTTTTGTGGTAGTTTTGTGAGTGTGCAGGTGAAATTCCTTTTATTATAGTGTTTGATGTACCCCAAGGTTGGAAACTTGCTTGAACGCAAGTGTGAGGAACGCTACCCCCTTTTTCAAGCTTAAGTATGAGGAAGAGAACCTTCCTCAATCTACGATATCAGGGGAGTTTCAGTTTCTCCTTATTTTTAAGGTTTATGTTCAGCCTATCATGACTTTTATGCTTAAAGATTATTTTATATCAGTCATTATTGTCCTGAATGAAATCCTTGATGAGTTGTCAATATTTAGAAAGTCCTTTTCTTGGTTTTAATTTGTGAACAATGAGGACATTGCTCCTTTTAAGTGTGAGGAAGTAGAGGTACTTTCTAAAATTGACAATTGCACTTAATGCCACATTTGTTTTGGTTGTCCTCTTATTTTGAAAGAATTGCTTCTTTTAAGTGCCAATAAATATTGAATATTCAGGTAAAAAAATTGTGAGGTTTTGAAAACAAGCCTGATGGCCACCTCAAGAATCTTTCTGCTTTTGGCTGTTTGTATGTATAGTTTTATCCAAACTGGATCTATTTTCACTAAAATTTGGTGGATTAGCTGATTATGAAAATTGAATTAGTCTAGTTTGGGATTTTGGGAATGATAAGAAAGTTTGGTATGAAAGGATAAGGCAAGGTACTCAGCTGATCTGAAGTGAAATTTATTTCTGAACCAAAACAGGCCTCTTCACTCGGTTATTAAGTCCTTGGGGTGCCTCATCACTCATCTACCTAAGGTCTTGTGATCTGGGATAGAAGACCCAAAGCCGTTACAAGGGTGAAGAGAAAAGTCTAAGGGAATGAATTAAATATGCAAATGGCAGAATAGAATGTTAAGTAAAAGGAACTTTGAAAAGTTAAATGTGTAGTTCAATTTTGCTTATTCTGATCATGAGTATGCGGTGTTGAAAGATATCACGGAATAAGGTGTTACTTCACACCCCTTGTCATCAAAAGGTTAGAGGAAGAAACGGAAAAGATCCCAAACTATTATGTTTCAGTTTCTATAATCTAACTTCTCCGTGCTTTTAACTTCACTCATTTCACTGTTTGCAAAACCTACAGCTAGTATCAGAACTTTTCTTTTGATTGTCATTTTGTTTGTTTTCCATTGGCAGTTGTTTGATCCTGAATTTCAATACTATGTCCCTTAAGAGTAGTCATATTCTGTATTTGCTTGAGGACAAGCAAAAGCTAAGTGTGAGGAAGTTTGATAAGTGCAAAATACATCTATTTTAGGACTTTAATTCTTCTTAGGGAAAATTCACGAGATACCCCTGTTTTCTTTCGTAATTCACAATATACCCCTGTGTTTTCATAATTCAACTTTAGACATGCTTAAATGTTGTCCAAAATTGATGAAACTTTACATGGACGATGAAAGTGTTATATTTTGGTCTAATATCAAATTTGAAGCTTTTTAAGCTCACATGTGACCTATGGGACCCAATGAATATGTGACTGTTCATTGGGTCCCACAGGTCACATGTGAGCTTAAAAAACTTCAAATTTGATATTGGACCAAAATATAACACTTTAGCATCGTCCATGTAAAGTTTTATCAATTTTGGACAACTTTTAAGCATGTTTAAAGTTGAATTACTAAAATCACAGGGGTATATTGTGAATTACGAAAGAAAACAGGGGTATCTCGTGAATTTTCCCTCCTTATTTTCCTAACAATTCATGTCGTATTTCTCATTTATTATATGTTTTTGTTAGATTTATATTTGATGTGAACTACTACATTTGTGTGTCTAATGTAGGAAAAAATGTTGAATTTACATTATAATTAAACACAAGAAACGGTGTTATATATATGTAACTCGTTTCATTATAATGTAAAAAAAAACCATGCTATAGTTAACGACGTTGATACATAATCAACACATTATATGTACTCACGTTCATTATATATGTATATTCTCACTTTTCATGAAATCAATTCCTTGCATCATCATCATATTGTCCATCAAATACAATGGCTACTGCAGAATTGACGCCGGCATGATATTGGCTCACGACATTATTAACTAACGGCACCCCGCACACAACCAACGCCTCCAACAGAGGGGCTACGGCCTCCTCCCTTCCACACCCACAAATCCACCATTGTTACCACAAACACTTCTGACAGAGGATTAATGCAGAGACACACAATAACGAAAGACGAAACGGGGAATTCTCTAACAAAGTTTCTTCTTCCACTTTTTATCTAATCTGTCAATGTGTTCTTCCTTTGTTGTTTCTGGTATTTTTATAATTATGTTTGAGTAGTTAGTTCATCGCTTCCCTTCACTATCACCTGTCTTAGCCTTGAGGAAAGAAGAGGCGCGACCGGAGAAAAGGGCCGAGGAGAAGATGTAGTTGTTCTGGACGGTTGGAAAATGAGCGGCCAAGCAGAAGATCCCAAAAGGATAGGGTGGACCGCGGATACCGAGTCGATAAGTCCAGGTCTGCGCGAGATGTGATACCTGCTCGCTCTCATCAGAGTAAGAACAGCTCCATAGGTAACTCTACCACACAGTTTTCATTGACAACATTCATAGAGGTGGGTCGGAGTACCAGTAGGCAGACTAGTGAGGAGATTTGCTCGGTGGAGGTGGAGTAGGCTCTACATTAGTTGAAAATAGAGAACGTGGAATCGTAATGCATGTGCTTTTGTCGATTTAATCATGTAAGGATGCAAAGAGGGTAATCGAGGGCATCAAAGGATGGAAATAAGGGAGCAGCGTTTGGGCGAGAATGGAGTTTCAAGGCCATAAAGCAAAGGAGCGAAGAGATGATGTCACTAGTAGATCGTCTCAAACCAAAAACCTCGCATTCTCGGGTGCATAAGGAGAAGAGCAGCGTAAAGTCCAGGCTCTCTATTAAGATTAAAGCTGATGAAGGGATGAAGACATGTCTGTCTAAATGTGTAGTGTCCATTCTACAAGAAGATAAGAATCCTAGCGAAGCAATGAATTTCTCCGCAGCCGGTGGCCTAATCTTTCAGGGTTACTAGCACTCTCAAGGAGAAAAGTTCTCATGCTTTTCAATTCATCACATGAGGCTAAGGAAGCCGTTACCCAAGCCCATTCAAATGATGAAGATACAAGAGGCCTAGTTGTGCGCCATTGGGAAAGGCTTGACCAAGTGAGAAACGTAAGACGTGGGTAGTTATTCGGGAATTCCCCTCCATGCTTGGAACAAGGTTAATGTTAGAAAAATCGCCCAAACCGTGGGGGATATCATTAAGATAGAAGAAGAAGAGGAGGATCAATTTGTGGAGAACGCTGAAATACGGGTTTATTTAGAAACTTCGGCTCTTCAAATGATTAACTGCAAAATATCGGTCATTGTTGAGAATCAGCCCTTCCCGGTATCCATCGCCGAGGTCGGTGATGTAAGGACCATCCACAAAGTCGCAGACCTTACGGAGAGTATTGTTCAATTGCCTGTTGTTGATGGAGGCCATAAGTGCAGGCAAATAAGTCCAAACAATTCTGTCAAATTGCAAAAAGGAGGAAGAGACTTTTACGGTCAAGAGGTCTCCCTAGCGCCTCTCAGCGGAGATAATCTGGAGTGGGAGACAAGCCGCAGCCACTCCCCTACCCTGATTGGTGAGTCCCCTGATAATAACGATGAAAACGGGCATTTGCATGGGGACCAGAGAAAGAAGAACGTGCCTACTTCCACCTTTTGTGTCAGAGAGAGGCGCCGCTTACATGCTTATTGGAAACGAAACTGAATGACGACAAAGCTACAGAGGAGAGAGGCGCGAGAGCCCACGTAGTTCCGTGAGCAACTAGAAGCGGGCGTTGAAGGGATGCTACATAGAGAATCCTTGCCAGAATTTATGGAATGTGGGGTGCAGCCGTTTGTAGATGCGCCGAAATTTATGATCTGTGGGGAGACACAGAGAATCCACGCGGAGGGAATTGTGGGCTCATCTCCCCAGTGCACCTTTATTGCAAACAGCCAAAAGCCTTGCACGCCGCAGTGTCAGCAGGGTATCGGCTCCAAAAACAAAAATATTGGTGCAGGCCCATCCCTTTCAACACAGGTGCGACAACAAAATGAAGTTAACGAGGAGGCGCCATTCCAATTCCATGACTCGCTTTTTCAGGACTCCCCTCGGCAGGTGTTGGTGAGCCGCTCGAGGACAGAAGAAGATGCGGTTGGCGATGAAGAAGAAAAATAATTATACAGGAGACCCCAGTTAAGTCTTCAATAAATAAGGATGATGTTAGTCTAGTTGTTGATCTTGTGCATAATACACCACCACCTTTGCAGTCCAAGACGGAAATTCCTGCACGGAAATGAGAACGGGAAAATTATTAATCCAGAGGCTGAAGCGGATGAATGCATTAAACTTTTATTACAGTTAGGATGTCAGGTACCGAATCCATCCCAAACTAAAGCGAATATTGTCAGTCAAATTCAAGAGCAATGGATTTAAGAGATTTTAGTCGGTGAATGTTGTCAAGGGAGCAGGTGGGTGTTGTTTGTCATGAGGACGCGTGGGGAAGATGTGTGTCTGTATTTTGTTTGTGTAGAATGCTTTTGGGGGTTGTGGCGCATTAGGATTAAAAAGGTCTAGTTGTTGTTTGTAACTAGCTTGACTAGCTTTGTATTAGTGTTATCTCCTATTTTGGTCGGTAGTAGGTTTGTATTTGGATAGTGGGTACTCTTTTTCCTCTCCAAATTTTTTCCCACTGGGTTTTAATTAGGGAGGTTTTAATGAGGCCCAAATTTCCCATCCGTCTGGTCTTCCAGACATCTCTCATTATTTATTACTAATATGGCTTTAAGCCCAAATTATCAAAAAAAAGTTAGTTTAGCTCCCGGATTGGGGTAGCGAACCGGATCTTTATATTATTTGTAATCTTTTGACTAATTCAATAATGCAATAGTTTAATTTCAGTTCTTCATGTGCTTTAATTCTCTAGCTAATTATTAAAGCAATATTTGTAGTTTTCTAATCAACACGCGAGAGTGAGATAGATAACAAGACATAGGAGTTAAACCTGATTAATGACTAGAAGCATGATCCCGCCTATAGGTTAACCGGTGTCAAATAGAAACTATTCTTTATGCAATTAGTTGTGTCCGGATTAGAGCATTAGTTTGCTGCTAGTTCTAGCAACTGGTTAGGATTCGTTAGACTTAGCCATTGACGAATTAATTATAGTTTCTGAGTTTATTGCAGAATTAGGGAAGAGTTTATTGATAGATTAATAAAGTGAAGGCTTGCAGAACAATCCGGGGTGCTTCTTTAGATTCAATCTTTATTTATTTATTTAGTTTATTTTTATCTTTTACTATTTCATTATTTTATGTTAGTTTGTTTAGTCATTCTTTTTATTAAATTAAGTAAAACTGAAAAGTGACGTTTCCTGTTTTCTTAGTTTAGTTTTCTCGGTTAGTAAATAAATTGTCAATTAATTGAACGAGGTTCCTGAGATCGACAACCCCACTCAATTCACTATTCCACAAAACGATAGGTACAATACCTAGGTAGAAGTATAGTAACACATATTTCTGCTCACAGTTATGTTCCTCTAAGCGTGTTCTATCTGTTTTGATGTGTTTTGGCTTATGATATGAGAGCATTTTCATTTTGAAAGTCTTCATTAAGTTTTTGTTCTCTGTCTTGCTCTGAAAGAGTGTTTGAGCTTCCGTTTTCTGTTTGGCTTTCGTATCTGTTCGTCGGTATACGACTTCTAGTCTGTTTAAGACATCTGATCTGTTTGATAAGCTTCTCTCTTCCATTCTATTATGTTAAAGGTTTCTGCTATGTTTTCCAAAGCTTCTGTGTTTTGGGGACCTAGATGTTTAGATTCTGAGCCTTTGATAGTTGGGTCGGGCTGTCCCTTAGCATGTTGCACAGGAATTCCTTTGTTTTGTTTCTCGGGTTCCCTTATATTTATTCCTCAGGGTCCCTTGGATGTGTAGTGACGGGTCATAGTGACAGTTCGGGGTCCATAGTTGTCTCACAGCTTCTGCTGTGGATATACGGATCCATAGGGCCATAGCATTGCTCTTTTTGTGTGTCAGCTGGTGTCTAGGGTCCACCTCGTTTTGTTAAGCGTTATGTTTTTGAAACTTCTTGTCTATTGTCTGCTCTGGTTTAAGACTTTTGTTCCGTTTGCTCAACTTTTGTCTCTCTTATGATTTGATAGGTTTCTGTTTCTATTTCTAATGTACTTCTCTTATGATTGATAACATTTCGTCTTTTGTCTGTTTTTTGCTTCGACCTCTGATCTGTTTTGCTAATCTTATGTATATGTACGTATATGTTCAAGACAACTGTTTTGAGCATGCTCAGTGATGAAGTTTGCTGCTTATTGAGTTGTGGTTGCTCACCCCCTATGTCCGTCTGATTTGCAGGTTTTAGCTTCTGTTTAGAGATTTGGTTTCTTCTTTTAGCTTTGGCATTTGGATTCTTTATGCAGTTTATTTGGCTTTGGGACCCATTTGTATTTGGATTTATGATATGTTTTCAGTTTGGCTTCCACTATGTATTTGTAAAGACAATTTGTAACATTATTTGGTAATTAATGAGCATATGATTCTATTTTGGGGATTCACTAGTGTAGCCTTGCGTGTCTTAGGTAATAAGCGTGCGGCGTGTATTGGCCTCTCAACCAGGGTGGTTTTCGGGTTGTTACAACTAGTCTTAGCACCGCATTTAGATTAGAAACTGCAAACATAACCTTAATAGTTCATCAAAATATTGAAGCACATGAAGAACAAGAATTAAACTATTGCATTAATATAAAGTAGTGGAAAGTTACATACTAAATTATATGAAATAAGTTTAATTCCCTAATCTGGGGAACTAAAGCGACTACTCACTCATGGATTCAAAAACAGAATTAACAATGTAAATGAACATTGAATGGATAAAAGATAAGGAAAGTGGAAACTCCAATTTTTAAAGCAACTTTGATCCAGATCCCGTTTTTGTGGCAGACCTGTGCCTCCTTCTAGTGTGTGCTGGATGTCGTGGTGGTGTCGTGAATGATGAATGTTGGTGGTGGTGATGGTGGATTAATGATGATGATGATGATGGGTTGATGGTTTTCTAGAGAATATTAAGAGTGATGGTCGTGGGTTCTGAAGTCCTGGTGGCTAGGGCTTGATTTTTATATCTCTTTATTTTTTTATCTTCTTCTTTGTTGAAATGTAGTGTGTGAAGCAAGAATTTTAGTCGCGTCTGAACATGTAAGTTCAGACACCTCGTTCTGGTGCACGATTCTGTTTTATTCTTTATAAGTCTTGTATTGTGTCTAAACATGTAAGTTCGGAAACAAGTTCGGATGAGTTGCCAGGAAGACCTCATAAACTCTCAACTTGTGTTCAAACATGAAAGTACAGACACAAGTTCGGACATAGCTTCAAAGGATCGTAAAATCTTCGTTCTCGCTCCGATTCAATCCCCGTTTGTTGCGTTGGAATCCTCGAGAAACATTTCCAATAATTTTTGCTGCATTTGACACATAAAATGTATCGGTTCACATCAAACCATAAATATATGGGATATCATATGAGAAGTGAGAAATATAGCATAAATTATTACAAATATAGGAAGAATTATACCATGAAAATAGATATATTTTGCACTTATTGAAATATCCCAGACCTATATATGGTAATTAAACATCAATTTATAATGTAATAAGGCTAAAACATGCCTTAGAAACATTGGTAGACAATTTAAACCATAGAAAGCACAAGAAAACATCATAAAGACAATTTAAGCAAATACTTGCTCAAGACTTGGAGTAACCTTGGTTAGGACCCAAAGGGAATTCCTAGACCTTATTAACATGCTAAAGAACATGTTAAAACAATTACCAAAGAAAACAAGTTAAAACACAAATTGTGCTTTAAGACTTCGTAAAGCACATTTTTGAACAATTGTCTTAGAAATGAGTTTTGAGTGGCTAAATGACCAAGTGTACACCTTAATCAACATGTGTATTACTTAGTACCACATTAGGAAGCCTAAATCAAAGAGATTACAAAAACTTCACAAATTTGTGCACTTATTATGAATAGTACCCAAATAGTGCCCAAATTAAGTCAAAAGTCTTCCTTATTAGTCAATGGTCAAGACTAGTCCATAAATATCTAAGGGAAGGGAGGGGGCCGGTTTTCTAAGGGGTGAGTCATCCCCTAACCATTCTGATTTTTTAAGAAAAGAGGAAGGGGGAGTAAGTTCACTATTTGACTTACTTTTTGCATAAGTAACAAAATATCTTAATTGCTTTCCTCTCTCCTCACTTCTTTCCCTCCCAACGGGACACCACCTTCATTCTCTCTTCTTCCCTTGTGTAAAGCACCAGCACTCCATTGTTCTTCATCCTCTTCAACATCCATTACTTGTCAAATGCAATTTCAAGCTCCAAATCCAAAATAAAGCATATATTTGTGCCAGTTGAGTCAAGGTCTTCCATCCTCTCTTTTCAAAGTACCAAAATTGGAAGTTTGACTCTATTGAAGGAGATCCATTTAAAGAGGAAAATTCATATTCTTACACTCTCTTTGGTTTAAGGTAAGAAAAGCTTTTAAAAATCATTGTTTCTCCCATTTCTTACATGGCCGATTTTGACATCTCATGAGGCCTTATTCTATTCCTTGTTTTAGCATTAATTCAATCTTGAAGAGCTTGGTTCAAGCCTTTCTTTGATTCTCTACAGAAAAACCTTCTTAGGTTTCATAAGGTAATCATTCATTTTGGTGCATTTAGCACTCTCTTTGAATTCTAAGGTTGTTTCAATGAGTTTAAGGGTGTACCTAGCACTCATTAGCTTAATTTGAATCTTGGTTATAACTTTAGCAAGGGAACAAACTCTTGGACAAATTTTCAATCAAGAAACAAAGAGGAAAGTAGAAACCAAGTGTTTTGAATGTTAGGTGAATTACTATGACCTAGAACTTACTAGGAGTCATTAATGGTTAACTTGGTGGAAATGAGTTAACTAAGGTGTTCTCATGAGTTAGAATGACTTAGAGTTGATTATGGGGGATTAGAGGTTAAATGGGAGTGATAACCACCTCATTTTAATTTCCGAAAGTCATCATAGACATTGGTCCGGGACCTTAGATCCGGACCATGTCCCAGACCACCACAAATTGTGCATAAAACGTTGGTTTTTGAAGGAGAATGAAGGGGGCTTGTTTGGTAATTTAATTATTATATGATTGTTAGAGGTTGTTTGGTGACATTTTATGGTCAGTAGGGGTGTGATCAAGTGTGAGAAATAATGAGAATTAAACAACTTATGTAATTAAGTTTGAACTACAATGACTTAGAGGTTATTAGTCGGAAATCGTTAGTGATGATATGAGTTAGGTTAATTAAAAGAAATTGACCACCCAATTCGATGAATGTTATAAGGTTTGAGTAAGTGGACTCCAGAGGAGAGTAGACAACCGACGACAACGGTGAACGGTATGATTTTCTTGTAGCTTGCTTGCTAACGAGGGTCCCTCGGCTTGTGTGCTGGTTGTTATATGTTCCGACCAAACAAGATAAAGCATGCAATCAGTTTATTGTATTGTTATGTGTTGTATGAAACTAACACAACTTACCTTTGAGGACTTACTTGTATGAGAACATTGAACACTCCCTAATATTAGTTTGTTTATAACCGAAAGAGGTTTAACTAATAAACAATGTCTTCGAGACTTCTACTAACTGGAACTTGAGGGTGAGGAATCCGGGACAGTCCGGTTATGCATGTTTGAAGTAGGAGGTTGGTTACCTTTGATTAGAGTTGACCTCCATTGGGACTCGTCAATGACTTGTTCGCCTAGGGTCGACAAACAGACCCGGCCACCTTGAATTTCGATTCAAGGTGGGAGGCATTATTAAGATGGTGTGGTGGGATCTACCTACATCCCAACTAATTGAGACTTATTGTTTATTCAACCAGCGTAGTTCTCGGCTGCTAACAAGGGTTACTTTTGACCCGACAAAAATAAATAATGGACAAAGTATAACCGAATATATTTAAAGAACGGTTGTCGTATTTGAGATAAGAGGAAATATTAGAATTAAACGTTTCTCAACTTAAGGAGTTAAAAGCTAACTCACTTACTTAAGGATGAAACTCCCAAGCGCTCGTGATGCGTCCCCGACGTGTTGTGGACGTATCATGGACTCTAATAAAACTTGATAGACGAGAGGCAACTATTAAACTGGAAAACACATTTCGATTGAGAATTTACACACACGAAATTCACTCAACCTCCCTTGCCCCACACACGGACTCCCGGGACAGTTTCAACTTTACCCCTAAAGTCGTCAACCCTCTCCTGACTATCGGCCTACGGTTCACCGACCGTTCCCTGACCTGTCGTCCTATCAAATACCCAATGTATTGATACTCTAACCCAGTCCTCACTAGCTCACCAACTCTCTAGCACTTACACACACTCCTAACTCTGATCCACACTTGCCCAGATTATCTCTATCTTTTCTCTCGTACAGGGCTTATCTTACAAGGAACATTAAGGCACGTAATTATACAAGTTAGTTGAGATGCCAACTAACAACCTAGGATTTGTAGACTCTAAGAGTAGAATACTCATTCTTCTACAAATATAATATCCACACCCTACTGCATATTTTCGTCCAACTTGATCTGGAGCACCAGTACACGCGTTGCCTTGTGAATGGGCAAGTTGGCGGCGCGTCTCCCCAAGTGGTCGGTCACCACTTGCACACTTCAACTTGTCTAAACTTGTCTGACTCATTAATGCTCATAAATGCTCTCTTCTAAAGTATTACGGCTATGTAATGATGTTCATCAATAGCCTTTGTTTATCTTGTTATCTTGCACATTAATGAGATACACCTTTTGTCGTGTGTTTGTCATGAGCAAGTTGCTTGTGTGGTTGTGAATAATTTGAGTGAGTTTGTCGACGTTGCTAACTCCGTTCGGTCCTTTGATGTCTGATGTAAGAGATATGTGATGGTGTGGTTCTTGACTGCTTGTGTCTTGCTAGAAGTTCTCAGGAGCTCTCGCCGACAGGTGCCCGACTGGTAGAGCACATGTCGTGGATTGAGCGCACTTGCAACATTGTGTGCTAAGCCACTCATGACTTAAGTGCACTTGTAACCTTACGTGCTAAGTCACTGATTCACCTGTCTATCTGAAATCAAGAATCTTGACAAACGCATTAGGTAGATAACACAAGGTTTTCTATCATCAAAACTAAAGAATCTTGTCTTAACAATTTCCCCCTTTTTGATGATGGCAACCTATACACTTATTATGTACTTGGCAATAAAGAATTGAGAATTCCCCCTAAGAAGGATTCCCTCTGAGTTTATTAAGGGTTTTTAAGAATGAAAGAATTTTAACTAATGATAGCATAAGTGACAGCTTTTATGTTATATCATAGATAAGGTTTCATTCAGATGATACATAATACAAGGATGATAGACATACTCTCACAAGTACATATACTTTTCTTTCCCCCTTTCCATACAACAAAATAGGGAGCAACTACACGACGTAAGATGTTGTAAAGGTCATTACATTCCATAGATTACAAACTACAAAATATGATCAAGATAATCTAGATAGAGTGACGTAGTTGGGTATCCCATTCATAATCCGCTGAGCAAGTAGGCTCTTCCTCTTAAAACCCAGCTTTGATCCAAGAAGGTTTGGCTTTGGGTGCGGTGATCAAAGGTGATTCAGCTGTGGTTGAAAGGTCAAACTCATCAGAATCTATGGAGAACTCCATGCAATGGGAGAACATGATTGTGATAGAGTAATACTTGAGGTGATAGACCAAGCTGTAAGGGAGTCGGAGTCAAGTTGAACATAGCTTTGGGCGACGTATTTCTTTGGGGTTTGGTGGTCATAAACTTGCGAATGGTGGAGTGAATGGTTTGCTCATTCGAGCTGGATGAGCTTTGTGGGTATTGAGCCATTCCATGAGACGATTGTGAGTGGTAAAAGGAGTAAGCAAGTTTTATAGACACTTTGGATATGCTCAACGACTGATCGGTGAGTGGCATTTAATGAGGTGCTACGTCTTGGGGCTATGTTTGTAGGCTTTTTAGGTGTCAAGGTCAGAGTTTGGATTAGTGGAATGGATAAGACTAAATATCTCATATCATTTTGTAATTTTTAATCAAGGAAGAAGCAGCCAAGACAATAAATTATTTCGTACCCATCATAAGCATTCAAGTAACAAAAATCAGTTGCATTTTCATTGATGTCCAAAAGGTACTGGGAAACAGATAGTCATAGGCAAAATAGAGCATTTAATGGAAAAGAAAACAAATCTAGTCCTAACTCTAACTCTCACGGTTTCACTTAAGTCTCTAGGAGACAAAGAACGCTCAGGCTATGTGAGTATCTATAAAATCTATCGCTCCTTGAACCATGTGATGAACACTTGGCTTAATGGAGACAGCCTGCACAACTATAAGAGTGACTCGTACTCGCTGAAGAATGTCCCGAGTTGAAGTATCCAGACTGGTCCCCGACCTGTCGTGGACCGGTAAGAGACTTCTCTTCCTCTTGTGTCCTGAAGCCCTGGCTGATGGTCGAGACTCGGCCGTGCTTCCTCACCCTTAGGGAGCTTCTGGATGGCCACGAGCTTATCCCCCTTAGTCTTTATCCCCATCTTGGATAGCATCTCTGAACAAATGCAGTCCTGAGCGGTGCACGTGCACTCGTGGAACCTGTCGGTGTCCACTCCATTCTCCATGAGTGCCACGGTGACCACTCCCCCATGCACCAGACCTTGGTTCACTTGTTGACTCTCATCTAGAGTGAGGAGAATCATGGCTGGCAAATCGATCTTTTCCTTGGTCTTGAATGCATATAGTAGTCTCACATCCCGTGCATTGATGATGTGAGTGCGCTGGTTCCTTGGGGTGATGTTGTGGGTGACTAAGCTGAAGAGAACCTTGTCCGTGATGAACATGTCCCCAGCATTGAAATTTTTAATGTTGCCCCTTTGTTGAGCAAGGTGACCATCTTTCCTCCTTGGTGTCCTAAGTCATTCTAGGTTGTTTCCTTGGGTATGACCAGACCCTCTGGCTCTAGGTTGAAGGTCTTGTAAATTCAAGGCTTGGAGATCGTGATTTGAGCAGTTTGGACCGTTGAGTTGAGGTAGTCGTCATCTTCATTGCTTTGGAGTGGTCAAAGATATCTCATATGCTCCTTGAGCAACTCGGTGTAGACAAGGATATGCTCCTGGAAGATCTCTAGCCATCCTTGGAACTCCAATAGCTCGATGATCTCCATAGACCCATCTTCTTCATTCACTCTATGTCCAACGTCTTTGGTAAGACGGGACAGGAGCGGTCGTTGATGTTCTCGGCCTTGATCAAGGGAGGCTCTAGTTCTTCGAGCCTTTTTAGTCGCTTCTAGGACGATGGAGGTTGGGACTTGGTAGCTGATTTTTTGGTATGAGCAAGCTCCTCGACCTCCTTGATGTTAGAGGAAGCACCCATCTTCCTTTTTCCTTTTGCTTTCTCCAAGTGAGCTCGCTCCTCGAGCATGTAAATAATAGGTGATGATGATTTTGTGTTGCTATCACCATTTGTATGTTATCGCTGAGATGTTGGAGACCTGTCGTTGACTGATTCTTCGAAAGCAGCTATGAGATTTGCTTCCTCTTCGGAGTCAGGTGTAGTTACACCTTCCTCCTGGCCTTTCTCTCTTACTGAGGCTTCCTTCTGAGATGTTTCATCACTTTGAACCTCCTCTTCCTCCAATGTTTGAACTACCTCTTTGACGATATCTGTAGGAGAGGCTTCTTCTTCCGTGGTGAAGTGTAACCGACGTGTTATTTTCTCTGGTGTTGAGTGTGATTTTTGTGGAGCTGTCTGTTTTTTGACACGCCTAGATGCGCGAGTTACACGACTGGTGGTGGCAGTTGAATGGCCTTTGGACTTTGATTGTTTGGCTTTTGATTTCTTTGTGGTGTTTTGGAGGTTTTAGGTGAGGGTGCAGGAGAAGACATTTCGGTTCTGTGTGAGAGCAGGATCAGGAATGATGGTGGGTTTGATAGTGCCGGATGGGATGAGGTGGTAGGTTTTAGGAATGTGGGACTTTATATATTCTACCTCACTGGTGAGAAGGTTCCCTTCTTGGATTACTCTAACCGTAAGCTCGTTCTCCTCCTCCTTTGTTAGTTGAGTTGTAGATTCTGTTTGCTGGATGTCGGCCACTTGTTGTGTGGAAGCTTCTGTGAGGATTTCTTTAGCTTTTGATCGTAGAGCAGTCTTTGGTGCCATTTTCAGAGAAGAGGATTTTGTACTGGAATTTAGTACTTTTGCTCGGGTGTTCTTTAACGGCTGTGAGGCGAGGTTCTTTGCACTTGAATCTCGCAGGAAATTTCGTGAGAGAGAAAGAATATGCTTTGATCGCTTAGAGAGATTAGAGAGAGTGGGGGAAATAGTGTGACAGGAGTAAACCTCCCATCGCCCTTTCATAGATATCAAGTAACGGTCGGCGACCGCTCCTTGTCCGCTCGCTGACATGTCCTAACGGTACTATTCATAACGGGCAGCGGTCGTGATGGTTGTCAGCGATCCGTTGACAAGTTTTTCCGTTTCTATCTGTTGGACTGTCTCTAACCTAATCTCACTTTTGTGGAAAATGACATATCTACTTCAAGTAGTCGTTTGACATGTTTTCTATGCATTAAACTGATCGTTGACTACTGAACGACAATATAACAGGTGTTGCTCACATGTCGTTGACCGATCGTGGGAAATAAAAGCAGTTTAAATGTGATTAATGAATATCATACCAAGATCATGAACAATCTTAGTAAACCTTTCTCTACTTAATGGCTTTGTAAAGATGTCAGCTAGTTGATTCTCAGTAGAAATATACTTTAAACCAACTAATTCTTTTTCACAACAATCTCTAAGAAAATGATGTCTAATGTCAATATGTTTGGTACGAGGATGATGCAAAGGATTTTTGGAAATAGAAGATGGCACTTGTATTATCACACATAATTGGTAACGTACCTGTTTTGACGTCATAATCACCAATTTGTTATTTAAGCCATAGGAGTTGGGCACAGCAGCTTGCCGCAACAATGTATTCAGATTCAGTTGTTGAGATCGCACACACTTTATTGTTTCTTTGATCCCCATGCAATTAGACATGATCCAACAAAGAAAGCTGTCCCGGAAGTGATCTTTCTATCGGTGATAGATCCTCCATAGTCTGCATCTGAAAATCCTACAACGTTACAGTTATTGAACTTAGAATAAAAGAGACCAAGATTCATGGTTCCTTTTAAGTAACGTAGGATTCTTTTTACAGCTGCAGGTGACTTTCTCTTGGATCTGCTTGAAACCTGGCACATAAGCAAACGTTATACATGATATCAGGTCTACTAGCAGTTAAATATAGTAGAGAACCAATCATCTCTGTAAGATCGCTGGTCGACCGGTCGGTCACCAGTCATGATATTCATCTTAGTGCCAACTGCCATTGGTGTGTCAAACGTCTTACATCCTTCCATTCCAAATCTCTTCAGCAAGTCTTTTACATACTTTTCTTGGGATATGATGGTCCCTTCATCATTCTGCTTGACTTGAAGTCCTGGAAAGAACTTCAATTCTCCCAGATCACTCATCTCAAATTCCTTTTTCATCAATGCTTCAAACTTTTTGAAATATTTTCATCAGAGACTCCAAAGATTATATCATCAACATATACTTGCACAATTAGGAAATCTCTTTTGTTGTTGTAAACAAATAAAGTTTTGTCTACTTTACCTCTTTTAAAGTGGTTTTCCAATAGATAAGAGGATAGGCAATCATACCATGATCTTGGAGCTTGTTTGAGCCAGTAAAGAGCTTTGTTAAGTTTGAGTACCATGTTTTTTCCTTCTTGTGTCTCAAAACCTGGAGGTTGCTCAACATACACTTCCTTTTTGGCATACCCATTTAGAAAGGCACTCTTGATGTCAAGTTGGAAGAGTTTGATTCCTTTGTGTGCAGCAAATGCAATAAGTAATCTGATAGATTCCATCCTTGCTACTGGAGTGAAGGTTTCTTGGAAGTCTATTCCTTCTTGTTGACGATATCCTTGAGCTACCAGACGAGCCTTGTTCCTAACAACTTCTCCCATTTCATTCAGCTTATTTCTAAAGACCCATTTTGTGTCAAGTACTTGTTGATGAGTAGGGCAAGGCACAAGATGCCAGACTGTTTGCATCTTTCAAACTGGTTTAGTTCTTCTTGCATTGCATTGATCCAGTCTGAGTCTCCAAGAGCTTCCTTGACATTCTTGGGCTCGATGGGTGAGACTGTCGTTGAGAAGGCTAGAAGATCTCGAGTTTGTGCTCTTGTTTGAGTTCCTTTGGATGATATTCTCCAATGGATGATTTTTGTACAAAGCACGAGATTGATGAATGGCTGATGGAGAGAGAGGATCCTCGACATCATTGTTTCCTTTGTCGACCTATTGTTGACATGTCGCTGACCTATCGGAAAGTTTTCTTCAGTTGGTGATTCATCTTTGGGATTATCTACGTGATCTTGATCAGCTAGATTGAATCCAAGTTCTTTATCTTCATCAGATTCCTTGACCTTGTGTACGTTAGCCTCATCAAATATTACGTGCACACTTTCCTCCCCCTTTAGTGTCCTTTTGTTGTATACTTGGTATGCCCGCTTCTTTCAGAGTATCCAAGGAAGATGGCCACGTCACTTCGGGCATCAAACTTCCAAAGAGGACTCTTTTCATTGTTGTGGACATAACATTTGCAACCAAATGTCCTGAAGTGACTTATGTTTGGTTTTCTTCCCTTGATTAACTCATAGGGAGTTTTGTTGAGGATCGGTCGTATGAGCGTTCTGTTTGTGATGTAGCATGCAGTCGCCACCCTTCTGCCCAGAAGACTTGAGGAAGATTGCTTCCCAATAGTATGGCCTGGGCTACCTCTTGTAGTGTTCTATTCCTTCTCAACTACCCCATTCTGTTGGGGTGTTCTTGGTGCTGAATATGTTTGACTAATCCCATGTTGTTTACACATATCCATGAATTGTTGATTCTCAAAGTCTGACCCATGATCAGACCGAAGAGTCTTGATCTTGAGACTTAGTTGTGCTTGGACTTTTCCTGTAAAGGCTTGAAATTTCTCAAAGACTTCGTCTTTGGAAGCAATAAAGAGTGTCCAAACAAGCCGTGAGTAATCATCAACAATTACAAAAACATATCAATTTCCTCCAAAACTTTTAACTCTTATAGGTCCACATAAGTCCATGTGAAGTAATTCAAGTGGTTTGGATGAGCTAACTGAGTTCTTTGATTTAAAAGAAGCCTTGGTCTATTTGCTTCTAACATAAGCATCACAAAGATTGGTCTCAGATTCATTAATCTCAGGAAGACCTCTTACTAACTGTTTCTTGACAAGTTTTCTTAGTAAAGAAGTGCTAACATGCCCTAGTCTTTTGTGCCATAGAGTAGAGTCATCTATTGAAGCAGTCAAGCAAGGAAGATTTGGACTGTCAATATCCTATAAGCTTGTTACATAAACATTTTTCCATCTTCTTCCCTTAAACAACTCTTTACCATTGTTTTGACTTACTATACTACAATGTGTAGGATAGAAGTGAACTGAATTCCCTTTGTCACAAATTTGAGAAACACTAAGCAAGTTGAATTTTAAACCATGAACTAGATTTACACCATCTATGACATAGTCAGATGTAATACCAGCCTTAACTACACCGATGATTTTACCTTTCTTGTTGTGCCCAAAGGAAACAGTTCCTTGGCTTCCTGGTTCGAGTGAGAAGAACTTCTTCTTGTCTCCTGTCATGTGTTTAGAGCACCCACTGTCGATGTACCAGCAGGGGTCCATTCTCACTCGATTCTGCACTTAACACGTTAGTGGTGTGGGGTTAGGGTCCACAGAAAGGTTGGGCCCATTTCCACAATTTAATACTCTCGGATCATTTTTTACTACCCATTTTAGTCCTAGTTTCTTGAGTTGTCAATGCCTCATAAAACTCATTTTATGACAATTGGACTCATAATGACCGGGTTGTCTGCATAAGCTGCAGACATCTCTACGACTGGTCTCTGACTGGCATCCGACCTGTCGTTTGCTTCTCCTCATGGGTGTCTTATAAACAGCATCTATCTTAGAATATTTTTCTTTCATGGTAGCTAGTTCCTTTTCTTTAGTGTTAAGAGCAACAATCAATTCATCGATTTCAGGTTGTTTTTCATACTTCAACTTTTCATGAACGGTGAGAATTTCACTATAATCTCTTTGTAATTTCATGAGTGCCCTCATGAGATTTTCTACCTTTTTATTTGAGGTTTTTCTCAGGTTTTAATTTTCTTCCAAAAGTTCATCGTTTTCAGTTTCTAATGTCTCTAGGTGATCGACTAATATAGAGAAAACTTTCTAAGTCCTAGAAGTTCAGCCTTTTGAATTCTCCTTTTAAGTTTAGAATAGTTTACCTTATGTTGTTCTTCTTCTCCTCCCGATTCTGAGACATCATTGTCTTGTGCCATCAAGCACACATCTTCAAGGCATAGGTGAGCCTTCTCCTCTTCTGAGGTGTCGCTGTCTGAGGTTTGATTGTCATCACTTTGTTCAGAATATCCCCATACGGCAACGAAGGCTTCCTTCTTTGGTCCTTTGTTGAATGATCATCGGACAGGCTTCTTGACCCTGTCGTTGTCCTCTCGTGATCGTTGAGGGCAGTCTAAGATGTGATGCCGTGTTTTGAACACCCAAAGCACTTGTCATTGCTTTTCTTATGATCATCCGACTCCTTGGACTCCTTGCCTTTCCTCATTTTATTTCTTATGAACTTTCGAACATACCTCTAGCATAGAGGACCATTTCATCATTGTCATCTCCTGACTCGGACAATTCATTTTCAGCTACTTGAAGGGCTATGCCTTTCCCTCTATCTCTTGATGAGCTTTCCGAGTTTCTGTGTTTAATTTTAACTCAAAAGCCATTAGAGATCCTAGCATGTCTGCCAAAGACATCTTAGAGAGATCATGCACTTCTTGCATGGCATTGACTTTGCTATCAAAGGAGGCAGGAAGAGATCTGAGGAACTTCCGTATTTGATCCTCATTTGAGATAGTCCTTCCAAGCACCTACATTTCGTTGATCAGCTTAGTGAACCTTGTATGCATTTCAGAAATACTTTCCTTCTCTTCCTTTTTTAATAGCTCCCAGTGAGTGAGTAGCAACTCAATGCAAGTTTTTTTGATCTCATCATTCCCTTCATAGGTGACCTCAAGAGTTTTCCAAATCTCCTGGGCCGTTTTAGCTAAAGCAATCTTCGAGTATTACTCAGTTAGTAGTGCACAATGAAGTATTCTTATAGCTCGAGTGTTAAAATATCAGCTTCTTGATTTGATTATTCGTCATGCTGCCAATAGATATGTCTTATCCTTGAGGATTCTGGAAGGCGTACTCTCCATGTGTTATCACCCTCCACATTCTTGGATCGTCAGACATGATATGAAACTCCATCTTGTTCTTCCAGTGAGTGTAGTTGTCTCCATTGAAGAGTGTTGGTCGATTTGGTGCAAAACCTTCTTCTTCTGCTAGAATGCTTGCATGAGACATCTTGATCGCCTTCCAAAGCAGTTAGATTTCTAGAAGAGATGTGCTCTGATACCATTTGAAACTCGCAAGCGCTCATGATGCGTCCCCGACGTGTCGTGGAAGTATTGTGGACTCTAATAAAACTTGATAGACGAGAGGCAACTATTAAACTGGAAAACACATTTTGATTGAGAATTTACACACACGAAATTCACTCAACCTCCCTTGCCCCACACACGGACTCCCGGAACAGTTTTGACTTTACCCCTAAAGTCGTCAACCCTCTCCTGACTATCGGCCTACGGCTCACCGACCGTTCCCCGATCTGTTGTCCTATCAAATACCCAATGTGATGATACTCTAACCAGTCATCACTAGCTCACCAACTCTCTAGCACTTACACACACTCCTAAGTCTGATTCACACTTGCCTAGATTCTCTCTATCTTTTCTCTCGTACAGGGCTTTATCTTACAAGGAACATTAAGGCACATATTTATACAAGTTAGTTGAGATGCCAACTAACAACCTTGGAGTTGTAGACTCTAAGAGTATAATACTCATTCTTCTACAAATATAATATCCGCACCCTACTGTAGATTTTTGTCCAACTTGATCTAGAGCCACCAGTACACGCGTTGCCTTGTGAATGGGCAAGTTGGCGGCGCGTCTCCCCAAGTGGTCGGTCACCACTTGCACACTTCAACTTGTATGAACTTGTAACCTAGGAGTTGTAGACTCTAAGAGTATAATACTCATTCTTCTACAAATATAATATCCGCACCCTACTGTAGATTTTTGTCCAACTTGATCTAGAGCCACCTGTAGACGCCAAAAATTCTCACCCCATAAAACAAAATCCAATAAATAAAAAAAAGAGAGTCGTTGTCTCAAAATTTTTGACGTGCGTGCTGACATAAGTCCATTGTTTTATTATGTTTTATCAATAAACCGATTTTGTTTATGTATACATACATTTCAAAAAAAAATTCCAACACTATTAACTTTGTTTAGCCAATTTTACATCCGACTCATTCTATTTATTATTTCTTCCACATCACCCCTTTACACCTGTCAGAATTAGCTTGTAAAACATTTCTTGCTTTTATAACGCAGGGATATGTAGTAGTCTAGTGACTGAGTTGTTGTGTTGTAGCTGACATGGTGGATTACAACTGACCACTTCCACTTTCATTGGGCTGCGGTCTTCCTTACGTGACCCAATTTGGCCACTAGTCCAGCCCGACGAACATACACCATTCTCTCATTGTCGTCTTTATAAGCAAGCAAGAAACCCTAATCCCGAGGTGGTAACAATGGACATACCACCAAAAACTGTAGCCGCATTTCCCAATTCCAGTCCTCATTCTTCCGATGATCATCTTTCCTTTTCTTTCTAAAACACAAAACATCAAACAGAGGACGGCTTTCATTTTCGATGGAACGACTACCCTTACTCTTTCTTCTTCCCTGTGTTTCTTCTTCCCGATCAATTTTCAACCAGTTTTCTACCTAAAAAAAAACTCAAATGGAAGACCTAACTCTTCTACTGCTTCACTCCAAGCCGTCATCTCTTTCTTCCCACAAGCTTTAAAAAAAAACCAACGAAATCGTCAGAACAAGAATATTTCATTCCCAGCGATTCTCGGTACTCCCATCTCCTCCGATAGCTAACAAAAAAAATCACTCGGAGCACCCAAGCATTTTGCTCCCGTCAATCACGCCGCAATAGACAAATTCGAAACCCAGCACCTCCTTCCTTCTTCACGGTGTTTTGCAACCTAACTGGCGAACAAAGAGGATTAAGCTCTTTGGACTTCCCTTCCCTGCTCACGGTAATTTGCAGCATACCTGGCGAACAAGGAACAAACGGGCTCTGCCCTCTCTTCATTCCATCAACTGAGGTTGGCGAACCAGGAATATATGCCCTACCGCCCCTTTCATTCTCGTCACAAATGGCGAACAAAGAACAGAGCTCCATCAATCGAACCTTCAAGCTGGAAACAAGAACGCAAGCGCAACCGACTCCAGCACCCACGAACGCCGCTACATCTTCGATCTTCATCACCTCCCGTCACCGTCCTGCTTCCATCTTCATCTCTGGCTGTCATCTTCACCATTGATCCCTCTATTCCTCATCCCAGGAACGGTTTCCATTCGAACATGGCTGCTAGTCACCCTCTCTAACTCGAAATCTTCAATCGGCCGCTAAAGAAATCCCGGTCCTTCGTGACTTGTTCACCAGAGGAATCCAACTCTGTCATTTTCTGATTCTGTCCTCATTTCACTCTTTTTACTGTCGTTTATGTGCTACGTTGTTGATTTCGCAGGCCAACCCTAACTTGGGTCAGTTCTGCTTTGCGGCATCTTGGGTGCTATAATTTTGACCTAACCGATTGATAGTTTAGGGCCTAGATGAGCATGGACTAAAGCGCTACATGGGTCAGTGGTAATCCCTGAGCAACAACAACCAGAGGCTTGACAAGTGCGGAGGCAGATTAAGGTTCTTCCAGAGTTGTTTGCGGGAGACAATGCTACCTTCATCTGGGTATTGAAATCTTCAGCAGAATAACTTAGATGCGTTTCGGTAAATCAGTAAATGTGTCTAATGATGTTGTTTAGTCCGTGTGACATTGTCGATTGAGTATGCTCTTATTTTTTCTGATTCGAGAGCAAGCATGCCAATGTGTGAATGTTATTTTTCTGTAGCTCTTAGCTTTGGGGTGTTGGTCGGCCTGTACAGCATTGCTGTTAAATATGATTCCGATTTCATGACTTTGGAGTTGCTTACCTTGCGTGAATGATGATTGCTGGTCTATCTGTCCTGCACTTTGTTTGTTGAATGAACTCCGATTGTCAATTTATTTCTCTGGTGTTGGCTAGCAACTATAGTCTTGGGTCCTATGATATTCCAGCTGGCAAGGGTTTAATTTTGTCGTGTGTTGACCGAAAGGAAAAAGAAAGAGGGCCGAATCGGAAGTGAATAACCGGCGATTGAATTTGAATAGAGTGGTAGAAAAGTGAAACTCAATCGGCTGTTGTATTTTGGTAGTGTAAACAGTTTTGTTATTTTCTTCCTTTTGTTAGTTCGCAAAATCTCCACCCGCATAATAAAGCATTTTTTAGCAATTTTGAAGTTAGGTATAGAACTTGTATTCGGATCAATACCTAGTTCCACATGCGTAAAGAATAGGAAATCAGACGAGAACTTTAAGGTTTTATTTCCGTGTTTATATGCTTGTCTTCAGCTTTATGTTGTGCTATATATCTACATTACATGTCATAGATTAGCTTGGCAATTGTTGGACCTAGTCCAATATAGAGGCCCAATACCTAGGAAGCCCTAGTTAGCCCATAGGCCACCCCTTTGTAGATAAGCCTTAGGTTTGGGGTATCCTCAATGCATACGGGTCCTAGACACGGTCCATGTGAGGAATACCCGTTTTCCTCAAAACTTTTCAAATCATCCCATGTCAGAATAAAATGCACAATCAACATTCCAATTCTAAAAAAAAAATCATCAAATTTCATTTCAAAAATCAATCAATTTCAAAATCTAAACATCAATTCACTTCAAATGCTAAATAAAGCCCAATTCGAGGCTCATTCCAAAGCCCAATTTGAGGCCCATTCCAAAGCCCAATTCGAGGCCCATTTTAAAGCCCAATTCGAGGCCTATTCCAAAGCCCAATTCGAGGCTCATTCCAAAGCCCAATTCGAGGCTCATTCCAAAGCCCAATTCGAGGCCCATTCCAAAGCCCAATTTGAGGCCCATTTCAAAGCCCAATTCGAGGCCTATTCCAAAGCCCAATTCGAGGCTCATTCCAAAGCCCAATTCGAGGCCTATTCCAAAGCCAATTCGAGGCTCATTCCAAAGCCCAATTTGAGGCTCATTCCAAAGCCTAATTTGAGGCCAATCCCAAAGCCCAATTTGAGGCCCATTCTAAAGCCCATTTCGAGGCCCAAAAGCCCAACCAAGGCCTAATGCAGCCCAAACCTTGACCAAGGCCCAATCCGGTCAAACTTTGACCCGGTCCAATCATGACCAACCCGAACTTTGACTTGGTAGTCCAACTTTGACCAATCTGAACTTTGACTTTGACCCCTACTTTGACTCGCCTACCTTTGACCTTGGCCCGAACCTTTGACCTTGACCCGACGTTACCAACCTCAATTTTGACCCACCCGATTTTTTCAACCCCAACCCAAATTCAATTTCCAATTCCATTCCAATTCAATTCAAATCCAAATTCAATTCAAATTCAAATTCAATTCAATTCCAAACTCATTCAATTCCAATTCAATTCAATATTCATCAACCCCGATTCAACTTCGATCTCAATTCAATTTCAATTCCATTCCATTTCTTCTACACTCTAAATGTCCTCACAGACCTGAGTGTCTCACAGACTTTGTCATCCCAATGATTCGAATGTCTCACAGACCCGAGCATCTTATAGACCGAGCGTCTCACAGATCCGAGCGTCTCATAGACTTCGACATCTCAAGGTTTCAAGTTTCTCATAGACCTGAGCGTCTCATAGACTTTGATATCTCATTCTTTCATCATTTGAATATTCTAAATGTCTCATAAACCCAAGCGTCTCATAGACTAGCATCCTAAACTCGAAACTTCTCGAAATCTCAAACACCTCAAATATCTTCAAACTCCACAACATCAAAACTTCCGAAACCCCCAAACCTGAACTACGTAAGGTCTGATCTCAACATGGAGTTGAGTACGTAGCAGCCCACATAGGGTGCGACCCCATTCCAATCCAAAAACCCTTTTCCCAACTCTAAGGTGTTATTCATATCTGTCAAACATTCAAATCCCCTCTGACTCCTACAAACCCTCGACTTCTTCAAACTCTCGACCCCGGACTTTCCCAATCTTCATTCTATACTCATCTGAACTCCCCAATTCCCTCTTCTAGGCGTTGGCATGGCAGAAAAGCTCGCCTCATCCATTCTCTCTTCTCATCCTAATCCTATCCTTGGCTCTTAAATGAATCTCTCTAAAAGGTTTTGAAAGAAGGCAATCCCGACAATTGGAGACCGAGGTTTCCTCGGGCACCAATCCAATGTCGTGGTCGTTGCCACTTCTAAGGGGTGTAACCCAGTGCGAACCCACATAGAATCTCTGGTATGATCAGATAAGTCCTATCCATAGGCAACAATCTCAGAGACAATTAACGGTTCTTAGAACCCAATCCTCCTTCCTCGTTATCATAGGTCAAACTAGTGGCGACTCTAGTCAATTTCTGCCCTTAGGGCATAAGTCCGCGTGGAGCCCATCGAGAGTGGGTGTAGTGCACACTTGCATTCCCCCTTTATGCTTTCTGGGAAAGACGACGATTTAGTAGGTATTTGAGGGATGCCAGAATAACGGGTTTTCACCCTCCACAGAATGGCAATTTTTAGGATCTAGGCTTTTCAATCAAGAACCATATTTAGATAGACCCCCCTCATACCGAAAAATCACCCCCACAGAATGGCGACTCTGCTGGGGAAAACTTGAGTAAGTTTTTCTCAAACTCAAGGAAGACTGAACTCCATTCAAATTGTCAGGATTCCCTAACTTCTTTCAAAACCTCCAAGAGATTCATTCTAACGCCGCTAGGACTACTCTACTCCACACTTAGAGTGTGCGCTGAGAGGATAGTTAGGATGAGAGTCCAGAGTTCGAGATTGGCCTTGAGTGCCATATGTGTGCTTTACCATTTGCATGCTTCACTTTTTGTGTTTATTGTTGTGTGTTTACTGTCTTATGTTTACTGCCTTCATGCATGACATAATATTTATTGCTTATTTATTGCTTTTGTAAATGGGGCCTTCCTAGAAGGAGTCAACCCATTGTTGCATCGGGTAGCATAGGACATGCATTCCTTTGTGTCACCCGATTTGTCCACGTCACGGGATCCCAACCGGTCCACGTTGATTCCCCATAAGTTGGGTCCTTCCTAGAAGGAGTTAACCCACGAGGTAACATGGTCCAAGACCTACGCCTTGAAGCTCATGATCCAAACATATCCTCCATTACCCGAGTCAGTCTAAGCCAGCATATAGTGAGCCATGAGCCTTCAGTGTCCAGCTGCCTGGTCTAGTGTCTAGGACGGGTTTTATGGGTAGTCACCCCTTGTATGCCGCCTGTCTGACCACCCTCTGCCCTTACCCTGAAGATTGCATGGGCTCAGTTCTCCATGATTCCTCTGCACCACGGGTGTCTTTAAAGCCCAATGTCGCGCTACAAATTCATAGCGGATCCCGTATTTACGGATACCCATACATGACAAAGCGTAGTCAGCGAATAATTTGGACTTTAGACACACCTATCGTGCAGACGAGGGGAGACCCGTTCCCATGCAGTACTTCCCCAAGTTTCCTAAAAGTGAGTATTTGTGATAATCCCCGGTCGTGGCTCGTGTGACTGTATCACTTCGGGTATCCTGACCTTTCGAACTTAAGCACTCCCGGACTTTCTTGATGACGTGCCCCACAAGGCATAACAGAGATAAATCCTGAGAGATGAACAGTGAAGAACGACGGTTCCCCCGGTGGTATGGAAGCATTGATTGACCTGGAAGGTGATTATCCCAATCATCACACTCAGCTCCACATAAAATTAGCCACGATTTTTATTTTGCGCTTACATCTGTGTGATCACGTTTCAAAAATGAGCAAAAATTTGAAAATGAATCAGTTTGAACACTCTAATGAAATCTCTTCAATGTCGTTCATCTCGAATGATTTCCAAAAAAAAATAATGATTTTCAAAATGTTATATCCAAAACAGTTTTCAAAATCGATTTCAATCAAAGTCTTCCAGAAAATAAACTTTGTCAAATAGTTTGCAAAGACCAGATTTCAAAAATCTACTGTTTACAATGATTTTTAAACACTACTTCTCACAAATGTTATTTCAAAAACTATTTTCAAAAACAGATTTCAAAAGCCTACTTTCTACAAACGAATTTCAAACAACATTTTTCACCAACATTGCTTCAAAATAGTTTTTGAAAACAGTTTTCAAAGTTTATTTTCACAAACATATTTCAAAAATAAATGATTTAGTCCCCATGTTGCGACCCGCTATTTTTGAAGTTCAACCCACCTTCAAGAGCAGCGATCATTACCGTGGAGCGTACTAGTCATTTGTGTTTCACATAAGTGGTGGATTTTCACAAAGAACTTGTGCTCGATCATTCACCTTTCCTTTCTCAAAAAACGCCCCTTATTTCCCTCGTCGGAGCAGATGGAGCGCATGAAGATCAACAACTGCATTCTGAACCGAAAATCAGAGGTGCACCAACCCGAGTCGAGTGACATGAAGACCAGCAACGATTGTTCGAGATCAAATTTTTTGAGAGTCAGAAGAACACCAACCGGTTTTGTTTGATCACAATACCGCTTCGCTGCAAGAGCCAGAAGATGAGCGAGTAGCCGGTCAAGATCCCGAAGACGAACGAGTGGCCAATCAGAAGCCCAACATGAATGAGCTGCCAGTCAGAAGCTCAAAGACAAAGCAGAAGAATTCGGGAGAAGTTTTTATACTCAAACTCCCCCATTTAATTTCTTTTAGAATTGATGTATAGGTTTTCCCCTAGCATTCTTTTCTCTCTTGTCAATTTCTGAATAGACTGGTATAGGTTGTACATTCCCTTTGAATTTATTTAGGTCAATGTGTATAGGGTTCCCCACTCCCTATTTTATTTGTGAATAACCGAGCGTCAAAATTCATATTGAGAAAATCCACCACTTCGAAAACACGTGTTTTCAAAACTATTTTCTTTTAGCACATACGACTTACTTCTTCCCATTTTTGGTCACTTCATATTCATTAGTCATGCATGAATCACACCCATCTCAGAAAAATTGCATAATCACATGTTGCATTCCCAACTCACCGCACACAAGCATTCACCTCATTTTGTTTAAAAAAGCATACTGACATTCACATTTGTCATATTCTTTTTTTCTATTATAACGGTTGTGTTTGCAGGTGATCAACCATATGTACCCACGAGTGAAAGCGTGACCCTCGAAGCAATAACAAGAAATACTAGGGATTCAAGCATCTTCCCATTCGACATGCCATGTATATAGACACCACCAACAACAAGAGAGCATATACCAATAAATCATACATCCAAAAATCATATTCCAAAAAAAAATTCCCGAAAATGCGTACATCCGAAAATCCAGAAAAAATGCATACATTCAAAAATCCAAAAAATCATATATCCAAAAAATCCCAAAAATGCAGTCACTGTCATGTCGCGGGACCACCATGCGGGAGTGGTCACTCCCTAAAAAAGTCTCAAAACTCCAGAAGCCAATCATCAACCGAATATCTTTCTGACACAACCCTCTCTCACACATCACACCTAACAACTTCTCTCACATAGACCATCTTCGGGGCTTACAATGACGGGATGAGCTTCATAGACCATCAACTGGAAAAACTTAGCGAGACTAGCCATAACCTTACCACTCATGCATTGCATCAAAAAAAAAAACACTCAGTCAACCATCTTCATTCATCATTTTCAGCATTTCATGCATCCTATACATAGTAATTCCATATTACCACATATATGCATTGTAGACAATTGCATTTGCATATCGAAACGATGTCTTCGGTGAAAAGCTTGATTGATTGTTTGAACATAGTGTTTGAATCACTAAACTCTTGACCGTCATCGAACTCAAGGGTCCAATCAAAATCAGCACCACAAACCAAAGTGAGTAGTGTGCAAAGAGCGGTATTTCCTTCGAATTTCAAATGAGTGTTTTGGACAATCCATTGAGTGATGAGGGAAGGTAAAGAGTTCCAATTGAGGTAAAACCACGAGCGACATGTGCATTCCTTCAGCACATGGAGAGGCACAAATCATAGTGAGAGCAATGTCGATAAACATGATACGAACTGTGATTCATGCAAAGATTTGAGAAGAGTAAGAAAACAATCATTGAATAAAGAGAATGACAAGGCACTTAGGATCAAAATCCCACAATACCAAAAAGCTTTGACTGCCCTGTAATAATCCCTTAGTGGACCCACTAGACCTTTCACGATTAAACCTTTTTCTGTGAACTCCACACATGCCAACCCACGTACTATACTTACTTGCCCTTGCAATAGAGGATCTCAAAAGGAGCCGGAGCCATGGTCTCTCACCCACCATCTTCACAAAACCAACAAATGAATGCTTGAAGAAATCAGTGAGTCAATGCAACTCAAAGCCAAACAACAAAAAAGAACACCGAAAAGTTCAGGAGATCGATGAGTCAATGCAACTCCAAGCTGAAAGTGAAATACCCCTAAAATTTTAGAAAGCGAATATTATAAAGTTTACGGATATATGACATAAATTGCAAGTATATTACATGGTTTATAAGTACGTTTTATTATTTACACGTATATTATAAAGTTACAAATATATTATAGATTGCAAGTATATTATGTAGTTTACGAGTATATATTATTTATGAGCATATTATATAGTATTTAATGAAGATAATTCGTTTTAATTAAATTAACCCGTTTTTAAAGTATAAATTAGTTGTGATTTTTAATGTCGTAAAAAAAAATAATAATCGTAATTTTCTGGTTAATTTGGTAAATTTATTTATTAAAAACGAAGTTACGATAATAACGTTATGATTTAAACGATACCATTGATTTACTATATTAAATGAGTCAGTTTAATTGATCAGTTATATTCTTTGGTGTTCTTCGTACTATGTAAAGAATAATTCTAACTTTTAGTATTTCCCTATTTTATTTATTAAACAACGTGTAACCTTCCACTTTTCCTAGCCTTTGGTTTCCAATAATTTATCCCACTGATTTGATTTATTATAACAAGTTCACATTCCATATTCCTTCAGTTTCCCTCTACCGCTTTTAATCCCTGACACGCTACTCCTTTTTGTCTGCCAACAAATCCCTCTCTGTATATGTCAACTCTCTCATCTCCTCGGCTGGACAGAAAGAGAAAATTTTCCTGTGCTCCCATCTGGCTCTCGACCGTACTCATAAACAAAAGGTTAATTTTTTGTATGTTCAATGCTCTGTCAGTATCTGTTCTTTCTCTTCCCTCTTCGCTGCACTGACTCGATTGATGCAGGAAGCAACAGAAAAAAAAAAATTAGAAGACTAGCCTCTCTTGTTTCCGGTTTGCGTACTCGAACAAAAAAAAGAAATCACTCATCCTCGCTACTTTATTGGCCGAAGCACAAAAATATCTCTACACTAGCCTCTCTGCTATCTACAGAACTGCACTCCCCATTCTCTCTTTCTCGGGTACACACAGATATATATAGATATAATCATTTTTTTTCTCTCTCCCTCACGTAAATCCAAAAGCAAAAGAAAAGAAAGTAAAAAAAAAAATCTCTGCACTCACATACTGTCATCCCTTCCCTCTCTATTATCTATTTCACGTATAAAAAAAGAAGAAGCCCCCTCTCCTCTCCTCACTCACTCAGGCGTACAGAGAGAACCCTCACAAAAAAAAATAAAAACAAAAACAAAAAAAAACCAAACTCTCAGTCAATTCACACGCACAGAGGAGTATATCCCAACTCACGCACTGCACCATTTCAAATTGGTTTGATGATGTCAGTGATGACATCATCCGCTGAAGTCAGTGATGATGTCATCAAACCGGTTTATTATTTTTTTTTCAGCACTATTCTACTACTCACTATTTATGTAAATAAAATAACTGTTCTTAGTAGTACCTTAATATGCTACTTTTACATATGTTCATAATTTATATAAATATGTTTTATTAATAGTTTATTTAAAATTTGATTTAGAGTGTTCGGGTATTTAACAAATACCCGTTATTATTTTAGGCTCCGAATTTGGGAGCGAGGAGCAGTAGTTGAGGTCGTGTTTGGTTGTGCGGATCGTTTCTAGATTCCAGGTAAGTTACCGTGTTCACTAAACTTGTATTAACTGCGTAAAATAAATCTTTTTGTAATGGTTGTGATTTTTATCTGTGAGATTATTATTTTTGGGAATGAATTGTTTATGATAATGATTATTAGAAATATTTGAGTGCGCAGTTCTTTATGATGATTAATTGGATATTATTTTTAGAGGAAAGAGATGAGGAAATGTTAATGATATGATTATGTGAGGTTGCAATTATTTAGTCATGATTATTGTGGCATGATTGAATTTTGGTGGTATATGTGGATTTTAATTATAAGTTGGATGATAACAATGAATAAAGAAACTGTAAGAAAATTATACCATGGTACATGTGGGCCGTATTAGGACACATGGATTAAGTGATAGATGCGGGCCGCATTAGGACGCATAAGTTGAGATACTGTGGGCCGCATTAGGACAAGTTAGCCCTAGATCTACTCCGTAGTCCTTTGAACTATTGGGGGGTGTGCACACTTAAGGATTTAGTGGCGAGGTTGGATTCCCGGCTGCGTGTTGGGGTCCGGGTTACAGCTGCGTGTTGTACCCAAGAGTGAGAGATGTTGTTTTGTCCTGGCTGCGCGTTGGGACAAGGAAGATAATTTAATTAATCTGGATATATATTATTGAGTTATTAATGAAGCATATGTGAATTATCTCTTTTTACAAAGTTTCCTTTATGGTTATGTGATGACATGGTCAAGATGATTGGTATGTTGATGCATTGCTATACTATTAAATTGTTTTCAAAGAGAAAATGATTTTTACATAGTGAAGTGGTAGCTTACTCAGTTTCTCTGACTTTATCGTGGCTCTTTGTTTGCTTGTTTGGTTTTTCTGCCACAGGTCCTCATAGAGTTTAAGGGATGGGACGACGACATCGCTAGACTAAGTACTTATGAATAATTTTGTCTAAACTTTGAGTTAAATTTTGGTATAAACTTTGAGAGACTCTTTTGTTACAGACTATTATGACTTTATCGGATTTATTTTACCAATAATGAAGGTTTAGATTATTTAAGTATTAGTTAAAGCCTTAGCACTCGTTAGCTGCGAGTGTGGATAATACCTCGGATTTAGGGTTTATTTCTGCTGCGTATTAATACCCAACCTATATTGCTAAATAATTAACTTAATAAAACGTTAGAAAATCCGGGGTGTTACAAAGTGGTATCAGAGCAAAACCGACTAGAAAATAGGTTAAGGAAGATTAAAAATGGAGTATTGGTCTTAGGTTTAAAAATTGGACAAGCCGTCTTATGGGGGGAATTACTATTTGATGTTTTCTTTGTGTTTTATGTTTTTATATATATATTGTATGTGTTGTGATTGAATCTTTTATGCTTGAGGTATTGAAGTATTGAATGAGATATATGTTGCCACGAAGGAATAAGTGATGATTATGATATGAGTATAAGTTCATTGACGAATGTGTTGACAGCCTGTGAGTTGTTATGAATTTTGTGATTTAGAGAACTTCTTATGTTGAAGAATTTACGATGAATGATAGATGATTAGAACTCCTTGGTGAGTTATATTGCCTTGGTAATTATAGGAATTTTATCTGAATAAATTATAGTCCTATGGTTGGGAACTCAGGTGTGGGTTCTAGCAATTCAAAACCTTATCGAGTAGCCCCTCACCTTTACTACACCAGGAGGAGAGCTAGACAAATCAGAATGGGCGCGAATCAAACTCCCGAGCAACAGATTGCCGAGATGCGTCAGATGATGATGACTTTGGGGAATCTGGTTCAGGCCCAGACTCAGGCCCAAGTCCAAGCTCAAGCCCAAGCTCAAGCCCAAGCCCAAGCCCAGGCGCAGAGTGAAGCACAACGCCTTGAGATGAGCTATGCAAAGCAGGTGGCTAATCTGAATCCTAGCCACTACAAAGGTGAAGAAGACCCAGTGATCTTGGAGGAATGGCTTGATGAGATGGAGCGAGTTTTGGACACAGTGCATTGCCCAGCTGATCGAAGGGTGACTTGTGCTGTATTTTACTTGAAGAGTGAAGCAGCCAGATGGTGGACCACCGAGAAAGATGCCTTACTTGCCACTCCTAACTTCAACTGGGAGGCCCTGAAGAATGCTCTGCAGAGGCGCTTTTACCCTGCCCATGTTAAGAGTGAGAAGAAGAAGGAGTTCCTTAATTTGAAGCAGCTGTCGATGACCGTGCCAGAGTACTACTCCAAGTTCGTGGAGCTCTCCAGATTTGCTCAGAACCTTGTCCCAGATGAGGAAGCTAAAGTGGAGAAGTTCATTGGAGGTCTGAATTGGAACCTCCAGATGGTGATGCAAGCTGTCGATGTCACCACTCTCCATGATGCATATGTGAAGGCTGCCAAGATGCACAAGGTGGCCATTACCCAGAAGGAGGTGAATGAGCGGAACAAGAGGAAGGGTGAGCCCTCAAGTGTGGGGAAGACTATGAATCAGGGAGGTGACAAGAAATTCAAGCCCAACAATTATCAGAATTCGGGTGGTTACCAAGGGGGCAAGAACTTCAACCAGAACCAGGGTCAGAATCAGGGAGGAAATCCCATTTGCAAGAAGTGTAACAAGGCTAGCCACCCAAGAACTGATTGCAGAGGGAACGTGTGGAAGTGCTTTGACTGTGGCAAGCTAGGCCACAGGGCTTTTCAGTGCTACAAGAATACTAAGGGAGGTGCCCAGCAGAAGGGGAATGGAGGTTATAATTCTGGAGGTAGTCAAAGCAACCATGGAGGGACCAATCAGAAGAATGACCAGACCATTGGAGGTAGTGGATCAGGAGGAGGAGCCAACAACAACTATGTGAAGCCAGGGCGCCTGAATGTGATGAGCCGGCTGAGGCTGAAGCTTTAGGCAACGTGATCACTGGTACTTTTCTAATTCATAATACTCCTGCACGTGTTCTATTTGATACGGGAGCATCGTACTCTTTTGTGGCTACTTCTTTTCTCAAGAAGCTGAATTTAGTAGCTAGCACTGCAATTTCTGTGACTGTTTCTATTCCGTCCGGGATAATGATCCATTGCTCTAAGTTGCTTGAGAATATGAAACTTACTATTAAGGGAGTTGAGTTTGAGGCTAATTTGATTCAGTTTGACCTCATGGAGTTTGATATTATTTTGGGGATGGATTGGCTACAAAGATATAGAGGTGACATTAAGTGCTATGAGCAGAAAGTGGTTCTGAAGGGTCCTAAGGGTCAAAGGGTATCATATAGCAGTGTTGAGAAGAAAGTTGGGATTAAGGTAGTCTCTGCCATGTCTATCTTGTCTGAAATCCGGAAGGGCCATGCGGCTTATCTCTGCAATGTTCAAGATAAGAGCAAGGAAGATGTTCCAATTTCTGAAATCCAGGTGGTGAATGAGTATCCCGATGTGTTTCCTGACGAAATTCCTGGCATGCCACCGAACAGGGAAGTTGAATTCAGCATCGATCTAGTGCCTGGTACTGGACCAATCTCTAAAGCACCCTACAGGATGGCGCCCGCGGAGATGAAAGAGTTGAAAGCTCAATTGGAGGAACTTTTAGACAAGGGGTACATCCGCCCGAGTGTATCACCTTGGGGAGCACCAGTCCTTTTCGTGAAGAAGAAGGATGGAAGCTTGAGGCTTTGTATTGATTATCGAGAGCTAAACGGGTGACTGTGAAGAATAAGTATCCACTCCCGAGGATAGATGACTTGTTTGACCAGTTACGGGGAGCCGGAGTTTTCTCAAAGATTGACCTGAGATCGGGGTATCACCAGATGAGGATCGCGGAGAAAGACATCCCAAAGACTGCTTTTAGAACTCGGTATGGGCACTTCGAATTTACTGTAATGCCTTTCGGATTAACTAACGCTCCTGCAGTCTTTATGGATTTGATGAATAGGATATTTGGTCCTTACTTGGATCAGTTTGTTGTGGTCTTCATTGATGACATCCTCGTATACTCTAAGACCGTTGAAGAGCATGAAGAACATTTGAGGAAGATTTTACAGATCTTAAGGGATAACCAGTTGTATGCAAAATTGTCCAAATGCGAGTTTTGGTTGGACAAAGTTTCTTTCTTAGGCCATGTGGTGACCAGTGAAGGAATTTCTGTAGATCCTGCGAAGGTGCAAGCTGTGAAGGACTGGCCCAGAACCGACCATGTGACTTGAGATTCGAAGCTTCCTCGGTTGGCAGGATATTACAGGAGGTTCGTGAAGGACTTCTCGAAGATTGCCAGGCCTCTCACTAACTTGATGAAGAAGGTGATTAAATTTCAGTGGAGTGATGAATGCGAAAAGGCGTTCCAAACCCTGAAGGAAAGATTGACTACCGCCGGTTCTGACTCTGCCGTCCGGTACAGAAGGGTTTGATGTTTACAGTGATGCTTCGAAATTTGGGCTCGCTGTGTACTAATGCAGAATGGGAAGGTGATAGCTTATGCCTCAAGGCAGTTGAAGGAGTATGAGACAAGATACCCCACGCATGACCTGGAGCTGGCGGCGGTGGTGTTTGCCTTGAAAATTTGGAGGCATTACTTGTATGGGGTTACTTGCAGAATCTACACTGACCACAAGAGTCTGAAGTACATCTTCACTCAGAAGGAGCTTAATATGAGGCAAAGAAGATGGTTGGAGCTGATAAAAGATTATGATTGGAGATTCAGTACCATGAGGGAAAGGCGAATGTGGTTGCTGATGCTCTTAGCAGAAAGAAGAGTCACTCAGTGAATGCTATCCGAATCCTTCCAGATGAATTAGCCCGTGAGATTCGAGACATGGGCTTAGAGATGATGGAGCCTGGGGAGTCGAAGCTGAAATTCAGATGTATAGTATCGTGGCCACGTCAGATACTCAGGCTGAGATCATTAAGAATCGGATGGAGATGTGAAACTTGATCGAATTAAAGGAAAGATGCGTGAGGGTCAGGCACGGGATTTTATGATCCATGATGATGGTGGTCTTAGATTCAAGGGGAGGTTGTGTGTGCCTCACAAGTGTGGTGACCTGAAGGAGAAGCTAATGAAGGAAGCCCATAACACTCCGTATTCCATCCATCCGGGAGGAGATAAGTTGTACAAGGACCTTAAGAAGCACTTTTGGTGGCCCAAAATGAAGAAAGAGGTAGCTGAGTTTGTGGCTAAGTGTCTCACATGCCAAAGGTAAAGTTTGAGCACAAGCGAATGGGAGGTTTAGTTCAGCCACTGGAGATTCCAGGGTGGAAGTGGGACTCCATCTCTATGGATTTTTATTGTAGGTCTCCCTCAGACTAAAGGTGGGATGAACCAGATATGGGTCGTTGTGGATAGACTCACCAAAGCTGCTCATTTCATTGCTATGAAGGATACTTGGTCTATGGAGCAGCTAGTGGATGCTTATATTAAAAATGTTGTGAGAACCACGGTGTTCCTCGTACCATAGTCTCAGACAGAGACTCTAGATTCTTGTCCCGGTTTTGGCAGCAATTTCAGAAGGCCATGGGATCAAAGCTAAATTTGAGCACTGCATATCATCCAGCCACAGACGGGCAAACCGAGAGGACTATCCAAACTTTGGAGGACATGTTACGAGCTTGTATCATGGATTTCCAGGGCTCTTGGGTTGATAAGTTGCATCTCATTGAATTCTCTTACAATAACAGTTATCACTCCAGCATTAAGATGGCTCCATTTGAGGCTCTTTATGGCAGGAAATGCAGAACCCCTCTGTGTTGGAACGATATTAGTGAGACCATTGTTCTTGGTCCTCAGCTGATCGAGGAAACGATGAACCAAGTCAGGATGATCCAACAAAGGATGAAAGCAGCTCAAGATAGGCAAAAGTCCTATGCTGATTTGAAGAGGAGGCCTTTGACGTTTGAGGTAGGAGAGAAAGTGTTCCTGAAGGTATCTCCTACGAAGGGAGTTATGAGGTTTGGAAGGAAAGGGAAGCTTAGCCCGAAGTTTATTGGTCCTATGAGATCTTGGACAAGGTTGTTGTCTGGCGTACAGGTTGGCGTTGCCTTTGGAGCTAGAGAAGGTCCACAATGTGTTCCACGTTTCACAACTAAAGAAGTACGTGCCGGACCCGTCCCATGTTCTTCAACCAGAAGTGGTGGAGATGGACCCGGACCTAACTTACGAGGAGTATCCCGTCAAGATTTTGGATACCAAGACTCGGGAGACTCGATCCAAGACCACGGAGATGGTCAAAGTGCTTTGGTCAAACCATGGTGTAGAGGAAGCTACATGGGAGACCAAGGAAGAGATGAACAAGAAGTACCCTCATCTCTTTAAGTCAGGTATGAGTTAAATGTCTAGTTAATTACGAGACGTAATATTCTTTAAGGGGGGTAGACTGCGATACCCAAATCATTATGGTTATTAAATTATTGCGGTTAGTGATATGTTGAACACCTTAGCATAAGTTAGCTAGAAGCGATTAGTTGATTATTAAGACAATGGTTAGTAGTGTGAGTTCGAGCTTCGAGGACGAAGCTTTATTTTAAGGGGGAATGATGAAATACCCCTAAAATTTTAGAAAGCGAATATTATAAAGTTTACGGATATATGACATAAATTGCAAGTATATTACATGGTTTATAAGTACGTTTTATTATTTACACGTATATTATAAAGTTACAATATATTATATAGATTGCAAGTATATTATGTAGTTTACGAGTATATATTATTTATGAGCATATTATATAGTATTTAATGAAGATAATTCGTTTTAATTAAATTAACCCGTTTTTAAAGTATAAATTAGTTGTGATTTTTAATGTCGTAAAAAAAATAATAATCGTAATTTTCTGGTTAATTTGGTTAATTTTATTTATAAAAACGAGTTACGATAATAACGTTATGATTTAAACGATACCATTGATTTTACTATATTAAATGAGTCAGTTTAATTGATCAGTTATATTCTTTGGTGTTCTTCGTACTATGTAAAGAATAATTCTAACTTTTAGTATTTCCCTATTTTATTTATTAAACAACGTGTAACCTTCCACTTTTCCTAGCCTTTGGTTTCCAATAATTTATCCCACTGATTTGATTTATTATAACAAGTTCACATTCCATATTCCTTCAGTTTCCTCTCTACCGCTTTTAATCCCTGACACGCTACTCCTTTCTGTCTGCCCAACAAATCCCTCTCTGTATATGTCAACTCTCTCATCTCCTCGGCTGGACAGAAAGAGAAAATTTTCCTGTGCTCCCATCTGGCTCTCGACCGTACTCATAAACAAAAGGTTATTTTTTGTATGTTCAATGCTCTGTCAATATCTGTTCTTTCTCTTCCCTCTTCGCTGCACTGACTCGATTGATGCAGGAAGCAACAGAAAAAAAAATTACTCCCTCCGTCCCACTCCGATTGTCCCCTTTACTATTTGAGCTTGTCGTTTGACTTCAATATTTAACATGTAAAATAATATTTTTTATAAATTTTTTTTTTATATGGAATCCTTATGTGAAAAACTATATATTGTAAAAATTATTTTTCAAAATTATTTTTTATCTTATATATTTAATATTGAAGTGGAAAAGCGTGCCAAAAAGCAAATGGGACAATTATGACGGGACGGAGGTAGTAGAAGACTAGCCTCTCTTGTTTCCGGTTTGCGTACTCGAACAAAAAAAAAGAAATCACTCATCCTCGCTACTTTATTGGCCGAAGCAAAAATATACTCTGTACACACTAGCCTCTCTGCTATCTACAGAACTGCACTCCCCATTCTCTCTTTCTCGGGTACACACAGATATATATATATAAATCATTTGTTTTCTCTCTCCCTCACGTAAATCCAAAAGCAAAAGAAAAGAAAGTTAAAAAAAAAACTCTGCACTCACTACTGTCATCCCTTCCCTCTCTATTATCTATTTCACGTATAAAAAAAAGAAGAAGCCCCCTCTCTCCTCTCCTCCCTCACTCAGGCGTACAGAGAGAACCCTCACAAAAAAATAAAAACAAAAACAAAAAAAACCAAACTCTCAGTCAATTCACACGCACAGAGGAGTATATCCCAACTCACGCACTGCACCATTTCAAATTTGTTTGATGATGTCAGTGATGACATCATCCGCTGAAGTCAGCGATGATGTCATCAAACCGTTTTATTATTATTTTTTTTCAGCACTATTCTACTACTCACTATTTATGTAAATAAATAACTGTTCTTAGTAGTACCTTAATATGCTACTTTTACATATGTTCATAATTATATAAATATGTTTTATTAATAGTTTATTTAAAATTTGATTTAGAGTGTTCGGGTATTAACAAATACCCGTTATTATTTTAGGCTCCGAATTTGGGAGCGAGGAGCAGTAGTTGAGGTCGTGTTTGGTTGTGCGGATCGTTTCTAGATTCCCAGGTAAGTTACCGTGTTCACTAAACTTGTATTAACTGCGTAAAATAAATCTTTTTGTAATGGTTGTTTGATTTATCTGTGAGTGATTATTATTTTTGGGAATGAATTGTTTATATAATGATTATTAGAAATATTTGAGTGCGCAGTTCATTTTATGATGATTTTGGATATTATTTTAGAGGAAAGAGATGAGGAAATGTTAATGATATGATTATGTGAGGTTGCAATTATTTAGTCATGATTATTGTGGCATGATTGAATTTTGTGGTATATGTGGATTTTAATTATAAGTTGGATGATAACAATGAATAAAGAAACTGTAAGAAAATTATACCATGGTACATGTGGGCCGTATTAGGACACATGGATTAAGTGATAGATGCGGGCCGCATTAGGACGCATAAGTTGAGATACTGTGGGCCGCATTAGGACACGGTTAGCCCTAGATCTACTCCGTAGTCCTTTGAACTATTGGGGGGTGTGCACACTTAAGGATTTAGTGGCGAGGTTGGATTCCCGGCTGCGTGTTGGGGTCCGGGTTACAGCTGCGTGTTGTACCAAGAGTGAGAGATGTTGTTTTGTCCTGGCTGCGCGTTGGGACAAGGAAGATATTTAATTAATCTGGATATATATTATTGAGTTATTAATGAAGCATATGTGAATTATCTCTTTTTACAAAGTTTCCTTTATGGTTATGTGATGACATGGTCAAGATGATTGGTATGTTGATGCATTGCTATACTATTAAATTGTTTTCAAAGAGAAAATGATTTTTACATAGTGAAGTGGTAGCTTACTCAGTTTCTCTGACTTTATCGTGGCTCTTTGTTTGCTTGTTTGGTTTTTCTGCCACAGGTCCTCATAGAGTTTAAGGGATGGGACGACGACATCGCTAGACTAAGTACTTATGAATAATTTTGTCTAAACTTTGAGTTAAATTTTGGTATAAACTTTGAGAGACTCTTTTGTTACAGACTATTATGACTTTATCGGATTTATTTTACCAATAATGAAGGTTTAGATTATTTAAGTATTAGTTAAAGCCTTAGCACTCGTTAGCTGCGAGTGTGGATAATACCTCGGATTTAGGGTTTATTTCTGCTGCGTATTAATACCCAACCTATATTGCTAAATAATTAACTTAATAAAACGTTAGAAAATCCGGGTGTTACAGAAAGCCAAAATACAAAGCAGTGAACACTTGAGAAAGTTGATGAGCCAAATGCAGTTTCAAAAACAAAATGAGAAGAAAGTTCAAATCGAACACCAGAAGAGGCAAGAAGGAGAATCCAAATCAGAAGGACCAATGATGTCCCATAGAAACCAATAAAAGGTTATCAAAACCCGTCCAATCATTCCACCCATGGCAAAGGCGAAACACGTCCTCTATTGCACAAAAAAAGCTCCACAATTCCCAAATAAATCCTCCAGTCCCCATGTAACATACATCATACCCCCCCCCCCCGTTATAACCCAATAAAAGACCTCTGACTCGTTGATTGATGAGCGTTAACCGAAGTATCGTCTGAAACATGAATCATAAGTTTCGTACTTGTTATCAACATGTCCCGTCATGCCAAAGGGACCGTAGCGAATGAGTGTGACCTAATCTCACAAGGTCTTTAGAGTGCGGTGACTCTTCGACTAAACCACCAAATAATAATCGGCCTACCCCCATTGCAGTGAGGAATTTGTGAGGAACGGAAAGTCCATAACCTCGAAAGGAATTCTAAGGAAACTACTGCTCTGAGCATCAAGAGTGTCATCACGACATTTGCACACACGGCCATACTCATGAAAGATTGACCCGTATCCCTCCATGAGAGGAAAGTGATTCACGCATTCGAGTTCTTAACACCCCCAAACCTGGCCTAGAGGTTAGGGGTATTACACCCGCGTATATTACATAATAACGCAAGGCTCTAAAAGAACGAACTTAAACACATATTCAAATAAGGCCCAAAACAGAATACTTGAACAAAGTATAACCACAATGAAGTCTTAACACCTCAAAAGGCTTTTGCAGAACCCACCAAACGTATAACAGAAACGGAAGCTAACAAAAAGGCCCAAAGGCTCAAATCCGAATACAAAAGTCTCAAAAGTAACTAATAACGAAACATCTAACTCCAGAGCTGCAAAACAACCTTCACTTATCAATCTGCAATTTAGATAGAAATAGGGGAATGAGCACACAACTATGCCCAGTGGATGACCAACTTCATCAACCAGCATGCTCAAAACATTTACAGAATGTTTATCAAATCAGAAGGAGTCAGAGAATCATAAACATGTCAGAAATCAAAACAGAAGTCCATTCATTAGGGGACTAAACAGAGCAAAGCAGACAGAAGCAAAAAACAGAGTGGGCACTAGCGATCACAGCATACAGACAGAAGCAGACCAGCTCGTGAACAGAACGAGGAAACCTCACTCGTAAACAGAACAGATGTAAACACCCGTGAACAGAACGGGGAACATCACCCGTGAACAGAAGGATCCTACATAGCGCGCTACGAGACAGCGTAACCAGCCATCCAAAGGCTCAGACACAGAGATAACTAGGTCCCAAAACAGAAGCTTAAATACAGATAAGCATATGTGCACCAAAGGCACCAGAAAGCTCATAGATAGCTTGGAAATCAGAAGGGGAATCCAACCCGCAAACAGAAGTCAAAACGGAGCTCAAACGAGCAAGTTATGGACAAAACAGTAGCCTGTCCAAACTTGTGTCCGGACATCAATGTTCGGACACAAGTCGAGACTCAGAAGGCAAAATCAGACAGATGTCCGAACTTGTGTCCGGACATCAAAGTTCGGACACAAGTCGAACCTTAAAACAGATGGAGAGTCAGATGTGTCCGAACATCCAAGTTCGGACGGATGTTCGGACATCCTTCGGAAAACAGAACGTGGAGAGTCCGAACTTGTGTCCGGACATCCAATGTTCAGACACAAGTCGAAGCCAAATCAGAGAATGCAAAGGCTGTGTCCGAACTTCAAAGCTCGGACGGAAGTTCGGACATAGCGAAGATTTTCAAAAGATTAAGCGCAGAAGGGCATGTCCGAACTTCAAAGCTCGGACGGAAGTTCGGACATGCCGAAAACCTCAGAAATCAGAAGCGAATTCAAACGAACAGAGGCACAAAAACCAATCCAAATCAACACACACATTTACAAAACAACCTTGGGGGTTAATCCATTGAAAGGCATTAAACAGACATAAGACACACACCCCACACAGGATCAAATCATTGAATTAACTGGTAGAATCCAAACTCCCCAAGGCTGAACACACGGATCGAATCCGAAAGCCACCTACCTCAAATACAGCAGAGACGAGTCACAATCTGAACAGCAGAGCTCGAATCCAAGCAGATACCCCAAACCAGACCGAAAAGCAATGCCAACCCTCTAACTGAATACAATTGCAATCCCAATCAGAAACGCAACCAAAACCCCGAAACTGAAACTGTAACCTGAACGGGAATACTATTCTCACCTGAATTCTGACAGTAGGACAACGGATTCACGGACGACGCCCACAGTAGAAGAGAATTGACTGAGAATGCGAAATCGCCACTGATTCACAATCAGATTGCAAAGGGGAATTAGAAAGTAACACTTCAGAAACCATAGACCGAAGAAGGCTAACTTCTATACCTTAAATTGAACAGGAACGCAACGAAGAGAAGGGTCCACAGCAGAGGCTCGAATCTTCAAACCGGCACAGCAACTCTTACAGATCGAGAAGCAAGAAAATGCGGAGAGGAGTTTTGAGAGAGAGAGAGCGTCTCAGCAGATGAAACTGATCGGGGAATTATAAAGTGAGAGCGTGGTGAGGAACGTGGTTAGGGAATAATTAGGATGATTTAATAAGAAATATATTAGGCTCTCACCAGAAAATCAATTGAGGAAGGAAAAGACTTCTTCGTCCCATCTTAATTAGAATGGACTTCTTGTCCTGAATAATGAGATAAGCCACTTAAAATAAGATGGTGATGAAATAAATTATGACCAAAACTTGGGTTATAACATCACCTCCCCCTTAAAAGAATTTCGTCCTCGAAATTAAAACATACCTACTGCTCGAAAAGGGCGGGAACTTAGAACGCACTTCGCTTTCGACCTCCCAGGTCGCCTCCTCCTCCGACTGACCCGACCACTGCACCTTCACCAAGGGCATGGTCTTGCTCCTAAGCTTACGAACATCTCGGGCTAGAATCCTCGAAGGAACTGCCTCGAACGTGAAGTCCTCCCTCAACTGAAGCGGACTGAAGTCGATCACATGAGATGGGTCCGGAATATACTTCCTCAGCATAGAAACGTGGAACACACTGTGCACTGCTGCTAAAGACGGAGGCAGAGCCAAACGATAGGCAACCGGTCCGATCCTCTCTAGGATCTCAAAAGGACCCACAAAACGAGGCTAAGCTTGCTCTCTTCCCAAAACGAACGACTCCTCTCACAGGAGAAACCTTCAGATACACATGGTCGCCCACCTCAAACTCTAGAGGTCGTCTCCTCTGATCGGCGTAGCTCTTCTGGCGACTCTGAGCCACTAGCAAACGCTCCCTGATCGACTGAATCTTGCCCACAGCATCCTGAACCAAGTCTGGACCAATCACAGCTCTCTCCTTCAGATCATCCCAACAGATGGGTGATCTGCACCTCCTGCCATACAGGCCTCGAACGGTGCCATCCCAATACTGGTCTGAAAGCTGTTATTATAAGCGAACTCGATCAATGCAAACGTGCTGATCCCAGCTGCCCCCAAAGTCGAGTACACATGCCCTGAGCATGTCCTCTAGGACCTGATTCGTCCTCTCTGTCTGCCCGTCTGACTGAGGATGGTAAGCTGAACTGAAAGACAACTTCGTCCCCATAGCCTGATGCAAACTCTGCCAGAATCTGGACATAAACCTCGGATCTCTGTCAGACACAATCGAAGCAGGAACCCCATGCAGACGTACTCTCATCAATGTACAACTGGGCCAAGCGGTGCAAACTGAAAGTCTTCCTGACAGGTAGGAAGTGAGCGCTCTTCGTGAGCCGGTCCACAATGACCCAAACTGCATCAAAACCCCTCGGAGTCTTAGGCAGTCCCATAACAAAATCCATCCCGACGCTCTCCCACTTCCACTCCGGAACGGGAAGAGGCTGAAGCAAACCAGCTGGTCTCTGATGCTCAGCTTTGACCTGCTGACAGGTCCGACATCTGGATACAAAGTCAGAAATATCTCTCTTCATGTTGCTCCACCAGAATGTCTCACGTAGGTCCCGGTACATCTTCACCCCTCCGGGGTGTACCGAGTACGGAGCTCCATGCGCCTCCTGCATGATCTCACGCCTCAACGCTCGTCTGTCGGCACACAAACCGCCTCTGAACCTCAGGCAGCCATCCTCTGAAACCCGAAACTCGGACTCCTGACCAGCAGACAACTCTCTCTGATCTTACACAGACTGACATCTAGCTCCTGACTGGCCTTGATCCGTCGATCAAGGTAGGCTGAACCTGCAGTGCTGCTAAAATCCCAGACCTCTCTGGACGGACGACCCAGATACCCATGCGCTGCAACTCCTGAGCAGACCTCTCCACACCAGATAAAGCACAAACGGTCCCAGACGGGCCCCTCCTACTAAGCGCATCCCCACAATTCGCCCTACCCGGATGGTAGAGGATCTCTAAGTCGTAATCGTGTAGCAACTCCAGCTACCTCCTCTGCCTCAAGTTCAACTCCTTCTGAGTGAACAGATACTTGAGGCTCTTATGGTCCGTATACACCTTGCACGCTGCCCCATACAAGTAGTGCCTCCAAATCTTCAACGCAAAGACCACCGCAGCCAGCTCCAGATCGTGGGTCGGATAGTTCTTCTCATATGGCTTCAACTGACTAGAGCCATATGCCACTACCTTCCCATGCTGCATCAGCACACATCCAAGTCCCTTATGGGACGCATCACAGAAAACCTCAAGACCCTCGGTCCCCTCTGGAAGAGTCAAGATCGGCGCAGTAGTCAACCTCTTTTTCAGCTCCAGAAAACACTGCTCGCAGGCATCGCTCCACTCAACTTCACATCCTCTGCAGCAGACGAGTCAACAGAATCACCAACTTGGAGAAGCCTCCACAAACTTGCGATAGTAGCCCGCTAGTCCAAGGAAGCTACGAATATCTCCGACATTAGTAGGCCTGGCCCACTCGGTAATAGCTCGAATCTTCTCCTGGTCCACGGAGATACCATCCTTGGAGACCACATGTCCCAAGAATACCACCTGATCTAGCCAGAACTCGCACTTCTTCAGCTTCGCATACAACTCGTTCTCCTCAGAGTCTGGAGAACGGTCCTCAAATGCTCCTCGTGCTCCTCAGCACTCTTGGAATACACCCAAGATGTCATCGATGAAAACTACAACGAACTGGTCCAAAAACGGCTTGAAGACTCTGTTCATCATATCCATAAATACGGAAGGCGCATTCGTCAGACCGAATGGCATCACTAGGAACTCGTAATGTCCATAACGAGTCCTGAAAGCGGACTTAGGCACGTCGTCTGCCTTAATCCTCAGCTGATGATATCCCGACCTCAGATCGATCTTCGAAAACACCTTAGCTCCTGCTAACTGTCGAACAAGTCGTCTATGCACGGGAGAGGATACCTATTCTTAATGGTAACCTTGTTGAGCTCCCTGTAGTCATGCACAACCGCATGCTACCGTCCTTCTTCTTTACAAATAGTACTGGCGCTCCCCAAGGCGACACACTCGGCGAATGAAACCCTTATCCAGCAGCTCCTGCAACTGGACCTTCAACTCCTTGAGCTCAGCAGGCGCCATCCGGTATGGGGCCTTCGAAATCGGCTGGGTCTCAGGTGCGAGCTCGATCGAGAACTCCACCTCTCTGACAGGGGAAGCCCAGGTACGTCGTCCTGGAACACGTCGGGAAGTCTCTGACACTGGAATCTCCTCCAACTTCGCATCCTTGCGAACCTCAGGATGTAGCACAGATATCCCTGGCATCCTTTCCTCAGAAAACGGAACGCCTGCATAGCTGATATGACTGGCGGCGAGCACGGGAGTCCATTCCCTGCTACAATCAAACGGGCTGGCCCGGCTCCTCGAAAGTGACTCTCGAAGCAGCACAATCAATGTGGGCATGGTGCGCAGCAAGCCAATCCATGCCCAGGATCACATCAAAAGAAGTCATCTCCATCGGGATGAGGTTAGCACACAGAGTCCTATCTCTGACTAACACAGGACTATCTTTGCAAACAGAATTCAACAGCATAGAAGAGTCCCTACTAGGACTATGCACACATAACTCAACACCCAGAGGCACAACAGCAAACCGAGCTCACCCACCAACTCAGCAGAAATAAAAGAGTGGGTGGCTCCAGAGTCAAACAACAGAAACAGAACGAGATGACAGCTGGAGAATACCTGTGACAACTCTGTCAGTCGATCGGTCCCTCTCTCCAGCCATCGCGTACACTCTGGCCTGGCCCTGGGGCTTCTTCTGCTCAGCCCGTCTCGATCTCTAGACCCAGATGCAGATCCTCCAGCTCCACCTCCAAGCTACCTCTGCTCCTCTCAGCCTGAGGCAATCAGCAATCCTATGCCCCATGGATCCACACTTGAAGCAGGCCCGGACTTCCTGTAGCAGTCCTGACCTCTGTGAAACTTGCCACAGACCTGGCACTTCGAGCAGGAGCTGACGAAGACGAACCCCCTCTATCTCGTGAACGGTCCCCAGAGCGGTCTCCAGTAGACTGCTTCTTCTGAGAAGCAAACTGATCCCTCCTATCAGTGTCATCGGACCTCTGCTTCCTCTTCTGGTCCTCCCTCCAGACTGGCGACCTCTCAAGTCAGCCTCTACCAACAGGGCGACATCAGCTACGTCCCTGAAGGTCTTGTGACGCAGCGGCGTCACAGCAGATCGGATATCCGGCCTCAGGCCGCTCTCAAACTTCCTGGCCTTCCTATGCTCGTCAGGCTCAGTGTGCAAACTTAGATAGGCTGATAAACTTGCGGACGTACTCCTCAACGCTCATGTCCCGACCCGGCGTAGTCGGTTATACTCCAGGATGCGCTGATCCTTGTAGACGTCGGGGTAGAACTGCTTGTTGAACTCCCCAATGAACTGCTCCCACGTCCATGGCTGTGGAAACTTCCCCATCACTGACCTCCACCACTCCTTGGCTTCGGCCTTGAACAGAAAGGTGGCGAAGTCGACCTTCTGCTCCTCCTCTGAGCCCATACACGTAGCAAGTCCTCCACCTCTGACAGCCAGTGGCTGGCCTCCTAGGGATCTCCTGCCCCATCAAATGACGGCGGCTTCAGCTTCATGAACTCCTGAAGCGCCTTCACGTTCCTCCCTCCAGCATCTGCCCCAGCCGGGCCTGCTCCGCCAGCTGGTCCTCCTCCAGCTGGACCACCCCCTGCACCATGGTCTGCATGAGCTGCGTCATGAATTGCTGAATACATCAGCAACATTCCCTGGAGGTTATTCGCTCTCCTTGGCGGCATTCTGAAAGTCCAACAGCAGACAGTTAGACTCCGACACTAACACTAACATTTCTGACTGACTGCTAACTTAAAATCCCAACAGATTAGAACCCAGAGCTCTGATACCACTAAATGTAACACCCCCCAAACACTGGCCTAGGAGTTAGGGTATTACACGCCGCGTATTATTACATAATAACGCAAGGCTCTAAAAGAACGAACTTAAACACATATTCAATAAGGCCCAAAACAGAATACTTTGTTCAAGTATTCTGTTTTGGGCCTTATTTGAATATGTGTTTAAGTTCGTTCTTTTAGAGCCTTGCGTTATTATGTAATATACGCGGCGTGTAATACCCCTAACTCCTAGGCCAGTGTTTGGGGGTGTTACAAGTTCAATAATCACTCAAGATAGAACCGGAGATGCCTTATATTCGTAAACCTTGTATTAACAGAGATAGGACCGTACCCTCTCTCCCAAAACTGCATATGCATTTGGCATCATGTTTTGCACCCAGTGTTTTGCATGCATCATAAGCACTCCATCATCAACATATGATTGATAAGAACTCTGCCTAGTCTCGCCGAAAGTAGACCAGCTGCCGCTATTGAAGCGTAACTCCCTATCAAAGGAAGTCAAGTCGGAGCATCCTAGGCTATCTTTGAGCTACATCGAACCATTACGGCACTATCCTGGGCCATCATCGAGCTATATCTAGCCTCTTCGGAGCCATCCCGGGCTATCGCCGAGCTACATCGAACCATTCAAGAGCTATCCGGAGGCATACGAAGACCATCCCGGAGCCATCCACTGCCATACTCATTCCCTTTCGACACCGCTCTAAAGCCAATCTGGAGCCATGCGGGAGTCATCCTCAAAACATTGAGACCATCCATAGAGCTACACAGAGGCCATCCCAACAGTCCGAGAATAATACGGGGGCCACCTCAAATCCTTGTTAGATCCATTTCGTCACCAAAGCTTTGCTCACAGAGGATCGAACTACTATGGTCTGATCTCAATATGGAATTGAGTACGTATGCAGCCCGCCCAAGGTGCAACCACATCAGAGGCGAAAACTTCCCTTTTCCCCTCGGTGTCATTAAGTGAACCACCAAAGCATCGTCATGCTCAATCAGCACAAGGTCATCCCGGAGCCATCCATGGAAATCCTGAACCATGATGGGAACTCCCACAAAGTCATGCAACTGTGTTTCATCATTCACTCGGAAAAACCATTCACTCACTACAAAGTCCACAACAAATCCCCTCAAACAACAATAAATCCATCATCGGAGCCATCAAACCACCCTGGAAAAAAATCTCAAGGCAAATGAAAGCCTACAAACTGCCACAACATCACCAACCATGTCAAACCCACCAACCACCCCGAGACCATTGTCACACCGGAGCCATCAGTGCCTACCAGAGCCATCAGAGCATACTGGAGCCATCAACGCATGCTGGAGCCATCTCAGATCCATGAAGCCATGCCGGAGCCATACCGGAGCCATCCCGAGGTTTTGATGTTACTATAAAGCCATCTGCTCACACAAAAACCTACCTCCACAAACAGGGAGTTTAATTCAATTAATACATTGGTTAATCACCTCACATCACATATCATCTGCATATACCCACAAAATTTGCTCACTATCTGACGCATCTTCACACCCGCTAGGCAGCTATTGCGCTACTAGTGCGGTCGCGTTTCATTTTACACCCACTAGACAGCTATTGCACTACTAGTGCGGTCGAATTTTTCGTTTTGCACCTGCTAGACAGCTATTGCGCTACTAGTACGGTCACCTTTCATTTTACACCCTCAGACAGCTATTGCGCTACTAGTGCGGTCGAATTTTTCATTTTACACCTGCTAGACAACTATTGCGCTACTAGTACGGTCGCCTTTCATTTTACACCCGCTAGGCAGCTATTACGCTACTAGTGCGGTCCCACCGTTTTTCCTTCACTAGGCAGCTATTACGCTACTAGTGCGAGATCGTTCACTTCATAACCCGCTAGGCAGCTATTACGCTACTAGTGCGGTCCCGCCGTTTTCCTTCACTAGGCAGCTATTACGCTATTAGTGCGAGATCGTTCACTTCATAACCCGCTAGGCAGCTATTACGCTACTATGCGGTCCCGCCGTTTTCCTTCACTAGGCAGCTATTACGCTACTAGTGCGAGATCATTCACTTCATAACCCGCTAGGCAGCTATTACGCTACTAGTGCGGTCCCGCCGTTTTTCCTTCACTAGGCAGCTATTACGCTACTAGTGCGAGATTGTTCACTTCATAACCCGCTAGGCAGCTATTACGCTACTAGTGCGGTCCCCCATTTTTCCTTCACTAGGCAGCTATTACGCTACTAGTGCGGTCCCGCCGTTTTCCTTCACTAGGCAGCTATTACTCTACTAGTGCGAGATCATTCACTTCATAACCCGCTAGGCAGCTATTACGCTACTAGTGCGGTCCCGCCGTTTTTTTCCTTCACTAGGCAGTTATTACGCTACTAGTGCGAGATCGTTCACTTCATAACCCGCTAGCCAGCTATTACGCTACTAGTGCGGTCCCGCCATTTTCCTTCACTAGGCAGCTATTACGCTACTAGTGCGAGATCGTTCACTTCATAACCCGCTACGCAGCTATTACGCTACTAGTGCGGTCCCGCCGTTTTTCCTTCACTAGGCAGCTATTACGCTACTAGTGCGAGATCGTTCACTTCATAACCCGCTAGACAGCTATTACGCTACTAGTGCGGTCCCGCCGTTTTCTCCTTCATTAGGCAGCTATTACGCTACTAGTGCAAGATCGTTTCTCACCCACCTGCTAGGCAGCTATTACGCTACTAGTACGGTACACAATGAAAAGTATTATAGGCTCGTCATAAGTCCTATAGCTAGATGTCAAGAGGTCTAGTTGAGGCTCTCCTAAGCCCTCGTACTTTAAATCGCATTCTAGGCCCGTCATAAGCCCTAGGACTGGATGTCAAGAGGTCCAGTTGAGGCACTCCTAAGTCCTCGTGCACCCCAAACCATCTATTTGTTAGCTTTCAGGCTCGTCATAAGTCCTAAGTCTGGATGTCAAGAGGTCAAGTTGAGGCTCGTAATAAGTCCTCATGCATTCAACTATCATATCATTTCCCGTTGCATTCACTCATTATCTTCCTCGCGGTCGCATCCCGGTGCACCACAAAGTCGTAGTGAGAATTTTTGGCGCCCTCTCAACCTTGATCCAATTCTGCAAGGGCTTGCAAAATTGAATCAAGGGGAGCCATCTGTAGACGCAAAAATTCTCACCCCATAAAACAAAATCCAATAATAAAAAAAAGAGAGTCGTTGTCTCAAAATTTTTGATGTGCGTGCTGACATAAGTCCATTGTTTTATTATGTTTTATCAATAAACCGATTTTGTTTATGTATATATATACATTTCAAAAAAAAAAATTCCAACACTATTAACTTTGTTTAGCCAATTTTACATCCGACTCATTCTATTTATTATTTCTTCCACATCACCCCTTTACACCTGTCAGAATTAGCTTGTAAAACATTTCTTGCTTTTATAAACGCAGGGATATGTAGTAGTCTAGTGACTGAGTTGTTTTGTGTTGTAGCTGACATGGTGGATTACCACTGACCACTTCCACTTTCATTGGGCTGCGGTCTTCCTTACGTGACCCAATTTGGCCACTAGTCCAGCCCGACGAACATACACCATTCTCTCATTGTCGTCTTTATAAGCAAGCAAGAAACCCTAATCCCGAGGCGGTAACAATGGACATACCACCAAAAACTGTAGCCGCATTTCCCAATTCCAGTCCTCATTCTTCCGATGATCATCTTTCCTTTTCTTTCTGAAACACAAAACATCAAACAGAGGACGGCTTTCATTTTTCGATGGAACGACTACCCTTACTCTTTCTTCTTCCCTGTGTTTCTTCCCCGATCATTTTCACCAGTTTTCTACCTCAAAAAAAAAACTCAAATGGAAGACCTAACTCTTCTACTGCTTCACTCCAAGCCGTCATCTCTTTCGTCCCACAAGCTTTAAAAAAACCAACGAAATCGTCAGAACAGAATATTTCATTCCCAGTGATTCTCGGTACTCCCATCTCCTCCGATAGCTAACAAAAAAATCACTCGGAGCACCCAAGCATTTTGCTCCCGTCAATCACCCGCAATAGACAAATTCGAAACCCAGCACCTCCTTCCTTCTTCACGGTGTTTTGCAACCTAACTGGCGAACAAAGAGGATTAAGCTCTTTGAACTTCCCTTCCTGCTCACGGTAATTTGCAGCATACCTGGCGAACAAGGAACAAACGGGCTCTGCCCTCTCTTCATTCCATCCACTGAGGTTGGTGAACCAGGAATATACATGCCCTACCGCCCCTTTCATTCTCGTCACAAATGGCGAACAAAGAACAGAGCTCCATCGATCGAACCTTCAAGCTGGAAACAAGAACGCAAGCGCAACCGACTCCAGCACCCACGAACGCCGCTACATCTTCGATCTTCATCACCTCCCGTCACCGTCCTGCTTCCATCTTCATCTCTGGCTGTCATCTTCACCATCGATCCCTCTATTCCTCATCCCAGGAACGGTTTTCCATTCGAACATGGCTGCTAGTCACCCTCTCTAACTCGAAATCTTCAATCGGCCGCTAAAGAAATCCCGGTCCTTCGTGACTTGTTCACCAGAGGAATCCAACTCTGTCATTTTCTGATTCTGTCCCCATTTCACTCTTTTTACTGTCGTTTATGTGCTATGTTGGATTTCGCAGGCCAACCCTAACTTGGGTCAGTTCTGCTTTGCGGCATCTCGGGTGCTATAATTTTGACCTAACCGATTGATAGTTTAGGGCCTAGATGAGCATGGACTAAAGCGCTACATGGGTCAGTGGTAATCCCTGAGCAACAACACCCAGAGGCTTGACAAGTGCGGAGGCAGATTAAGGTTCTTCCAGAGTTGTTTGCGGGAGACAATGCTACCTTCATCTGGGTATTGAAATCTTCAGCTGAATAACTTAGATGCGTTTCGGTAATCAGTAAATGTGTCTAATGATGTTGTTTAGTCCGTGTGACATTGTCGATTGAGTATGCTCTTATTTTTTCTGATTCGAGAGCAAGCATGCCAATGTGTGAATGTTATTTTTCTGTAGCTCTTAGCTTTGGGGTGTTGGTCGGCCTGTACAGCATTGCTGTTAAATATGCTTCCGATTTCATGACTTTGGAGTTGCTTACCTTGCGTGAATGATGATTGCTGGTCTATCTGTCCTGCACTTTGTTTGTTGAATGAACTCCGATTGTCAATTTATTTCTCTGGTGTTGGCTAGTAACTATAGTCTTGGGTCCTATGATATTCCAGCTGGCAAGGGTTTAATTTTGTCGTGTGTTGACCGAAAGGAAAAAGAAAGAGGGCCGAATCGGAAGTGAATAACCGACGATTGAATTTAATAGAGTGGTAGAAAAGTGAAACTCAATCGGCTGTTGTATTTTGGTAGTGTAAACAGTTTTGTTATTTTCTTCCTTTTGTTAGTTCGCAAAATCTCCACCCGCATAATAAAGCATTTTTTAGCAATTTTGAAGTTAGGTATAGAACTTGTATTCGGATCAATACCTAGTTCCACATGCGTAAAGAATAGGAAATCACGAGAACTTTAAGGTTTTATTTCCGTGTTTATATGCTTGTCTTCAGCTTTATGTTGTGCTATATATCTACATTACATGTCATAGATTAGCTTGGCAATTGTTGGACCTAGTCCAATATAGAGCCCAATACCTAGGAAGCCCTAGTTAGCCCATAGGCCACCCCTTTGTAGATAAGTCTTAGGTTTGGGGTATCCTCAATGCATACGGGTCCTAGACACGGTCCATGTGAGGAATACCCGTTTTCCTCAAAACTTTTCAAATCATCCCATGTCAGAATAAAATGCACAATCAACATTCCAATTCTAAAAAAAAATCATCAATTTCATTTCAAAAATCAATCAATTTCAAAATCTAAACATCAATTCACTTCAAATGCTAAATAAAGCCCAATTCGAGGCTCATTCCAAAGCCCAATTCGAGGCTCATTCCAAAGCCCAATTTGAGGCCCATTCCAAAGCCCAATTCAGGCCCATTTCAAAGCCCAATTCGAGGCCTATTCCAAAGCCCAATTCGAGGCTCATTCCAAAGCCCAATTCGAGGCTCATTCAAAAGCCCAATTCGAGGCTCATTCCAAAGCCCAATTCGAGGCCCATTTCAAAGCCCAATTTGAGGCCTATTCCAAAGCCCAATTCGAGGCTCATTCCAAAGCCCAATTCGAGGCCTATTCCAAAGCCCAATTCGAGGCTCATTCCAAAGCCCAATTTGAGGCTCATTCCAAAGCCCAATTCGAGGCCAATCCCAAAGCCCAATTTGAGGCCCATTCTAAAGCCCATTTCGAGCCCAAAAGCCCAACCAAGGCCTAATGCGGCCCAAACCTTGACCAAGGCCCAATCTGGTCAAACTTTGACCCGGTCCAATCATGACCAACCCGAACTTTGACTTGGTCCAACTTTGACCAATCTGAACTTTGACTTTGACCCAACTTTGACTCGGCCTAACTTTGACCTTGGCCCGAACTTTGACCTTGACCCGAACGTTGACCAACAAATTTTGACCCGACCCGATTTTTCAACCCCAACCCAAATTCAATTCAAATTCAAATTCAATTCAAATCCAAATTCAATTCAAATTCAAATTCAATTCAATTCCAAACTCATTCAATTCCAATTCAATTCAATATTCATTCAACCCCGATTCAACTTCGATCTCAATTCATTTCAATTCCATTCCATTTCTTCTACACTCTAAATGTCTCACAGACCTGAGTGTCTCACAGACTTTGTCATCCCAATGATTCGAATGTCTCACAGACCCGAGCATCTCATAGACCCGAGCGTCTCACAGATCCGAGCGTCTCACAGACTTCGACATCTCAAGGTTTCAAGTGTCTCATAGACCTGAGCGTCTCACAGACTTTGATATCTCATTCTTTTCATCATTTGAATATTCTAAATGTCTCATAGACCCAAGCGTCTCATTGACTAGCATCCTAAACTCGAAACTTCTCGAAATCTCAAACACCTCAAATATCTTCAAACTCCACAAACATCAAAACTTCCGAAACCCCCAAAACCTGAACTACGTAAGGTCTGATCTCAACATGGAGTTGAGTACGTAGGCAGCCCACATAGGGTGCGACCCCACTCCAATCCAAAAAACCCTTTTCCCAACTCTAAGGTGTTATTCATGTCTGTCAAACATTCAAATCCCCTCTGACTCCTACAAACCCTCGACTTCTTCAACTCTCCCCCGGACTTTCCCAAATCTTCATTCTATACTCATCTGAACTCCCCAATTCCCTCTTCTAGGCGTTGGCATGGCAGAAAAGCTCGCCTCATCCATTCTCTCTTCTCATCCTAATCCTATCCTTGGCTCTTAAATGAATCTCTCTAAAAGGTTTTGAAAGAAGGCAATCCCGACAATTGGAGACCGAGGTTTCCTCGGGCACCAATCCAATGTCGTGGTCGTTGCCACTTCTAAGGGTGTAACCCAGTGCGAACCCACATAGAATCTCTGGTATGATCAGATAAGTCCTATCCATAGGCAACAATCTCAAAGACAATTAACGGTTCTTAGAACCCAATCCTCCTTCCTAGTTATCATAGGTCAAACTAGGTGGCGACTCTAGTCAATTTCTGCCCTTAGGGCATAAGTCCGCGTGGAGCCCATCGAGAGTGGGTGTAGTGCACACTTGCATTCCCCCTTTATGCTTTCTGGGAAAGACGGACGATTTAGTAGGTATTTGAGGGATGCCAGAATAACGGGTTTTCACCCTCCACAGAATGGAAATTTTTAGGATCTAGGCTTTTCAATCAAGAACCATATTTAGATAGACCCCCCTTATACCGAAAAATCACCCTCCACACCACCAGTACACGCCGTTGCCTTGTGAATGGGCAAGTTGACGGCGCGTCTCCCCAAGTGGTCGTTCACCACTTGCACACTTCAACTTGTATGAACTTGTCTAGCTCATTAATGCTCATAAATTCTCTCTTTTGAAGTATTACGGCTATGTAATGATGTTCATCAATAGCCTTTGTTTATCTTGTTATCTTGCACATTAATGAGATACACCTTTTTTCGTGTTTTGTCATGAGCAAGTTGCTTGTGTGGTTGTGAATAATCTGAGTGAGTTTGTCGACGTTGCTAACTCCGTTTGGTCCTTGTTTGATGTCTGATGTAAGAGATATGTGATGGTGTGGTTCTTGACTGCTTGTGTCTTGTTAGAAGTTCTTCGGAGCTCTCGCCGACAGGTGCCCGACTGGTAGAGCACATGTCGTGGATTGAGTGCGCTTGCAACCTTGCGTGCTAAGCCGCTCATGACTTAAGTGCACTTGCAACCTTGCGTGCTAAGCCACTTATTCACCTGTTTCTGAAATCATGAATCTTGACAAACGCATTAGGTAAACAACACAAGGTTTGCTATCATCAAAACTAAAGGATCTTGTCTTAACAAAGGAACGCTTATCAAGTCGTTCAATGTGTTTGAGCTGTGATTGTTCACATGATTGCGTTGTGTTTATTATACTTCTTATTATTGTTGTATGAATAATCAGTCACATGTATACGACAAAATAGTTGTGCTTAGCCCAGTTAGCTTGGGGGCTACACGTTAACCGTACTAGCAAAGGTGCTAAGCCCCTTGGGGCATCCATATTGTATTTTGTAGGTAAGAGGCAGAAGACGACCCAGCCTGAGAGTAAGAAGGGTAGTTATATTACGGGTTTACATTTGACCTACGAGTGTGCATGTACACTCGTATGGTAGGCTATGGTATTATAATGTATTAGGATATGAAATATTTTGTACTCAGTGTATGTATTTCGGTTAAGGTTTGTGTATACTAATGTTCGGTAGATTTGGGTCCATCAAATCGTAGCTAGATCTTGGAGATTTTAGTATGCCTAGTTAGTCACGTGGGTGACTAACGGCGGTAACACCCACGTTTGTAGAGAATTCCGCTGTGTTGTTAATAAAATAATTGGAGGTTTATGAGATGATCCCGGTTTTAAGAGTTGGGGTGTTACACTTATCATGGATTCGACCTTGTTGGACTACAAGGTTAGGTTCACTATCCATTATTTAGCAGGATATATTCAATTATATTTTGCACAACAAGCTTTGCCAAATTTGTGGAAGAACAAACCATACAACCTGATATACTGGGAATTTACATATTCATTTGTGCTTAATATGTATATTTATTTATGATAAATTTAAGTATTAAACATACACCTAGAATCTGTAATAAGGTAGTAGATACTCTAGCCAAAGTAGGTCTGGTTTTACAACCTGGGATAAAGGAGCTCAACATGGCTCCTATTTGTATCGCATCCCAGGTGGATGATGACAATTCTTTAAATAACCAATTGATAAGAGGGCAATAAGCCCCCCTATTAACGACCAAAACAAAATATTTGAGTTTATTTATATTAGGATTAAATATTATATAATAAGCATATATAAGTTTTTTATAAACAAAGCTAATCTAATGTAAGATGAGCAAATTTTATATGATTTTAATTACCTCATCTTACATTAGATTAGCTTTGTTTATAAATTTACATATATATATATACATATACATATATGCTTATTATATAATTTTAATTATTATTTACGATAACCATAAATATTTTAATGAAGAAGAAAACTTATAAATAGCTAAGGCATATAAAAAATGAGAATAAAAGAATAACTTGTTTGAAGTTTTGTGTATGTCCAATATTTAATCATTTTATTTCAATTTTATAAATGTTTTAGTTTTTTATAATTCTATTACTTTTTTAATATTTTTTTGTAATTATTTATATTTTTGTAGTATTTTTATTTTTTTATTTTTGTAAAATTTCATAAAAAAAGTGGGCTTGAATAAAAAAGAAAAGTGGCATATTGTGAACTTGGACTTGATCTGTAATGTCAGGAGTAAAATATTCATTATTCAAGGTCATTTCACGGAATATGGATATATTCTAAATTTTAAAACTATTTTGGTTATATGAAGAACGAGTTTTGAAATCGGGATATATAGTGAATTATGAAAATTTTTTCAGGGGTATACTGTGACTTTTCCCAGTTAAAAATTATACACTAAAGACATCCACAATTGTGGAGAAGAAACTCAGATAATCTACTCATCTCTACAATGGTAGAGTTCCTTAACATTCTTACTCTTCATATCCACTATCTTTACATCCTATTAAGACTTTTTATTTTTTTTTTATTGTTGCAGAGTTGTAGCCAATGATATTTGTTTTCACTGTGTTACTTAATTAAGCGACGACGTGAGAGAAAAGGGTGGATTTCACACCACTCAACAACATATTTATTTTCTTACTTACCCAAGATGGTGGAATCCACACTGTTGTGGATGCCTTGATAACTCATCGTAGGCGACTATACGTAACTCTTTTTTGTCGTTTAGAGGTAGGTTCGTTCGTCATACCTGGCGTGTTGCATTTTACTTTAGTTGTAAAGAATTTATTTATTTTTTTCGTTTACTAACAGCAGCCTTACCGCTGATAGTTTCTGCAGCATATGAGCTTCACTCTCACTTTTGGGTGTGAATTTTGATCACAACATAGAAACAACTCTTTGTCATAAGGTTTGTTCAATAAATGCAGCAAAATTGTAATTTTTAAAGCTCATTAATGTTATCATGGTTATACAGTCTTTTTTCTTAAACAGAAAGTGTTTTATCATTATATTAGATTGAAGATAGGATATAGCGGGGATGTCCTGGCAGCAGATCCCAACAAGATGGCTATGTCTCCCCAATTAGCAAGAGTACGCACATTATATTTCTAGTGTAACCCGTACCCATACTCCTAATCACGTATTAATCGGGATTACGTAACTTAATTAAAGACGGCTCTCGGCGGAAAATAAATCTAACTTCTAATACGGTGTCATGTGCCATTACTCACCCATGTGAGTACGGAAGCAGATATTCATCACAATATTAGAATCGATAACCGCTATGATGAACCGAGATATTCTACTACCAACCTACACATACTAAATCCATAAATCGAAAACGTAAAACAGTGAGCATCCAGAGCATTCCCAATACTTACATCGGAGTATATAATACAAACTAAAATTTAATGAGTGCAGAAATTAAAAGACGACGTAGGTTACCCAATAGTCCCGCATTCCAGCTTCATAACACGATCAAGACCTGTAATGTGGTGCCATAAAGGCTCAGCCAACTGCTGGTATGCTAAATGTGATCCTAGACCCTTTAGGTCACTTAGGTCATTTTAGTCATCTTAACATGAGGTTAATAACATGCTGATTCATTTTGCAGTTTATAGTGAAGCAGTAAATAGCATGAGTAACACATAACAGTTCATAGATATAACAACACGTATCACATCATCCATCACAAACATACATTATCCAAGGTACGACAACAAGTAAATGCGGTAAAACGCATAATTGCTTTCATCGAAGGTATTCGTATTCAGCCTTCAAGGCCCGTTACTCGTATCAAAGTTTACTCTTATCATCAGTTGGGCGTCATGTTAAGACAACCCGTAGTTAGTTCTCACTGGACAGTCGTCCCACGTACACACAAAGTGCTCATTGCCAAGGATCGGTAGATCCCGGTGTTAGCAGAAATATACGTTACTATATCTCTACCTAGGCAGTGTACCTATCGTTTTGCGGAATAGTGAATTGAGTGGGGTTGTCGATCTCAAGGACCTCGTTCAATTAATTGACAATTTATTTACTAACCGAGAAAACTAAACTAAGAAAACAGGAAACGTCACTTTTTCAGGTTTTACTTAATTTAATAAAAAGAATGACTAAACAAACTAACATAAAATAATGAAACAGTAAAAAGATAAAATAAACTAAATAAAGAAATAAAGATTGAATCTAAAGAAGCACCCCGGATTGTTCTGCAAACCTTCACTTTATTAATCTATCAATAAACTTTTCCCTAATTCTGCAATAAACTCAAGAATTATAAATAGTTCATTGACCGGTCCCTGTACAATGAAACCTAACTAACTGAAATAACAAGCCGCAAACCATGCCCAAGTTATCAAGTTAATAGCATTAAACAAAATTCCTATTGGAGACAGATTAACCTATAGGCAAACCATGCTTCTAGTCGTTAATCTGGTTTAACTTCCTATGTCTTGTTAACTAATCTCAGCGCCGCATTTTGATTAGAAAACTATAAATATTGTTTTAATAATTAGCTAGAAAAATAAAGCGCATGAAGAACAGGAATTAAACTACTGCAATTATAATCAGAGAAAAGCTTGCAAAATAAACATAAAGATTTGGTTTGCTACCCCAACCCGGGGAGCTAAACTAACTACTCAAAAATAAACATAATAATTAAAGTAATAAAAATAACAACGGGAAACATTAATGTGTGACAATGGTGATATGTGGTGAGGTAGTGTGTGGTGGTGGTGGTGGTACGGTGAAGATGGTATGCTAGTGGATTATGGTGTTATGGTGGTGATGTGGAGTGGTGTTGATGATAATGGTGGTGATGGGAAGATGATGATGGTGATGGTGATGGTGGTTGGAGGTGATGCGTGAAAGAAGAGAATGCTGAGGCTGAGGCAGGAGCCTCTGTATTAAGGGCTAATCCTCTGTGAGGCGTGGGATGTCTTCAATATGGCTCTACATGGGTGAATATATAGCAGCTACGGTGTTTATCAGTTGATAAAATATTTTTCTTCTAAAGATCTTGATAAAACATAACGAGGAGTGCTCTATTAACTTCGACGGGCCTAGATTCTTCGTTTTAGCTCCGTTTTACTCCCCGTTTGTTGTTGGAATCCTCATGAGAAATTCTATGCATTTCTTAAACTTTTTCCTGCATTAGACACATAAAATGTATCAGTTCATATCAAAACATAAATCTAATGAAAAACATATGATAAGTGAGAAATATGACATGAATTGTTATGATAATAGGAAGAATAAAGCCCTAAAAATAATGTATTTCACACTTATCACCCGGGACTTCCACTTGCCTAATAAAGGCGTCCATGAAAGGCCAAAGCCAGGTGCCAGCGGTAGCACACTCCGACTAATAATCTATCTGGGCTCGTTATACTCTAGTGATCACTATACGCAACCAATCAGTCTAGACTAACTGGATTTACATATCATACATCAGCTCTCCAATATGTGATTAAATCTTTAATCAACTACCTAAAGTATAATCTTAGGTTATGGAGAATTCATTATCAACACAACCGCCTTCGAGGTCTTATCCAAATTCCTAGAAGTAATCTAGGTCATATTCATGTTCAAGAGTCCAAGCACTAGAGACCGGTAATCCCGAGTCTCGCTCCTAAGTGTTTCACTTAGGTTAATTAGGAATTTTAAGGTCTCCTAATTGTTAGTATAAAAATTCAGTGATAATCAGTAACACTTAGTCCGACAGACATTCGCGCACAATAATAAACTCTTGACAGTCGAGTAAATAATTCACACACATCATGCATATCACACATATCGCTCTTAGACAGATAAAAAATAATATCTGAACCAAGAAAACCCTCAGGATGTTCAGACCACACATTCACATACCGTACACCGTAATAATCACTAGCGTGAAGATTCACGCTCGCCCGGTACTCCTCGTAGCTCGTCCTCCAGCACATGTCCTCTAATGCACTAAACTCTGGAATACGAGACTACATATTAGCTCTCTGTAATACAGACTAATTCGGTATCCCGACTAGTCACTAATCCCCCTAGTAATTACCCCGTGACTGTTCAACGTTTATCCTTCAGGTTTTAAACAGTTTGGGATTAGTTAAATCATTCTCTAACTATATTGTAAATAACATGTAATATTTATTTACTATTTAGGATTTAATTCAAATAACCTATCTCATTTATTCATAGGCTTGTTATTTATATATAATACACAGATTCATATAGTTTGTTACTATATGTTAATTATATCCTTGACTTATAAACCTTTATTTCTCCTTTCAAGTTATGAGTTGGTCAACTTGACCTCTTTGGTCAATTGTTGACTTGGCCAATTATGTTGACTTGGTTAGTTTACTGTAACACCCCCGAATAGCCCAACAGAGGTCTGAACGTTGCACCAAAACGATACTACAAAGTCTAAGCAGCGGATTCTCGATATCATCCGGGTGCTACAGATGCCAACCACCCACGTGGTTGACAGACCACATCACTAATACTAAGTTACGGTCTGAATGACTGGAAACAGCCCTCTATCAAAACCCATATACAACATATAGTACAATTCCCAAGTTCCGAGTGTCTACAACAAAATTACCAAATCATATACTAAAATTACATCTCGGGTTTTATAACAACCCATATATTACACATGCCACTACAACTTAAAAGTCATGCCCTGATGGACTACCCCCATGGTAGCTATCCCGCCTACGCTCCGTTATTGTCTGGCACAATACCTGAAAAAAATTGGGGTAAAGGACTCAGCAAACTACGCTGAGTATGAACGTGTGAAGCCCGCATGTTACCGGGCCACACGACTACTTGGTCGAATCTTATTAATTCAATTTACATGCTCTAATAAAGCAGTAAAGCACACATCAGTACATCATGATATCATACAAACTCATCGGTAGCATAGCAATATCAGCAAGCAACCAAGCACATCTTGCAAGTAGCACAGCAATATCAATAAGCAACCAAGCACAACTTGCCAGTAGCATAACAATGTCAAACACGCAGTCCAGCACAATAAGCTGCTAGTGTAGCAACAACAGTCAAGTAATTATAGGACGTGTGCGTAGGTACATTATACCGTCGATCCTCGCTATGGGATCATTCAAGAGATTGCGTATTGTTATCTTGTTCTCATTACATATGTTTTCCTTTCTTCTCTTGCACCGAGTCCGGGGGATGTAGGTTAGATCCCGAGACTTTATAATGTAGGTGCTATTCATTCCTTGTTTCTTAAATGATCACATTTGTGAATTTTCTTATTTGCTTGGTTTCGTTACACATGTTTTCCTCTATTCTCTGGCACCGAGTCAGGGGATATAGATTAGATCCCGAGGCTTTATTATGTAGGTGCTAATCATTCCTTGTTTCTTCAAGGGTTACTTGTGAATTCTTTTATCACCGCACGTTGGAGGACGTCTCCTCCATAGCTGGTCCCCCATTCCCGACACCCAGGGTCGAGAAAGCGGAGTCACCTCTAGACTCCAGGATAAGCTTCACCAATTTGTCACTCCCCCATTCCCGACACCCAGGGTCGAGGAAGCGGAAGTCACCTCTGGACTCCGGGATGTGCTGAGAAAGTGGGGTCACCCAGGGATCCCCAAAATATATTCCATCATAGACGGTCGAAGGATCTGATGCAGATACCAACTCCCGATCATCCATACCGCGCGGCCCGAGCTGTTGTCTTCCCGGGTTGTTCTCATGTTTCACAGTTGGTACTTTTCGTTTCATTATCATTATAATCTCGACACCATAGTGGGTGTCATTAGCGGTCCTCTAAAGTTAGAGAGGATTTGTCTCTTCGTATAGTTCTTTTTGTTTTGTCTACGTGGTTCGTCATGTCTTACCAAAGGAGACTTGCTCTTCATTATCATTAATGAATAGACACCATAGTGGGTGTCATGGTAGTCCTCAACGGTTTAGAGAGGAGTTCCCCTTATAGAGTTTTCTTGGTATTCATAATTCGTAGTGGTTCGTCTCAAGTTCCATAAACGAGAAAGGGACTAAACTACTGTGTGCGCGCAAGTAATAAGCCACAAGGATATATAACAAGCATATAAGCAAGCCACAAGAAGCAATCCAATTTCATGCATAGTCTTATAGTCATTGTCAAACAAGGCACACAGCACACAAGCCGTGTAACACGGCAACATACGAACCACACATGTCCATACCTTATTCAAAGGCAAATGTCGTCTCACACACGGTTCCTGGTCGGCGCTCGTTACGACCCTAACGCTGATTAAAAACAATGTGTCAGTCCATGATTTCATGTGACGACATTTTATTCTAGTTTATCTTTACTTATACCGGTGTTTACTTCCCTAAGTGAGTCGTTGAATGTACGGTTATTTTAAACCTTAGGACTTCCCAAGTACTCACCTTAGATTATTATCTATTTCCTAAGACATTTACATCATCGTTATATGAGTTAAATAAGTACTCCCCCTAGCTATTATTCTAGAGGATTTTAAACGTTAAATTGTAACAGTTTAACTAAGGTAGCTTTAACTTGCTTAGAGTGTATTCCCTCCTTAGCTAAATAGCTATGGTTTAAGCTCATTAATTACACAATACCACTCCTCAATTATTTCTAGAACTCCTTTATACTGAGGCTTAAGTGTTTCAAAACTAAAACGAGGTTCTTGTACGTAACCTTATATTATAACACTTTTAATGTATCTAGGGTGTCTAAACTTCCCAAGATGTTTCATTAACCTAACCAAATGCTTTAGCCATGATTTGGGCTCATGAAGTAACTAACAACACACTCTTTACACTTCTGGATATTGACCAAACAGAGACACAAGTCTCAAAAACTGAAACAACCAAATTGTGCATACCTCCACTCTAACTCCTTCTCTGATGTATCTCTTAGATTTCTATCTTCTCAGAAGTGTTTACAACCTCCCTTGATAGTATTAGAGCTGTTTTAATCTAGGAACCAGCTTAGAGCAACAATGTTAACACCTCCGTGAGACCCTTGTACAGAAGCTACAACTTATCGAAAAACTAAAACACATCCTTGTGCACACTTACACTTAGCCTTGCAGTTTACTGTATTAAACTATTTTCTAAATTTCCCCAAGTTGTTTACAGACATTATTGAGGGTATTATCTAGATTTTAAGCTTGTAAGCCAGCCATTACAATCCCCTTATACCTACTATGTGATAGCTATACAGAGATGACAATGTTATGGAAAATCTGAAAACACAGTTTGGGTATTTCCCCTTTTATCTATCTGTTCATTCCCTAACCTGACTTCCAATGCTCCCCAAATTGCTTACCCAGTTAGTTAGGAGTATTAGATAGTTTCCAACTAGAACTAGTCCAATACACCCCATTAATACTTCTGAAAATCAATTATACAGAAGTGGCAGGTTGTTAAAAATCTGCAACAGCATTAGTGTTTCTTCTTCATTCCACCTTCTTTTCTGATTCCTTCGATCTCTACCTTCCCAAGGTGTGTGGCAACCTAGTTAGGTGTTTTAACGAGGTTTTAAGTTTATTTCAGACCAATTCAACACTCTTACACTATCGGTATTTCAGTTATACAGAAAACACTCTCAGAAAACAAAATATAAGCTGAAGTATTAAGTTTTGCTATCCTTTCTATTGTTCACTTCTGTTTTAGCCATGTTTTGGTTCCTTGTTAGACCACCACCTCACTCTTACATATCTGAAACCCATCTATACTGAACAGCAACTATCCAACAAAATTAATCTGAAACCGATATCTGCATTAACTCTTCCACATTCCTTCCTTTGTCATTAGTTAGTTGCCTCCTAGATTCTCAAATGAGTATGCCAACTTACTTCACCTCTGTGGTAATGTTTTGAGTTCACACTAAGCCACCATGACACTCCTAATTTTTTTTTTAACCAAGTACACAGAAGCATTTTCATTCGAAAGACTGAAAACAGAAGGTACAAAACTGAAGTAGCTTATTCTTTCTCTTTGTTTTCGTCTCTGCATTTGACTTTTGGTTTTTCCCAAAATATTATCACATTTAGTTAGATGACTTATTAAGGCTTTAGGTTCATAAAACTCTCAAAACAGGCCACAGGAATTAAAACAGAACTGCTGAGACAACCTAGTACTCACTGAAAAGAAAAACTGAACATGTACTAACCACCTCTCTTTTATCTTCTTTTTTTTTAAACATTCATCACGAGTTCACCAAGCTAGAAACAGGTTTTATTCTTGCCTGAAGTTCATTAATAATTCAACCCTGCACCTTTACCCTCTCTAGGCAATTAATCAGACAGAAAACAATGTTGCTGAAACTGAAAGAAAGAAAACAGAACTGTAACACTGAAGCATACTTCAGTTTATTCCTCTACCTTTAATACATCAGCTTAGTTTCTTGTTTTTTCCTTTTCCTGCAACACACTCTCATGTTATCTAACTACCTAGTTATCTTTTAAATGTAGTTTTGACCCATTAATGCATTGCTTAACTGACACAGAATAAATCAGAAACCTGGAAACCTGAACGCATAAACTGAAGTTTGTTCTTTCTGTTATTGTTTCTTTGTTTTCTTTCTGTCCTCAAGTCCTTTTTCCTGTTTTCCCCAGCCCAAGGAAACCCTGTACACAACTCTGTAAGTTCATTATACACAACCTGTATTACTGCAGAGGAAAAAAAAAGATAGCGCAAATACTGATATACCATATTATTTCTCCTACTTCTTTTCTTTGTTTTCTGTTTGTGTTTTCCCAGATCCTTCCACCTCATTGACTAATGGGATTAAGTGTGTTATAAGACTTTAGGATTCAAGCACAGACTCAAGGTAGACTAGACAATGTACCCGAAAGTTCTTTTCACAGAAACCAGAAATCTGGAAACTGAAACCATGAACTGAAAAACGTTTTCTTTCCTGTTGTTTCCTCCCTACTGATGCATTATTGCCTTCTATTTCCTTTCTGTTCTTTAATTTGATCTCAGTTTCCCCCAAGCTGTTTCCCCTTGGTTAAGTGGTTGTTCCACGATTCTATATTCAACAACAGACCCTAAGTCTCCTGGTTGTACAGAAATCAAGCTTTCAGATAAAAACTATACAACTGAAATATTGAAACCTGAAACTGCTATTTCTTTCCTCCTCCGTTCTTTTCATTTTCATTCATTGATCTAGTTTTTATTTTCCTCAAATGGTTTAGCCCCTGATTGTCCACCCAGTTAGTTTCTCGTCTTATCAGGAGTTTAACTTCCTAACAGACCCAAAACAGCAAGGGTTATACCCCTGGAAAGTTCCTACACGAAATCTGTAGTACTGAAAGAAACTGAAGCAGAACTGAAACATAAGGTTTGATGTCTTTTCCTCCACCTTTTCTTTCTTTATTCACGAACTTGGCTCTCTATTTTTCTCACCTAGCTAAATGTGTTGACAAATTTTTAACTCAAGACTCACTCAAGCCAAAGCTGTCAATGCTCCTAGAAATTTGTCTTACAGAAGCACTCGTTTCAGTTTTAAGCTAAAAGTCTGAAATGAAGAACCTGATATATCTTCTACTGTCTCTTCATATTTCTTTGTTCACAACTGGGCTTCCGATTTCTCCCACTTAATTCACTCACGTAGTTAAGTGTTTTTTTGTCAAGACTTTACATCCCAAACAACCCAAACTACTTTGCTAATGTTACAGATTTAACTTCACACCGAAACTTGAAAACTGAACCGCTGCACATAAGGCTGGCATATATATGTACCTATATTTTCTTTTTACCTTGCGTTAAGAGGTGACCTCCCTTAGTTTTCCTTGACAGTTTTTCTTACATGGGAGTGCTTGGCTTCTCGACAGATCTAGCCCACCAGAAAGAACCCGCATTAGTTGTTGAATCATTCCTAGAAGTTGTAACAGATTTTTTTTTTGAACATGCGCAAGGATCTAGGGTTCTTACCTTAGAACGTGTTCAGTCAGTTGTTGTACATATTTCCCTCAAGAGTTTTCAGGCCCTTCAAGCGTTAGGTTGCTTGGAGAAAACAAGCAGATCAAGAAGAGGAAACTGAGTGAGTGTCTTAGCATTTTCGAATACAGAAACATCTGTGAGTTGATGTAGAAATAAAACTATTTTAAGGCCTCACCTTGATCTGATGTTCAACCAGAGTATCGGTGTCTCTGGTCTGGTTGTTTTGTAAGAAGGTGCAGGTTATCAGTCCGTTTTTTTTTTTTTTGCATGAAAACACAGTAGCCTGTAGAGACTTGGATGTACTGCAGGAGTCGCGTTTTGATCAGAAACAAAACAGGAAGGAACGGTAATGGAAGAAGAAGGAATAGCACATTGCAAACAGCAGTGGTTACCTTGTGTGCAGAAGGGAAAACAGAGGGGGAACGAGGGAGCTCCTATATGTGTAGAACTGGTGCATGCAGAAGAAGGAAAAAGGATGGTCTGTTTCCCTCTGAATCGACTGGCACAAGGCCGAAGGATTAAAACGCAGGGAACCAAATGACTGTGAGTGGAATACGTTTCCAATGAAAGCTTTCGTGGGAGTTTGGAAAAGAAAACAAGGAAGTTAGTGCCACTTAAAAGAAGAGACAAGCTAATTTTGGTTGAGCAATCTGCGCTCTGTACCGGGCAACAAGGAGGAGGAATTGTTTGGTACTTGCGTGGGTGGTGAAACAGTACTCAGGCGCACTGACGCCATATATAAATCATGGGGTAATTTTGTTTGTTTGTTTAATCTAGTAACGTTAGTACTACTAGATTTAATTCACTAGTGTATATTACCGAATTTAAGCGTAGCTTAACTGGTTAAAGCGTTCTGGGGAGGTACGGGAGGTCTCGGGTTCGAACTCTGGCAGGAGCGTACTAGCTTTTTTTTTTACAGTTATATGCATGCCCATTAGTATATATGTGCAACTATATAATACGTCGCGTTAATAATTCCTTACGCGACTACTTTATTTTGTGACGTTATTAGTCGTATGTATATGTATATATATAGATATACACCCCTTTTATTTTGTCGCGTTCTAGTCATATATATATAACTATGCGACGTTACTATTTATTATGTACGACGTTATAATATGATAACGTTTCGTATGTATATTTTTTTATAAACGTACATGTATAAGTACGTGACCGACATAGTATGTAACGTTTCGTATGTATATATTTTTTTATAAACGTACATGTATAAGTACGTGACCGACATAGTATGTAACGTTGTCATGTTTTCGGACATGTATATATGCCCGCACTAAATTTAATTTGTCATACGTTATCATATGTCCGAATTATAAAACGCGTTATGATTTTTATGCGTTTAATATTTTGGGGGTATTTCATTTACCAAGTACATAAATTTATATAATTCATACTATACCCTTGTATTATATAATTCACTCACCATTTAATATGTTATACTTTAGCATAAGAACTTTATATCTAATGTGTTATAATTTATCTTCCCATCTTATAACATCTCTTATTTGATGTTATATGGTTCCCAACCATATCATATAATCCATTCACTTCATATATTCTCATATATGTATAAGAATTATAAGACTCATTTATTAAATGATATATCTTATCATTTTATGTAAGGTAATTAACCTCACTTAGTTATGTTATTCTACACAAACCCATATTAAAATTATAATCCTAAGGTTATGTAACATTATATTGTACATTACTAAACATCTAAAGTCTATTTAATACTCCACATTATTTTATAACCCCATTATTTCATCACTTGTACTAGTTTCATCAATGACAATAATACTTTATAATTGCTGTAACATTTATAACATTATAGACCATAGTCTAAAATTCAATCATAATCTTCACATTGTACGTATAGTACATAAGTAATTAATAAAATCCTTAATGGTGTTACATTATTTAGCCAAGTAACTTTCAACCTTAGAATTTGAAATCAATTGTACTATATCTTATAAGTTAATTCCTCTCTTATCTAGTATAATCTAATCCTCTTACTACATATACACATATGTATTCATACAATATGTATACATCGTCTCATAAATTCTAATATTAACCCATTACATATACATATATAAACTCAACTTCTCATAATTAAAATCAACTTAATATTGATAACTTAATACCGACTTTATAAAACAATTCCTTAATTATTTTAACCCATCAATTGATCAACTTACTAACAAAGTTACTAGTCTCATTTACAACTTACTATTTACTACTTAATCACTTAAAGTTGGCCAAATACAGTATTGGTGTTGTCATTCACCTCTAACTTAGTTTAAGCCCAATTAAATACCTAGATTACTTTCTCCTTCTTACTTGGGCCTAGATTAAACAAGGCCTAACTCAGTTTGGTTTGTTGACCAATTATAAGGCCAAATTCATTTTAACCTTGTGGGCCAATTTCTAGCCCAATTCAATTTGACTAACCCATATCAAATCTAAATGGTCAAAGTTCCTAATTCAACTGACCATCCAATTTCAATTTTGACCCTCCCAGTCAAAACCCCTAATTCACGTTTGACAATCTTATTTCAATTTTTACCAATTTGAATCACCATTTCTAAGTTTGACCAATCTAAATTTTGATTTTGACCAAGTTAAAATCCCCAATCTGATGTTGACCTAACCCTAATTCAGTTTCGTAAATCTCCCGAAGCTTTCATAGTTCGCATTTTCACCTAATCTTCTTATATTTACGTTTCTGCCCCAAATTTCACTAAGCTACCAATTCGCCCATAATTTTCTCCAATTACATTTTCGGGCACCATTTAATCATAATTACCATTTTACCCCTAATTTTTGAATATTACAATTTTACCCCAATATTAATTTATCCAGAAAACCCTAGTTCCTATTACCGTAAACCCCAATTTCTGATTTCTTCCCCAATTTGATTTCAGAAACCCCAAATCTTCAATTGACTCCCTAATTTCAGATTTTACCCAAATTGATTTCAGAAACCCTAATTCTAATACCGTAAATCCCCAAATTCAGGTTTGTTCAACATCAACCTTTATACTCATGAAACTTAAACTCCAATCGTTCCGAACACTAAACTTTAACCAATTTTCAAAATTCTCAAATCCCAACAAGATATACCTAGATTTCGGTTTTCATCACAACTCCACAAATCTATCAGTTTCACAAAACCTAAATTACCAAACTAAAACTTGAATCTCGTATACACTAATGGCTATTAATAACCCTAAATTTTGCAATAATCCAAATCACCAGAAGCCCTAAAGTTGCACTTAATCAGAAACACCAAATTAAAACCCTAATTCAAACAGTCAAAAACATAAAATCGCACTAATCAAAACCCTAATATTATGGACTTACGATACACCCTCAAACCCTCATATTTTTGGACAAATTTGTAAGGAAGAGGATCTACCTCCCCGACGTTGACGGGGCCTTAGATCCGACCTCCTTTCCTCGGTTGTTTTTCGCTTCTGCTCCAGATCCGGTCAAATAAGGCCGCGTTTGGGTTTTCCAAACTCGAGCAAAGAGAAGATGGACAAAGAGAAGAGGTTAAGCCTTGTTTGGGTTTTGGAAATAAAAAGGGAACACGAAGGAGGGAAAGGCGAGACCATTACCTTTGGAGTTTCTGTTTTTTCGAGTTTTCCTTGTTCGTCGGCGAGGAGGAAGGGAGGCGCAGGAAACTGTTCGCCAGATTCGGGTTGCAAGAATGAAGAGGAGTAAGAATTGGTATAATTTCAATCCCGGATCAGAAAAGAAAACGAAGATGAAACAGATCTAGCTTCAAACTAGCGTGGATACGAGAAGAGTAGAGAAGAGAGGTGCCATCACGTATGTTCCTCGTTTGCTGCTAGGGCTTCGCCGGCTAGAGTTTCGAACTCAGAAGGAAGAAAAGAGTGGAGGGAGAAGAGAGGCGGCATGGATAGAAGAAGAGTTCGTTCACCAGTTAGGGTTTACAATTACCGTCAGTCGAGAGAATGAATTAGGATGGGCTGGTCATTATTCCTTCTTTTTTTTTGGGCTCGCCCCATTCATGAGTGAAGAGACCGACCGGGCCGGCCCAGTCATGTTGGGGGGGTCGGCCCATTGCTTTTTGTTTTACGTTACACATATAATGTCGTTTTCAGCTCGTTTCTTACCCATTTTTCGCGTCGTTCGTGACATTTTGTCACATTTAATGAGATGAACCTTTTTATGACTCCAAATTCATACTTTCAACCAATAATTATTATTGTTCTTTTACACATCTATTAATTAGTATTTATTTTTGAATTGGTTTGTTTTTTGCTATTTTGGACGAAACACGATGTCTTTTATTCTGACTGTTTAACCAATTTTTTAACCTCTAAAATCACCCAAATAACCATTTAAGGTAACTAGGACCTCGTTTTCACTTCCAAAATATTTGTGGCATGTTTAATTTTATTCTCGTTTATATTTCTTTTCTAAAACCTCTTCAAGGTCGTTTAATGTTCGTTAATGTTTACTAATGAATTCTTAGGGTTTACTTAAATAATATGTTATTGCCCTTGCTCATTTAAGGATATTTAATTCCTTAATCTCTCATTATTAATTTTTTTAATTAATTCATTATTAATTAAAGCAATTAATATTTGGGATATTTCAGCTAGCTCTATTGACATATGACTAAATGATACGATGAAAAGAAGAAAAGAAGCTAATACATTCTATAAAACAAACTTGACATCAAATCTAACCTCCCCAATCCCTTTAAGAAAGTTTACATTTGACAAATTATCTGAATACATCCTAACTGATTATGATCCAATCCTTGTTGCCATTGAGAGTCCAAAGAGTAGAGCTTTTGCTTTGACGACAGCTAGATCCCAAAGGTTTTGGCCATTCTCGATACTTGCTACGAGAAAATGCCCATCAGCATCTTTGTAGACAATTCCAATATTGAATCCATCTACTCCAACACTACCATCAACGAAAATTACTTCACCTATCTGCACCGGCTCAGAGGTTTCATCTAGCCTGATATTCAGTGACTTGTCCAAGAGGGCTAGGTCAAGGAATGACTGATCTTGGTCTACTCTCACTCCGAAGTTGAAGATCCTTCCATGTCAGTTGAGATCTTGCAAATCAAATTTTCCACAGGAGTGAGCCAACCTTCTCAACGCAATCTAAGTGTTCCTCTGCTTTGAAAGAGATGAGCCGGTTTTTCACGGAGCCGTCATTGCACACAACATCAGGCCGAACTAGGCCCATAATCTTCAACTAATTCTTCACTAAAGGGCAAGTAATGAGGGTGTGTGCCATATTTTCCAGATGACCGCAAAAGTCACAACACTTAGTGGGCAGGTCCTTGCTCCTTTTCCTAAGGAGGAATCGACAGGGCATAATTCCTTGTAAGACCTTCCAGAGGAATATGTGAACCACTAAGGGATGTTACACTTACGAAGCCTACTCATGGCTTCACCAATCTGGCTCCTAAATGAAGTGGAAGTTTCCTTTGATGGCATAAGGGAGCAGGCCAAGTGGTAAGCTGAGCGAACCGTGAATTTACCATTCTTATTTTCACCTCAGCACCATCCATCAGGCTGCACAGTACTACTCATAGTAGTTTTCAAGATGTGGGTCAAATCTTCCTCAGAGAACCATGAGCGAACCTTTTCTTCGACCCAACACCTACTCGAGTCGTTGGCCAGAATACAAAACCTTCATCCTTAACGTTTGTCGGCAAAGCCCATTCCCATGGTTTACCACCTGGTTTGCTAAGAAACTATCTATTTGGTAGCCTAATCGAAGAGTCATCACCAACCACTCTTCTGGCCTTGTTCAACAGAAGGTAGATGGATCCCCATAATAAATGCCAAACAGGACTAGGCCTAGTGCCCAAGCAAGAGCTAAAGTGGTCCGAGTCCATAAAGTATTTCAAGGCATCATTGAAATTATAAGTTATGGAAGCCCATCCCTTCATTGTCTAGGCTCTAACACGTTTCATTCGAACATCTAATAATTCCCTTACAAACTAATGAGCCCGAACACCAAAACTGCTTATTGACTGCTTGTATTTCCTTAATAAGGTTGTTCAGAAGTCTTGTAACCCCCATGATGTAGGATGGTATAGCTTGTAGCAATGACTTGATCAGAATACCTCTCCCAGCTTGCGAGACAAACAAGAGATTGCCAGCTTAGGATTCGCTTGTAAACCTTGCCGCGAATGTAACCAAACAGTTGTTTCTTATGATGTCTAGTAGCTCTAGGGAATCCCAAATATAAGCCAAGATCAGTCACCACTTGAACACCAATTGTGCAAGAAATTTGATCCCACGTGAAGGGAGGCAAATCAGTAGAGAACATAAGCCCAGATTTAGAGACATTGATGCTCAGGCCTGAGGCTTCCCTAAGCTCCTCAAGAATCCATCATTGTGCAGTGCCAGTACCAGTACCAGGCTAAAAACAACTCAGCCATCGGCGAAAAATAGGCTCATGATGTCGAACCCTAAATTTTGGCAGTTTATGCCACGAACCAGACCAGATTGTGCAATGCAAAGACTAGAGGATAAAGCCTCCATCCAGCAAACAAACAAAAAGGGAGATATAGGGTCTCCCTGTCTCAACCCTCTCTGCGGGTAAATGGTTCTGCCTGGTTAACCATTAATTATGATTGCGAAGGATACCGAGGAAATGCATTTTTAAACATTTCAAACCCAGTTCTCGTTGAAGCCCATACTTCTCGTAATTCCCAGGACAATACACCATTCAATGCGATCGAAGGTCTTGGCCATATTGAGTTTCAGGGCAAAGTAGACTCTCTTGGTAGCCTTAGATGATTTCATAAGATAAAGCAGCTCATTGGCAACAATGATTTTATCAAAATTTAGCCTCCCTTGGAAAAATTCTCCTTGCTCATCAGAGATAATAGAGCTCATAACATGCCTGGCGCGGTTAACTAGGATTCTCGATATGACTTGATAAATAGTTACAGAGTGATATGGTCCTGAAATCTGAGAGAGCACTAGCTTCCGCTTTTTTTAGGAACAAAGACAATATGAGTATGGTTAAGACGAAAGGGAATAACATCAGTGTTGAGGACTTGTGGAATAGTATTAACAAAGTCATCATTAACGATTTCCTAAAAAGTTTTAAGAAAAACACCATTAATACCATCTGAAATGGGAGCATTGTTAGATGGAGATCCCTTATCGCCATTAACACTTCTTCGTGATAATACAGCTTCTCAAGGGCCTCGTACTGATCAAATGGGACCCTATTCTCCATGCAAGCCAAAAGATGGTGGTTAGGTTGTGGGTTAGTGGTCGTAAATAGATTATTGAAGTAAGCCCTAGCTATCCCTTCAATTCCTTCCCAGTTAGAGATCTTGTTTCCTTGAGCATCAACCAGTTCATGGATAGTATTTTTATGACTTCGACGTTTTTTATCTTTCCTAGGGTGGCTTTTAGATTGGATGGCGTAGGGTAATCTTTTTTTAAGTCGTTCTATACTTTATATTGTCGTCACTAACTCGACAGTTTTTAAGGTTTGTGGCTAAGGGTTAGGGTTGTTAGATTCTAAACCCCTCACTACAAACCCTAAAAATGCCTTCGATAATTTTTAGCTTTCCAATGGTTTTTAGGGTGTGTGGAATAAGGTAATCATTTTGGAAGTCTTTTTATACTTTATATTGTCGTCACTGACTCAATAATTTTCCTTAATCCTTAAACCATCGACCCTAAAAAAATTGACATTTTAGGTAATTTATGACTGCAAATATAATTATTTTCATATTATTATTAAAGAAGATTCATTTTGTTAATGAATAAGATTCACTTTAAAATACATAATATACTCATTACAAAAACATAAAATGTTAAGTTAACCAAAATATATTCATGATACATCTTGTTTTGAATAGAACGAATTATTATGAACAATGGTATAAACTTTTTTCTTTTTGCACTTATATTTAAAGTTATAACATTTTGAAATTTTGTTATTTCTCCAATATATTGCTTCTTAGGGTTTGTAGTGCGGGGATTAGTATCACGTTCACTCATCTTCTTCTCTTACTTTCAATTGAGACAATAGATTATTGACACTTGACATTGAAACAAGAAAAGACTCCAACTTCTCGGTACTGAATTACATTAACCTAGCATTGTAAAGTACACATAATAAGATATTTATATTGACTACTGTGGATCAGGTTATGATAAATCATAAAAGATTCAGACTGTCTCTACGAATTTGCGCTCTAATCAATGCATCTTCAAGATGAAATGGTGAAGAATAAAACCATGCATCATGGAAGGGAAAGGACCAAAGATCATGATATGGAGTAGAAACGACGACAGGTGTAAGCAATGACTATTTTGTATGTGAGTCAATACATTGAGGACTGAAACTAATAAAATTATTACACTTTTGTATACTTCTTTATTTACAAGTAGCTTTTAAAATCTTATTATTTATAATATGTTAATTTTAGATTGAAACCTTTGAAAAAATCAAAAAAGAATTAAATATTCAAAAGTCAATAATCGTAGTACTTATAATGAAAATTATTTAAACTATTAATTTAGTGTAGTTATCATATGTAATTTTCAAACAATCCTAAAATGTGGTTGACATCCAAATTAAAAGAGTATTATTGTCTTGATTTTGTCTAATATACCCTTCCAACATAAAGGATAACGCCTTCACAAAACCAAGCATTACGGTTACGCTTGTTAAAAACTAAAAGTCGAAACTTAAAAGCTTCGGATTCTTTTTTTTATTAAAACTGGGATACTTTCATTTATAAAACATAACAAGGAGTTTTCCACATCTTACATAACCCCCCAGGATTAGTGGACAGAGAACCACCTCCTTCCTCAAAATACTGCAAAATACTAACCATATGAATAACTCTATAGCTACCACTACCAGTAGTTACAGAGACAAAAACTAGGCTTATTAATAGCCTCATGATACAATCAGTCCTAACATGACCAACAAGATTAGGATTCACCACTACCTTAACCTAAAAAGAAGCAGCCTTACTGGACTGTGACCTGCTTCGAAATTTCTTACAAACATACCAGACCTGAGCAACAATATTGGTCCTAAGCATTCTCCTGCAATAGACAAAACACTTAACCTCCCAGGTTTTACAAAAAGTGATAACTGGAACTTTAGTTCCTTCCAAGCGCTCCTTTTGATCGATCTGTCCATTAGATTAAAACACAGCTAAGGCTACCCATCTGATTGACAAGCTCTAGAGCTATTTGGCGTGTTAACAATCTAACCATATGCACATTCAACGTGCTTGAGATCTTTCTAGTAGGGATCTGAAGATAGAACTTAGCTCTTAGCAGATAAAATTTCCTCTAATTTTTGTCAAATCTCCTATTCTTATCTTTTCTGTCCTTGCGTCTCCTTTTCTGATTCCCCTTGTAGATCAGCAGCCCGAAAATCCACCTAAAGAACTTCACCCTTATCAACTGAGAGACCACTCCATTACCCAGCTTGAACACTTTCCATCTACACCTAGACCTGATAATCCTAGAATACCTCATCTCTCAGTTTACTCTATAATCTTGCTTCTCAGTCTCTGGCAAAGGAAAGTTAGCCGCACTATATTTTAAGTTAAGCAAACCTTCCTGATAAGCTGCTAGGAGGAGACCAAACCCCCAGCAGCACACTTCTAAGAGACTCATTTCTCATGGCTGCCTTGCTTATCAGCAAGGGCAGCCTTGGACAGATTGGCCTTTGAGCTCATCGAGCCCGGCAAGACTTTAACAGCCTGAGTTTTCCCACTTCTCTGGATCTTCTTGTATGAGGATTTAATCCCCTTGCGCTTCTTTTTTTTCTCATCATCATCTAAGCCTTGACTGAACACCTGTTTCCCCTCTCTTTGATTCACACTTGCTAACTGAGGGAATAGCTTATTAGGAAAGCCTGGGGTGGAGATAAATTATCAGCCTCTTCCATTAGTTGGGTAATGGACTTATTAAGATCACCTTCCTCTTCAGTGGATACCTTGTTTTTCTTCGACTTTGCTTCTTTGAAGTTTTTGAAAGCCTCTTTCCAATCCTCAATCTGATAAACAGATCTCTTTTTAAAGGGAATAGTGCAGACGTGTATATCTGAGTGGTTAGAACTGCTGTAATTAAAATAAAAGAAAAGAAATTAAAACTCAAAATAAACGTCGGGCTGCAAACAAATCCCGTCGTAGTAGTATAGTAAAATGTAGGCGACCGGATATCGAACCGTGGGACTAATGTGAATATTATAGTACCTAAGCATGTCACAAAAAGGGGGGATTAATTGACTTGTTTTTATAAATAAAAAGGAAAGATAAAATAAACTAAGTTAACAGATAAACTAAACGGGACTCTGGTTCAGGTTAATATAATATCTGCTCTTTTATGCTAGGTATACTGGTTGAATTATAATTGTTTGGCAAAATTTCTCTTATTATCTTAAGGTCTAAATCATAGACTCAAAAGAACTCGTTTACCAGAAAATGCAAGATTCTAATCCAGGTTCAAGCATAACACATGTAAACGGACGGTTTAGATATGAGAAATTATTTTTGCATCTGAAAATACTAACTTATTAAATCATAATAAGCTTTCTCCAGATTTACGGCTTAATTAACCTATCTATTTATCACCGGTCTGATCAAAATAGTCTTAGCAAGCAATTTAATAAACTCATGACATTTATTAAAAAGGCGAGAGATAAGCTTTAATCGTAACAGACTGTATTTAAATAAAACCAATAAACATATTGCATAATTAATACAAACACATAATAACCATTCCCAGAGTATAAATATTCTAGCCTAACATATTAAATAGATAAACAGAAACAAGAGTAGTAGAAATCATCCGTAGTCACTCCTGCATTCGTTCTGCTATTTTGTATACGTAGGACTAGAGGTAGATATGGTGGAATGAAAAGTAAATAAAATGGAGAAGACGGGAGAAGAGAAATGAGATGGACGTGTGATGGTAGTCTGTAGTGGATCGATGATGTTGGGTGGTGGATGTATTATTTGAAGGCAGAAGGAACGTGTGTTTATATAGAGGAAGGGAAGAGGCAGATCTGGAGTGGAAGAATTGATTGCCGATTGATTGCACATTGATTGCTCATTGATTGCAGGAGACAGAGCTGGAGACAAACGCGTGAGTGAATTAAGGTAGGCGCCGCCTGGTATTATGGCAGAAGCAAGTTGCAAACAGTCGGCGAAGAAGAAAACTATCGCGTGAATTTAGTCACGTCCGCCCTTGTGTACGCCTGTTATTATGCGGACGAAAATGAAGTTCGTGTGTTGTCCTCGTTGGCGTCCGCCTCTGGCTATGCGGACATAGCTTGTCCGCGTCCCTGTCCGCGTCTGGTCATGTGGACACTTTGTCCTGTCCGCCTTAATGTCCGCCTTAATCCATGCGGTCACTTGTGTGTGTCCGCCTATCCCCATGCGGTCACTTGTGTGTGTCCGCCTATCCCCATGCGGTCACCTTGTGTCCGCCTATCTCCATGCGGACACAAGGTGGACACAAGTTTTTGACTTATTTTCTTCTACGAACTTTGACCGGCTCTAGATTCTTCGTTTGGACTCCGTTTTCTGAGCTGTTTGCATCTATGTGTTTGTCTCTTCGTCTACATTACTCCCAGCTTGGTTTTCCTCATGTTTAAACAATAAATTTGTGAGATAACAATAAAACATAAACTAGAGGAAAAACTAACCAAAGTGGGGAAATGAGCAAGAAAAAGTGCTAATATAATATATGAAATACACCTATAAATCATGCTCATTTGGACACTTATCACACCCCCACACTTATCTTTTTGCTTGTCCTCAAGCAAAACCACGTCCCCAAGTAAGTAGGGAATGCTCAATACTAACAAATATTATTATGAAGGGTAGGATAAACATGATCTTTAAATTTATCGAGGAGTGCGATCCATCGACTGCTGGTGGCACAGGTGTACTCAGGGTAAAAATAAAAATTAGAGTTTCGGGGTATGATCCAAGGTACTTCAATGTTTCTTTTGTTTAGGTGACTCTGAGAACTTTTACCATGGCCAACTTCTCTCAAGAATGGGCATTGAGGAGAAAACAAAGGAAGAATAGATTTATGCATTTGTTTCACTTTTGCATAAGGGATGAGAAAATGTAGGCATCACGCCTTTGTATTCAAGAACAGTCAACTCTCTTTTGTTGGTTACCAATGGTGTCTCGCAAGTCCCTTATTTTTTTGTATTCTTCTTTCTTTTTTTTTAAATAGAGAAGCACCCCTTAGCAATCCCTAAGAGAGAAGACAGAAAGAAACCCTGAGCAATAAAATCCAACCATTTGCAGATCATTTGGTCACACCGCATATAAAATGCTCCTCAAAAAATCAAAATTTTAAAATTTTGTACTATTTATCCCACAATTCATAACAGTATTTATTCTTAAAGAGAACATCCCACATATAAAGGGTCACGATATTGAATTGGACAAACGCAAGATAAGCAGAGAGATTAAGCATTTAAGCACAAAATGTCACCGAAAAGGGCACACTCCCCCATACTTAAATTGAACAATGTCCTCATTGTTCACCAGAAAAACAAGGGAAGGTTTCAGAAGACCTTTTCGGTAAGTAGATAAATAGAGATAACACAAAGGTCACAAATAAACATTTAAGCACATAAACGCTCCTCTGCAGTTTTTATTTAAATAAAAGTATAATTAAAGAAACTGGTACTCCCCTGATATTATTTTTGCTAGTTGTTAAAGGAGTTCCCCCACACTTGAGCTTCAGCCTCAAGTAGCGTAGCTTGGTTGCAGTGTAGACATGAATTTGCACCTGCATAAGACACTAGAAGCAACCATACTACAAACGGAGTTAAAAGTTAGCAAAAATAAATTTAAAGAGAACCTGAAAATTAAAAGAGCATAAAAGCAAAATAAAATCAAAGTTCATCCGGGTTGCCTCCCGGGAAGCTGCCCTTCTTTAACGTCTTTGGCTAGACGCCCGCTTCGTTATCCTGGATCAAAAATAAAAGTAAACAACAGCTTTGCCAGGATAACGAAGTTAGCAGTAATTAAAAGCAAACCACCTGGATCAAAACAAAATGTTACTTCGGCAAATATAATAGGAAAATGAATACTCCACAAAACCTGGTGTTTGAGGAGGTACTGCCAGGAACGTAGTTCTAACAGAAGACCCGGTGGTGATGATTTTTCTTCCTCAAATTGGAGGATGTAAACATCCTCCTCTTGTAGGTGAGGCTCATAGAAAGAATGCGGATCGATATCATCTTCAGAGAAAGTTGATTCTTCGAAGGTGATAGTGGCGTTTTGTTTGGATATCTTGGCGGGAGGTGATGGCAATTCCTTCTCTTCATTTTCGAGGATGTAAGTATCCTCATCTTCTGGATAGAGCATAGAGAAGGATGGAAACTGGCGGTAGGTGACTGTAGAGGGAAGAGAGTAACTTACATCCGTAGTGGGGTGTTCTACCTCATGAACTGTTTCGCTCTTTGGTTGCTGTTCTCGTTGAGTGATTCTCTCCAGGTAGTCTGGTTGATCTTCTAACCAGAGTTGTTCTTGGAATATGAGACAATCCTCATAATCATGAGCTCCCCCACATACGGAGCAGTATAAATACTGTGAATAGCAAAACTCTTGTTCGAGCTCCTCCTCCATTTGCCACGTACACTTTTTTTTGTGTTTTCGTATATAAAATGAAACTACTGAAACAGATTAGAAAATAAAATGATTAGAAACAAACATAATAATAATATAAACAAAATAGAAAAGATAATTAATATAAATAACAAACAAAATAAAATAGACAAAATATTCTAATATAACAAGTGAATAATCCAGGGCATAAGGACTAGAATAAATCTAGTCCCCGGCAACGGCGCCATTTTGCAGACGTGTATATCTGAGTGGTTAGAACTGGTGTAATTAAAATAAAAGAAAAGAAATTAAAACTCAAAATAAACATCGGGCTGCAAACAAATCCCGGTCGTAGTAGTATAGTAAAATGTAGGCGACCGGATATCGAACCGTGGGACTAATGTGAATATTATAGTACCTAAGCATGTCACAAAAAGGGGGGATTAATTGACTTGTTTTTATAAATAAAAAGGAAAGATAAAATAAACTAAGTTAACAGATAAACTAAACGGGACTCTGGTTCAGGTTAATATAATATCTACTCTTTTATGCTAGGTCTACTGGTTTAATTATAATTGTTTGGCAAAATTTCTTTTATTATCTTAAGGTCTAAATCATAGACTCAAAAGAACTCTTTTACCAGAAAATGTAAGGTTCTAATCCAGGTTCAAGCATAACACATGTAAACGGACGGTTTAGATATGAGAAATTATTTTTGCATCTGAAAATACTAACTTATTAAATCATAATAAGCTTTCTCCAGATTTACGGCTTAATTAACCTATTTATTTATCACCGGTCTGATCAAAATAGACTTAGCAAGCAATTTAATAAACTCATGACATTTATTAAAAAGGCGAGAGATAAGCTTTAACCGTAACAGACTGTATTTAAATAAAACCAGTAAACATATTGCATAATTAATACAAACACATAATAACCATTCCCGGAGTATAAATATTCTAGCCTAACATATTAAATAGATAAACAGAAACAAGAGTAGTGAAATCATCCGTTCACTCTGCATTCGTTCTGCTATTTTGTATACGTAGGACTAGAGGTGGATATGGTGGAATGAAAAGTAAATAAAATGGAGAAGACGGGAGAAGAGAAATGAGATGGACGTGTGATGGTAGTCTGTAGTGGATCGATGATGTTGGGTGGTGGATGTATTATTTGAAGGCAGAAGGAACGTGTGTTTATATAGAGGAAGGGAAGAGGCAGATCTGGAGTGGAAGAGTTGATTACCGATTGATTGCACATTGATTGCTCATTGATTGCTCATTGATTGCAGGGGACAGAGCTGGAGACAAACGCGTGAGTGAATTAAGGTAGGCGCCGCCTGGTATTATGGCAGAAGCAAGTTGCAGACAGTCGGCGAAGAAGAAAACTGTCGCGTGAATTTAGTCACGTCCGCCCTTGTGTACGCCTGTTATTATGCGGACGAAAATGAAGTTCGTGTGTTGTCCTCGTTGGCGTCCACCTCTGGCTATGCGGACGTAGCTTGTCCGCGTCCCTGTCCGCGTCTGGTCATGTGGACACTTTGTCCTGTCTGCCTTAATCCATGCGGTCACTTGTGTGTGTCCGCCTATCCCCATGCGGTCACTTGTGTGTGTCCGCCTATCCCCATGCGGTCACCTTGTGTCCGCCTATCTCCATGCGGACACAAGGTGGACACAAGTTTTTGACTTATTTTCTTCTATGAACTTTGACCGGCTCTAGATTCTTCGTTTGGACTCCGTTTGCTGAGCCGTTTGCGTCTATGCGTTTGTCTCTTCTTCTACTTTACTCCCAGCTTGGTTTTCCTCATGTTTAAACAATAAATTTGTGAGATAACAATAAAACATAAACTAGAGGAAAAACTAACCAAAGTGGGGAAATGAGCAAGAAAAAGTGCTAATATAATATATGAAATACACCTATAAATCATGCTCATTTGGACACTTATCAAATAGCCTTTTCGTTTTTCTCCACGTTCAGACACAAGGGATCGAACTTCTGTGGTAGGATAGGCTTATCCTTAACTTGATTCTTGTTCAGAGTGATAACAAGCTTAGCAGGAATTTTCCTGAAACTATTATCTGCTACTTTCTCAGCTTCTATCCTCTCCCTGGTATCACCCGACATAGCCTGAGGAGAATGACTGAACAAGATTTATTTACCTTTGTATTTCCCACCTTAACGATTTGAAGTTGGCTCCTGCTCACTTTCCTTATAGGATGAAGCTCTACTGCTGATATCCATGTCCAAAAAACCATTATCAGCTTTATCTTTCTTAGCCTGCTCTTCCTTTAGGCCCTTGTCTCTATTACTACTAACCAAAACATCTGCCATCTCTTTTTCTATGAGTAACTCATTTCCCGATATCCTCATATTTCCACAAGAATGATCTGTTAACACATCATCTTCTAACACCGCCAGAGATCCAGCAAACTCTGACCGCATCCACAGTCCATACTTTTCTTGCTTAGAGGGTGAGTCACTTATATAAGAGCACTCAGAGATGACATGGTTAATCCTACCACATCTGAAGCACAAGAATGGCAAGTTGTCATAGGAAACTCTACAGCATCTATCTTTACCTTCAACAGACAACATTATCAACCTACACAAAGGGTCTGAAACTTTAACTTCCACACAAACCTTTAAGACCTTTGCAGCTAATGGGTTCAACCGTTCAGGGCACAAGACAAACTTGCCTATTTTGTTACCCAGGCCCAAAGCTGCTGGTTTGTTATAAAAGGATATAGAGAGATTATGAATAGAGGCCCAGAGCTTTATGGAGTTAGGATCATGCTCCTCTATGGATAGCATGGGATTTAAAGGAGCGACAACCAGTAGCCTGTTTTGGAAATGCCACGGCCCATGACTCAATACAAACTTAGCATCTGACTCGTTTGTAAATTCAAATGTAAAGCGATTGAACTCCCTGTCATTTACCGTAAACTGAGCCTTTGGCTTCAAATGAGATTGAGAAACTTGTGTAAAGCCTTGCAGTTGATACGCTTAGGGTGCCATAGCCTACCAAAGAGAGCCTTATTCAACTCTTTTGCTCTGTTTCCCACAAGCAGAGCATCATCGTCCACTTTCTCTGATTCTGCAGGGTGTAGTCGAAGGAGTTTGCATCTGTCTGTAAGAAGATCCATATCGTGTAGCACAGAACAAGGAAAGGAAGCCCAGTACACCGAGACAAAAAGGAAGGAAGACGAGGGAGAACGCAGCCAGGCAACAAGAAATTGAAACCAAGCACAACACTCCTTTCCATCTGGGGCTCTTTTGGAAGAAAAAATTCGAATCCAGGAAGAAGAGTACAATCTCTGATAAGGCTGGTGTTTAATTGGGTTGTTGGCCAACCCATATCTCAGAGAGAAAGCCAAGTTACCGATGGCTTTAACTACGACGTGTGAGGAATTATGGCTATAGTTGTACTTAGCTATAACTTCAAACAACTGATAGACCTTCTTACCCCTGAAGGGGCAAAGAGAATGATCACTCCTCTCCCAAGCAGTGAAAGACTTTTCTAAATCACCAAGGGAATCGCCATGCAGGGGGCCATACTCCTCTAGGAGAACCTCTCTCTCACTCATTTCTAAATTAGTATACTTAAAAGCTTCGGATTCTTAGTGAGCTCTTTTGAGACGAACACGCATACTCCAATCTCCACTTTTCTTTAGAATGCAATTTTTTATCATGGGGTTGCTAAAGCAGCGTTACAAAGTAGGAAGTATCGGTGAGACTTCCTAATCAAGGGAGATTTCCACCCGAATGTGCTTTCCAGGAGCAGGATCATGGCTACAGTCACAGCTACAGCCAACATAAAGTTATACATAACGAGGATTCTAAAAGATTACAAACAATCCTTCAGATAATCTGATGTTAACAGCGATGGCAGAGGTACTCAGAAATTGTTTTTCATTTTACACCATTCCAGTATCTGCAATTTAGTTGCTTGAGTCTCTTCTTCCCAATTTATAGCAGCCTGCTCAAAAATCACCCTATTCCTGCAGTGCCAGATGCGGTACACAGGAAACATGTACGTAGCAGGCCAAAGGAATACACCTGCTATTCGGGGCATGAGAACTCCAATGTTCCAAACTGCTTTCAATCTCAACATCCAGGGGTATGTTCACCCCCCCCCCCCCACAACCAGTACAATACCATATTCCATAATTTTAATGACTCACAGCATCTGAGAAAGAGATGATTAGCTGATTCCGAAGCCCGATTACACAGAGGACAGACCAGGCCTGTCAGAGTTACCAAATTTCGCCCAAACATCATGTCCCTCGTAGCCAACTTATTTTGTAATAAGAACCATACAAACAGCTCGACTCGGGGTGGGGCAAAATTCTTCCAAATGGCCCGATGCCATTGAATCTGAGGATGCATCTTATATATGACTTCATCATAAAATTTACCTGCCTGATAAGAGCCGTCGCTGGTCGATTTCCAGTGGAAGCGATCCTCCCCTTCTTCTGCAGACAGATTACTGCTATCCAGTAATTGCATTAGGTGGTTGACCTCTTCACTAATTTTTGCAGTCTTCACATCACTGATTGAGTACAATTTGGGGAATTTGTTGCACAAGGTTTAATTATCTACCCATGGGTCCAACCAGAATCTGTCCTGCCTGCCATTTTGTACAGTCCATCTCAGATTTGAGACTAAAACTTCTCGTATGGTGCCAGACCATGAAGCTACAGACACTATATTTTTCCATGTACCATTTCTATTGCTAGCCATCCAGGATTCCCCATTGACAGGTACAGTAATCTCCTGTCCATATACAGCAGCAACAAATTTTTTCCATAGCCTCTCTTCTTCCAGCATATATTTCCACCACCACTTGAGTAGGAGCGCTACGTTTTTTGTCTCAAAATCACAAATGCCCAGACCCCCAACTTCCTTCGGTCTGGTCAGATGTGCCCATTTTATAGGTGTGAAACCTCTCGCATTCGGATACTTCCATAAGATTCATCGCTGGATCATATTTATCTTCTCAATCACACCCTTCGGAACCCGAAACAAGCTCATATACTAGACCGGTATACTGTCCAGAACCGCCCAAATGAGCACCAGTCTTTCAGCTCTTGATAACGCTGAGGCTTTCCATTGGCACAATTGGATTCTATCTTGCTCAACACTGGTTGCCAGGTCTCAACCTTACGTGGGTTGGCACCCAGTGGCAGTCCAAGATAAGTGGTAGGCAGGCGACCAACTTAGCATCCGAGGCAATTTTTGACACGGGCAATGTTCTCTTCATCCAGATTCACCCCAAAAGCTGTAGATAAGTCCAATTAACTTCTAGTATAGACATATCCGTGAAAATTGCTACAATCCATTTCACTGATTGTAACTCCTCTTCATCTACCGGGCTGAAAATAACTGTGTCGTCCGTAAATTGTAAATGAGACACTCAATTTTCATTATTACCCACCAGCAGGCCCTTTCTGTCACCGATTCTGATTGCACAGTCTAGAAGCCAGTTTTGGGCTTCGGCAACTAAGATGAAGAGCAATGGTGAGAGGGGGTCCCTCTGTCTGAGCACGCGTCTTGGTTTGAATGTCTAAGTAGGGGTACCATTGACTAGGATTGCAATCCGCGGCGTACTAATACAATTCCAAATCCAGTCATGACAGCGGGAGGGAAACTGGTATATTTCGAGCATCTTCATTACAAACTGCCAGCTAATATAGTCGTAGGCCTTCCGAAAATCAATTTTGAAAATTACCCCTTTACGTTTTCTGAATTTCATCCAATTCACCACCTCATTTGCGATTAATGGCCCTTCAAGGATATGTCTTCCTTTGATAAATGTAGTATGGGTCTCTTCGACTAACAAATTTATGACTCGACTCAGCCTCAATGACAGTATCTTTAAAATTATTTTGTAAAGGCACCCGGTGACGCTAATCGGTTTAAATTCATCCATTTTCTTTACGTCTGCCACTTTTGGGATTAGGTAACCCAGTTAGTATTTGCTCTCGCCGGCATCTCATTTCCACTGAAGAATTTCTCAATTTCGGTAGAAAAATCCTCTCCGATAGTGTTCCACATCCGCTTGATAATATTGAAATAAAGCCATCGTACCCTAGTGATTTATTACTATGACAGCTTCATACTGCTTTTTTAATCTCCAATCTGGTGGGTAAAGCGACAAGATCAGCTTGGTCTGTCTCTGATAGTGTCGAATGTCCTTCACTGAATGGAAATGCCCCAGTAGCACAATTCAGGCGATATAGTTCCTTAAAATACCTCCTAGCCTCGCTCCGAATTTCAGCAGGCTTATAGGATAGTCTCCCATCAATTACCAGACCTACAATCCTATTTGAGTTACGATTGATAGAGGCCTTCCGATGAAAATACCGGGCATTCGCATCACCCTCCCAGATATATTTCTCGCTTGACATCTGCCTCCAATACATTTCTTCCTTTCTCAGTGCCTTCCACAATTCTCCTCTTATCTTTAATCTTTCGGTTGTTCTATCCTCTGATGGGTCAACGTTTATATCCAATGTGTCATTATTCCCTAAATCATCTTGTAGTCTCTCAATGGCTTGACTAATCATACCGAAGTGCTCGATATTCCATTTTCTCAGAATGCCTGTCATTTTCTTCAGTTTGCCACTCGCTTGAGCATCGGGTATACTTTCCCACTCTTCCTTGAAAAATTTCATAAAGCTATCATCCTCTAGCAACGCATCAAGCATCCTGAAAGGTCAGGGCCCCAATCCTGTTTTACCAGTTCCAGCTGTGGAGGGTGATTTTTCGGTATGAGGGGGGTTTATGCCAATATGGTCTGACTGAAAAGTCGAGATCCTAGAAAATGTCATTCTACGGAGGGTGAAAACCTGTTATTCTAGCATCCCTCAAATACCTACTAAATCGTCCGTCTTTCCCAGAAAGCATAAAGGGGAGTGCAAGTGTGCACTACACCCGCTCTCGATGGGCTCCACGCGGACTTATGCCCTAAGGGCGGAAATTGACTAGAGTCGCCACCTAGTTTGACCTATGGAACTAGGAAGGGAGAAGAAGGGTTCTAAGAACCGTTAATTGACTCCGAAATTGTTGCCTATGGATAGGATTTATTTGGTCATTTGCAGAGATTCTATGTGGGTTCGCACTGGGTTACACCCCTTAGAAGTGGCAACGACCACGACTTCGGATTGGTGCCCGAGGAAACCTCGGTCTCCGATTGTCGGGATTACCTTCTTTCAAAACCCTTTTAGAGAGATTCATTTAAAAGCCAAGGATATGATTAGGATAGGAAAAGAGAAAGAGAGTGGATGAGGCGAGATTTTCTGCCAAGCTAGCGCCAAGAAGAGGAATTGAAGAATTCAAATGAGTATGGAAACAAGATTTGAGAGAAGCCTGAGATCGGGTGAATAGACAAAATTTGGCGTCTGATGGTTTGAAGCTAGTGGGAGCCGAGGAAGGTTTGAGAGTTTTGAAAGGTATAAAGAACACCTTAGAGGGGGAAAGAGATTTTTTTGTTTGGAATGGGGTCGCACCCTGGATGGGCTGCCTACGTACTCAACTCCCTGTTGAGATCAGACCTTACGTAGTTCACGATTTCTTTTGGAGATGCTTGAAGTTTCGGGTTTGAGGGGGTAGTCTGTGAGACGCTTGGGTCTATGAGACGCTTGAAACTTTGAGACGTCGAAGTCTGTGAGACGCTCGAATCTGTGAGACGCTCGGGTCTGTGAGATGTTCGGGTCTGTGAGACATTCGAATCTGAAAATGGTGGAGAGATTGAGATGTTCGAGTCTGTGGGGCACTCGGGCCTATGAGACTATAGAAGTTTGGAATGATTTGAGTTTGGATAATGATTTGAGTGTGTGTGGCAATTGAAGTTTGAGTAGAGATCCCGGGTTTGTCGGATTTGAGATTCTGAAAGGGTTGATGTTTTGGACATTCTGAATTTAGAGTGAGATGATGGTGGACTGAATTGTTTGGAGGAATGATTGTCAAAATTCTCTCTTAAAGTTTTTGAAACCGAATAATCATTTTTTGTTGTAAAAGGACGGATAATCCCGAGGGATTACCCTATGTACCCCCTCGCACACAACACTTAATTAATGGTAAGTGCCGAGGCTCGAAAGATGGGGCAATGTATTTATGTCGAAGACTAGGATTTAGAGAGAAACACCATGAATGAGATGCCCTCAGTCAAACCTAATAACGTCTCTAACTCCCGGGTTTTAAAACGTTGAAAACCGAAAACATTGAAATCGAGCGGAAGGGAGTTAGACGATTCTGGAATCCTGGCTGCAGCTAGGAAGGTCGTTACTTCCCTAGCACCCCGCCTTGTAAAAATCAAGGCTGCAATTAGGGGAGGTTTGTCACCCTAATGCCCCGCCTAAAGAGATCCAGACTGCGACAAGGGAGGTTACGACCCCAGTGCCCCGCCTCAGATTTTTATTCGGAAAGGGAGACAAGTGATGTCTAACTAGGATGAAAGTGTTTTGAAAGTGTTGGACATTTCATGTTCCCCGAAAACGATTTATTTGATTTGAAAACTAAGTTTGAAAACTTTTGAAGTTGTTCGGAATTCTAGATAAGGAAACACTGATTTTGTGAAATGTTTTAGGAGAAAACTTTCTGTATATGTGAGAGGAACTTTCTGCATTTGAGAAGAGTTTTCTGTGATGTGAGAAGAGTTTTTCCTTGAAATTCCACAAAATGGTTCCTTTGAAAATCTGATGAGATCGGAATGAAATGATTGTTCAAAATTTGAGAAAGAAGATTTTTTGGGATTTTTGAATTAAAGCTAAATAATGAGGAATGTTTTTGGATTTTTGGAGTTTAAATGGGATTTACAAGTTGAGTTTGAATTGGATTTGAATGTGAATTGAATGGGATTGAACTGAATTGAATTGGACTGAATTGAAATGAGTTAGGTTTGAATTGGGTTGAATTGACTTCTGATTGGGGTTGGAAAACGAGTTGGGTCAAAGTTGGAATGGTCAAGTTGGGTTGGTCAAAGTTGGACCAAGTTACAGTTGGATGGGTCAAATTCAAAGGTCAAAGTCGGACCGGGTCAAAGTTCAGGTATGGTCAATCATTGGACTGGTCAAAGTTGGACCGGGTTGGACCTTGGTCAAGGTTTGGACCGAATTGGGTCTTGGTCAAGGTCAATGTTTTTGGTCAAGGTTTGAATTTGGGTCAAGGTTTGAGTTTGGGCTCGGGTCAAGATTTTGTGGACTTGGGCCAAGATTGGTTATGGGCTGAGATTGGACTTGGGCCAAGATTAGGTTTTAGGCTGAGATTGGACTTGGGCCAAGATGATGTTTTAGGCTGAGATTGGACTTGGGCCAAGATTGGTTATGGGCCAAGATTGGTTATGGGCTGAGATTGGACTTGGGCCGAAGTTTGACTGTGGGCTAATGAATTTTGGGCAAGGTTTGGTTTGGGCCAAAGTTGGCTGTGGCCTTAGGCCTTTTTATTTGGGCTTGGAAAATTTGGGAAGAAATGACAAATCAAATTGGGATGAATTTTGAGAAAGTGTTTTTATTAACACATGTTATTATAATAAGATGTGGTTTGGGTCTAGGGATTACCCAGTTTATTAGGTGGGACCATGGCTCACCTAAATCTTAGGGTTCACCCTCTATCCTAGGGCCTGGTCCTAAAGGATAATAACTAAGGCTTAAAAGAAGATTGAATTGGGAAATAGAAATAAGAACAATACATGCACAATAAAGAAGTAAATTAGAAAGCAAGCAATTACGATAAATGAATTCCAACCAGTCAAGGCTAACGAGGACTAAGGATTTAGAAGAGCATAATATGGATATAAGCATGTGTACATTGACAACCCACGTATTCTATCTCCCTTCTTTTTTTTACAGGTTTATTAATCAACCTTCATTGCACAATAAAGAACAGACGTCCCCTTTAAAAAAAATGAATGTATACACGTAAACAAAATGGTATTCGGAGGTTCGTGGAGTATATTACAAGTGTTCGTTTAATCACCTAAATCATGAAGCACTTAACAATTTAACTACAGAACCATGAGCAAGATGTCGGTATGTACAGATTTCAGAACGTAAGCACGTATTAAACTTAGCATGGGTGCAGTGAAATTGGAAGCAGTGATGCAGGCATACACACTCTTATGCGAATATACATCAAACTCAGAGAGTAATGAGTTATCCCAGTTAGAATTGAGTACCAGACAATGGGCAGTTCTTCCCTGTAACAGAAAAAAAAACATAGAATACAACGAACAAAACAAGCAAACGCATCAGACAAAAAAAGAAAACAAATGGACAGAGAAAGCAAGTGAATAAGGTAGACTACGGATGTCCCATGTCGCGGGTGAGCCCCTCCTAATTCCTTATCAGAAACGACATGTTCAAACGGCTGTCAAGGTTGTAAATGAAATACGTCGGTCAGATCATCTAATTCCCACAAGAAGTGTCGAAAACCTGCTGAAAGCTCAAAAGGACACTATATACGTAATGAAATATGAACATATCTTGGGTACAGAATACATCGACCTCACATATCAAATATGAATCAAAATCAAACTTGGTTTGATGGAATCTCAGCAGAAGCTAAACAAACAATTTAAACTAGTATCAAACGATTACAGCGAGGAGGCAACCAGAGGTTTTCCTGCAAGAGAACCAGTATTCAGACACAAAAACAAGCAGATAAACTCGTGTTAGTTTTCTGTTGTAAACAGCGAGACAAAATGAAGCGAACAACAAAGAGAGTTGGAGTTGCTAATGATAGCATGAACGCATCAGATTAATCTCACAACAGTCGTAAGTATGTTTCAAGCACGATGTCAGAAATGGATGACTTCTTTTTGCATTCTGTACACCAGGAAAGGAGAAACAGAGATTTATCATGTAAGTAATGTTAACTAGGCACCGATTCTCCAGGATTAACCCGGTTACTTCAACCCATATTCATGAACCAAAAGCCATATCAGGGAAAAATGTGCAAACAGAAACCATTAGATACTGGTTAGTCCAGAAATATAACCAAGATATGTAACCGAGTAGGGTTTAGTAAATAAATATGATAATATGCTTTCTGAAATCAAATTTAACTCCCTTCCGACAAGACCTAGAGGGTATGAAATATCTCTGCAGTAAAGGGTTGCGCAACTAGAATCGATATACGAAGGCGGTAAGAAAACAAATTGCCAGAGACTGGCTGTCATTACACTCTGAGCATACTAAGAGAGCAGCAAAATTAGAAAACGAAGTTAAAGCAGGCTCCAAATATCGAAAGTGGAACAGGTTTTTTAGAACTCAGAAAGGAAGTACGTCGAGATGTAGCCATAGTCCGGAGGCGTATACCCGAGTTTCGATTCCATTCGACCTTGTGAACCCCAAAACCCATGCTGGGCAAGGAATCCATCAGTCGATACGCAATACCAAAGAAGAAAGGGAGAAGGAAAGGAGGAGTGAAAAGGGAAACCAGAGAACTTGAAATCACTATGAAGCGAAAGAAAATAAAATTCACGAGCGCTGAACTCACTCTGCTGGTTTGGAACCGAAAACGGGAGAGAAGGTTATGGGATGAGGGAGTTTCGATGGAGAGAGTGACAATTCCAGACGTCTGGGGTGCAGCGCTTACGCGGTGGCTCGAGACGGGAGAAGAAGAACAAGCGGAGGTGATGGTGAGATAATTCCCGATGGGGAGACAAAAAGAAGAAGAAGTTCAGGGTTCTTTTCTTTTGCAGGAGCTTTCAAAACGTGAGTCCAGAGAATTGGAAGATTTAGAAGAATAAAAGAACATATGTTGTTGGCTGGTTGTCTTGGGGAAGATGATCGAGCGACCGAGCTAGAAGGAGACGGCTATCGTAGGGTTTTCTGGGTTTGATTGTTGAGAGTCTCGACGTTTGGAGTGGCGTGATGAAAATAAAGCTTGAGAATCAAAACTGAAATTGCGTCCCCTCCGTTGGTCTTACTATTGTTCACTGTTTTATAGAGAAATCGGGATGAAATCGACGGGATGAAGTAGATGACAGTGCCTCTCATTTTTATCCTGTTAGGGTTTTTGAGTGGGTTTGGGCTTTTGTTTGGGCCTCTAGGTCCAATGTTTGGAGCTGGAATGGGTTTGAGGGACTGGGCTGGACCAGACTTCAATCAAGTGTGGATTGTGTTTGTGAACTGAAAATAAAAGTGTATAAATTGAAATGACAATAAAACCACTAATGTTAATGGCAGAATAAAATAAAATATAAGAAAAAGTGGATAAACAAATAAATAAATAAATAGAATATAAATAAGAATAAGAATGTGAAATAAGTGAATAAACAAAAGGGATGGCTTTGAAACAGGAATGTTGTTGGAAATTCATTTTCGCAAAATCGTGTTTTTATGAAATGCTTTGAAAAAGACTATAAAACAATGGTTTCGTTTCGGCACGCACGCTAATACGTTTTGAAAAAGAAAGGCGACGACCCCTCTTATTGTAATTATTATTTTTTGAATTTTGCTTTATGGGGTGAGAATTTTTGGTGTCTACAGATGGCTCCCCTTGATTCAATTTTGCTAGCCCTTGCAGAATTGGATCAAGGTTGACGGGGCGCCAAAAATTCTCACTGCGGTTTTGTGATTTGATGGATGTGATCGTGAGTGTATGAATGTGATTGAAAGTACGAGGACATATGACGAGCCTCAGTTAGACCTCTTGACATCTAACTATAGGACTTATGACGAGCCTATAATGAAATTGAAAGTACGAGGACTTATGACGAGCCTCAACTAGACCTCTTGATATCTAGCCATAGGACTTATGACGAGCCTATGATACTAACAATTAGATTGAGGGTGCACGAGGGCTTAGGAGTGCCTCAACTGGACCTCTTGATATCCAGTCCTAGGGCTTATGACGAGCCTAGAATGCAAGTTCGGTACCATACTAGTAGCGCAATAGCTGTCTAGCAGGTGTAAAACGAAAAATTCGACCGCACTAGTAGCGCAATAGCTGTCTAGCGGGTGTAAAACGAAAAGCGACCGTACTAGTTGAAATACCCCAAACCTATATATGTGGTTTAAATATCAAATTATGGTATGTAAAGGCTAAAAAGTGCCTTAGTAACATCAGTGAACAATTTAAACCATAATAAATGCAATAAAGCATTAAGACACAGTTTGAGCAAAAACATGCTCTAAGCTATGAGTGAACTTGGTTAGGACCCAAAGAGCCTACCAAGACTTGATAACATTTAATTATGATTTGATAAGGCTAATTAAGTCCTTAGGAAACTTTGGTAGACAATGAAGCCAAACAAAACACAAGGTAATACCTTAAAGTCAATATGAGCAAAAATGTGCTCTAAGCTTGGGATGAATGTGTATAAGACCTAATGGTCATACCTATACCTTATTTATATGTTAATGAACATATTAAATCAATTACTAAAGAAAACCAAGCTTGAAAACAAGTTAAAACACAAAATGTGCTTTAAGGAGTCTTAAAGCACGTTTTTGAAAAATTGTCTTGTAAATGAGTTTTGAATGGCTAAATGTCCATCATTACTCTTTAATTAACATGTGTACTATATAGTATCACATTTGGGTGGCCATATTAGTGGGAAATCAAAAATTTCACTTCTATGTGCCTTGTTATTGGTGAATAGTGATTTTTATAACTAGTTTGTAACATATAATGTTATAAGTGATTAAGTTGGTCAACAAAGACCAAAACACCCTTCTAACTATATGGGGGCCGGTTTTATCATGTGGTGACTCACCACCATGAGCTAAAAATTAAAGAAAGAAGGAAAAGTAAGTAAAAAGTAGAAGTTACCTTTATAACATGTAAATATCTTTCAAAAGCAATTCCAATCTTCATTCTTCTTTCCCACTCACACCCACCGTAGCCTTCTTCATCTTCTCCCAAGCTCCATCGGTTTTGCTACAGCAAACCATGCCATTCTCCATCTTCTTTCACTGTATCTTCTAGCTCCCTTGCCAATCAAATTCTAAGACTATATTTGTCTTAGTTAGACCAGCTCTACACTTCTATCTTTTCAAATCTTCAAGAACTCATTTTGGTGCATGAAGATTCACCATTGAGGAGCTTGAGCTCATCTTTTCACCTATCTTGTTCTCCTTTGCTTCAAGGTAAGGAAACTCAAAGAAAATCCATTTTCCTCCATTTTCTGTTTGCCGAAAATTCACCTCACAATGTGTATTTATCGCTTGCTTGTTTTAGCTTCATTTGAATCTTCCAAGGGCTTATGGAGGAGTTCTCTCGTTGGTACTTTGTTCAAGTTCTCTTCCAATCCAAGGAAAACAATTACCTTAATGGTTAAAACAATATGTGTAACTAGGGTTTACAATGAGAGAAGCATAATGCTTGACTACTCTTCTATTGTTTGTATAATGTTTAATAGTTGAAAAGGGACCCAAATGCCCTACCGGTTTCACAAGGAACAAGAAAGAAATTGTGAGGAAAAGAGGTAAACAAGCTATCTCAATGTAGTTTAAATGCCTTAGAAAAGAACTTGATTTGCTTGATAAAATACCTAAGGAGCCAATGGTTAGTGACCTAGCAAAAGTTCTCAAGGAGACTAGTAAAAGAACATATGTTTTTGGTGTATGTATTTGCAGGTCAAAGGCATTATTCATGTGGGAAATTCAGTGTTTATGGTTATCAATTTAAGGGCCTAAGAGCCATGTTATTTAAGGGCCTAAGTGCCAAGCAATTTAAGTTATGCACTATATTGTGATGTAGTGCTTAATGTGTGAAGTTTGTGTATAAAAATGTGTTTGATGGATTTTAGGTGTTTTGAATGAAATAAGGTAAAAACCTAAGTGTTGGGATGTGAGTATACACAAGAGGAGCTATGGCATAATTTGGGAAAATGTGTGAGAAGTTCTAAGTGTGGTAAGGAAGTTTTGGTGAACTAGGAAGTGTTAAAGGTGAATGAATGTTTACTTGAGAAGAAAATATGTGTTATGGTGATTTAGAGTGATGCAAGGATTTAGGTGTTGTCTTGGAAGTTCTAGGAATTCAACGTGTGTTTAGTGGATGTGTGTAAGTCTTGGAGGAGTTTGTTTAAGGTTAGGTAATGTTGATGTTCAAGGAACAAGTGATGTTTAGGTATGATGTGAAAAAGGAGATTTAGTTAGTAAGAAAAGAAGTTGAGAGATGATGATAAGGTGTAGAGGATACACCTTGGTATTGTGGTCATTATAGGTGAAATGCCACCTAGAAATCATAAGGAGAAAACATTGTAAGTGTTAGGAATTTTGTGGAGATAAGTAAAGGTTTAAGGAATTAGGAAAAATAGTTTTGTGAGTGTTTAAGAATATCTTAAGGGTGTGTTTGAAGTGCCAAATGATGTTAGAACACATTAAGAGGCCTTAGGAGAAGTTTGGTGAAGATTTGGCAAAGTTTGGGTAAGTTTAGAAGGCGACCGACCCAGGGGCCGACCCAGTTTGTGGGTCGGTCGAGTCTCTGTTAAATGTTAGTGAAGTGTTCGGTGAAGGTCCGACCCAAAAGGGTGGGTCGGACATGGGTCGGTCGGTCAAGTTTCAAAGGTGGAAAATGTTCGCACATGGACCGACCCAGAATGGTGGGTCGGACGTGGGTCGGACGGGCATGATTATAAGGAAGTAAAAGGGTTCTGTAATGGACCGACCGCGTGGGTCGGTCGGTGGGTCGGTCGGACCAAAAACATGGTTTAAGGTTATGAAATGATTTGATGATGGGGATTGGTATGTAATGATGTTATAAGGATGTTGAGGACATGTTAGGGAGTTTTAATGACACCTAAGTGGGTTAAAAGTTTATTAAAATGTGAGAGTAAACAAGTTAAAAATGTTAAGTTATGTAACTAAGTTAACGGGAAAAATTCAGCATTGACATTAAATGATCGAGCAACCCCGATGTTAATGAAAACACGTGTGATGTTAACAGTTGTTCGAGAATTGCTCGAGGAACATAAATGGACAAGATAAGTGGACTCCGGTGACAGGTATGGTTTTCTTGCAACCTGTGTCCTAACGGATTACACCGGCTTGTATGCCAATGTGTTTTTCTGTATGTTTGCCACGTTATGATATAAATCATGAAACGTTTACAGTCGTTATTGTTATTGTATGTTACGTGCCGATACCGGTAACCTCTAATGCGCTTGAAGGGCTAGTTAACCACTATTAGGTAAACGTAAGAGAACGGTATCCGGTAATAACGTTTCCGACTTAAGGAACGTTCTAACCACGGCTATGCGTGAGTTGGTTATGTGATGTTTGTGAGTGATGTTTGTATGTGAATTTATGACTCTCTTTTCCCTTGTGTATGTCTGACAAGACTTAACTCAATGTTTGTGATTGTTTAATAAAGTTCAAAGATGAACTTCTAATAAGTGCTAACGGGGGGAATGAGGAGTCCGGTCTGTTCCGGCCACGCGTGTGAGTATGGGGGTCGTTGTCATAGCAGGTTCGATCCTCTCTGTATGTTATGGTTGTTTTCCAATTTGGTTCCCAACCTTCCCTTTAGCTTAACCAAGGCTATTACTGACTCACGTCGGGCCACAGGGGCATACTATAGTTATGTTTGTTTCGGTGTGCTTGGATCACTATATCCGAGGCACCTTGTGTTAAGTTAACCGTTCATTAACGAGACGGTAACGAGTTATGTAACGAGCTTATCATGAGACTGGCAACAATCTCTAGGCTCACCAGTGTGTTAGTAATGTTGGGTCGGTTCCTGAGAGGACCATTCCCGTTATGTTATGTGTTTTGTTGTGATGCACTATCTAGTGCGGTGTTATGTTGTGCACATGGAAACGTGCAAAGTGTTGTTAAGTGTTGTTATGTAGTGTATGTTATATGTTGTAAAATATGGAGTGTGTGGATCATGGATATGATTCCCAGTTTGTGATAAGAGGCGTTTAAGGGTAACCCGATTTAAGGGTATGTGTCGTCTATTAAGGAAGTAGCTCCGTTGGAGGAGAACACTCTAGGGATGATGAACACCATGGGTGACTTGTTAAGTAGGATGTATTATCCGATTGTTAAGCCCATTGAGGCGAAATGTTAAGTGATTGTGTGTTTATTGTTATATGCATGATTTAAATATAATCAACTGCATGTTAAGACGACAATTAGTTGTGCGTGGCCCGGTAGCATGTGGGCTGCGGGATTACCATACCAGCAAAGGTGCTGAGCCCCTTGGGGCCACCCCTTTCTCTTCTTTTCCTATTTCAGGTACGAAGTGCTGGAAGCCGTTCGAGAGTAGGACGGGTAGTCATAGTACATGGGTATTCATTTAAGTGTGTATGTACAGTAGGTGTAGTAAGACCGATGTTGTTGTCGGCACCAGTTTATAAATACTCGGTATAGTTGATAAGGTGTGTGATGCTGTTGTTGTTAATGGAAAGTGATACTAATGTATAGTTGCTCGGGAATTTAGCCCATCAGACCGGTACATTGTGTATGTATTAGCCTTGTTAGCCACGTGGGTGGCTAACGGCGTGTAACACCAACAAGTTAAGTAATGTAATGAGGTTGTTCTTCCGCTGCAGTTTGTTGTAAGTATGTTAATGTTGGATGGGGTGTTACAAAAAGTGGTATCAGAGCGAAGTATCGCTCTGATGACTGAATTACCGAGCTTAGGAAGTACCGAGTTAGGATTTTAGTGCTTTGGGTTAAGGGTTGAGTGATAGCGTGAGAGATACGCTAGTTAGGAATTACCAGTGACTACTGGAAACCTACAATATCCATCCCACCCTCCACAATCCCTGTTATATAACTTGGGGAAACAACGCCAGAGAGATGGAAGTCCACTCTTACTCGGGAATACCCGATCTGGCTGTTAGTAAGTACCTTTAAGGGTACGGAGAATCTGTCATACGGTAGATCCCGAAAACTGGGAATCCCGGAGACGGTCTCCATCTGAACAATGTTAACCGCATTCCATAGCGAAGAACGAAGGATCTTGTGTATTGGAGAATAGAATTTCCGGCAACCTGGGTCGACATGCAGAGCAGTCGAGAATAACCAGCTTGCAACGCACCTACCGTGCAACAGGCAAGAAATGGATTAATAACACCCGAGACAAGTGTCTACGGAACCCCAGTTGATAAATAAAACACCAACGGTATACCAACCGACAAAGGAACTACAACGTAGTGCCCAAACAAGAGACAAGTCTCAGTAACCACGACAAGTGCGTGGAACGGGCTATAAGGAGGATACAATACTAAGACAAAGGGGGTCTCCCAGAATGGGAAATACCCTAGTTAATGATTATTATGTGAATACAGTGAGAAGTCACCTAGACAAGTTTATCAAGACAGTAAGATCAGTGAGGGCCAACAAGGCCACTGATGACAGTGCGGGTAAAAACAATACCACAACCGGTATGTGTTAAACCGATAGCCAGTTAGCATGGCGCACTTGCCATAGCAAGTGCTGCTATAACAGGGCTGTTCGGAAAAATTTATAACCACTATAAAGTACTTAGTAAAGTACTATGAAGTTAAAAAGGATCATTATGACCATGGAAGGGCTTGATAGCCTAACCTCTGTAATTGTAAGTACACCAGTCAGCAAGAAGCTAGACTTGGTTAAGGTAAGAAGATGTTGTGAAACCATGAAAATTTTTCTCTAAACCCAGATTTTTACAAACCCTATTCTTTTCAAAACCAGATTTTCTTTCAAACCAACACTTCTTTCCAACCTTCTTTTAAACCAATCCAGTAAAACCAAGGACAGTTGACGAGGATACAACAATGGATAAACTTTCCCTCGATTAAGTTCGGGAAGCAGGGAATGAATATTGTCACGGGACAATATAAGGGAGTTGACAACAGAATACTTCACCTAGGCGTGTGACGGACACTACGAGTGTACCAACTGTGTTGTGGGACGACCGCACTCCGATAGGAGCATGTGGACCTGACAGACCTACTTATGGGTTAGTTGGGTAAGTAGCAATGTATCAGTAAGATACCCCATATATGTATACGAGTAGAGTCCGAAACACGGGAAGTAGTCGACTCCGTCTACGGTCAGCAGTATAAATCAAACAAGAGCTAAGGATTACAAGGAATAGTTGAAGTTAAGGAATTCAGTTAAGTTAGCAAGACTAAAAGGATTAGTGAACTCCTTTCAAGGAAATGTTTAAGAGTTAGGAAGTGCGATGGGCACAAACTGTTATGTAAAGACACCACATATGTCTTAAGGATCCTTAGGGATAAACATTATAGCTGGAATGTTGACCCAGCCTGTACATGGCAAGCAGATGCCTAATGTGGACACATTAATGTGCAATGAACGGGATGAAAACTCCCAGAATGAGTACTTACACTACTATGAAATGTTAATCTTCACAGAAGAAGATAATAACCAGTAAGAACGCGAAAGGCGTAGCTAACGGAATGTACCAATAAGTGTGAGCCAAATGTAAAGGCATAACTTAACAACACCCAGGAGCAATCCTTGAAGGGTGTTTACATCACAATTGTTGATGAAATGCATGACAGAAGCACAAGGGTTGAAACTAACACACAGTTTAGACATAAGTTGTCAGGAGACGGACTGACAAACCTAAGGGGCATCCCATGAAAGGAAACGTGATGCAACGACCTTGTAATATTGTACAGAGAAGTACATGTGTGTGGACAGCCTATAATGAGCCCAGCTCAAGGCAAATAAGGCTTAAATCCAAAAGCAGGATATATCATATAAATTCGATTGATGGTAGAAGTTTATGTTATATAAGTGAATAGAGTGGAGAACGAACCACTGCATTAAGAGTGGGGATACCTCTCGACATTGTGACACCGCAGGAGCGGTAGTTATGTGAACCAAGCTCAAGCAATATGTTAAGGATGGATGATATTATTATTGAAAGTAAGCAGTAGCTTAGTAGTATGTGTGTATAAAGTGAAACACCGGGCTGAATAATGCCGGCTTATGACTCGAATGATCGATGCTCAAAGAGCATTCAGTGGTCATCCAAATGAGGGATGAACCATAATGTGAATAATGTAAGTTTATGTGTGGAAGTTAATGTGACAGTAAATACTATGTGAGTTAGTGTTATACAATAAGTGAGAGCACGGTGCGCAACAAGCGACCGTTGTATAAATGTTGTTAAACGAAAACGTATCAGATAAGATCAGTTATGAGTTAAACTCAATGGAGATGCAAGATAAGTGATATTAAACAGACTGGGCAATAAGCCAGTGGTAGGTACTGTGTGATGAGGACTCAGTGTGAATTCCATGGCGAATCGCATAAGGGATTTACTGTCAAGAGTTTACGCCTCTGCACTCTGTATGACTGAGTGTTTTGGTATTGCACTTGCGCAGTAATGATCGAATGAGATAGCTAGGAATTGGAAACATGTTGATTGTGGACAAAACCGAATGTGAAAACATGATTAACAGTAAGTGACTACAGTAGCACTAACTGCCAATATCGGTATGGAATATACCCCAAATGTTATAAATAGCTGAGAGAGCACTACACACTAGGTAGTGGCTCAATCTCAACCAATAGTAAGTCGGAAGGCAACAAGTCAATCATTGTGAAATACATAGTTGTATACACAGTAAATTATCATGGAAGTGGATGGAAAATTGTGAAACTCACCGAATCCGCTCAGGGTAAAAGATACCGTGCGTCGGTTGAGAAACCATTGTTACCAAGATGAAGGTGACAATTGGGGATGTACAATACAGTAAGAATAACAAAAGGGAGCAATTAAGCTCTACAGTTATTAGAGTTTCGCAGCAGAAACTAGTGAACCAGTGATTCAAGTGTTGAATGTACATGGTAAACATGAGTGAATGGCTAATTATTAACGCCTAAAAGCCTCACAGGCCAGGACCGAAACCGGTTATGAGTTATAACTCCAATGCGAATTCTTGGTTTAGGGACTAAACCGCCAATATGGTTAAGATCCTCTAATCAGAATCCATTGTGTAATAGACCGCGTGGAAGTTAAAACACTTCACGACGGCAGAGCATTTAAGCAATGTTTAGTGACTGATTACGTGGGCGTAATCCCTTTTAAGGGGGGTAGAGCGCAAAACCACTTGGCGTATATTACCGTACAAGTGTACGTAGTGTATGTGACTCATATTGTGCACAGCACAAAATTATTGTTGTTTGATGATTGGTGTGTGTGTTACGTAAACATACACATTCATTCATGGATTAATTGTGGTAATTGCGCACAGATGATGCGAATACCATTGTGATAAGTGTGTGTGTTTGTTAACAGTTGTGTGTGATTGTACAAGTGTGGGGAGTAGATAAACTCCCGGGGGAACAAAAGCCCCGACAGTGTATAAATGTGAAATCGTGTGTTGTATTTTGATAAATGTAAAACCAGGTGTTGTATTTTGGATAAAATATATGTATATATATATATAAGTGATGCATGAAAGGGCATGATACCGACATAGAACCTAGTGAGAATAAGATTCCCTAGGCAACAGGATTAAAAGTGAATGGAGGTAACTGATAGACGGAGTTCTATCCTTTGGAGATGTTGTGATCATGACTAGAATGATTCAAAAGATAGAAAATTGGAAATGAGTGATTTATTTGATGCTTGAAAATGAAGTGGGAGGTGGAACTTGATTTGCATGTGATCAAGGGAAGCCGAACACAAATTGGGGTGGAAGGATAGTTCAACACTGATGCTGATCACATCAGGGTTGGATGACTCTTGAAACTCCCTATAAGTGGTCACGAATAACCACGCTAATAAAAGAAGCAAAGAGCTTAAGTTGGACTTGGAGTTGTGTGTGTTTTCAAAAGGATTTTAAATTGGTATTTATAAAATGTTGATGGATACTTTACATAATTAAAGTCTTCTTTTACTTAACCTCACAAGGAAATTTTAAACTTATGTGATTGTTTTAATCTCCTAAAGGCACGGGGACGGAAGGTGTCCATCGCGACCGTGTTCTGCGGGATCACAGTGTATATCAAGGATATTTTTGATTGCTATACATGCTCTGACATGTTGTGTGGTATGTGTAATGAATGTTGTTTTGACTTGGATTTCCTAAAGTGTATACTATCAAGGCCTATGAGTCTAAATGTGTGGTGTTACATAGACCTATGTGTCTAAAGACTGTTATGTTACCAGGACCTATGTGTCCAAATGTTGTTATGTTACCCAAGACCAGTGAGTCAAAGGGGTTGTTATGTATGTGTAAGTGTTGTTAAGATACCCGGACCATAGAGTCCGAGGTTATCATCTGGATATGTTATGTTATGTGTGGATGTGAATGTGTTGCCCGGACCATCAAGTCCGAGGTTGTGATGTAAAGTGTGTTTGGTTATGGAAGTTTATTTCCAAGTGATTACTGTGTTCTAATCTAATGATGTGTGGGAAAGTGTGAACTTCGAGGACGAAGTTCTTTTAAGGGGGGTAGATTGAAATACCCCAAACCTATATATGTGGTTTAAATATCAAATTATGGTATGTAAAGGCTAAAAAGTGCCTTAGTAACATCAGTGAACAATTTAAACCATAATAAATGCAATAAAGCATTAAGACACAGTTTGAGCAAAAACATGCTCTAAGCTATGAGTGAACTTGGTTAGGACCCAAAGAGCCTACCAAGACTTGATAACATTTAATTATGATTTGATAAGGCTAATTAAGTCCTTAGGAAACTTTGGTAGACAATGAAGCCAAACAAAACACAAGGTAATACCTTAAAGTCAATATGAGCAAAAATGTGCTCTAAGCTTGGGATGAATGTGTATAAGACCTAATGGTCATACCTATACCTTATTTATATGTTAATGAACATATTAAATCAATTACTAAAGAAAACCAAGCTTGAAAACAAGTTAAAACACAAAATGTGCTTTAAGGAGTCTTAAAGCACGTTTTTGAAAAATTGTCTTGTAAATGAGTTTTGAATGGCTAAATGTCCATCATTACTCTTTAATTAACATGTGTACTATATAGTATCACATTTGGGTGGCCATATTAGTGGGAAATCAAAAATTTCACTTCTATGTGCCTTGTTATTGGTGAATAGTGATTTTTATAACTAGTTTGTAACATATAATGTTATAAGTGATTAAGTTGGTCAACAAAGACCAAAACACCCTTCTAACTATATGGGGGCCGGTTTTATCATGTGGTGACTCACCACCATGAGCTAGTAAAAATTAAAGAAAGAAGGAAAAGTAAGTAAAAAGTAGAAGTTACCTTTATAACATGTAAATATCTTTCAAAAGCAATTCCAATCTTCATTCTTCTTTCCCACTCACACCCACCGTAGCCTTCTTCATCTTCTCCCAAGCTCCATCGGTTTTGCTACAGCAAACCATGCCATTCTCCATCTTCTTTCACTTGTATCTTCTAGCTCCCTTGGCCAAATCAAATTCTAAGACTATATTTGTCTTAGTTAGACCAAGCTCTACACTTCTATCTTTTCAAATCTTCAAGAACTCCATTTTGGTGCCATGAAGATTCACCATTGAAGGAGCTTGAGCTCATCTTTTCACATATTCTTGTTCTCCTTTGCTTCAAGGTAAGGAAACTCAAAGAAAATCCATGTTTCCTCCATGTTTCATGTTGTCCGAAAATTCACCTCACAATGGTGTATTTATCTTGCTTGTTTTAGCTTCATTTGAATCTTCCAAGGGCTAGGAGGAGTTCTCTCTTGGTACTTGTTCAAGTTCTCTTCCATTCCAAGGTAAAACAATTACCTTAATGTGTTAAAACAATATGTGTAACTAGGGTTTACAATGAGGAGAAGCATAATGCTTGAATACTCATTCTATTGCTTGTATAATGTTTAATAGTTGAAAAGGGACCAAATGCCCTACCGGTTTCACAAGGAACAAGAAAGAAATTTGTGAGGAAAAGAGGTAAACAAGCTATCTCAATGTAGTTTAAATGCCTTAGGAAAATGAGCTTGATTTGCTTGATAAAATACCTAAGGAGCCAATGGTGAGTGACCTAGCAAAATGTTCTCAAGGAGACTAGTAAAAGAACATATGTTTTGGTGTATGTATTTGCAGGTCAAAGGCATTATTCATGTGGGAAATTCAGTGTTTATGGTTATGCAATTTAAGGGCCTAAGAGCCATGTTATTTAAGGGCCTAAGTGCCAAGCAATTTAAGTTATGCACTATATTGTGATGTAGTGCTTAATGTGTGAAGTTTGTGTATAAAAATGTGTTTGATGGATTTTAGGTGTTTTGAATGAAATAAGGTAAAAACCTAAGTGTTTGGATGTGAGTATACACAAGAGGAGCTATGGCCAAATTTGGGAAAATGTGTGAGAAGTTCTAAGTGTGGTAAGGAAGTTTTGGTGAACTAGGAAGTGTTAAAGGTGAATGAATGTTTACTTGAGAAGAAAATATGTGTTATGGTGATTTAGAGTGATGCAAGGATTTAGGTGTTGTCTTGGAAGTTCTAGGAATTCAACGTGTGTTTAGTGGATGTGTTTAAGTCTTGGAGGAGTTTGTTTAAAGTTAGGTAATGTTGATGTTCAAGGAACAAGTGATGTTTAGGTATGATGTGAAAAAGGATTTAGTTAGTAAGAAAAGAAGTTGAGATGATGATAAGGTGTAGAGGATACACCTTGGTATTGTGGTCATTATAGGTGAAATGCCACCTAGAAATCATAAGGAGAAAAACATTGTAAGTGTTAGGAATTTTGTGGAGATAAGTAAGGTTTAAGGAATTAGGAAAAATAGTTTTGTGAGTGTTTAAGAATATCTTAAGGGTGTGTTTGAAGTGCCAAATGATGTTAGAACACATTAAGAGGCCTTAGAGAAGTTTGGTGAAGATTTGGCAAAGTTTGGGTAAGTTTAGAAGGCGACGACCCAGGGGCCGACCCAGTTTGTGGGTCGGTCGAGTCTCTGTTAAATGTTAGTGAAGTGTTCGGTGAAGGTCCGACCCAAAAGGGTGGGTCGGACATGGGTCGGTCGTCAAGTTTCAAAGGTGGAAAAATGTTCGCACATGGACCGACCCAGAATGGTGGGTCGGACGTGGGTCGGACGGGCATGATTATAAGGAAGTAAAAGGGTTCTGTAATGGACCGACCCAGCTGTGGGTCGGTCGGTGGGTCGGTCGGACCAAAAAAACATGGTTTAAGGTTATGAAATGATTTGTGATGATGGGGATTGGTATGTATGATGTTATAAGGATGTTGAGGACATGTTAGGGGAGTTTTTAATGACACCTAAGTGGGTTAAAATTGTATTAAATGTGAGAGTAAAACAAGTTAAAAATGTTAAGTTATGTAACTAAGTTAACGGGGAAAATTCAGCATTGACATTAAATGATCGAGCAAACCCCGATGTTAATGAAAACACGTGTGATGTTAACAGTTGTTCGAGAATGCTCGAGGAACATAAATGGACAAGATAAGTGGACTCCGGTGACAGGTATGGTTTTCTTGCAACCTGTGTCCTAACGGATTACACCGGCTTGTATGCCAATGTGTTTTTCTGTATGTTTGCCACGTTATGATATAAATCATGAAACGAGTTTACAGTCGTTATTGTTATTGTATGTTACGTGCCGATACCGGTAACCTCTAATGCGCTTGAAGGGCTAGTTAACCACTATTAGGTAAACGTAAGAGAACGGTATCCGTAATAACGTTTCCGACTTAAGGAACGTTCTAACCACGGCTATGCGTGAGTTGGTTATGTGATGTTTGTGAGTGATGTTTGTATGTGAATTTATGACTCTCTTTTCCCTTGTGTATGTCTGACAAGACTTAACCCAATGTTTGTGATTGTTTAATAAAGTTCAAGATGAACTTCTAATAAGTGCTAACGGGGGGAATGAGGAGTCCGGTCTGTTCCGGCCACGCGTGTGAGTATGGGGGTCGTTGTCATAGCAGGTTCGATCCTCTCTGTATGTTATGGTTGTTTTCCAATTTGGTTCCCAACCTTCCCTTTAGCTTAACCAAGGCTATTACTGACTCACGTCGGGCCACAGGGGCATACTATAGTTATGTTTGTTTCGGTGTGCTTGGATCACTATATCCGAGGCACCTTGTGTTAAGTTAACCGTTCATTAACGAGACGGTAACGAGTTAACGACTTATCATGAGACTGGCAACAATCTCTAGGCTCACCAGTGTGTTAGTAATGTTGGGTCGGTTCCTGAGAGGACCATTCCCGTTATGTTATGTGTTTTGTTGTGATGCACTATCTAGTGCGGTGTTATGTTGTGCACATGGAAACGTGCAAAGTGTTGTTAAGTGTTGTTATGTAGTGTATGATATATGTTGTAAAATATGGAGTGTGTGGATCATGGATATGATTCCCAGTTTGTGATAAGAGGCGTTTAAGGGTAACCCGATTTAAGGGTATGTGTCGTCTATTAAGGAAGTAGCTCCGTTGGAGGAGAACACTCTAGGGATGATGAACACCATGGGTGACTTGTTAAGTAGGATGTATTATCCGATTGTTAAGCCCATTGAGGCGAAATGTTAAGTGATTGTGTGTTTATTGTTATATGCATGATTTAAATATAATCAACTGCATGTTAAGACGACAATTAGTTGTGCGTGCCCGGTAGCATGTGGGCTGCGGGATTACCATACCAGCAAAGGTGCTGAGCCCCTTGGGGCCACCCCTTTCTCTTCTTTTCCTATTTCAGGTACGAAGTGCTGGAAGCCGTTCGAGAGTAGGACGGGTAGTCATAGTACATGGGTATTCATTTAAGTGTGTATGTACAGTAGGTGTAGTAAGACCGATGTTGTTGTCGGCACCAGTTTATAAATACTCGGTATAGTTGATAAGGTGTGTGATGCTGTTGTTGTTAATGGAAAGTGATACTAATGTATAGTTGCTCGGGAATTTAGCCCATCAGACCGGTACATTGTGTATGTATTAGCCTTGTTAGCCACGTGGGTGGCTAACGGCGTGTAACACCAACAAGTTAAGTAATGTAATGAGGTTGTTCTTCCGCTGCAGTTTGTTGTAAGTATGTTAATGTTGGATGGGGTGTTACACTAGTAGTGCAATAGCTGTCTAGCAGGTGTAAAACGAAAGGCGACCGTACTAGTAGCGCAATAGCTGTCTAGCAGGTGTAAAACGAAAGGCGACCGTACTAGTAGCGCAATAGCTGTCTAGCAGGTGTAAAACGAAAGGCGACCGTACTAGTAGCGCAATAGCTGTCTAGCAGGTGTAAAATGAAAGGCGACCGTACTAGTAGCGCAATAGCTGTCTAGCAGGTGTAAAACGAAAGACGACCGCACTAGTAGCGCAATAGCTGTCTAGCAGGTGTAAAACGAAAGACGACCGTACTAGTAGCGCAATAGCTGTCTAGCAGGTGTAAAACGAAAGGCGACCGTACTAGTAGCGCAATAGCTGTCTAGCAGGTGTAAAATGAAAGGCGACCATACTAGTAGCGCAATAGCTGTCTAGCAGGTGTAAAACGAAAGACGACCGTACTAGTAGCGCAATAGCTGTCTAGCAGGTGTAAAATGAAAGACGACCGTACTAAGCGCAATAGCTGTCTAGCAGGTGTAAAACGAAAGGCGACCGTACTAGTAGCGCAATAGCTGTCTAGCAGGTGTAAAACGAAAGGCGACCGTACTAGTAGCGCAATAGCTGTCTAGCGGGTGTAAAATGAAATGTCGGCCGCACTAGTAGCTCAATAGCTGTCTAGTGGGTGTAAAACGAAAAGTCGACCGCACTAGTAGCGCAATAGCTGTCTAGCGGGTGTAAAACGAAAAGTCGACCGCACTAGTAGCGCAATAGCTGTCTAGCGGGTGTAAAATGAAATGTCGACCGCACTAGTAGCGCAATAGCTGTCTAGTGGTGTAAAACGAAAGTCGACCGCACTAGTAGCGCAATAGCTGTCTAGCGGGTGTAAAACGAAAAGTCGACCGCACTAGTAGCGCAATAGCTGTCTAGCGGGTGTAAAACGAAAAGTCGACCGCACTAGTAGCGCAATAGCTGTCTAGCGGGTGTAAAATGAAATGTCGACCGCACTAGTAGCGCAATAGCTGTCTAGTGGGTGTGCAGATGCGTCAGATAGCGAGCAAATTTTGTGGGTATATGCAGATGATATGTGATGTGTGGTGATTAACCAATGTATTAATTGAATTAAACTCCCTGTTTGTGGATGTAGGTTTTGTGTGAGCAGACGGCTCCAGAGTTGTTTCAAATTTTGAGATGACTTTGGCATGTGGTGATGGCTCCGGTATGGACTGATGGCTCCGGATTACGTTGATGGCTCCGGTGCGGTTGGGTGGCTCCAGTGTGGTCAGAGGGCTCCGACATGATTTATGACCCTATTATGAGCAACGGCTCTGGGGTGGTTGGTGGGTTTCGATTTGTATTGAGATTTTGAGTGGAATGGTGGGTTGATGTGATTAGTGGACTGTGTTGTGTTTGACGTATTTTGATGTGATAGACAAATTCTTGGTCATGGATGGATGGCTTCGGCCCGGTTATGACTTCAGGGTTCTCTTATGATGGCTCCAGGATAGCTCGGGATGGCTCCGGGAAGGGCTATGAGATGGCTCTATTTGGTGATGGCGAGGAAGAAAGGGGCATTTTTTCTTTGAGGTGGTCGCACCCTGGGCGGGTTGCCTACGTACTCAATTCCATATTGAGATCAGACCATACGTAGTTCGATCTTTGTAGGCAAAGCCCTGGTGACGAAATGGCTCGTGTATAGTCTTGAAGTCTCTAGGACGGTCTCAACGTTTGAGGATGGCTCTCGCATGGCTCTAGTTTGGATATGATGTTGATGAGGCCCGATGATGCTGGATGGCTCCGGGAAGATCGTCGTATGGCTCCGGATGGCCTCGGTTTTGATTTCTTTTGATTTTGAGTTGAGCTTCGATAGCGGGAAACTGAAGTCGACCTTCCACGAGACTAGGCATGGTTCTTACCAGCCGGATGTTGAAAATGAAGTAGTTATGATGCATGCAAATGCTAACTGATGCAAAATGTGTATGCAATTTTTGGAGAGAAGGTACGGTCCTATCCCTATTAATATGAGGTTTACGAATATAAGACATCTTCAGTTTGATCTTGAGTGATTGTTGAGCTAGAATGCGTGAATCACTTTCCTCTCACGGAGGGATATGGGTCAATCTTTCATGAGTATGGTTGTGTGTGCAAATGGTGTGATGATGCTCTCGATGCTCGGAGAGTATTTTCCTTAGAATTTCTTTCGAGGTTCTGGACTTTCCAATCCTTACAAGTTCCTTTCCTACAATGGGGTAGGTTGTTTATGATTTGGTGTGCTTAGACTGAAGATTCACTCGCACTCATAAGACCTTGTGGGGTAAGGTCACGCTCATACGCTCATGGTCCCTCTGGTATGACAGGACATGTTGATAACAAGTACGAAGCTTATGATTCATGTTTCAGATCCGATACTTTCGGTTACCGCTCATCAACTAACGAGTCAGAGGTCTTTTACTGGGTTATAACGGGGCTGAGAGGTATGATGTATGTCACATGGGACTGGAGGATTTATTTGGTAATTATGGAGTTTTTGTGCAACAGAGGATATGTTTCGCCTTCGCCATGGGTGGAATGATTAGACTGGTTTTGATAACCTTTTGATTTCTTCGGGACATCATTGGTCCTTCTGATTTGGATTTCTCCTTCTTGCCTCTTCTGGTGTTCGATTTGAACTTTCTTCTCATTTTGTTTTTGAAATTGCATTTGGCTCATCAACTTTCTCAAGCATTCTCTGCTTTGTATTTTGGTTTTGAGCTTTGGAGTTACATTGACTCATCGATCTTCTTGAATATTTTTGATGTTCTTTTTTGGTGTTTGGCTTTGGAGAGAGTTGCATTGACTCACTGATTTCTTCAAACATTTCCTTTATTGTGTTTGTGAAAGATGGTGGGGAGGGGCCATGGCTCCGGCTCCTTCGAGATCCTCTATTGCAAGGGCAGGCAAGTATATGTAGGGTGGCATATTGTGGAGTTTTTTTTTTTTGAAAAAAAGAGTTTTTCTTGAAAGGCTCAGCGGGGCTCACTAAGGAGTTATGTTCGGGAAAATTAAAGCTTTTTGGCCTTGTGGAGATTTTGATCCTAAGTGCCTCGTCATTCTCATTAGTCAGTGATGGTTTTCTTACTATTCTCATATCCTTGCATGAATCACAGTTCGTGTCCTGATTATCGACATTGATCTCACTCTGTATTATGCCTCTCCGTGTGATAAAGGAATGCACACGTCACTCGTGGTTTTACCTCGATTGGCTCTCTCTACCTTCCCTCGTCGCTCATAGGATTGTCCAATATCCTCATTCGGAATTCAAGGGAAAATACCGCTCTTTGCACACACTCTCACTTGGTCTGTGGTGCTGAGTTTAATTAGACTCTTGTGTTCACTGACGGGTCGAGAGTTTAATGGTTCACGCACACTATTCAATCAATCTCTCAGGATTTTCACCAAAATGTCGTTTCGATACGAATATATGCAAATGCAACTATCTATAATGCAATGTATTGTGGTAATATGGAATTACTATGTATAGGATGCATGAAATGATGAAAAATGAGTGGAGATGGTTGACTGATTTTTTTTTTGTTTTGATGCAATGCATAAGTGGTAAGGATACACCTAGTCTCGCTTGAGTCGGTTCCAGTTGATAGTCCATGAAATTCATCCCGTCAATGTCGGCCCTGGATATGGTCTAACTGTTGGGGTTGTTGTCTGAGAAGTAACTCTCGAGTGAGGTCGGGTTGGTGATTGGCTCCTGGATTTTTTGAATTTTTAGGGAGTGACAACTCCCGCATGGTGGCCCAACGATATGACGGAGACTGTATTTTTTGGGATTTTTTGGATGTATGATTTTTTGGATTTTGGGGAGTGACAACTCCCGCATGGTAGCCCCACGATATGATACTTTGAGATAGGGAAAAGTTTGAGCTCGGTTTTCTTTTCTATCCCTCTGAGATCGGGCTCTGGCGGTCGAGATATTGGGATGAAAGTGTGTGTGGTGTGGTGACAATGAAACACATGGTTATGCAATTTTTGAGATGGACGCGACTCGTGAATGATTGATGGAATTGAAATGGCTGGAAGTGCAAGTGACTCTTTTTTTTTTGTGTGGAATGCGATGCATGTGTTTTGCTTTGTGCTCGGTTGCATTTGTTGGTGTTGTTTATTTAGGGGATACCTCCTGTAGATACCGTGAATTCTCGCCCCATAAAGCAAAGTTGATAAATGATACATAACTGTGAGGAGTCGTTCCTTATTCATTCTTCTCTTTATTCGTGCATGCCAAAAGAAACCAAATTTTAGAAAAACAATTTTGAAAACGCGTGTTTTCAAAGTTGTGGATTTCCTCAATAGAAATTTTGATGCTCGATCATTCGCAAATAAATAGTGGGGGGAACCCTATACACATTGATCTAAATAAATTCAAAGGGAATGTGTAAACCTATACATGTAATCTATTCAGAAATGGACAAGAGAGAAAAGAATGCTAGGGGAAAACCTATACATCAATTCTAAAAGTCATTAAATGGGGAAGTTTGAGCTTAAAAACTTCTCCCGAATTCTTTTGCTTCGTCTTCGAGCTTCTGACTGACTGCTCAATCGTCTTCGGGCTCCTGATTGCCTGTTCGCTTGTCTTCGGGCGTTTGACTAGTTGCTCGCTCGAGTTCAGGTTGTTGCAGCGAAGCAGTATTGTGATCAAACAAAACGGGTTGGTGTTCTTCTGATTTTCAACAGTTTGAACTTGAACCGGTGTTGCTGATCTTCGTGTCGCTTGACTCGGGTTGGTACGCCTCTGATTTTGTAATTGAACGGTTGGCGTCAGTCTTCATGTCGCTCGGCTAGCTCCACGGGTTGGTGCGCCTCTAATTTTTAGCTCAATCCGCTCCGACGAGGGAGATGAGGGATATTCTTGAGAAAGGAAAAGGTGAATGATCGAGCACAAAATCTTATGTGAAAATCCACCACTTTTGTGAAAACACGAAATGACTAGTACGCTCCACAGTAATGACCGCTGCTCTTGAAGGTGGGTAGAACTTCAAAAATAGCGGGTCACGACATGGGGACTAAATCATTTATTTTGAAATACATTTATGAAAATAAACTTTGAAAACCGTTTTCGAAAACTATTTTGAAATAATGTTGGTGAAAAATGTTGTTTGAAATTCGTTTGTAGAAAGTAGGTTTTCGAAATCTATTTATGCAAATTGTTTTGGAATAACATTCTAAAGATGAAGTGGCAAGATTAAAACCGCAAATGTTTATGAGAAAAATTTAGGTGGGATTTGAAATTAAACGAGCTCGTAAAACAGCTATAAGAGATGTGCAAAAGAGAATTCCGAACGTTTTGAAACAGATTGGTTTGAAAAAGTGGTTTGCACACATGTATAGCATAAAAGAAATCGTGGCTATGTTTGATGTGGAGCTGTAAGTGTTAATGTTGGGATAATCACCTTCCAGGTCAATCAATGCTTTCCATACCACCGGGGGAACCGTCGTTCCTTCACTGTTCATCTCTCGGGATTTATCTCTGTTATGCCTTGTGGGGCACGTCATCAAGAAAGTCCGGAGTGCTTAAGTTCGAAAGGTCAGGATACCCGAAATGATACATCACACGAGCCACGGCCGGTGATTATCACAACATACCCACTTTTGGAAAACTTGGGGAAGTACTGCATGGGGTCGGGTCTCCCGTCGTTTGCACGGTCAGGTGTGTCTAAAGTCCAAATTATTCACTGACTACGTTGTGCCATGTATGGGTATCCGGTAAATACGGGATCCTCTATGGACGTGTAGCGTGACATCAGGCTTAGAGACACCTGTGGTGCAGAGGAACAATGAAGAATGAGCCCATGCAATCTTCAGGGTAAGATAGAAGGGTGGTCAGACAGGCGGCATACAAGGGGGTGACTACCCGTAAAACCCGTCTTAGACACCGGATTAGGCAGCTGGACACTGAAGGCTCATGGTTCACTATATGCTGGCTTAGACTCGGATAATGGAGGGTATTTTTGGATCATGAGCCTGCAGGGCGTAGGTCGATGACCATCTTGCCCCGTGGGTTAGCCATTTATATAAATGACCCAGCTCATGGGAAATCAACCGTGGACCGGTCGGGATTCCGTGACTCGTGGATAAATCGGGTGACACAGAGGAATGCATGTCCTAAGCTACCCTCCCAATGCACCCCCACAATCATAACGTAAAATATAAAAGCAAATGAAGTCAGCACCGCCCTATTTGCTAAGAGTTTTATCTTGAAAGTGATTCCAAATTGGTTGTTTATTAACCTAAAGGGAAGTTATCTTCATTCAATCCTAAGTGTCTCTTTCTAATCGTGAGCTAATTATTAACCCAATTGTTGCAATGTTTGTTGAGGATCTAACAAATCCTAGCTGTCCTCATCAGCTACACACTCTAGGTGTGGAATATAAGTGTGGAATAGAATAATCCTAGAGGCTGGGAATGAATCTCGTGAAGGTTTTGAAAGAAGTGGGGAAATCCCGACAATCTTGTATGGAGTTCAGTCTTCCTTGAGTTTGAGAAAAACTTACTCAAGTTTTCCCCAGCAGAGTCGCCATTCTGTGGAGGGTGATTTTTCGGTATGAGGGGGGTTTATGCCAATATGGTCTGACTGAAAAGTCGAGATCCTAGAAAATGTCATTCTGTGGAGGGTGAAAACCCGTTATTCTGGCATCCCTCAAATACCTACTAAATCGTCCGTCTTTCCCAGAAAGCATAAAGGGGAGTGCAAGTGTGCACTACACCTGCTCTCGATGGGCTCCACGCGGACTTATGCCCTAAGGGCGGAAATTGACTAGAGTCGCCACCTAGTTTGACCTATGGAACTAGGAAGGGAGAAGAAGGGTTCTAAGAACCGTTAATTGACTCCGAAATTGTTGCCTATGGATAGGATTTATTTGGTCATTTGTAGAGATTCTATGTGGGTTCTCACTGGGTTACACCCCTTAGAAGTGGCAACGACCACGACTTCGGATTGGTGCCCGAGGAAACCTCGGTCTCCGATTGTCGGGATTACCTTCTTTCAAAACTTTTTTAGAGAGATTCATTTAAAAGCCAAGGATATGATTAGGATAGGAAAAAGATAAAGAGTGGATGAGGCGAGCTTTTCTGCCAAGCTAGCGCCAAGAAGAGGAATTGAAGAATTCAAATGAGTATGGAAACAAGATTTGAGAGAAGCCTGAGATCGGGTGAATAGACAAAATTTGGCGTCTGATGGTTTGAAGCTAGTGGGAGCCGAGGAAGGTTTGAGAGTTTTGAAAGGTATAAAGAACACCTTAGAGGGGGAAAGGATTTTTTTGTTGGAATGGGGTCGCACCCTGGATGGGCTGCCTACGTACTCAACTCCCTGTTGAGATCAGACCTTACGTAGTTCACGATTTTTTTTGGAGATGCTTAAGTTTCGGGTTTGAGGGGGTAGTCTGTGAGACGCTTGGGTCTATGAGACGCTTGAAACTTTGAGACGTCGAAGTCTGTGAGACGCTCGAATCTGTGAGACGCTCGGGTCTGTGAGATGTTCGGGTCTGTGAGACATTCGAATCTGAAAATGGTGGAGAGATTGAGATGTTCGAGTCTGTGGGGCACTCGGGCCTATGAGACTATAGAAGTTTGGAATGATTTGAGTTTGGATAATGATTTGAGTGTGTGTGGCAATTGAAGTTTGAGTAGAGATCCCGGGTTTGTCGGATTTGAGATTCTGAAAGGGTTGATGTTTTGGACATTCTGAATTTAGAGTGAGATGATGGTGGACTGAATTGTTTGGAGGAATGATTGTCAAATTCTCTCTTAAAGTTTTTGAAACCGAATAATCATTTTTTGTTGTAAAAGGGCGGATAATCCCGAGGGATTACCCTATGTACCCCCTCGCACACAACACTTAATTAATGGTAAGTGCCGAGGCTCGAAAGATGGGGCAATGTATTTATGTCGAAGACTAGGATTTAGAGAGAAACACCATGAATGAGATGCCCTCAGTCAAACCTAATAACGTCTCTAACTCCCGGGTTTTAAAACGTTGAAAACCGAAAACATTGAAATCGAGCGGAAGGGAGTTAGACGATTCTGAATCCTGGCTGCAGCTAGGAAGGTCGTTACTTCCCTAGCACCCCGCCTTGTAAAAATCAAGGCTGCAATTAGGGGAGGTTTGTCACCCTAATGCCCCGCCTAAAGAGATCCAGACTGCGACAAGGGAGGTTACGACCCCAGTGCCCTGCCTCAGATTTTTATTCGGAAAGGGAGACAAGTGATGTCTAACTAGGATGAAAGTGTTTTGAAAGTGTTGGACATTTCATGTTCCCCGAAAACGATTTATTTGATTTGAAAACTAAGTTTGAAAACTTTTGAAGTTGTTCGGAATTCTAGATAAGGAAACACTGATTTTGTGAAATGTTTTAGGAGAAAACTTTCTGTATATGTGAGAAGAACTTTCTGCATTTAAGAAGAGTTTTCTGTGATGTGAGAAGAGTTTTTCCTTGAAATTCCACAAAATGGTTCCTTTGAAAATCTGATGAGATCGGAATGAAATGATTGTTCAAAATTTGAGAAAGAAGATTTTTTGGGATTTTTGAATTAAAGCTAAATAATGAGGAATATTTTTGGATTTTTGGAGTTTAAATGGGATTTACAAGTTGAGTTTGAATTGGATTTTGAATGTGAATTGAATGGGATTGAACTGAATTGAATTGGACTGAATTGAAATGAGTTAGGTTTGAATTGGGTTGAATTGACTTCTGATTGGGGTTGGAAAACGAGTTGGGTCAAAGTTGGATTGGTCAAGTTGGGTTGGTCAAAGTTGGACCAAGTTACAGTTGGATGGGTCAAAGTCAAAGGTCAAAGTCGGACCGGGTCAAAGTTCAGGTATGGTCAATCATTGGACTGGTCAAAGTTGGACCGGGTTGGACCTTGGTCAAGGTTTGGACCGAATTGGGCCTTGGTCAAGGTCAATGTTTTTGGTCAAGGTTTGAATTTGGGTCAAGGTTTGAGTTTGGGCTCGGGTCAAGATTTTGTGGACTTGGGCCAAGATTGGTTATGGGCTGAGATTGGACTTGGGCCAAGATTAGGTTTTAGGCTGAGATTGGACTTGGGCCAAGATTGGTTATGGGCTGAGATTGGACTTGGGCCAAGATTATGTTTTAGGCTGAGATTGGACTTGGGCCAAGATTGGTTATGGGCTGAGATTGGACTTGGGCCGAAGTTTGACTGTGGGCTAATGAATTTTGGGCAAGGTTTGGTTTGGGCCAAAGTTGGCTGTGGCCTTAGGCCTTTTTATTTGGGCTTGGAAAATTTGGGAAGAAATGACAAATCAAATTGGGATGAATTTTGAGAAAGTGTTTTTATTAACACATGTTATTATAATAAGATGTGGTTTGGGTCTAGGGATTACCCAGTTTATTAGGTGGGACCATGGCTCACCTAAATCTTAGGGTTCACCCTCTATCCTAGGGCCTGGTCCTAAAGGATAATAACTAAGGCTTAAAAGAAGATTGAATTGGGAAATAGAAATAAGAACAATACATGCACAATAAAGAAGTAAATTAGAAAGCAAGCAATTACGATAAATGAATTCCAACCAGTCAAGGCTAACGAGGACTAAGGATTTAGAAGAGCATAATATGGATATAAGCATGTGTACATTGACAACCCACGTATTCTATCTCCCTTCTTTTTTTTACAGGTTTATTAATCAACCTTCATTGCACAATAAAGAACAGACGTCCCCTTTAAAAAAAATGAATGTATACACGTAAACAAAATGGTATTCGGAGGTTCGTGGAGTATATTACAAGTGTTTGTTTAATCACCTAAATCATGAAGCACTTGACAATTTAACTACAGAACCATGAGCAAGATGTCGGTATGTACAGATTTCAGAACGTAAGCACGTATTAAACTTAGCATGGGTGCAGTGAAATTGGAAGCAGTGATGCAAGCATACACACTCTTATGCGAATATACATCAAACTCAGAGAGTAATGAGTTATCCCAGTTAGAATTGAGTACCAGACAATGGGCAGTTCTTCCCTGTAAAAAAAACATAGAATACAGCAAACAAAACAAGCAAACGCATCAGACAAAAAAAAGAAAACAAATGGACAGAGAAAGCAAGTGAATAAGGTAGACTACGGATGTCCCATGTCGCGGGTGAGCCCCTCCTAATTCCTTATCAGAAACGACATGTTCAAACGGCTGTCAAGGTTGTAAATGAAATACGTCGGTCAGATCATCTAATTCCCACAAGAAGTGTCGAAAACCTGCTGAGAAGCTCAAAAGGACAACTATATACGTAATGAAATATGAACATATCTTGGGTACAGAATACATCGACCTCACATATCAAATATGAATCAAAATCAAACTTGGTTTGATGGAATCTCAGCAGAAGCTAAACAAACAATTTAAACTAGTATCAAACGATTACAGCGAGGAGGCAACCAGAGGTTTTCCTGCAAGAGAACCAGTATTCAGACACAAAAACAAGCAGATAAACTCATGTTAGTTTTCTGTTGTAAACAGCGAGACAAAATGAAGCGAACAACAAAGAGAGTTGGAGTTGCTAATGATAGCATGAACGCATCAGATTAATCTCACAACAGTCGTAAGTATGTTTCAAGCACGATGTCAGAAATGGATGACTTCTTTTTGCATTCTGTACACCAGGAAAGGAGAAACAGAGATTTATCATGTAAGTAATGTTAACTAGGCACCGATTCTCCAGGGATTAACCCGGTTACTTCAACCCATATTCATGAACCAAAAGCCATATCAGGGAAAAATGTGCAAACAGAAACCATTAGATACTGGTTAGTCCAGAAATATAACCAAGATATGTAACCGAGTAGGGTTTAGTAAATAAATATGATAATATGCTTTCTGAAATCGAATTTAACTCCCTTCCGACAAGACCTAGAGGGTATGAAATATCTCTGCAGTAAAGGGTTGCGCAACTAGAATCGATATACGAAGGCGGTAAGAAAACAAATTGCCAGAGACTGGCTGTCATTACACTCTGAGCATACTAAGAGAGCAGCAAAATTAGAAAACGAAGTTAAAGCAGGCTCCAAATATCGAAAGTGGAACAGGTTTTTTAGAACTCAGAAAGGAAGTACGTCGAGATGTAGCCATAGTCCGGAGGCGTATACCCGAGTTTCGATTCCATTCGACCTTGTGAACCCCAAAACCCATGCTGGGCAAGGAATCCATCAGTCGATACGCAATACCAAAGAAGAAAGGGAGAAGGAAAGGAGGAGTGAAAAGGGAAACCGGAGAACTTGAAATCACTATGAAGCGAAAGAAAATAAAATTCACGAGCGCTGAACTCACTCTGCTGGTTTGGAACCGAAAACGGGAGAGAAGGTTATGGGATGAGGGAGTTTCGATGGAGAGAGTGACAATTCCAGACGTCTGGGGTGCAGCGCTTACGCGGTGGCTCGAGACGGGAGAAGAAGAACAAGCGGAGGTGATGGTGAGATAATTCCCGACGGGGAGACAAAAAGAAGAAGAAGTTCAGGGTTCTTTTCTTTTGCAGGAGCTTTCAAAACGTGAGTCCAGAGAATTGGAAGATTTAGAAGAATAAAAGAACATATGTTGTTGGCTGGTTGTCTTGGGGAAGATGATCGAGCGACCGAGCTAGAAGGAGACGGCTATCGTAGGGTTTTCTGGGTTTGATTGTTGAGAGTCTCGACGTTTGGAGTGGCGTGATGAAAATAAAGCTTGAGAATCAAAACTGAAATTGCGTCCCCTCCTTTGGTCTTACTATTGTTCACTGTTTTATAGAGAAATCGGGATGAAATCGACGGGATGAAGTAGATGACAGTGCCTCTCATTTTTATCCTGTTAGGGTTTTTGAGTGGGTTTGGGCTTTTGTTTGGGCCTCTAGGTCCAATGTTTGGAGCTGGAATGGGTTTGAGGGACTGGGCTGGACCAGACTTCAATCAAGTGTGGATTGTGTTTGTGAACTGAAAATAAAAGTGTATAAATTGAAATGACAATAAAACCACTAATGTTAATGGCAGAATAAAATAAAATATAAGAAAAAGTGGATAAACGAATAAATAAATAAATAGAATATAAATAAGAATAAGAATGTGAAATAAGTGAATAAACAAAAGGGATGGCTTTGAAACAGGAATGTCGTTGGAAATTCATTTTCGCAAAATCGTGTTTTTATGAAATGCTTTGAAAAAGACTATAAAACAATGGTTTCGTTTCGGCACACACGCTAATACGTTTTGAAAAAGAAAGGTGACGACCCCTCTTATTGTAATTATTATTTTTTGAATTTTGCTTTATGGGGTGAGAATTTTTGGTGTCTACACCAGCCACATGAATCGATGGTCGGAAATCCCCCACGGTGCGGGAACTGAGTAAACCAATCCGCCATACAGAATGTCCTATCAATTTTGCTCTAGGACCTTCTATTTTTCCAAGTATATTTGCACCCAGACAACTTGATTTGTACCATTTCCATCTCTTGAATCCATCTGTCAAAATATCTCATTGACTGTGTGGTAACCAATGCATTTCCTCCTCTTCTTTCTGCCCCATTTCTAACTTCATTGAAATCACCAAGTGCCACAATTGGTAGTGTCATCGCAGCTTTTAGGGAGATCAGTTGCCGATAGACTTCATTTCGGTCTTCCAAATTTGTCGGCCCATACACAAAAACAATTACACCAGTAAAGTCTTGTGGTTTAATCTCTACTTCCATGGCAATCCATCTATCACTTTTCATCAATTCTTTGGCCGATATTTCATTGGGGGACCAGGCAATTATCAACCCACCAGAGTGACCTTATACAAGTGTTTCAGTCCATTCCGTCCTCTGGCCAGCCCCCCATAGGTTCCGCCTCTTATTGCATTGTTAGGTGAGATGGGTTTCCATGAGACCCACCATCACTACTTTGGTTCTCCTTATTTCTTTTTTCATTACTCTCCATTTTTCTGCCCTTTTTGCACCTTGTATATTGTAGAATGCCACTCATCCTTATGCGGTTGCACCACCTTTTAATTTCTTCTCAGTATACTATCCAAGTTAGCGAGTGATTTGCTTGGGTAAGGGTAGGAAACATACTACAAGAGAACTTGTAGATAACGGATGCAATGAGCATAACACATCAAATCTTCATCTTCATATGAGAACTTACACCATTCTACCGACAAAACCCTACACTGCTGGAAAAAAAGGAATAAACAACGTTTTTATTTGTCTTTTGGAACGTTTTATAACCGTTTTTTATGTCGGCGACGCAAATGGTCGAGCCTCTTAAAGAACGCATTGTAAGCGTTATTTATACATTAATTTAAAAAAACGCTTATCCCTAAAGCGTTTTTTAAGTGGGTAAGGTGGCGGGAATCTACGAGGCATAAAGAACGCTTTCACCTTGAAGCGTTCTTTATGTCCAACTATAAAAAACGCTTGTTTATTATAAGCGTTCTTTATGAATATTTATAAAAAACGCTTATCAATATAAGCGTTCTTTATGTCATTTGGCGCGAGAGTATAAGAAACGCTTATACATATAAGCATTTCTTATATGGTCCTTTTTTTATATTTTTATTTTTTATACAATTTATTACCCTGCGCATAACACAAAATTAAAATCACAAAATCATTCAAAACCTGTTTGTATTGAATATACCATATCAACCAAACTGGAGAATTTTAATTAATAGATCAACAACATTAGTACTTTGTTTGCAATATAGCGCACATACGCTTAAGTGTATATAGTATCAATCAACTACAACATTTGTAACTAGCTAGTTAACCAAAATACTAAAAATGGTTCAAGTACTTCGATCATAACATGTACAATACAACCATTTGAAAAAAGAAAAGAATATAGATCATGACTCATGACTTCTTCTGATCAATTTAGTGTATTCAAACATATGTGTGTGCCCTCTCCTTATTGACAAACTTCAGATCGATCGGCTTGTGAATAAGTATTGAGAAGAAATCAACAAGCTGCACAACAGAATTATAAAAGCGATTAAGTACACCATTTAAACTTATCCAAACATGCGCAAATAATTAAAATCACCAATTCAAACACAAAAGTACTTATAATACGTACCTGAGAAGAAATTTCCAATTCGCTAAGACAGTTGTTACCTCTGTTAAGATGAAAGTACCGACGATCATGATGATTCTTCTGCTGATACAAAAGAGACAGAAGAAGAAAAATATGGTACAAAAGAGACAGAGGCAGATACAGATGAAAGGATGAATGAGAACTCAGAAACAGAGAGGTTGAAGAAATTGGCTAAATAGTTAAGTGAGGCTTCCACGAAGTAGAGTCCGGTGGCGATTAACGAATTACCGGCATACTTCATGACCTTGAATGAAGAAAACAGTTTTCTAGAGTAGTTGTATCAGAAGGATAAGAGGAACCTTAGTCGATTATATGGTGGCATGGGGGACTATATGAAGATAAAGTGGTACCAGATCGCCCGGTTGATGAGTTTCATGACTTATGGATGGAAACGGAGGTGGAGAAGGTAGACACTTCTCCATCTTCAGTTTGGATTGGATTCGCATCTTCTTTCAGTTTTGAACATCGATAGGTCGGAGAATCTTCAAACACTTGGACATGAATGTCTGTAGATTGCATGCAGTCAATTGGAATACTAGCCACACATTGTTGATGTGGGGTGCATCATACCTTTTAAAAGAAACTAGATGAAAAACTCTTGGCAATTAAAAAGATTGAGAGATTCCCCCTAAGTATGATTCCCCCTGAGTTTGCATGTTAAGCGACTTTAACAAATGATAGCAATAAGTGATAGTTTTTATGCACAATAAGTGACAGCTTTTATGTTATAATGTAACCTTAGTAGATAACTTTCTACTATGGTTATAGTATAACATAAAAGTTGTCACTTATTGTGCATAAAAGCAGTCACTTATTGCTATCAAGAAACAAATGATAGCAATAAGTGACAGCTTCTATGCACAATAAATGACAGCTTTTATGTTATACTATAACCATAGTAGAAAGTTATCTACTAAGGTTACAGTATAACATAAAAGCAGTCACTTATTGTGCATAAAAACTATCACTTATTGCTATCATTTGTTAAAGTCGCTTAACATGCAAACTCAGGGGGAATCATACTTAGGGGGAATCTCTCAATCTTTTTAATTGCCAAGGGACCTTCATCTAGTTTTTTTAAAAGATACGATGCACCCCACATCAACAGTGTGACTAGTATTCCAAATGACTACATGCAATCTACAGACAGTCATGTCCTAGCGTTTAAAGATTTCTCAGACCTATCGATGTTCAAAACTGAAAGAAGATCCAATCGAAACTGGAGATGGAGAAGTGCCTAGCTTCTCCACCTCCGTTTCCATCCATAAGTCATGAAACTCATCAACCGGGAGATGTGGTACCACTTTATCTTCATATAGTCCCCCATGCCACCATATAATTGACTAAGTTTCCTCTTATCCTCCTGATACCACTATTCTAGAAAACCGTTTTCTTCATTCAAGGTTATGAAGTATGCCGGTAATTCGTTAATCACCACCGGACTCTACTTCGTGGCAGCCTCACTTAACTATTTAGCCAATTTCTTCAACCTCTCTGTTTATGAGTTTTCATTCATCCTTTCATCTGTATCTGCCTCTGTCTCTTTTGTACCATGTTTTTCTTCTTCTGTCTCTTTTGTATCAGTAGAAGAATCATCATGATCGTCGGTACTTTCATCTTCAACAGAGGCAGCAACCGTCTACATCGGCCAAATTCGTCTGACTTTTTATCCGATTTTCTCTGTGATGTTTCAGTGTTGTCCAGTTCTGATTGCTCGGTCTACTGAAGCTTCTACAGCATACATACTAGTCAGAGGTGACTAAAGGAATCGAAAAGGAGAGAAGAAAGGTCGTGAAGGAAAATAAAGTTGGTGGGCCCGTCCGAGTTCAATTTTTTTTATTATAGGTTGATGACGATCGAAGGTCATAGGCGCTAGCCAAAAAATGTAAAGGGATACTAAAATAATAACTACAAGAAATTAAGAAGCTGTAAGTAGCGCTAGAGGTCTCTAATATGGCCAATGGTGGTCATATAGATTTCCAAAACATTAGAGGGTTAATTGGAATGCCTAGCTTGACCGGATAACAAATCTGAGAAGAATGTGAAGGAACTTATAAGTTTTTGATGTTGGTATTGGTAGAAACGTAGATAAACTTCTGGGTGGATGTTAAGGTAAAAGCAATATGGGGAAGGGGAATACGTCAGGCAAGCTGCCGTAATGCTATGTCTTTGTAACTAATTAATACATCCTATAGTCATCTAATATTTGCACCCTAGGTTATACTATAATATAATATATAGCATTAATTAATACACCCTATAATCATCTAACCAAATTAATTTCACCATATATACTATATTTGTATGCATGCCGAAACGCATTATATTACACATTAATTCCCAAGTCCATTAATTGTACAACCAGCAAGTAAAAATCAGCACATAGTACAACAATATGCGCCCTTGATTAACAACAATCAACACATAGTAAAAACCAGCAAGTCCATTGGTCTGCATGCAAAATTATTCCCAAACACACGCGCGTACACTTTATTTCACACCTTTAATCCCAAACAAACAGAGTATATATGTTCCTGATTAATTAACAAGTTTGGTTTGCAAGCACACATAGGTTAACAACAAATGCGCGCGCCACAGTTTGGTTTGCATGCAAAATTATTCCCAAACAATACACACACAATATATTTCACGCCTTAATCCCAAACAAACAGACGCCTTAACCCCAAACAAACAGAGCATGTATTTTCCTGATTAAGAAGTTTGGTTTGCAAAAATACCTCATCAGCCCAAGAATAGAGCCGAAAGATCTAGCGCGCATGTATGTTGTTCCTTTCGCTAGTTGGGGTTGTAATCCAGAGGCGCCGTGCGTGCGACAGGGCATGTATGTCCTGTTCGTGCGATTTTGCAAACATTAATTACTAATCGAAAGATTATATATATGACAAAAAAGGATAGGCATGCATATATATATATATATATATCTGTTCGCAGATTGAGGGCAAAATTACCGATAGCGAGAGGCGCCGATATCGATCTACGCATGCATGTGGCCTGCCTTCATCGCCCCAATGCCGGAAGATAGAAGATCGATTATCGGGAGGGAAGAGAAAGAGGCGCCGTGGAGGCAAATATTGTGATGTTTCTGGGTACTGGTTTCGATTGAGAGGAGATAAAGCGGAAAGAGTGAGGTTTTTTATAGAGGGAGAGCAAGGTTTACATGGAGTGAGAGCGAGGTTTACAGAGAGTGGGTGGGTAGGGGAACAGTCGCGATTAGACTGATGAGAAGACTGGGCGGGAGGGCGAAAGCTGTTTATAATTTAGGTAACATAAAGAACGCTTCACTTAAGAAGTTTTTTTTATGCTACTTACGATCAGCATAAAGAACGCTTCTTAGCTAAGCGTTCTTTATGTTATCGCGCCTAAAGACATAAAAAACGCTTCTTTTGAGAAGCGTTTTTATACGTATCTCTTATAGAACGCTTTGTAAGCAAGCGTTATTTTTGTCTTTGGGCGCCATAACATAAACAACGCTTTCTAAGCAAAGCGTTTATTAAGATTTCCCGCCTATTATAAAAAAAACGATTTACAATATAACCGTTTTTAAAGGGGTGTTGTTTATTCTTTTTTTTTCCAGCAGTGCTATGGTTTGCATTATTGGTGATGGTAGTTCATTTTGGTCTCCATTGCAGCCAAACGGGACGCAGATGGTGAAAAATATAATAATCGTATGTTATTCACGGATAAGAAGCAATGGTGTCAATTATCTTCTTTTTTTAGTAATGCCATTTCATGTTTAGTGAATGAGAAGTGTTATTCACAATCAAGTTTGTACTACAATGCAGTTACTAAATTTAAGTTTGAAAAATTAACAATATTATTAAAAAATAGTTGAATTTTACTAATTCATAATTTGTAACAATTTAGCTACAAAAATGTAAAGTTTGTCAAAAATAGAAAAAAAAAATTAAAACAAAACGGATCCTACCACCAGCTTCACAAAATATAGTCGATAGGGGGCTACGAGCTCGAGAGCCACGAGGCGGCTATATGCTCGAGAGCTGCTGGCGGCCACATAATGCCCAGCCGCGCCGACGAGCGGCTATTCTCACCCCAGCCGTCAGGCGGCCCTGTTCAGGATCAGTTGCAAGGCGAACGATATTTGCAATTATATTTTAAAGTTATCTAACATTGCTTTTCTTTTCCTCTCAATTTGTAAATGGATTGGGAAAAGGAAAAGGAAAATGGAAAGAAGTTGTTGAGGGAAGGAAGAAAAGAAATATGAGGAAGTATACATAAGATGGGAATGTCATTGCTTGTGCAAATTGAGAGTGTCCGACTGCATCAGCCAGGGCTCGCATCTAGAATTGGTGGTGTGCTTAAGGTCAGGCGTTTGACTACATCAGCTGACGACCCTAAACCACAAACGCTAAAAATCTTCCATGTCGATGGCGATGTTATAAAGTATAGAACAAGTTAAAAAAAATATTACCTTATAAACCACACACCCTAAAAACCACCATAGGACAGTTAAAATGTCGTAGGCTTATTTAGGGTTTGTAGTGGAACCACACACCCTAAAAACCACCCTACAGTTAAAACGTCGAAGCTTGTTTTAGGGTTTGTAGTGGGCGGTTTAGGGAGAACTTAAACCACAAACCTTGAAAATCTACGAGTCAGTGATGACATTATAAAGTATCAAACGAGTTAAAAAAAGATTACCCTATAAACCACACACCCTAAAACCACCCTAAGACAGTTAAAACGTTGAAGGATTACTTTAGGGTTTATAATGGACCCTAAAACCCTAGACCACAAACCCTAAAGATCTATTGACTCACTGGCAACATAATAAAATATTAAACGAGTAAGAAAAAGATACCCCATAAACCATATACCCTAAAAACCATCCTAGAACATTTAAAACGTTGAAGGCTTATTTTAAGGTTTGTAATTGAGGATTTAGGGACCACAAACCACAAACCTTAAAAATCCATTGAGTCAGTGGCGACATTATAAAGTATAGAATGGGTAAAAAAAGATACCCAATAAGCCACACACCTAAAAACCACCCTAGAATAGTGAAAATAAAGACTTATTTTAGGGTTGTAGTGGAGACTTTAGGGTCTAAACCACAAACTCTGAAAATATGTCAAGTCAGTTACGACTATATAAAGTATAAAACAAGTTGAAAAAAAGAACTACCCCATAAACCACTCTCTGAAAACCACCCTAGGACAATTAGAACCTCGAAGGCTTATTGTAGGGTTTGTGGTGGAACCACACATCCTAAAAACCACCCTAGGACAGTTAAAACGGTAAAGACTTATTTTAGGGTTTTAGTGTAGGGTTTATGATCTAACGACCCTAAACAACCACAACCCTAAAAATATGCCGAGTTATTGCCAACATTTTAAAGTATAAGACGCAATAAAAAAAAGATAGCCCTATAAACCACACACCCTAAAAAACACCCTAAGACAGTTAAACTTTTAAAGATTTATTTAGGCTTTGTGGTTTAGGATTTAGGGTCGAGTCTGGGTAATCTTCTAAAGGTGCTTCAATTTCATCTTGAAAATCTTCAACATCGCCCCAGTAGAATGGTATAGAAATATTAGTTAAAAAATTCTAAGAAAGTGTACTTTAGGGTTACATCCTACAAAGACACATCTAACTCAGCCCTACCCACTGGCCTGTTATCCCTGTCGTAGTCGTTGGGCTATTGTCCTCGGTATAGCTACTGATGGTCATGCCTTAAATAACCGTTAGTCTACTGTGTATCTTACATTTTCGGTATCTAACTATCACCCCACCTTTTTGATAGGCCATCGAAACAATTTTTTGAATTTTTTGTTAACCAATAAATTTGCTTTTTATTGACTTTTTTAAACAAAAAAATTGACAACAAGTAGTTAAATTTAATGAATGCAAATAATTTTACACTTGGTGATATTCAATCATGGGAACAACCTTACTGTTTCATGGTGACAAATTGCTCTGCTGAACTTGTTTGCCTACCCGTGGAACTCATCTCATGTATTCCCAAACGAAGAGGGAATTTGGACAAGCCTCGTCATTCTACACTATTCCTAGCAGGGTGCTCCTCGAATTAACTAATAATCTCTCCGTTCCAATCAAAGTGTCCAGTTTACTATTAGGATATATTATTTGATTACAATATTTAACATGTAAGATATTATATTTTTATAAATATGTTTTATAATGGAATTCTTATATGAAAAATTATATATTATATAACTTAATTTTAAAAAATTATTTTATCTTATATGTTTAATATTGAAGTAGAAAAACATACCCAACAAGACAATTTGAATGGGACGGAGGTAGTATTATATAAGCACCTGAAATTTCGCTTTGGAAAGGATAATATAAGCAATGAAAGAAAGTGTTCAATTTTTCATTTCCGGAACGGGAAACACATATCACGAAAGAAAGAAAAAAGACGGATATTACTATGTGGATTATTCTAACATATATTCTGTGTTTCGGCGACAAATTCTCAAGGTAACTGTATTGGATCTGCATACCCGCCCTAAAAAGGTATTTCAATGAATGAAACCCGTCTAGATGAGGGCGAATCAAAAGTATGTCACTAAATGTGTCATGAGATTTTAACTATAAAAACCTTTCTACATTCACAATGGCACATATGCTCCCTTTTTCCTCGAATAGAGAATTAAAAAAAATGGCAAAAAGATAGAGATAAAATATCCTAAACAAACTAGCAAACTTAAACAAACATTTTTGTAATCAACATCCCTGCAAACACTCCGTAACTACAAAGCCATTAGCGCAAACAATGGCAAACCGGCAAGCCAATCTCTGTCTCTTCCAATCTCAACCCAAGAAAAACACCTACCTAGCACAAACAGAAATCAACATGACAGAACGCAGGAAAGAACAATATCAGTGATTGTTTCTTCACCGCTATAGCACGATAAAAATGTACAACATAATCACAGTTGCCCACATTTACAATAAAATTATAACATTTTCAAACGGTAAAGTGTTAGTAGTTACCCTGATATAGCAAAGAGATGTATCCTCCTCAGCACGGTAATACCTATGGATGTTGAGTCATTACTGCAAAGCCACGAGAAACCAAAAAGGGGTCATCTCTCAGGTCAAAAGACATAGAACCAATGATAGTAGGAAACAAAGCACTGCAACTATGGGACAAAACCCAGGGACAAAGGTTTGATGTTTGAAGGACCGCCAGATACAGCCTTCGTAAGATGAGGTACGAAAACAGGGTTGCTATAATGCTATTTGTACTTTAAAAAATCAAGTTGAAAAACAAAAGGCCTAGAAGTTATCATCATATATCTAGCTGGGAGGATGTTCAAAAGCATATAGAATCAGCCATAGCCATTTCACTCGTTGGAATAAAGAGTCTCCACTGTCGAAAATATACCAGATAAACTAATAATAATTACGTGGGGGAGAAAAAGAGATTGTTACTAATAAGACACGGTATAAAACATGAAGGGGATAACCAGAACACGGTAAAGAATATACAATAGACAATCACTAGTAGAATATAGTTGTTTGGTAACAACAAAAAATCGTTACCAAAAATCAAAATCGTTACTAATCTAATTTATTGTAACGACTTTTGTCGTTACATATCGTTACACAAGATGGCGTAACCAAAGATAAATTTATTTATCGTAACGACTTTTATTCGTTACCAAAAGTTATATCGTTACTAAAAATATGATTTCGTAACATTTATATCATAACTATAGTCTTAATTTTTTTTTAATCTTTAGTACTATCTATGATAACGAAAAACTTATCACTAATAACAATCATGGTAACGAATTTAAGTTTTACTAGTGAATGAGAAATCATGTATATCATTCAGAAGGAGGAACAGCGAGAGAGGAAGAAAAACGAAAATAAAAAACAATTAATCACCAGATACAAAATTTGGAATTTCACACTGGCCCAACCAATTTGGCTTTTAAGCTGATGGGGTTCCTTCTGTATTCGTACCCCACTCTTCTTCGGCTTCATTTCCATTAACCAATACAACGCCATCATTAGAATCAGCATCCACCACCACTGCCTCTTCTTGGCTCTCGTCTTCTCCATTTTCTTCAGCATCCTATAGATCAATCATCAAAGCATCTTCAATATATAGAATATTACAGACCATGTGTTAGGCTGCAGTTGATACGATTCGAGATGTATCTCCCTCCACAATCCTCTAAGAGGCCTATTTTCATTAAATCTCCAGGATGATTTACAATCTAGGAAACTCTGCTTAAGTAGACTGCTGCTCGGACTTCCGTTAAATGTACAGAATAGAAATCAAATCTCTTTCAGAACTCTTCCACACTAGATTCTAGGTGCAAACTGTAAAGAATGTCTAATCGATCTTCTCCAAATTCACTACTAACTCCCACAAGCCCAAAAACATTCCGCTCTTCAGTCTTCTTGACTACTTTCATCACCCATTCCCCCTGACTACTAAGAGATCCTTGCGGTTGAACTTCTCTCGATTCTTGCAACGATCGCCGCAGCAGGATCTGCAAATCTTTTTGCATCTATAACACAGCCGCAGAGAGATTGTCAACCTTCCCATCATTGTCCTCCAATCTCCCACTAATCACCGTCAGCTCTTTCTCCATAGTCGATTCCTTTCCACTCCGTGTCATTACCATGAACCAAACTTCACTGCGAAGTGAAGAGAAGTTCTGATACCAATTGATAAGATTCAGAGTGGATCTCCCTCCATAATCCTCCAAGAGGCCTAATTTCATTAACAATATCCAGGATGATTTACACTCTACGAAACTCTGCTCAAGTAGACTGCTAATCCTAAACCAACTTGACAGTAACACATTACTAAACTACCCCTGTAATACAAACGAATGACACAGCAGCCTAACACCATGATAGACATTTTTCCAAGTAATGACAGATAACATCAAGACTCAGGCAAGGGCGCAAACATCTAAACCTGCGAACAAGCATGTTATCTACTTATCTTATAGAAGTTACAAGATCTTACCTCATCATCATATGTTGCATCTCCGTTTTGAACAGGTTGCTCTTCATTTATTTGCATCCTTTTAAATTCAGACACAAGATCAGCTCTGGACTTGTCAGCATAGCTCAAGTACTCCTCAGCAGAGGGATAAGAACCCCTGCAAAATAAAAAGAAAGCAGGTGTATAGCTTGCAAAAAAATATGTGCATGAAACTGACCACTACCAGAGATGTACCAGAAAATACCAAGATATTAGGAGACCTAATCTGAAATATGTGCTATACCTTCTCTCTGCAACTTGAGACTCGACAGAAAGAGCAAGTTCCCAGTCCTCAAACAAGTTAGGATACTCCTGAGGGTCAGCCAATGACTCCGCAGCTTTTGGGTTAATCTGCGAGGTAGCAAACCAAGTTAGACTAGAAAGTAGAACAAAATGCACAAGGAGCAGCAAAATAACACACTAAACGTTATGACATAAAATTATCTAAACACAGCACCTCAAAAGTTAGCTATTTTTCAGAATGGCTTTCACAGTCAAAGCGCAAAACAAGCACCAAAGACTAATAAACTAGAAGAACAGCATCCAATAACAATGTACCATTCAGCAGCATGAATCAGCCAAGTAACCATGAACATGGGACAGGTAAAGGACACACATGGAACATAATAACACACTAGTAAACATTGTCGTCAGAATCAAAAATAGAGAATCAAATCACCTTGGTCAGGTCCTTTCTCCAGATTGCAACAATTTCCGACACCTTGCTGGGAAGATAAGATCGTGCCATTAAAGCAGCCTCAGGTATCCGGTTACTGTACAGAAAATAAAGTATAGACTATTGTTAGAAAGGATACACAAACACCCATGGAAATGTCTATTTGAATAAAACAGAAAAAAGAAAGCATTGTCTAACCTGTCCACCAATAGCTGGAGGCAGTCCTCCAATTTTCCCAACATGAACAAACACATAAAGGCGACATTATTTTTTCCCTGCTCTTTAGCAAGGTTTGCAAGGACAGAAATTCCTTCCGCATCACCAATAGAAGAATAAAGCAACAACAACCCACTCAAATCCATTGCTTTCTTCAAACACTCTTCAGCCATTTCCAACTGCAGTACCGCCAACCAAAAATAGATTATGCATGAAGCAACAAAAATACATAAGAATTTGTCTGCGGGAAAGTGAGGTAAGAGTGAACACAAATATTGAGGCTTTATGTGCCCATAACAGCAACTACAATTCCATTGTTACAAAAACTCATTCAAAGAAAAAGCCTTCATAAGAGAACATCCAAAGTAGCAGCTATTAGCAAATAATTAGTGGCATTGAAATTATTACGAAAGAAACAGTGCTATACATGAAAGTCATCTTAGGCGACTTGTAACTTCAATCCGTTCAGTAGTTACCCTTCTATTCTCGTTCTTGTCACATCAGTTCCATCTTAACTTTTTCTATTGTTTTCATTTCCGTGGGATCTCTAAGAAAACTATTTACTAAGCAACAAACCTTTCCAGTAGACATGGCCAGTTCACCTAACTGCTTCCACTTAGATTCACTTTGGACTTCATTTGCTATCTCCTGTTTTGGGGAGAAAATATCAGATAAGTAAACGTACAAGGGCAATTTTTTATTTTAATGGGGGGAGGGGTGCTTAAAATAGACACTTCTCTATATATTAACTTGCCTTAGCGACTTCTAGTCTACCAAGCTGTACAGACAACTCAAACCTATAATCAGGATCTGTAGCTACTTCAAGGGCTTCCTCGATCATACCACGAGCTTCAAGGAAGCGAGCCACACTGGAAGATTAAGATAATATCCAACTCAGCTCCCATATAAACCATAATAATCATATATAAACGAATAAATAAATGGCAGATCAGTGATAAGATTCAACCAGCTTCCGTGTGATCAAACAGACATTCTGTTGGTAATCAAGAATGATTTTTGACATGCCCATAGAGAAGAGAAATAAAGAAAATACATAAAACTTTGCTGAAAGGCATTGGTTGATAATCTATACCTATTATGATGCTCCTTAGGAATGGAAGGTAAAATCTCATTGGCCCGTTCAGTATCTCCACGCATTACAAGAGTCTTGTATTCAATCAGACTCAGAAGTAATGTGTAACCCATAACACTGCAATAATATTTTACAAGATGTATATATTAGCAAACCAGCCCATATTCTATGCTACTTTAAAATGAAATAGAATGACAGGCTCACTTGAATTCCTTGTCGATGAGATAAACACGACTCTGACCAGCAAGATATCCCAAGAGATACATTGGACGATCGAGATGAAACATTGTGGTTACCTGCAGGTATGTATTATAAATACAAAGAGTTTCAAGTATCACAGACAAAGAACCATGCCTAAACTGGAACCAAAAAGAAAGTAAAAAAAAAGGCAGGAAACGACTAAAACCATCCGCACCTCGCCACCAACACAATAATTGAGCCGCCAGGAGGAATTGTTATAAATAAAACAATCGCCAACCCATATTCCAGTTCTAACTCTCTCATTAGTTTCATGGCGCAGCTCAAATGCATCCTCCACTCCCTGTTCATCAACTGGCCTTCCACTGTCGAAGTAGGAAGATACTACATCACGCTGGAACATCAACAAACAAAATCAGTCCATATAATTTTGAAGGAAAAATATGATACATAATGTATGCATGTTAAGAGCTGCCTATCCCTACACAAAAGGCTGCAGCAGACATATACGGTATACCCAGTCAGTGTATACTTGCAAAAGCAATTAAAAGAGACCTAAGTGACGTAACCCCATAGGGACCATGAAACAAGAGAAGATAGAGGTCCTACCTTGTACTCGAGAATGTAGAATGAAGCATCACTCGCAATGGCCACTAAATCACCGCTGTCAGCCCAATAGAGATTCTGAATAGATAGAAAACGTCAGTCGAGGTTCCTATACCATACAGTGAACAAGAATCAGATCATACTTTCCTCACCTTAACATTAACATCAATCCTTCTGATCAACCGGCATTCAGCCCAGTCATAAAAACAAATGAAATCATTGGAGCAGATGGCCAATAGAGTTCCACCATATATACGCTCAGCGGAAAATGTGGGTCGCATACTCTTTTTTTCCTGCAAAGGTACCACCACTATAAAGCTTCACCAGAAGATTCAAGAAAACAAGATCTTAACAATAGTTGATAGCAAACATGGTGCATCCATTTTCGGTACTGAATTTAAATTAAAATAACAAAGACATTTAAACTTTCAAAAAGAGCTGTGAAAGTGAGACCATGACTTTAAGGCATAGCCTATAATGGTTACCATTTAGGAACACGCCCAATCATGTGTGATCAGAAGTGGGAGTTCAACCCTAAATAGCACAATAGTTTAAATTTCATCTACCATCTGTCGTTAGTCTCAAATTCCAGTTAAATATCATTTTACAGTGACAATTATTCATAGGACCTTAACTCCTGTTCAATAACACTATCCAAGACCAGGCTGGAATCCACATCAAAATCAAAGAGTTCACCCCAAAATGAACAGACACCACATCTCCCATACCACCAAACTACTCCCTCCTATTAAAAATATCAGTCGTTTTAGAGATGAATCTGGACTTAAATTATTAGAGCAGATAATACTGTTACAGATCCATAAAAACAGCAAACTACTATGTCATACAGAGTTAGGCTGCAAACCACAAGAGCAAGTAACTTTAAAATGAACAAACCTGAAAGTTTTTGCTAAAGATCTTGATCTTGGATGTGCTTTCTCTGACAGCATATTCACCCTCAGATGACCAAACAAACTCCAAAGCAGAACCAAAAGATCTATTCCTCCATGCTACAGCAGTATAAATCACATATTCTCCATCCCCACACACTACAACAAACCTTCCATTCGGGTTGTGCTTCAAGCTCTGAAAATTTTACACCAGTTAGAAATAACAGAAAAATTAACACCAATTCTTCAAACTCACTCAAGATTACCATCATGGAAGAACCAAAACACTAACATATCGTATACCTCAAGGCAAACACTCATGATAGATACTGAACCACCTTATTATACTCCATTGGCAAACAAAGAGGGGACCGACAGATCTATTTTGATTACCAATTCTGTAATGTAAGTCAGAATCACTATTACAACAAGCATGCAACTTACTTGTGGATAAAGATCACAAGTCCCCAACTCCTTGACAGCCAATGGAAGCCTTTCCCCATCAGTTACCTGAGGCAGAAGTCACGTTCGGCATAAATTTTGGCATTCTTGTATCCATAGTATGAATACATTAAAACCAGTAGTTATTGCCATTACCTCATAACCAGCCCCTACACGCCTGATATCAACCGTCTGAATTTCATTATGCTTTGCCCATATAATTTTTCCACTGTTATCCATACTCGCCACAGGTATTTCACGGCCTATCTTGACCATGATGGTTCCTTCATCATAACCAATCACTACCCTACAATGACCACAGATGCATTGTGCTATTAAGACTCTACCAACCCAAATATGTGAGCATGTCATCAAAGAAACAACATCCAGATACTTTCTGATTAAAGGGGAACAAATCATGATTGATTAGCCCAGAGTAGCCAAAGTAAGACTCCTATGCAAAAGAATCTTACAATAAGTAGATTCCTACGTAGCAGTGTATGCAATTGTATAATAGACAAACCCATTAGAAGTTTAATTTGAGTTAGTACTCTATTTTATTTATGATTAGACAATGTACGAGCAGGAATAGAAGTGAACAAGGTCAAGGATTCAGGCTTTTAAGAGTCAAAGACATCAGCTTACCGACGAGAACTCTTCATGTATCCTATAGCCCAGACTCTTTCTAAACCGTAGTTAAGGGTATTCTCCAGCCTGCAGAAAACCAAATCTGATTGAGAGGCAAACAAGGCTACAGCCTATAACATCAACTCCTAGAGAAACCAAGACCAGTGAGATTCATCTAAAAGAGACAAGATCAGTTGCCTGTAAGTAGTCGAGTGCCAGATCCGAACTGTGCCATCTTCAGAACCTGTAATAATTATAGGGAGCTCCGGATGAAAACATACTGCAGAAACATTGTGAGTGTGCCCTTCTAATGTCTGGACACAGCTTTTGGTTTGGTAATCCCATACCTGTATCCAAGATGATCATGTTAAGCATCTATTTACTTGTATCCAACAAAGCCAAGTACTAGGGAAAACGTTCACACCTTTGCAGTGTGATCATCAGAACCAGTAATGAGGTAAGGCTTATCACCACCAGTAAAGTAATCCACACAGTTCACACCTTTTAGATGAGCATCTAGGGTAAAATTTGGATCAGGTGATCCAAGATTCCAGATCTGTAACAACAGTATAACAGTCAGCAAAGTCTAAGCTTCACAATCCAACATTAATTTGCTATATGAGATACATGAAGGACAATCACCTTAATCGTGCGATCTAGGGAGGCACTAGCAAATGTGTTCGTATCTTTGGGATTAAATGTCACTTGCATCACATAATGAGAATGTCCTTCAAATATCTGAGTACAGATCCACCCCTTGTCCCAATCCCAGAGCTTGATCAGCATATCATCAGAAGATGACAGCACATATGGAAGTGTGGGATGAACAGCTACACATCTTATGTAATCGGTGTGTGCCTCAAAAACTTTGACCTTATCCATAGTATTATAGTTGTAGACACGTATAAACATGTCATCAGCTCCGGCAACAACCCACTGCTTTCGAGCAATGAACTTGGCAGACCTAACTGTACAAAGCCACAATCCAAATGAAAGTGTGAGTAAGTGTCAGAACCTATAAACATCCTCTGAAGTTCAAGAACTTGAAGAAAAGAAACAGATTGTAGGAAACATAGAAGATAGCAAATATCACCTGGCAATTCAGATACCTCAAAAGACTTGGCCATTGTCTGCGCACAGAACAGATCAGATTTGGTATCAGTGCACAGAACCAAACAATTTGAAACATTATCAGAATATATCAAGATCTCAAACATGTCCCAAAACATTTTCCATGCCAATCAGCAACAAAGAATTCATACAAATTAATAACCAGAATAATATGACTAACATAAATGTGAGTATGTATTTCTTCATTCAACTGGTGGTTCAACCAAATATCAGATAGGGTAATAAATGAAATTGTGCTAGAAGAAGTGCACCAAGTAGACAGAAATCGGGGACCTCCTCTCAGAGTATGTATGTGGTGATCAATTGGATTGCCAGACCCTTAATACTTGAGAGATTTTAGAACTGTCTGGCTACACAGCTACAAGAAACTCAGCTAACTATTTGCAATGATCCTCAATCAACTAACACCCAGGAGAAGTTATAGATCTAGTGGTGGGAAAATTCAGAAATCCAAACAACCTAACCCATGGAAGGGAGGTAACATGGTTAAATGAGCCTCAAATGTCAAATGTCTCAGACAAAAGAAAAAACATCTCATCATACTTAGCATAAACATTACTATGATAATATCAGCTTAGAGGCAACAATTTAGCCTAAGTCTATGTGATATGACCTGAAGTTCCTTGGAAAAAAAAGAAGACACTTCATTCTAAACGATCGCAATGGAGAACAAAAAAATTTGTTAGCACAAATGAAAGGTATTTCATTAGAACGACAGCAATGTATTTATAATTTCCGAGCAGATGATGTTCTACAAACAAATCCGCAATGCCAATCCTAATAGTATACAGCATGCTCGCTAGAGCAACTGAATCAAAGGGATATCCTTCCTCACCTGCGACTGGTAGTTCCATATAACTACGGTTCCTGAGTACAAACTTGCCAGAATCCTGAAAGCGTAGAGAAATGCTTCTGGTTAAGTTAACTTGCTTGCCAAAGTCTTAGCTTGATTTCCTAGGCGAAGTGCCAAGGAAAGGGAGCAACATATTAGTAACTTACCATGGCTCAGTAGGATGTAGATCCACAGACTTTACTCTCTCCGATCTTTGAGCAAGTTTCCTCTGATTCAAAAGAAAGCATTGTCATCAGTTGAACTGACTACGCAATTCACCAATAAGGAACCAAATCAATCGAGGAACCGAATAAAAGTTGCAACGGAAGAGACAAATTACCTTGATTTCAAGTCGAAGCGGCTGAAGGGAGAACCAATGACAAAAACACCACGAGAAAAAGAATCAGAAATTCAGATCTTGAACGAAATCAATAAATCTCAAAAGCCAGTACAGTAGAAATGCAGTTTCATCATTAGGAGCGCAACAACTTAGGGGCAAGCAAATCAAAATCAAAACAGATGTGGATCAGATCTGCGTTAAGCTAAGCAGACAGAATTCCAGCAGCCACTAACCATTTTGATGATTCAATGATAGAAGAAGAGCAAGCTGATCCAAAGTTCGCAGGCCGCAAAATCGAGAACCGAGTGGGCGATACAGGAACCCAACAGATCGAAGTAAGAGAAGGAAGCGGAAGAGTGGATCTCTCAGGCCAAGGATGGAACTCCGAGCAGTGTCCCTCGGAGTGAAGAGAGAAGACGAGAGGAGAGAAAGATGGGGAGATGGAGCGAGAGGGCTTTGAGACCTGAGGCTCGAAGAGAAAGGGAGAGGAAAATAACAAGCGATCGGGATGTGACGCGGAACGAAAAATAAAAATTTGATTAAAATCGATGCTTCGCAGTTTTCAGATCTGGGAGTGGGAGAAGACTGTAAAAAATAAAAAGGAAAAAAAGGTCAATTAGTACTCCCTCCGTTCAACAATAACTGTCATTTTAGAAACTTGCACACTTATTAAGAAAAGTAGGACAATGACGCATGTGCCCCTACTTTTTACTTTTCCATTTAGATAATAATTACTTTTATATTGAATAGTAGGGGTAAAAGTGGAAAGAAATGTGTCAAAAAGCTAGAATGACAGATATTTTTGAACAAGAATCACATCCTAAAACGACAGATATTAATGAACGGAGGGAGTAGTAAATTATTTGGTCCGACGGCATTCGAATTGCAAAACTGCCACAATTAAGATAAAAGAAGTTTGAAGGGCACGCTACTAGGGGTCCGTTGGGTGGGAAAAATTCCGGTACGCGTGCAATCGGGCGACTCAATTCCCAATCCCGGTTAATATTTTGTGAATTGTCCGAGAACGGGTTTTTTATTATTTGTACAGAAGCAGATAACAAGGATATCGGCTTCTGGAAGACGATACTATTGTTATCGGCTTCTATACAAATCAAAAAAAAAACGGAGACTTGCACATATGCCGATAATAGTATTATCGGCTTCCAGATGCCGATAATACTATTATCGGCTTCCAGATGCCGATAATACTATTATCGGCTTATGTGCAAAGTCCCCAACACCCGAAAACTATAAACTCAACCGATGCCGACAATACCATTACCTTCTTCCCATTTCTTAAAATTCTCCTCTCACTCTACACTTCCTTACCATAAAATCCTCTCTTTTGTTTTGGAGCAAAATGAACAGAGACGAATACCAGATTAGCCAACAAGGTCCACTGGAGTCAACGCCTTTCAGCTTGCAGACGACTCATATATCTGCAGCATATGCATCTAATGATCCGGTTAGTATATTTAATAATTATAAACTTGTACATTATTTTATTAACGTGTTAATATTAGTAATAGTTGTACAGTCGACGGTTAGGCTAGGTTAGTTAGTAACAGTTTTTGTACGATTGAATATAATAAATCTTAGTATTTATTTTATGCAAAGTTTAGTCAATTGTAAATGGTTTAATTATAATACATAGATTTGGTACATTATTTAATTAATAGTTGTTAAATGTTTATTACAGTAGGACGATTTATGGTAATTAGTCTATTTTATTTTTAAGTTATGTAACACACAATATATATACATTATTTGTGTAGGTAATATTTGTTAAACTAACCGTCACTTCTTGCACATTAATAAATCTTAGTAATTATTATATGCAAAGTTTAGTCACTTGTAAATGGTTTATTTATAACACATAGATTTGGTACATTATTTAATTAATAGTTGTTAAATGTTTATTACAGTAGGACGATTTATGGTAATTAGTCTATTTTATTTTTAAGTTATGTAACACACAATATATATACATTATTTGTGTAGGTAATATTTGTTAAACTAACCGTCACTTCTTGCACATTAATAAATCTTAGTAATTATTATATGCAAAGTTTAGTCATTTGTAAATGGTTTATTTATAACACATAGATTTGGTACATTATTTAATTAATAGTTGTCTAACTAAATGTTAATTACAGTAGGACGATTTGGTAATTAGTCTATTTTAATTTTAAATTATGTAACACACAATATATACATATTTTATAAGCATTTTATTTAATATTATATTTAATAGATGATTGTACTACTTTTAATTTATTATTAATATCCACCGATTGTCGTTATGATTATCCTAGGTCCTTGTCAACTTTGCAAACATAGTTGAATTAGTTATTATAGTATTATTAACGGTAACATGTATGTGTATGAAATATAGAGATATGCACAGTACAGAAACAGGATCTTGAAAACCCGGTCTTGATGGAAGGGTGCGACAGAGCTGCATGAGTCTATCTTACCATATGTTGCTAGAGCTGGTTTCTTTGGGCCAGCGAATCTGAGGTTGAACAACTGCACGGGTATCATTAGCGCCTTGATTGATAGATGGCGTCCTGAGATGCATACCTTTTTGATGCCCTTTGGAGAGGTCAGCATTACGTTGGAGGATGTGAATGTGTTATTTGGGCTCTCTACTAATGGGATCCCCGTTTGTGCATCTACTGGTGCTGTGGACGTGGATGTTGTATGTATGCAGCTTCTGGGTGATGCCCCCCCCCTTCTCGCAAGGGGAACCAGATACCTCTGGCTTGGCTAGCTGAGAGATTCGTAGAGACCGATGCTGATTTTGGTCAGCGAGGTGAGATCATTCATCAGCAGCATGCCAGAGCGTACATCCTCAGACTCATTGGAGGGCTACTCTTCCCCACCTCTAATGGGGATAAGGTCGATGTCTCCTATTTGAGGCTGCTACAGGACTTCGACTATAGCGGTTCCCTGAGTTGGGGGTCTGCACTACTTGCACATTTCTATAGGGAGATGTGCAATGCTACGAAATTTGATATGAAATATCTGAATGGCTGTAGTAAGCTGCTTACAGTGTGGGTGTATGAGCGGTTTCCTGCGTTCAGACCACGACTCTCCCCCGATCGAATAAATCTGTCACCCCACCTTTCTCTTGCCCACAGATAACAATAATGCGTCATATGGTATATAATTTAAAAATTAGTTGAACTGTGGTACAAACCTCACATGAATTGTGTTACAGATACAATGGTAAGCTGAATACCATTTCTGCTACCATGGCTAGACAAACGCTGGATTCAATTAGCGTTTCTCCCACTGATAGAGAGGCTAGGTAAGTTGCCACTAAAGTTTATTACAATTTCATTTTTCATAATTTGTATTCTAAATTTTAATATTTATTTGGACTATGTGTAGTGAATATGGCAGCCATATGGTGATCGATCACCAGACCCTGAGCACTTCGTTGTAGTGGTATTTATAATCCACTTCAACGTGGTCGAGGGTCATCAATCGGACAACGTATTTCGCCAGTTTGGGGTCGATCAGCCCATTCCTGCCCACCACTCGACTGTGACATGCTGCATGTAGTCACAAGAACAGGCGGAACAGATGCAGCATGGTGTGAGATTTTTCATGACCACATCCAGATGTGGAATAACAGACACTTGTACCGGATCCAAATCTCACAATTACCAAGAAGGGTTCCCCTGGACAGGAGGAGTGCATATATGGTATGGTACCTGCAGCATGTTGTGTCATGGTTCACCGAGCAGAGCAGGAGGAATGTTATTGTGGTAAGCACATTCTTATTTCGTTTTCTCTATTTGTTTGATATATAATATTTGTTTTACTTTATCTAATCTCTTTTTTTATTTGGTTTATCAGGCGTCAGGTTTGGAGCAGCTTCAGCGGATTCCGGCTGATCAGGGTGTAAGAGAATATGCCACACAGCTATCTCAGACGATCGATGCAGATGATTACCATCGAACGGGGCATTTCTCCCAAGACTTCTCACAGCAGGCGCCTACAAGGGTAGAGTTGCAGTACCCTCAGTATGTAATCAACGACAACCCTGCTCCAAGAGCAGCCCGAAACCGGCCGTACAGTCAGAGACGAAAAGGGCCGCGTGATTGTGCACCCCCACCACCCCAAACAAATCAACCTTCATCACAAGCTAATTTTGCACTGGTTCCAGTTGTTGCAGCTGACCAGCGTGGTCGCCAACCACCTCTTTCATTTCCTGAGTTCCAGCACTCTACCTTTGGTCAGGTATCACATGATTTTGGAGCACAGTTCGATGTAGATTCTGCTTCTGCAAACCCTATACCTGCTGCAGCTCCTTCACATGCTACACCTCCTTCACCTTATAGACCTTCTTTTGAGGCTCCACCTACTACATCACTGACTAATCAAGATAATCAGGAGCTGCTCGATTTATGCAATCAAATAGTATACGACGATGGTCTCCTTGGGGGAGTGTCATGGGAAACGCTAGCTGGTAGCTCCTTACAAGAAATACAAACGGTTACTGCCCCATCATTTGATCCATCATCTTTGACCGAGGCTACTCCTTCAGCTCCGTTGCAGCAGGCTACCCCCGCACCATCTACACCAGTGGATACAAGTACACCTGCTGCTGATCCACAGAATGATGAAGTTAGGGGTATATGGTTGAGAGGCTCAAACTTCCAATATAGGAACCATAGGATTTACAACCCGGATTTCACCAGTCCTTAGTTTATGAACCATTGTTATATTTCTGTAGTCGGTTTTATGTTATGTTTATTTTGTTGTTGAACTATTGTTCTATGGTAAGTACTTTGATAGACAATGGATGCCACTTGGTAGTTTTTTATTATGAAGTTTTTTGCGTTTGTTGGGGACTTTGACCATTTTTTTGAATTGGTTGCTGCTGTCCGTTGGTCACCATTTTTTTCCACAATGCTGTGTGTATGTAATACTACATACACACCAAATTTGGAGCACAACGGGAATCATTTGGTAGTCCAAACTGTAAGCGCAAAGTAGCACTCGAGTGCAGTTTTTAATTATGCAGTTTTTTGCGTGTTGGGCACTTTGACCATTTTTTTGAATTGGTTGCTGCTGTCCGTTGGCCACCATTTTATTCCACAATGCTTTGTGTATGTAATTCTACATACACACCAAATTTGGAGCACAACAGGAATCATTTGGTAGTCCAAACTGTAAGCGCAAGTAGCACCCGAGTGCAGTTTTTTATTATGCAGTTTTTTGGGTGTTGGGCACTTTGACCATTTTTTTGAATTGGTTGCTGCTGTCCGTTGGCCACCATTTTTTGCCACAATGCTGTGTGTATGCAATACTACATACACACCAAATTTGGAGCACAACGGGAATCATTTGGTAGTCCAAACTGTAAGCGCAAAGTAGCACCCGAGTGCAGTTTTTTATTATGCAGTTTTTTACGTGTTGGGCACTTTGACCATTTTTTTGAATTGGTTAATGCTGTCCGTTGGCCACTATTTTGTGCCACAATGCTGTGTGTATGTAATTCTATATACACACCAAATTTGGAGCACAACGGGAATCATTTGGTAGTCCAAACTGTAAGCGCAAAGTAGCACCCGAGTGCAGTTTATTATTGTGCAGTTTTTTGTGTGTTGGGCACTTTGTCCATTTTTTTGAATTGGTTGCTGCTGTCCGTTGGCCACCATTTTTTGCCACAATGCTGTGTGTATGTAATTAAACATACACACCAAATTTGGAGCACAACGGGAATCATTTGGTAGTCCAAACTTTAAGCGCAAAGTAGCACCCGAGTGCAGTTTTTTATTATGCAGTTTTTTGCGTGTTGGGCACTTTGACCATTTTTTTGAATTGGTTTCTGCTGTCCGTTGGCCACCATTTTTTGCCACAATGCTGTGTGTATGTAAGTATACATACACACCAAATTTAGAGCACAACGGGAATCATTTGGTAGTCCAAACTGTAAGCGCAAAGTAGCACCCGAGTGCAGTTTTTTATTATGCAGTTTTTTGCGTGTTGGGCACTTTGACCATTTTTTTGAATTGGTTGCTGCTGTCCGTTGGCCACCATTTTTTGCCAAAATGCTGTGTGTATGTAATTCTACGTACACACCAAATTTGGAGCACAACGGGAATCATTTAGTAGTCCAAACTGTAAGCGCAAAGTAGCACCCGAGTGCAGTTTTTTATTATGCAGTTTTTTGCGTGTTGGGCCCCTTGACCATATTTTTGAATTGGTTTCTGCTGTCCGTTGGCCACTTTTTGCCACAATGCTGTGTGTATGTAATTCTACGTACACACCAAATTTGGAGCACAACGGGAATCATTTGGTAGTCCAAACGGTAAGCGCAAAGTAGCACCAGAGTGCAGTTTTTTATTGTGCAGTTTTTTGCGTGTTGTGCACTTTGACCATTTTTTTGAATTGGTTGCTGCTGTCCGTTGGCTACCATTTTTTTGCCACAATGCTGTGTGTATGTAATTCTACATACACACCAAATTTGGAGCACAACGGGAATCATTTGGTAGTCCAAACTGTAAGCGCAAAGTAGCACCCAAGTGCAGTTTTTTATTATGCAGTTTTTTACGTGTTGGGCACTTTGACCATTTTTTTGAATTGGTTGCTGCTGTCCGTTGATAAGTCAGGAATTTACCTATTTCTGCATGGTCTTTTAATACCGGAGTCGTTGATATTTACTGCTAAATTCCTGTCTTTTAAGTGTTTTTATGTCTCTTGCTGCAATTGTCTTCTTTTATGGCTTTTATGTGCTTTTTCAGGTATTTAATCTCAAAAGAAACATGTTCATATCATTGTTGGAGACCATAGTTTTTCAAACAAGCTAAATGGAGTCAGGAAAGTCATCTCTCGACCTAAATTCAGATATGGTCCGGGACTTGTTGCATAACTTAAGTCCCGGACCACAAATTGACTCCACTCTCGGCTTAAATACAGGTATGGTCCGGGACCATATACACAACTTAAGTCCCGGACCACACAAGAAGCTGCTCTCGACCTGTTTCTACACCATGGTCCGGGACTTTATACAAACCTTAAGTCCCGGACCACAAAGCAGAGCAATCACTAGTGGAAAAAATGTTTTATACCACGGCTAAAAATGAGTCTTATAACACGGCTAATCGCCGTGTTATATGCGAGCGACGTATATACTTTAGACCTTATAACACGGCTATAAAGCCGTGTTATAAAGTCGAGTATATGACACGGCTAGAATATAGCCGTGTTATAAAACCTCTATTACACGCCTAAATTTAAGGTTTTATAACACGGCTATATTCTAGCCGTGTTATATAATGCGGTTTTATAACACGGCTATAACGTTAACCGTGTTATAAAGACCCTTGATCCCACCAAAATCAAAGCGTTTTATAACACGCCTGGCGTTTAGCCGTGGTATAAAGTCCTATTATATAACACGGCTCTCCTTTAGCCGTGGTATAAAAGCATGTTATATAACACGGCTACTGCATTAGCCGTGTTATAAAGATCCTTGATCCCGCCAAAATCAAAACGTTTTATAACACGGCTTACCAGTAGCCGTGGTATAAAACCCTTCTATTATGAAGCTTTATAACACGCTTTATGATGAGCCGTGTTATAAAGTTACAGTTTTTTTTAATAATTTTTCCGTTTTTGCTTCTGTTCCACACATTTGATAGATCATAACCTGTATAACATTCACTTAAGACATCCCAATATCGTATCACAACAACTAGACCATCTATAGAGGTCATATACCTTATAATTCTCAAACAAAATGCACATTTACAAAAGTCTACTCAAATGTCATCCACATATTAACACCTCTTGCCAATATCAACACCTCATTCCAATATCAAAAGTCTCAACAAAGCTTCACTTATATCTACTATTCCAAAGATTATACAATTCCTAATGTCTAGTCTTCACTTACAAAATCTAGTTGTTTCTTGATATAGGTATGTGGTTGGTTGTCAAAATATTGATACACCTACAGAAAAGAAACAAAAGTTGTTAGAATATGAGAGACTTTATTAAATGCTAACAACATGAAAGATACAAGATTCACAACCCGTTCTAGAAATAACATATCTCATCATATTATAAAGCAAAGCCTTTCCACACAATGTCTACAAGGCCTCAATCAAAATTAAAGACAATTTTCCTTATCAATTCTACACAAACAGATGCTGACACATCATTATAATATGTTTCAACATGGACAAAAGCATCACACTTCAAAATTCAAGTTTTCTAACACAAACTTTACAAATGCTCAAGTAAGAACGATGTTGTCTTCTCTTACAAAATCTAGTGCAGTATACGACACATTTAATTGAAAGCTTTTATTAACATTGTCGAGTTGAACTATTCTATCTCTGTTTAATGAAACAATAGCAGCAGCAATTCAGAAGCATAGATGAAAAAAATGCAAGTTTAGGAGCTATTTAAAATTGCAAAAACATATAATATGCATGTCCGTGCCTCCAGAATCGCAATTTGACATTGGGTCGACCAAAAAAACAACCATTCCTTATGAAAATAAAAAGGCAAACCTCAATTCAAGGAACTTATGAATTACAAGGCTGAAAGTACATAAAGCGAAAAAAACTAAGCAATATTGCATGCTGGCTAGTAACACCAATACCTAAAACTGTGCTTGTTTCTATTTTGATTCCACCAATCAAAATCATGTCGTTTTAACATATAAAAGCACAATGCTGCGTGCATATTCACAAAAACTTGCAAGTCGGATTTCAGACTGCGAAAAACAGAAACACTTAGTAATAGAAGAATGACACTGTAGCATTTTTGTGGTCAACTAAATAGACAATGGCAACAGACCAATACCAATATGATACAGTGCATCTATTACACTTGAAATCAGAGTGCAAGAAAGAAATGCATGCATTAAAACGTGGGAAAAAGAGACAGAAGTGTTGCAGCAAAGAGTGAAAAAACATGCCGCACATACCTTCAGGATCAATGGAAGAGTTGATAGTTTCACAGCCGGAAGCTCCCGTAACTCACTGTTAACACTATGAAATGTCTCACCTGCACAATAGACAGTGCAGTAGCACACGCAAGGATAAGTGTCAGTTCTAAGAAGATGGACCAGACAACATTTTAATCTTCTCCAGATATTCATTTCTTTTTCTTTTTTTTTTTGCATTTGAACGCTTGAACACCATAGACCTCATTAACAAGAAAATTATAGGGATTTGCAGTAGGATTCAGTTTGCAAGTAGAAACTGCAGATAATGAGTTACTGTGATACAACTATGACTATTAGTGGTCTAAGGAAGAATGTAGTTTACAAATGTCAACCACCATCACATATAAGTTCACAAAACCACATTGATCAGAAGGATCCAAGTACTTCTAAAACAACACAACTGGACTTTTCACATTGATAAGTAGAAGTGACATACAGAGAAGACATTCAGACACAAATTTGAAAAACCAAGTCAGACAGCAGCTGTACATTATCAGGTTAACGCCACAGACAAAAAACATGGCAATGGACACAAGCATATTGCGCAAATAGTTAGTTAAACTGACCTCCATTTTTCCCCAAAGTATTTACCCACTTAGTTAGGTGTTCCAGCAAGGTTTTAAACCAAGAATCAAGCCAACTAAACACTGATAACATTCCTAAAACCTTCTTATACAGAACTGAAAAACTGCAGAAACTGCAAACACAAAACTGGGTAGCAGAATACACAGATTTATCTCTAGAGGGGTGCAAAAAGAAGAAGATAATAACTAACAGAATACACAACAGAGAAAATGGGATAGCGTTGTAACTGGCCTTCATTAGAAGCGGTCTCCTTCGATTTGCCATAGTCGAGTCAACAGCTAACTGAGGTTGTGGTTGAGTAGTACTTTGCACAATAGATGCATGTTGAGATTCAGAAATGTGTGAATGTTCAGAACAGATAATGTTCAGATTTCTTCACCTAGTGATAGTCCCAACACTGACGGGATTCATATTACCGCATCAAAGAATGTTAGGCTCCAGAGATCTCACACTGGAACAGGCAATCAATTAAATAATCAACACCTACGTTCATACAGTACAACTGCTGCTGCTGGTGGTGCAATAATTAAGTTTAATTTTGTGAATGCAGGGGATGATTGCATCTTTATTGTAGCTAGCATGAATTCTTTAAATGAATAGAAGAATAACTACAAAATTCAACCGAGTACAATAGGCTACTGGAAAGAGCAACAGAAAATGGCAAGAGCAACAGAAACTGAAGGAACTAACCATTCCGCTTCTAGTTTAAGAAACAAACAAACTGCTTCGAATATAAAAACTGTACATGTGACCGCATGTGATCATCACACCTATATAAGAGGAGGGTTTGTAGGAAGGCACTTCTTCTGATCTCGAAGCAACAAGCTAGCTCTCATATCTCTATACTCCAAATGAGTAGAGAACTCCGGAACTAGATTATTATACTGTTTCTATTGAATATACTATAAGATAAGATTCATAAAGTTACTTGAAAATGTGTTTATTTTTTCTATTGATTTTCATTGGCATGGAAGTATGGTTTTGTCACTTTCCAGATCCTTCGATTTCGGATCACTGTTGGATAAACTAGTACATTATATTCATTCTGCAGTAAAATACATCGTATTTATCACTTCATGATACGATGAGGAAATATTTTGAACAATTTGGAGAGATGCTTGAAGCTGTTGTCATCACTGATAAATTCATTAATTTTCAATTCTGGTTTTCTATTTCAGGTTAATTTCGTACGTAACATATATAACTATATATACAATTCATTATTTTCAATTTCTGGTTAATTTGTGATGAATTCATTAATTTGCTGTCATGAGTCTAATTGTATTTGTTTGCAGGTTACATTTAAAATCCAGAAGCAGCATTTAGGGCATGTTAAAATCTAACACCAGTGACAGATGGGAGAAGGAAGCAAATGTACAAACCAAACCTGTACAAAAAAATTATGCCTTTTCAATCCTCTGCAATGCCCTTCCTCAGTGCATAAATGCCAATTTTGTCATCGTCAACATCGTTCATCAGCTCGCTTATACCTGGAAAAGGGATAGTAGTAAGTGTAGTAACATAATTTCTCCATCTTTGAACAGATTTTAAGCAATCAAGCAGTTTGAACTGAACCACCAATGACACCAGCATAGTGTAGTGTAGTCCACGGTCTTTATTGTTTGATAAGGAAACCAAACAAAACAAAAAATAAAGCGAGATACTAACGGGGAATTCATACCCTTCTTGTTTTACTGAAGCATGCTTTAAAAGCGTATGAATTCTCCGATCAATTAGTAAGTTACTCCAACTATGCACTTTCAGCATATCAACAAACAATACCTGGAACTCAATAACAATGTTCCTTTTAACAGCATCAACAGTAAAAAAAGTCAAATCAGCAGCAGCAGCAGACACATATAGTACACGTTTCACAATTTAATACCAGCAATGCACACACATCTCAGTTAAACCAACATCAAAACCATCTGCAAATTTTAACAATCCAGTTCGCAGGGTATGCATCCCGCACAGCACCATCTTCGAGTAGCCAGTGATGCATATCAAACCCAATAAATGTAAACCTCATACCAACAGCCTCATCTAAAAATTTGATCCTTCTAAATCTGCAACAGAAAATAGCATCTCAGAAATAACAACGGTGATCTATAAATAAAACTTCACTTGTAGACTGCATAAGAGAAAAATAGCCCATCTTAATCATCCACCAGCTCACATCTTTCGACACACTAAAAACTAAAACGGCCACAACCCTTTACTTTCATTTCCCTCACGACATTGGTCGACTTAAACAATGCAAAAATAAACATAGTCACACTCACACTGACCACAAACTTCAGTTAAACACACATAATTACTTACCCATTTCCCTCAAGGTATTGATCGAGACAGGTGAAACCCAGTACACAACATTAATTCGCCACTGGTAAGAAAAAAAAACATACAACTTTGACATCTCAAACATGAACTCCGTGCCTGGCGCGATAACATTCCAATCGTCAACTTGCTGTCTGACTGATTTTGGAAGCACTCTCTTCCCTAGACTCACATATTTCAGGCGGAGCCGCTGCTCTTCCTCCTCCTGCGTAGTATCAAATTAAGTGCATCCATGGAGTTTCAGTCAATAGATGTTGGTTAGTGAAGCCAAAGCTTGAAGTTGAACTGAAAAGAACAAGTTGCTCACCGCTATTTCTTTGGTATTTTCGCGAAGAAGGACTCGTGCTCTCTGTTGGTTCAACTTTGCCCTAGGAGCAACACCGTCTGTAGACATGGATTGGCGGCGAAAAAAAACCAGAAGAAGAAAATTGTTATCAAAGAAACACATAATAATATTGGGTATGCTTATTATTATTGTATCACCCTCACCAATTGCAAAAATAGCAGCTTCCGGGGACGGACGATTTCAAATACAGAAACGGGTGGCGCAGGAGGAAAGCACAGCCGGCGACAGGGGAAAAATAATGACACAGAGAAGACCACGATGGCGATGAACACCGACACGCGGCGACTGGAACTTGACGAGGTGAATGACGCCTGTGACAGGGATAGATATGTGAAGCGGTAGAGGTGTCAGGGGGTTTTTGTTGTGAGACTTGAGATGAGAGTGAAAGAGAATTGGAAAATGAAGAAAAGAGAAGGAATATTGTAGGAGATATAGAGAAACTTTATACCACGGCTAAAATACGAGCCGTGTTATAAAAGCATATGTTGGGCTGAATATATGCCACGACTAGAAAAAGCCGTGTATAAGTAATAAAAATCGACTATATGACACGGCTATCCAAAGCCGTGTTATAAAACTGTCGTTCATTAAATTTGTTTTTTCATTTGGCGGGATATTAAGCGCCAAAAATGTCATTTTTTAACTATATAACACGACTAGACAAAGGCGTGTTATAAAACAATAAAAACCGACTATATGACACGGCTATCCAAAGCCGTGTTATAAAACCATCGTTCATTAAATTTTTTAAGCGGGATTTTTCAGCGCCATAAATTATGGACTTTATAACACGGCTAAATGTTTAGCCGTGTTATAAGACTCAAAAAATTTATTTTTTTCTTTAAGCGCGATTTTTCAGCGCCGAAAATATTTAATTTTTTGATCTTATAACACGGCTACCTATAGAGCCGTGGTATAAAATCGGGTTTTATAACACGGCTGATGCCTAGCCGTGGTATAAAATATGGTTTTATAACACGGCTTATGCATAGCCGTGTTATAAGATATAATTATTTTTTGTTTTTTGTTTGGCGGGATTTTGTAGCGCCAAATTCTTTAATCTTATAACACGGCTTACAGTAGCGTGTTATAAGACAACGCAAAACGACGACGTTTTAATTGTTTTTTTTTCGTGGGATTGTGGACGAAGGATCTTATAACTCGGCTATTTATTAGCCGTGTTATATGAGCACGATAGCCGTGTTATATAATATTATATAACACGCTTACGTCGTAGCCGTGGTATAAAGCCCTGTGTTATAAGACTTTTTTCCACCAGTGAATTCTCGAATCAAATTCAGGCATGGTCCGGGACTTTATACAAGGCCTAAGTCCCGGACCACACAAGAAGGCTACTCTCGACCCATTTCTATGCTATGGTCCGGGACTTCACACAGGACCTAAGTCCCGGACCAAATGGCTAAGTCCGACAATCTGTAGTGCGCGAATGAAAAGAGAATTTTATTCTCTTCATATTAAACTACATTGCCCCATATCTCCATCATCCAGCGTACTCCCTTTCCAGCCTTATTTTTGTCCCTTCCACTGCTACTATCCAATCATCCCTCCACTAATCCAATTATCTCCCTAAATCCAGCAAAACACTCACGTAAAACACCACCATTCCACTTACCAATTCCAGCATCACTGTCCACACCAGCTGCTCCTGCTACGTACTCATCAAATGAGTTCTATAAATAGAACTCAATCTCACTCATTTTAGACTCACAATTCTGGAGAACATTTCACACTCACTCCATCCATTTCCATTTCATATATCACGTTCCATTCATATCATTCATTTCATTAAACACCATACACGTCCACATAAATTTGGAGTACATAAGCAGCTGGAGACTCCACCATTCTCTGGAGAAGGAGCAGAAGAAAGCACTGATCACACACCGAGACTCCACTGAAGAGTCTTAAATCAGAGTTTCTTCTTCTCTCTCTTTAATGTTATTCACATATTTTTACAGTATTTTCATTTCCATGGCTGAGTAGTTTTTATAAATTTCGGTTTACTATGTAATCCAAATTCAAGGTTTCATTATCTTTGTGATTTACCATTTTAATAGATTAAAGTGTTGTTCCTTATTTACTTTTATAAATCTTGTGATTTGGCCAATTGCTTGATTTTACCAGTTTATCTGCTTATAAGTGAGAACTGCGGTAGATAATAGACAACAGGAACAGTACCGGTTAATTTAGAGATGGTAATTCCTCTAGGATATTAACTGATCAATAAACTGGATTACTCTTAAAGCTGTTAGCAATTAGTAAATTTGTAACGAGAGTTAAAATTTATTAGCTGTTAATTAGATTCCACCGAGCGGGAGAGACCGAACGTGGAATAATTCTGATCTAGGATTTTAATCTGGATTTTGGTAAACACACTGAGAAAGGAACCGAAGAATTTGGAAGATTAGTAAACCGGAATTTACCCTTTTTATTAAATCAAAAATGTCAGTAATTTGCCCAATGTCTTGTATTTATTACCTTTGCTCTTATTTACATTTTTGTTTCATACTTTAGTAATTCAACAAAACAAAACCCCATGTTACTGGAGTAAACCGATTTATTAGTTTGTTCTTAAATATTAATTATACTAAAACGCTGCCTCCCTTGGATTCGATAACCTGGAGGGACACTTCTAGGAAAACTTGCTATAATCGACCGGTATACTTGTCGTTAGGTTTTTACCCAACATCCGTTGGCCACCAGTTTTTGCCACAATGTTTTTTGTATGTAATTCTACATACACACCAAATTTGGAGCACAACGGGAATCATTTGGTAGTCCAAACTGTAAGCGCAAAGTAGCACCCGAGTGCAGTTTTTTATTATGCAGTTTTTTACGTGTTGGGCACTTTGACCATTTTTTTGAATTGGTTGCTGCTGTCCTTTGGCCACCATTTTTTTCCACAATGCTGTGTGTATGTAATAATACATACACACCAAATTTGGAGCATAACGGGAATCATTTGGTAGTCCCAACTGTAAGCGCAAGTAGTAGCACCCCAGTGCAGTTTTTTATTATGCAGTTTTTTGCGTGTTGGGCACTTTGACCATTTTTTTGAATTGGTTGCTGCTGTCCGTTGGCCACCAGTTTTTGCCACAATTCTATGTGTATGTAATTCTACATACACACCAAATTTGGAGCACAACGGGAATCATTTGGTAGTCCAAACTGTAAGCGCAAAGTAGCACCCGAGTGCAGTTTTTTATTATGCAGTTTTTTTTGCGTGTTGGGCACTTTGACCATTTTTTTGAATTGGTTAATGCTGTCCGTTGGCCACCATTTTTTTTCCACAATGCTGTGTGTATGTAATTCTACATACACACCAAATTTGGAGCACATCGGGAATCATTTGGTAGTCCAAACTGTAAGCGCAAAGTAGCACCCGAGTGCAGTTTTTATTATGCAGTTTTTTGCGTGTTGGGCACTTTGACCATTTTTTTGAATTGGTTTCTGCTGTCCGTTGGCCATCATTTTTTGCCACAATGCTGTGTGTATGAAATACTACATACACACCAAATTTGGAGCACAACGGGAATCATTTGGTAGTCCAAACGGTAAGCGCAAAGTAGCACCAGAGTGCAGTTTTTTATTATGCAGTTTTTTGCGTGTTGTGCACTTTGACCATTTTTTGAATTGGTTTCTGCTGTCCGTTGGCCACCATTTTTTGCCACAATGCTGTGTGTATGAAATAATACATACAAACCAAATTTGGAGCACAACGGGAATCAGTTGGTAATCCAAACTGTAAGCGCAAAGTAGCACCCGAGTGCAGTTTTTTATTATGCAGGTTTTTGCGTGTTGGGCACTTTGACTATTTTTTTGAATTGGTTGCTGCTGTCCGTTGGCCACCATTTTGCCACAATGCTGTGTGTATGTAATACTACGTACACACCAAATTTGGAGTACAACGGGAATCATTTGGTAGTCCAAACTGTAAGCGCAAAGTATCACCCGAGTGCAGTTTTTTATTATGCAGGTTTTTGCGTGTTGGGCACTTTGACTATTTTTTGAATTGGTTGCTGCTGTCCGTTGGCCACCATTTTTTGCCACAATGCTGTGTGTATGTAATACTACGTACACACCAAATTTGGAGTACAACGGGAATCATTTGGTAGTCCAAACTGTAAGCGCAAAGTAGCACCCGAGTGCAGTTTTTATTATGCAGTTTTTTGCGTGTTGGGCACTTTGACTATTTTTTGAATTGGTTGCTGCTGTCCGTTGGCCACCATTTTTTGCCAAAATTCTGTGTGTATGTGCTACTACATTCATACGAAATTTGGAGCACAGCGGGAATCATTTGGTAGTCCAAACTGTAAGCGCAAAGTAGCACATTACATTTATTGAATAATAAGAGCATCCTGCTTCAGTGTTATAATAAATTACATTCTAGTCCAACGACATCCGTCATCTCGTCATTCTTGCATGAAAATGAAACACTATAATAAAACCAAGACCGTCACCAAATAGCTTAATATTCATCATTCTCGTCTGGTTCATATTCGATCATAAGATCAATGAAAGATGCTCCAGAATGAACCGCAAACATGTTGTGCACACACGGTCGTCGCGGATAGGCATTTTGCACCAGAACGCCGTCGGATGAGTGTACATCATCCTCCTGTAGATAATGAGAGTAACAAGATAACATGGGAAGCCATCGAAGAGCTCGTCTTGGATGATCGATTTGAGTTGATCGAACGACATGGTATTTGGCAGATTTGGGAGATCAAACTCCATCGTTCTACTTTCACTCGTAGGTACCATGCAAAAACCATCTGCTGTGTAGCATGGTTCATAATGTAAAAAAAGCCGTGATGGAAGGGTGTCCATTCTCAATAGGACCAGAGCTAGTTGTTATAATCGAGAGTTTCTAGAGAGATCTCTGTTGATAGTTGATGTTATGTAATGAGAAAATGGGGGAGATGCTTTTATAGCATGGAGAGGGAGGCACGAGGGATAATATGTTTTATCCAAGGAAATCCAACAAATCTGATACCTGGCCGGATCACCATTGAATTAGCTGTTACGAAATTGTACCCGTTGGATAATAGATGTTGAACTAGTCGTTGGACTATCCGTTGATGTAGCCGTTGGGCGTGTCAGTGACCGTTAAAGTTGTCTTACAAAAGGGGGTACCAGTCTCCAACTTATTCATCCCTTACAACCTACTACCAATATCTTTCTACTTACATCCTCCATATCTAACCCCAAAATTGAGTCTCAAAATCCAATGGAGTTTCCTTTCAGTTTGCACGTTAACTATGTACCTATTTTCGGTCGTCATGGTGCACAGTTCGAGCGAGGGGTGGGAAATAGCCGTATACAAATCAGTATGTCATATCCTAATAATCTCCGTACTCTACAACGATGAGTAGTTCGTGTTCTAGAGTCCCTCCTTGGCAGGATAAACATAGCAACAATGGAGTATTTGGGGCTGGAGGGTGACTATGAGTGGACCTTCATTCATGTACGAACTGATGCAGCAGTCCGCCGGATGATGGAAAATTATATGGAGTATAATGATTTCATAGAACATATTCCATTACTTATTATCTATGATCCGATTGTGTCCGACGATGATGACTTTCAACATCAAGAGAGAATTTATGAGATGCGACGTAATGTAATAGGACAGCGAATAGAGAGACAAAGGTTTGGCAATAATTAGGTTACTTCTTATTGTGTAATTTGTTTAGAAAACTAGTTAGCGTATCTAGGTAGAAATCCATACAACTTGAACGAAATTGTATTGCACCTGCGAATAATAAAATATAATACCATAGTGGCAGGATGGTACCTAATTCTACTACCAAATGATATCCAACAGAGAAATCCTTATTGTTCTCCCTAGATAAGATTCCCTTCACCCATATCATTTGATTCCATGTTTAATATTTCCCCCCTTGTCCACTAGTTCAGTAGATAAGATTTCGATGCCTTCCCAAGGGATGACTTATTGATTTCCTTTTCCATTATCTACTACTCATCTGTTGCCTATAAATACAGCCTTCATTTTCCTTTTCCATTTCACAAATAACTACACAAAAGAGCTTTGTTAATTCTACATTGCATCGTAGTGCACTTCATCTACACCTTTCACCAATGGAGATCCCTTGCACTGTGTTTCTTGACGTTGAGCCTACTAACAATGATGTAGGTTTGTATTTTGCAAGAACCTATTCAACTGAAAGTTTTGATTTCGAGATCGACATGGAAATAACATTTTCTAAGTTTGATAACCTGTTGAGACTCAATTGAAAGAGCGCTACGGTTACTATTGTGTGGTCGAATCAATACTTCATCGATTACTACTTTCCTCCCAGCCACGACCATTATGGGGGCCACTGCAAATAACATGAGATGTTGACATTCAACGAATGATTGAACGTTTCGTGTTCAATCAACATTATTATAATAGAGTAGAACTCTATGTCACCATTGTGTTCAAGGAAGATGACCCATCTCAGTTACCACCAATGGCCATAGCTTTGCCGGAAGAGTATAGTGAAGTTTACCGCTGAGATGATAGCGAAAATACTGATTAGTATGAAGATGGTTCCTATTATGAGGGAGGGTCTTGCATATAGCAAGCACCTAATCGTCTACAATAAATAATTGTTGTTGTTAAGTCATTGTGTAACGTGAAGAGGTATTTTTCGTCACTCAATATAACAATGAAGGATGTCATTTACTGGAAGTGAAGTTTATATAAATTAGTGGTTGTCTATGTTCCGCATCGTGCATCTTTTTGTAACTCTTGTTTGAAATCCATGAGCACACGTAAATTTAGAACTTTGAAAACAATAAGCAACGTACATCCACCAAGGATTTGCAAACAGCAAATAGAAAATGAAGAAAATTCATTACAAAGGACCATGCATAAATTACATTTTTTTGTGCTTGCTAAAGGCACGACCTGTCCAGGCAGGAGCACAATCGAGAACAAACTAACAAAACATTGTACAACGATACAAGGAAATTAACTATAACTTGCGTTCGTGCATCTCGTCCTAACATGACCGTGTTGCCGACATAGCCCACAATGTCTTGTTTCACCCTCATAATTCTCATCCATCTCTTTATGAATGCAGGAGAATGTTGTCCGGCCTCTGACATTGCTCATCATAGCTAGATCTGGAACAATTGCAAGCCCACCATATATAGGCCACTTCCCTTGATTTCCTAGTGGGACAAACTTGTTCTCGCTATAAGCCGTTATCATCGTTTCAAGTCTGTAAACTTGATGAACATAATTCCTCCAATCCAGGGTGCAAGTAGAGCACACGGCCATGACATGTGAGCATGGATACTTAAACGTCTTCCATTCACCACATTCACACTCCCTTGAGTTGATTTGGACAGTAAACTTACCTTTGTCTCGCCGTAGGTTTGCATCCCCATTATCAACCACCTCAAACACCAAATCCATAGCATCAATAACAACCACACGGTGGTAGTTGGCAAGGGTTTGATTCTCAGCTACTTTGTCTAAGAGGTGCTTGGTAAAAAATAACCCACTATTCCTTTGTGCAGTATAAGTTTATAGGTTATCTCGAAAGTAGTCAATTAACTTATACAAAGTGCTTTCAACAATAGCCGTTACTAGTAAGAGACGGACCCTCTTCAGCACACCATTCATGCACTCCACCAGGTTATTTGTCATATGACCCCACCTCTTTCCATCATCATGCGCACGTGACCATTTCTCGGGGGGTAGCTCATTGAAAAAAGGAGTAATAGAGGGGTGAAGAGCAAGTAAGTGATTTAATCTTTCTTGAACTTTATCCCTTCTAAAATAGTAACCTGCACAAGTAATAACTTCATATTAGATACCTACCTAATATCATAAAAGACGACTACGTACAAATCTCTAGTTGTTACCTGTGTTGATGAGGTACTTTTTCCACTCCTTGTTTCCAAATCTTGTCTAAAAGTTTGAAGCAATATGACGCATACATAAGAAATGTTGGGCATAAGGAGGAAGCCAGTACTGTTCTTCCCTCATGATCGACATTATAGCTCCAGCCCGATCCATAATCACTGCCACATCATTCCTAGCTCCAATGACTACGGTACGAACACGGTGAAGAAAATATTTCCAGTCATCCCTTGACTCGCTAGCAACGATACCAAAGGCCATTGGTATTATCTTGTTGTTACCATCTTGGGCAACAATAACCAATAATTTACCTTTGTACTTACCGTACAGGTGAGTAGCATCTATTTGTAGTAGAGGCTTCATATACTTGAAGGCAGTAATGCAAGGCCCAAATGCCCAGAAACATCGCTTAAACCGCCGAACTGAAGTGGTCTGTGTTTCATCTTGAAACATAGCAGTAGAATCTAGGTCGATATACGAATTAGGTATTAAATGTTTGATACTTATGAGATACCTGGGTAATTCAGTAAATGACTATTCCCAATCACCGTAGACCCTTCTTATCGCTTCAGCACGGCCTAACCAAGCTTTTTTGTAGCTGATCTTCCTTCTATATTCTGAACGGATAAGTTGAATCACAGTCTTCACTTGTAGTGCGGGGTTCTCTTTGACCCTTGGTATCATGACTTCAGCAATGAAATTGTAAGTCAAAAAACGATCATTACTCTCATCTAGAACTGGAGCGCATGTGTGAGGACTGAATTTCCGTAGTCGCCATTCAAATGAATTCTTCAACAGCGCAGCTTGAAATTTGAAACTGCACCCTTGGCGGCACTTTAAGGCGTAAATTTTCTATTATTCTCGGGGGCAACGAAATCTACGTTTCGCTCCAAGTGGTACTGTTTCACAGCAGTCACAAGAACATTTTTATCAGCAAATTCTTGACCTTTGACGAACTCATGGCCTGGCCTCCAATAGGGCAACCCACGCCGATCAATGTAGGATGGTATCTGGCTAATGGCATCAAGATCCACCTGCGATGAGAATGGCGCTGAAGGAGTGTACGGTGTGGAGGGCCCAGCTTCATCAACTATGTCATCGTCATCCGGTAAATCTTCTGGCTCCATCTCAGAATCATCATCCGAGCTCTGCAGATTTTCCTCTTCAGCTTGCTGATGCTCAGAAAAATCATCGTCGCTTTCATTGTCTTCCACCGGAGAAGGTGTAGTTACTTGCTCGAATTCAACTAGCATAGCCACATTGTTCAGCAAATCTGAATTCTTGATGAAGTTTGATATCATCAGCTTCACTCGAGAATCACTATTAATTTTGAGTGGAAGGAAGGAACAAGATGGATATTTATTCTCTGAAATACCCCAAACCTTGGTATGTTGTTAAAATGTTTAAATATGTTATCTAAAGGCTAAAAAGTGCCTTAGGAACATCAGTGTATAGTTTAAACCATAGTTAAAAACACAATAAAACACTAAGACACGGTGTGAGCAAAAACATGCTCTAAGCTTGGAGTGAACTTGGTTAGGACCCAAAGAGCCTACCAAGACTCAACGATATTCAATTATGATTTAATAAGGCTAATTAAGCCCTTAGGAAACTTTGGTAGACAATTAAACCAAACAAACACAAGAAAATACCTTAAAGTCAATAAGAGCAAAAATGTGCTCTAAGCTTGGGATAAATTTGTATAAGACCTAATGGTCATACCAATACCTTATAAATATGTTAATGAACATATTAAATCAATTACCAAAGAAAACCAAGCTTGAAAACAATTTAAAAACACAAATGTGCTTTAAGGAGTCTTAAAGCACATTTTGAAAAATTGTCTTGTAAATGAGTTTTGAATGGCTAAATGTCCATCATTACTCTTTAATAACATGTGTACTATATAGTATCACATTTGGAAGTCTATATCAATAGGAAATCAAAAATTTTACTTCTATGTGCCTTGTTTTTTGAATAGTGATTTTTATAAGCTAGTTTGTAACATATGTTGTCATGAGTAATTAAATTGACAAACAAAGACTATTATACCCCTAGGTGAGATAAGGGGGCCGGTTTTTCATTGTGACTCACCACATTTGGAGCAAATAAATAAGTTAAGTAATGACAAAGCAAAAGTACTATTTGCTTTAACTTACAATATCTCCAAAAGCAAGTTTCTTTCATTCTCTTCTTTCCTTCTCCATTTCCCACGGTCATCTATCTTCTTCTTCCCTCTCCATCGGTGATGCTACAGCTCAAGCACCATCTTCAAGCTTTGAACTCTTGTATCTTCTAGCTCCCTTGGCCAAATCAAATTCTAAGACCATATTTATTAGTTAGACCAAGCTCTACACTTCTATCTTTTCAATCTTCAAGAACTCAATTTTGATGCCATGAAGATTCACCATTGAAGGAGCTTGGGCTCACCTTTCCACATATTCTTGCTCTCCTTGCTTCAAGGTAAGGAAACTCAAAGAAAATCCATGTTTCCTCCATGTTTTCATGTTGACCGAAAATTCACCTCACAATGGTGTTTTCACCTTGCTTGTTTTAGCTTCATTTGAATCTTCCAAGGGCTAGGAGGAGTCCTCTCTTGATACATGTTCAAGCTCTTTCCAATTCCAAGGTAAAACAATTACCTTAATGTGTTAAAACAATATGTGTAACTAGGGTTTACAATGAGATGAAGCATAAAGCTTATATACTCATTTCAATGTTGGTATATGTTTAGTAGTTGACAAGGAAAGAAATGCCTTACCGGTTTATAAGGAAACAAGAAAGAAGTTTGAGTGGAAAAGAGGTAAACATGCTATCTCAATGTGGTTTAATGCCTTAGGAGAAATGAGCTTATAATGCTTGTTAAAACTACCTAAAGAGCAAATGGTGAATGACTTAGTAAAGTGTTCTCAAGGAGACTAGTAAAAGAACATATGTCTTGGTGTATGTATTTGCAGGTCAAAGGCATATATATATATTGTGGAAATTCAGTGTTTATGGTTTATGCAATTTAAGGGCCTAAGAGCCATGCATTTAAGGGCCTAAGTGCCAAGCAATTTTAATGGTGCACTACATTGTGATGTAGTGTAAATTGGTGAAGACTTGTGTGTAATGGTGTTCTTGATGGATTTAGGTGTTCTTGAATATTTAGTGGTGAAAACCATGAGTTTTGGAATGATGATGTGCTAAGAGAACTCATGTCGAAATTTAGGAAATGCATAAGGAGTTCAAGATGTTTTAAAAGAATTTTGATGAACTAGGAAGTGTTCTGGAGTGTAATAAGGACTTAGGCATGATCTTGAGGTTCTAGTATGTACCAAAGTCATTTTGGACTTAGTTAAAGACTTAGGCAAACTTTGGTAAATTGAGGAGAAAGTGTAAGCTTGGAAAAAGGAATTGTAAGAGTGACATAAGGAGTTTTGTTTTGTAAGAAAGGATGTTTGGATGATGATGTTTGTGTGGAAGATATGTCCTGGTATAATGGTTAGAATAGGCATGAAACATCACTTAGAAACCTAAAGAAGAGAAGATACTATAAGTGTTGGAAGCTTTGGAGGAATTTGGTTAAGTGTTTAAAGACTTGGAAATTGAATGTTTTGCCGTGTCCGAACTTCCGTCCGGACATGGAAGTTCGGACAGGCTCTGTTGGGTAAAGGATTTTCTCACTCTCGAACTGTGTCCGAACTTGGGAAGTCCGGACACAAGTTCGGACGTGACTGTTTCTATCTGGGATTTACTCTCGAACTGTGTCCGAACTTGGGAAGTCCGGACACAAGTTCGGACGTGTGTATGGTTTTCAGTATTAGGTCGCGGCTTGCGTCCGAACTTGGAGGTTCGGACACAAGTTCGGACAAGGTGTGTGTATGGGCCAAAACATTTGTTAAAGGTTATAAAATGATGGGGATTGATGGTTAATGATGTTATGAGGTTGTTGAGGACATTTGAAGTGAGTTGTTATAATGATGGTTGAGTGGGTGAATGGTTGTGTTAAAATGTAAAGTAAAACAAGTTAAAATGTGAGGTCATGTCACTAAGTTAACGGGAAAGGTTATGAGCATTAGACTTTAAACAATCATGTTACCTCGATGTTAATAAAAGTACATGTAATGTTATGAGTTGTTCGAGAATTGCTCGGGGAACATGAGTGGACATGATAAGTGGACTCCAGAGACAGGTATGGTTTTCTTGCAACCTGTGTCCTACCGGATTACACCGGCTTGTATGCCAATGTGCTTTTCTAAGTGTTTGCCACCTTGTAAGATTAAAACATGTAATGAGTTTATAGTAATTCATTTATGTGGCGAATTTGGCCTCCGATACCATTTAACCTCAAATAAGTGTTAAACCTTAGTTAACCAAATCTAGGAACACATGAGTGATCGGTATTCGGAGTTAACGGCCCAAACCTTGGGAACGTTCTAACCACGGCTATGTGTGAGTTAGTTGGATATGTTGTTGTATGCAAGTGTGTGAACCTCCCTTGTGTGCTTAACTCGGTTATGATACCGAATGGTGAGTGGATGTGGTAGGCTCCATAATGGATCTCTAACTACTTGTTTATAAGTATATATGTACTAATGGGGGGTGAGGAGTCCGGTTGTTCCGGCCACGCGTGTGTGTGGATGGCGGGAGTCGATGTCATATCCGGTTCGGCTCTCTTGGTGTATGTATAGGTTGTATTCCAATTTGGTTTCTACCTTCCCTTAGCTTATCCAAAGCTAGTTTACTGACTCACGTCAGGCCACAGGGGCATATGAATGTTATTTCGGTGTGCTTGGGATTACTATATCCGACACACCTTGGGTATAAGTTAACCGTTTGATATAACTGGACGGTAACGAGGTTGGTAACGAGTTTAGCATGAGATTGGCAATAATCTCTAGGCTCACTATGTATACTAACTATGGTGGAGGGTTCCTTGTGTGAACCAATCTTATGGTGTTTTGAGTTGTTATTGTGCTAGGCAATTTCCCTTGCTATGCTATGATATGTTTATGTTAGATGTTTAAAATGAACTCGATGTTAACATGTGTACGTCGAAACGAGAAAAGTGTTGGTGTTTGCTATGTGAGGAATGTGATATGTTGTAAGATATGGAGTGTGTGGATCATGGAAATGAATCCCAGTTGTGACAAGAGGCGTTTAAGGATAACCCGATTTAAGGGTAAGTGTCGTCTATTAAGGAAGTAGCTCCGTTAGAGGAGGAACACTCTAGGGATAATGAATACCATGAGTGACTCATCAAGTAAGGATGTATATCCGTTGTTGAGCCCATTGAGGCGAAATGTTTTGTGTTGTGTGTTTACAGTTGCATGCATGATTTAAATATAATCAATCGCATGCTAAGACGACAATTAGTTGCGTGCGTGGCCCGGTAGCATGTGGCTGCGGGATTACCATACCAGCAAAGGTGCTGAGCCCCTTGGGGGCCACCCTTTCTCTCCTTTTCTATTTCAGGTACAAGGAGCTGGAAGTCGTTCGAGAGTAGACGGGGTAGAGGGGGTAGATGTTTATACATGGGTAGCCATTTAGATGGCGTAAGCATTGTAGGCGTAGTAAGACCGAAATTGTTATCGGCATCAATTTGTAATACTCGGTACAGTTGGAAGGCTTTTGTATGTTGGTTGTTGTTAATGGAAAGGGATAATAACGTGTAGACGCTCGGAAATCTAGTCCATCAGACCGGTACAATATTTATGTAATAGCCTTGTTAGCCACGTGGGTGGTTAACGGCGTGTAACACCAAGAGTAAGTTATTTGATGAGGTGTGTATTCCGCTGCAGATTGTTGTTATGTGTTTGTTGTTGGATGGGGTGTTACATTCTCCAACTTCCTGCAAACCATGTCATTGATAACATAATCTCCCCCAAACTCCAAGTCGACAAGATTTTTGACACTATCTTTGAAGGATTGAAATGTGGAATGCTCGAAAATTTGAGTGTCGATGAATCTCGACCAATGAGGATTAATATGAAAATATACACCATCTGGATTGTATTTGAGCTCTGCATTTAGATAAAGAGTACGTGGAATATCCATCTCAAATATCTATAGCACAAAGGGAAGAGTGTGTAATTGTGTGGACTTAACAACAGATTGTGATTCTGCTAGAGAAAAAAATAGGAAGCAACAACCAAATGTTGGGATAAAATAAGTTATTTGTAGCCAAGACAACACTAGCTGTTAGAATTCGACCGTTGGAGACTTTGTATACAAGCCGATAATACTATTATCGGCATCTGGAAGCCGATAATAGTATTATCGGCTTGTATACAAAGTCTCCAACGGTCGTTTTTTGATTTGTATAGAAGCCGATAACGGTGTTATCGTCTTCCGGAAGCCGATATCCTTGTTATCGGCTTCTGTACAAATAAAAAAAAAACCCCGTTCTCGGGCAATTCATAAAATATTAAACGGGATTGGGAATTGAGTCGCCCGATTGCACGCGTACGGGAATTTGTGATCACATTCAAAAAAGAAAGAGCATTAAGGTTTATAGATTAAAATGGGCGTTTACAAATTGCATTGCGTACTAAAGTGAATAGATTTTGAGGGGAAGATATTCAGCTGAACTTTCCCCTTAAGGACGCATTTGGTGGGGGCGTTCCAGAGATTAATCCTTTAAAAAAAATTGACGACACATATCACTCTGTGGTTGAATAATATTCTAACTACATACACATGTTAAGTTACAGTTTGTTAACTACAGGTATATTAAACAAAACGCAGCATTACCTATGTTCACTTTTATAACTTCGAACAGTCCCTAAAGCTAGGTTTGTAAGTTTTATGATACAGCTTAGTGTAGTTAACCAATGTGAGTTTGGCATGCATGTTTTTTGTGTATTGGTTAAAACTTTAACCAATAAGAAGTTGTGTGTAACATTAATCTCAAAAAATGGAATAAGCTGCTAAACGAACCCAGCCTTAATATCACATTCATCTTTTGGGCAGCTCAAAACTCAATGGGGTCATAATGTGGACATTATTGCGAGGACCCACGTTTCATCGCCACCAAACGGCTCCAAACTCTTTAACCAGCAAGTATAAAAAAAAATCACCGATTTCAATTGACAAATATCTTGAATTCATAAGCGCAGTGGTTTTCAACTTGGAATTAAAAAAACATTACGTGTTTGCTCTTAATTACAAATTCAAATATACGAGACATTAAACAACCAACGGGGCCTTATTTCTCTAGAAGTAATATCAAATGTCAAATCCTGATGAAAATTCATATAAAAATAGAGCTGATCATTCGGGCGGGCGGGCCGGGTTCGGGCCGGGTCGAAGGAAAATTTTAGGTCCGTCGGGCCTATTTTGAAAAATCAAGCCCGTTTTTTACATGCTCGGGCCGGGCCGGGCTAGGCCCGGGTTTTTCCAGGTTTTGCCGAAGCCCGGCCCGCCCGGCCCGGTTTTTAATTTTTTTTATATAAATTAATAAAAAAAAATTAAATTAATATATTTTAATATAGATCATATATTATATATATAACTTAATTAAAATTTATATATTATATATAATTTGTGTATATATTATATAAAAATTAAATAATATATATATATTATATTTTAAAAAATAATAATAAAAAATATAAAAATCGGGCCGGGCCGGGCTTGCCCACGGGCTCAAAAATGTGCCGCGGCCCGGCCCGGTTTTTTATTGGGCCTGGTTTTATGTCCAGGCCCGCCCGGAAGCCCAATCGGGCTCGGGCCTGTCGGGCTTTTTTACGGGTCGGGTCGGACCGGGCTGCCGGGCCGGACACATTATGATCACCTCTATATAAAATTATGCTGACGAGAACGGACGTGGGGCACATTCACAACTACTTTTCACAATTTAAAAATACAACCCCAATTTTCCTTACTTATTTTTTAGTTTTTATTGTTAGATTTAGATCAAAATAAAGTAAAACATGGAACATAATAAAGATAAAACTATCAAATATAATGGCAAAACGGTTGGGCGCTCGAGTGTATTTATGACAGTTGAAAAAATACATCCCCCACGTTGTTTTTCTTACCTAATTTACAGTGTTTGTAGTGGCTTTAGGTCAAAATAGAGTACACATGGGACAGAATAAGGAAAAAACTGTCATAAATACTGAAAAACGGGCACACACCGGGCGTGGCTAGGCATGCACGACATAGGGTGCGGTGCGGCGGGCATTCGAGGGGGCGCAGGTGTGACAAACACTCATGTGGAGGTACTGGCACAACGTGTGTGCGTGCAGATGCAGGAGCGTTAGACACCGGGGTGTGGGGGGGTGTGGGTGCGCGTCGGGCATGGGTAGGGAGGACCAGGCGTTGAGTGAATTGGCCGGTTCGGTCTGGTCTGGTTTACTCGATTTTGACCATTTTTTACCCCCTTTGACCACATTTTGCCCAATTTTACCCAGTTTCGGGTATTTGTGAGCCCACTAAACCTATTTAGAGTCATCACCTAATTTCCTATAGTAAGCTATGAAAGGTTGAAATCGGGTTCATTGGCTTGGAATGTAGCTTTTTCGGGTTTAAATTACTTTCACTAACCTTGAAGCTAATTTCCTCTACTTATGTCATAAAAAGCTTCTTATAAAGTTTGATTAACCTAAGTGTGCAGGCTTCTGTATTTCTGTGTTTTTTAACATTTTTAATTGAAATTGAAAGTGGAAATTGAAATTTTCTAAACTAGGGTTTCTGGTGTCGAATGGACAAATTTCTTTGATGTTCGTGACCACGGACCCTAATCTACCGAATTAGTCAAAATAATCAAAATTTTAAAAGATAAAGATTTTCAGGTGCCCGTGGGCCTAGACTTACCTAATTTTAACAAGGGAAAATTACATCCCCACCCATCAGGTTTGGCGTATTATCACAAACCACCCATGTGGTTTGCATATTAAATTGCCCACCCATAACATTTTCCCCTTTTGACACCCATCATTTTTCCCTCTTCCGTTAGTTATGTCCATGTCCGCTCCCCGTGGTATTGTCTGAGGGGTTACTGATTTGCTGACATGTCACAAACCATTATAATACAACCTAATTAGTATTCCCCACCCATCCCTCATCTCTTCTCCTTCACTAGTTCTGGTCGTCGCCCGACTTCCAACTTCTTTGCTGGTTCTAGTTGTCGTGTCGCCCGACTTCCTACTTCTATTTTGCTTCTTCGCTGGTTCTGATGTAGTTGTCGCTGCTCTACCTTTGTACATTTGTCGCTAGCTCTCCTCTGGTAATGCGAATTTGAACCCTTTTCACTGCCTGAAACCCAAGCAATTTGGTAATCAGTTTATCGGTTGGTGCAAACGGTTAATTTGATATATTAAAAACTAAGAAATAATCTAGAAATCAACAAATCAATAGACCGTCGGGTTACAAAAATCCCGGTCACAGTAGTATAGTAATTATGAAGCACCAGGTATCAATCCACGGGACTTGAGGTAAATAAGTCTAGCCTTAGGCAATGGGTAACTAAAAAGGGGTTGTTTTGGTTTTGGGGTTTAAATAGGTAACAACAAAATAAATAGCAGATAAATTAAAGTGATAGATAGGGAGCGTGAAGGTACTCTAGGTTCAGGGAGTTGTTTCACTAGCTAGGTTCTGCATATTCTACTACTTAAACGAAGACTTGGATCGGCTTGTAATTCTTAATTATCTATTCTGTATTAAGTCCTAATTCTAGATAGCTCATCTAGACAGGACACGTAGTTCTAATCTAGACTTAACAAGTATATCTAGATGGTTTTATTGCACAGAATTACTAGCCTGGTTTGGTCCGGACTAAAGCACCTAATTGCTAATGTAATATATCCGATTGCAATTATCACATGTAATAGGTTAATAGGACCGTCAATGTAATCACCTTATCTAATCATAACATGATTCGAGGGCTTATAATAAATTCATGACGTTTATTAAAAGCACTTAAAAGCATTAACCTGAACAATCCAAAATAGTCTCAATAAAGTAGTAAAATAATACAGAGTTTAACTAGTTACAACATCCCTTCCCATAGAGTATATCCTCTTAGCTAGACATAGCAATTGAACGCATAAATAAGAGAGAGTTGAGAGAAATCATCTGTTACGAAGATCCTCTCGCTTGCTCCGCCCTTCGTCCTTGCGCTATGCTGGCTTGGAGGTTGGATTTGGCGACAATGAGGTGAACTTGGTGAAATGGAGTGAAAGTGGAAATTTTGGGCAAGTTTGTGAGACGTCTGGATGGGGTGGGTTGGACACAAATCCGGACGCAAATCCGGACATGAGATTTTGTGTGGTGTGGCGTGTGTGCGAAGTTTGAGTGTGATTTTGTGTGGAGAAATTGGAATGAAAACGTGTTTGATGTGATGTGTGTTTGTGTTTGAGTATATGTAAGGAGATGGAGTACGGGGGAGTTATTGTGTGGATGACCAGAGGATGGATGGAATGAGAGATGGAGGAGGATGAAGAGAGGTGTAGACGAGTGTCTGGTGGGAATTGAAATGAAGGCTGGGGAAGGGTTTAAATAGGCTTAGGAGTAAACATTGGTTAGTGGTGAGTAGGGTAGGAGATTGATTGAGCATGGACATCGTTTAAATTTACACGGAGTATGGGCTAAACCGCCGCTTCGGCTGATAATTGCACCGAAAGCATAATTATCAGCTCGATGATTTTTATTTTTCATTTCTGTGTGACGTCGCGTTTGAGTCCGCATACGGACAGGGGTGTCCTGACGAGATCTACACGCGTCCGCATTTCTATCCGCGTGCGGACATGACTGTCCTAATGTGATTTACTCCTGTCCGCGTTGGTGTCCGCGTTATGGACATGAATGTCCTGACGAGATCTGTGTACACGTCCGCATGGGCGTCTGTGTTGCGGACATGGAACAAAAGGGGTTGTCCGCGTTTCTGTCCGCGTATTAGGACAGGGGTTAAAGGCGAATTCAATCTGGAGCTGTCCGCTTCTATGTCCGTGGGACCGTGTCTTCCCATCCGGACTCATATCCAGACATGTGTAAATTTTTCTCTTTATGTTCCAAAAGCTCTTAACTCCTTCCTAATCACGTCCTAAGCCAAAATACATGAAAACAAGAAGGTAAATGCATAAATCTAAGAAAGAATATGGAAAACAAGGGTTCAAAGCACTCAAAAGATAGATCAATAATCAGTGCATCAAATTCCCCTACACTTATCTTTTGCTTGTCCTCAAGCATAATAGAGAATAAAACTATATTCCAGGTTGTAGCATTGAAACTCAGGGGTTAAACAGATGCAGACAGAAAGCAAGAAATGATGACGATCAAAAGAATAATTCTGCTTCTGGATGTAGGTTTTCGCAGTCAGTGAAAAAGAAGGATTTTTAAAAGTATGGAGAAGTCAGAATACAAAATCTGGAAGTAGATTAACTTGGGATCTTCCACTATTCCTTTCCTCTAACCTTTGGATGTCAAGGGGTGTGAAGTAATGCCTTATTCCGCTATACCTTTCAACACCACGTACTCATAATCAAAATTTAAACTGCAATCTATTTTTCGCATGCAAGAACATTCTTTTTCAAGAGATATATATAAAACAATAGAATTATTGTGAATTGTAGAGTTACTCCGTAACCCAGACTTTTCTCTCTATCTATGTAACGGTGTTGGGCCAACTATCCCAGATCCCGAGATCTTAGGTAGATAGGTGTTAAGGCACCCTTAAGACTTAATAACCGGATAGACGAGGCCTACTTTTGTTCGGAAAATTTTGTTTGATCAGTGGAGTACCTTGACTTACCCTTTTCATTCCAAACTTTCAAATCATTTCCAAGAGTCCCAAGCTAAACTAATTCAGTTTCCATAATCAACTATTCCATCAAATTTTAGTGAAAATAGATAAATTTTGAATAAAAGTAGATGTACAAACACCCTAAAGCAGAAGGATTCTAGAGGTAGTCAACATGCCTTGATTTCTAAATCTGCTTGAAGAAGTGATTTTTCTCGAAAGCAAGTAGACAAATAAAGACAAGTGTGACATTTAAACCTAACTTGCACATTCAGATTGATTTTTCTACTCTTTATTTTCCCCACACTTGAGAAGAGCAATGTCCCCATTGCGTGGAAATCTAACCCCAAGTAAGCATGCAGTATAACGTAGAACATTGGTAAGCAAGTAGAGAGAACAAAAATGTAAAAAGAGTACTCCTCAATGTTCCAGCAAATCGTAAGTTTGTGTGCAATTGAGGTTTATTTGTCGTGTTATACCGCTCCTTGAGTGCATAAGTGTTGAGTGAGTGAAAAATAGAAGAGGCTGCACAACATATCATTAAAGGAAAATAGAATAGAAGTTTTAACATTAAAACAACTGCAAGTTAGTTCGGATGGTTTACGACACCGTTTACCTTTAAAATAAAATAAAATAAAGGTAAAAACATCAAAAGAGTGCAAACTAAAATAAATAACAACTGAAATAAAAAAACAAAACAATAAATAGATGATCACTGTGATGGTCCCGGGGGCGGTCTATGATCCTGGTGGCCTATGAGCCTCTCGATGAGTAGAGCTGTCCGACTCTGAACCTCGTTGGTGCGCTCTATGCGCTGGGTAATCCGATCCTGGGTCTGGCACAGCTCATCAATATGCCCGGCCATCTGCTCCTGTCTCTGCTGGACGGCACCGACCTGCTGCTGCATCGCCTGCTGCTGCTGTAGGATGGTATCTATCGTGGTCTGCAGCTCTGGAGGGATGCTCATGACCGGAGGAACAAGTGGATGCATGGTAGTAGTGGTCGCCGGTGCAGAGCCCGAAGTCGAGGATGATGCAGTAGCCCCCAGGCCAGAGCTGCCGCGTACCCATCTCCCATCTGCTAAGCGCATGAAGCCCCACCTCTTCAAAGTCTGAAGAGAGATAGGGCTTTCACCCTCTCGCACGTCGACCCCGGTGAATACGTCGTCAGGTAGCACACAGGCGAGGTGGTGGTGGATGAAGAAGGGAAAGATGGGCGTGATCTTCTTCTTCTTCGATCGCATGTATGTGACCACCTTGTGCAGCTGACGGAACATGATGTACGGGACGGAGATCTGTCGCTGTGGGGCGGGAGGCGGTGCTAAGAAGTAGTCAATCAGTACACAGTCCATGTTAGTAACATCATTTCTAGCATGAGGTCGGATCTAATGGCTGAGGATCTCTGCTACCAGCCTCTGCATGAGCGATGGGAGGCTGGTGTAGGGGATGACACCCTTACTCTCCTCTCCCCTGTGTCGAGATGTCTGGCCAATCTCCTGGACCCATCTAGTCCTAGTGGTCCTCAGCAGCTCCTCACCCATATCTATATGGGCTTCCGCGTTATCCGGAAGCAGGAAACGGTGTTGAATGAGGTGGAGTGATCTCAACCCGGTGGTGGCGCACGTAAGAAGTGATGACATTCAGCGTGTCGTGCGTCTGGGCGTTCACGTAGAACTCCCGGACTAGGTCAGGAGAGAAAAGGCCTCGCCCATCCTCAGTACTGTGGCCATCCCGAAGCTCTCAAAGACAGGCTGTAGATCTGTGGCGTTGATCACCTCTGATGTGATGCTCCTCTCCATGACGAATTTCCCGCTCTGGTCATACCAGGCACGGGCGGTGGAGGAGATAAACCCATCCCACGTAGTGGAGAGGGTGGTGGAGGGGGCGGTGGAGGTGGTGCATCTGATGTATCATCTGGGCGCGGGGCTCGTGAAGAGCGTGGGACCCCACCTCCTCTAGTACGAGACATCTAGTTATAGTTGTCAAATAGGGAATTAACGTGCAATAATATAGACACAATGTTGAAAGTCAAAGAACACACAAACTGACAGAAATGAGCCCATAGTAATTCGTTTTTAAAAGTTCGTCATTGCTAGCAAGCAAGGCAATGTAGGGCTTAACAATCATAATACTAAGCTTAAATAACAACACACATTAAGGTGCAAAGCCAGAAAAACATTTTCAAAATTTTTGCAAAAGTTCACATGTCCGGACCTATGTCCGGGTGGGCTGGCGCGGACGCAAGTCCGGACAGCGCAAGAACCCTAATTCGAAATCGCGGCGACAGAATTCGCCCCAAATCACATAATTCTCACAGATTTCACAAATGTTCTAACGATCTCGCACACCAATCTCCAGTTTAACCACCTAAACGCCTCTAATATACATTTCAACCTCACGTTTATCTAATCTTGAATTCAGTTGATGAAGTACGCATCAAAACTGAAATTAAACGATTTGAAAAACCTGGAAACCCGTTTGGAGATGGCGTTGGTTGCGGTTTGCGTCGGCGGATCTGCGGCTGCGGCATCGTCGGAGCGGTAGGTGGCGGTCGCCGGCGGAGGTTGTGGTGGAGAAGAGGGCGGTGTGTTTGGGTGGAGTTCGACAGAAGACGGAAATGGAGAAAAGAAGAAAGGAAGAAAAGAAAAGAGAAAGAAGGAAGAAGAAGGGGGGATTTTTCACTCGTCCGTGTGTAGACGTCTATACGGACGTGACTAAGTTGCATGCGCTGTGTGGGAGTCCGTTTGCGGACTTTGATGTTTGTTTCGTCCGTGTAAACGTCCGTGTATGCGGACGTGACTGGAAGTAGAGACGCTGTAGAAGATTTTGTCCGTGTGAGGGTCCGTTTTATGAACATGGTGGTTTTATAAAGTGTCCGCGTGGAGCTTTGCGGACTCAATTCGGACACATTGAAAATATCTATTTTTTATATAAAATAGTTTATAATTAAAATTTTAAAATTGTAAATCACCAACATATCACAAAAGACTTGATAAAGGCTAACTAATTAAACAATAAGCAGTAAATCAGGCAAGATCAAATTAAGCACACATAATACAGAAAGCAAAGAGTGAGGGTGTAAGAATTGATCCCTGATCTTTTAAGGAGTAATGCTTCATGATTCCCCCACACTTGAATTCAGCCAAGAACAAGTTTAGCTAATTGAGAATTTTCGAATCTGCAAGGCCAGAAGAACTCAAATGGAAACAGATAAACTTTTAGTAGAAAAATAAGAGCCAAAGCTCTTGCAATATGCTCAACATCTGTTAACATACCATAAAATAAGAATAAATGAAGTAGACTGAACAACTAAACCAAGAAAGCGAAGAGAGATACAAACTGGTGGGTTGCCTCCCACCAAGCTGCCCGGAGTTAAAGTCTCTGGCTAGACTTCGCAGGTAGTATCAAGGAGAGCCGCCACAGCAGCTAGCAATAGCTTTCTTCAGTCTGAGATACCATTGCGAGCGCGGCTTCTTTGATGCTTTTGGAGGGGGGCTGCAGTACAGATAGCAGAGACAGAATTAATGGAATAAGAACTTTCAATCAAGGATACACCTGGTGCAGGGGCGGAGAAAAGGTATCGCCTAGGTATTTCTTCAGTCGAGCACCATTCACTTTGAATACTTCTCCTAACTTGTTTTCTAGCTCGTAGGCACCATAGGTAGTGATCCCCGCGACTTTAAATGGCTCTGCCCAATGGGATTTCAGCTTGCCAGGAAAGAGGCGCAGCCTGGAATTATGAGAGCAACACTAGATCCCCTACTTGAAATTCTCTCGTCTGTATCATTTGATCATGGATTCTTTTTGTGCGCTCCTTGTAAATTTTGGAACTGTCATAAGCCTGTTCTCTAAGTTCTTCGAGTTCAGACAACTAAAATTTCCTTTTCTCTCCTGCAGCATGTAAGTCAAAATTCAGGGCTTTCAATGCCTAGTATGCCTTATGTTCGAGCTCCACTGGAAGATGGCAGGCTTTCCCATACACAAGTTTGAACGGAGGCATCCCTATAGGAGTCTTAAAAGCAGTCTGATATGCCCACAGAGCGTCATCCAGCTTGACTGACCAATCCTTTCTCAAAGCAGTAACGGTTTTCTGCAGAATCCATTTAAGTTCATGGTTGCTTACTTCTGCTTGACCATTGGTTTGTGGATGATAAGGTAATGCTACCTTATAGGTTACTCCGTACTTGGTCATTAAAGATTCAACGGCCTTGTTGCAGAAATGTGAGCCTCCATCGCTGATGATCGCTTGAGGTACACCAAACCTGGTGAAGATATGCTTCTTCAGGAACTTGACTACTGTTTTAGCATCAGCAGCATGACTAGCAATTGCTTCAACCCATTTAGATACATAGTCTACTGCAACAAGGATATACTGATTTCCATGGGATGAAGGGAAGGGGCCCATGAAGTCTATTCCCCAAACATCGAACAATTCTACCTCCAGAATTCCTTTTTGAGACATCTCATGCCTTCTTGATATATTACCCATTCTTTTACATTTATCGCATTGAGAGCAGAAGCGGTGAACATCCTTGTGAAGAGTGGGCCATAAAAACCACACTCTAATATTTTGGCAGCCGTCCGTGTAGGACCGTGATGTCCACCTGCTTCCTTTGAATGGCAAAATTCTAGCACGCTTGAAATCTCATCATCTGGGAGACAGCGCCTCATCAGACCATCAGCACAGACCCGAAACAGATAAGGATCCTCCCATGTGTAATGGTGTGCCTCTGAAAGGAACTCTTCCTCTGGTTATAGTTGTAGTCATGTGGAATTAAACCAGAAACCAGATAATTTGCTAAGTCTGTGTACCATGGTTCATTTACCTTTCCAATCTTGAATGTTGTTCTCATCAGGGAATAACTCATTGATTGGGATTCCATCATCAGGAAGGTCGAGTCTTGATAGGTGATCAGCAACTCCGTTCTGCTTTCCCTTTTTATCCACAACCTCCAAATTAAATTCTTGAAGAAGCAAAATCCATCGCAGCAGCCGAGGTTTAGAATCATTCTTCTGGAAGAGATATTTCAGTGCTGAATGATCTGTGTGAATGATTACCTTGCTGCCTAACAGATATGGTCTAAATTTATCCAGGGCAAATACCACAGCAAGCAATTCTTTCTCTGTTGTGGTGTAGTTTTGCTGTGCATCGATTAGAGTTTTGCTTGCATAAGTGATCACCCTCAGTGTTTATCCTGCATCTGACAGAGCGCAGCACCAACAGCATAATCACTTGCATCTGTCATAATTTCGAAAGGTGCTGACCAATCTGGAGGAACAACAATGGGCGCTGAGCAGAGCTTTCTTAATGGTCTGAAACGCCATCATACATTCATCAGAAAACTGAAATCTGATGTCTTTCTGAAGTAGGTCGGAGAGGGGTTTCACAATCTTTGAGAAGTCCTGGATGAATCTCCTGTAGAAACCGGCATGGCCCAGGAAAGATCTCACATCCTTAACTGAAGTTGGTGGAGGTAGCTTTTCTATCACTCTATCTTGGCCTTATCCACCTGTAGGCCTTCCCTTGACACCTTATGCCCAAGAACAATACCTTCTTGCACCATGAAATGACACTTTTCCCAATTCAGCACGAGGTTCGTGTCCTCACAGCGAGCCAAGATCTGGTTCAGTTGCTCCAGGCAAACATCAAAGCTTTGTCCATAGATAGACAAGTCGTCCATGAATACTTTGATACTTTTCTCGATAAAATCATTGAAAATCGCCATCATACACCGCTGAAATGTTGATGGGGCATTACAGAGCCCGAATGGCATCCTCCGGTATGCGAATGTCCTATATGGACAGGTGAATGTCATTTTCTCTTGATCTTCTGGGGCAATGGGGATCTGAAAATATCCACTGTAGCCGTCTAGGAAGCAGTAGAACTCTTGGCCGGCTAACCGCTCAAGCATCTGGTCAATAAAAGGAAGCGGGAAGTGGTCCTTCCTTGTGGCGTTGTTGAGACGACGGTAATCGATACACATTCTCCAACTGGTCGTCTGCTTTGAGGGACTAACTCACCCTTCTCATTGGGAACTGCCACGATTATCCCTCCTTTCTTTGGGACAACCTGGACTGGAGACACCCACTGGCTGTCAGAAATCGGGTAGATAATGTCTGCATCAAGAAGCTTCAGCACTTCAGCTTTGACCACCTCCTTCAGATTAGGATTTAATCTTCTCTGGGGCTGCTTACTTCCCTTATAATTTTCCTCCATATAGACCCGGTGAGTGCAGAAACCCGGATTAATCCCTTTGATATCAGCAACTGACCACCCCATGGCACCTTTATGCTTCTTGAGCACCTCCAGAAGTCTAGTTTCCTGTGAAACAGGCAAAGATGCAGAGATAATAACAGGCAGGGTGCTACCCTCTGCCTGAAAAATATATTTAAGATGGGAAGGGAGAGATTTGAGTTCAAGGGTAGGAGGCTTCTCTATTGAAGGAATAGGCCTTTGAATGGGTCGATCTAGCTTTTTTATTGGAGGAGTGGAGGAGCGAAAATATGACCTCCCTTGATTTAGCTGCTGGACGACTGAGGCCATCTCAAAGCTTTCCTTGTCATCCTCAATGGATAGACTCAATACCTGCTCTAAAATGTCAGAACACTTAAACAAAGAATTAGAAGTATCAGGACTCCTATGGATGTAGTCATCCTCAAGATCATAAAAATCTTCAATTAAGTCAACAGAGAAAACAGCATGAGAAGAAGTATTTTTCTACATCATCTTATTAATATCAAAACTTAGTTCTTCGTCATGAAATTTCAAGGTAATCTTTCCCTTATCAACATCTATAAAAGTCTTTGCAGTTCTAAGGAAAGGTCTACCAAGAATTAGAGGTACCTCAACATCTTCGTCCATGTCGAGGATCACAAAATCAGCTGGGAAGAAAAACTTACCCACACTAACAACTACATTTTCTACCATACTCTGGGTGTGATTGATGATCTATCAGCTAATTGGAGTCTGAAATGAATGGGAACGAGCTCACCCGCATGAAGCTTTTTGAACATGGTGTATGACATCAGGTTGATGCTCGCTCCTAGATCGCAGAGACCGTATCCGCAATCCATGTCTCCAATTGAGCAAGGAAAAATGGGCTGACCAGGATCTCCACGCTTTGGAGGCAGCTTCTGTAGGATCGCTGCTGACAGGTCTCGGTCAGCTGAATGGTGTCCTTCTCCTTATATTTCGCTTATTCGAAATCAAATCCTTCACAAAATTAGCATAATTTGGCATTTGTTTAATCACATCAATAAGAGGAATATTGATAGTCAGCTTTTGAAAGACATCTAAAATTTTCCAAATTGTTCATCGAGCTCTCGCTCTTTGAGACGGTTTGGAAAGGAAGTTCTTTTGCAGATGTTTTTCCTTTTGTATTTTAACAGCAATTGGATGAGAGGAAGAAGGAATAGGAGCCTGGGTCTCCTCATGTACTACCTCAGGAGGGGCAGGATGCCCTGATGATGCACCGGCGGTATTAGAAAGGGGCTCGGTCTCCTCATCAGTATGGTCCCTGCCACTTTGTCTTTGATTAAGTTCCTTCCCACTTCTTAGGGTAAACTGCTGCTACTTCTCCCGAATCCTTGCAGTCCTCTTCTGAGACCGACATTGCCTTTAACTGCTCCTTGGGATTGGGTTCTGGTTGGGAAGGCAGTGATCCAGAAGGTCTTGCTGTAAGAGGAACTGAGTCAACTGGCTCATCGTTCCCTGCATCTCTACCATGGCATTCTCTAATTTCTGCTGACCAGCTGTCAGACTCTGATTGATTGCAGTTTGCTGCTCCTGAGAAGCCATCAACTTATCCACCATTTCCTTCAGACTGGCATTGTTTGAGCTCATGATGGTTGCTGAGCTTGAGACTGTTGTGGCGTGAATTGATTATACTAAGGCCTAGCAGAGCCGGGTGGTCCTCCCTGGTTTATCCTCTGAGGCTGCATCTGATGTGAATTTAGCGCATTGTTCGGATTTCCGTACCTGAGGTTTTGTGTGCTGATTCTGCACCCAGGGTTGTCTGTTGTTGAACTGTCCTATGACATTGGCCTCCTCAGTTTACTTCATTTCGGCTACCAGTGGGCAGTCCTCATATTCATGTGCATCCCCACACTGAGAGCAGCTGACTTCATTGCACTTGTAGAGACTTTCTTGGCGGATTGCCTAGGGGTTGGCCCCATAGTGAGCTGTTCGAGCATTCTTGCCATACTTCCCATCGTGGTTTTCAGCTGCGCTTGCTCGGCGGCTATCTGTTCTATCATCGGGTCCAGAGCTCGGGGTAGAACTATGACCTATTGAGAATACTCTGCCCCCATTGCTGCTCCATTGGCGAAGCTCCTCATAGTAGGACTCCATAGCTGCCATGAAATCTTCCTCGCTTTTTGCTAGTAGGTTCCCTCCTAAGGCAGCTCTCCTCGCCTCTGATTTCATCTTTTAACCCTTGGAAGAATCCCTGAGCCAATGAGGTGATATCCTGACCATGGTTAGGGCACTGGCGGAGTAGTTCTTTGAATCGGTCCCACACCTCGCATATTGTCTCGCTACCCAGCTGTCTGAATGCCATCAGATCGGCAATCATCTGTCGTGTCCTGGAGATGGGGATGTATTTCTCGTAGAATTTATCCGTCATCTGCTCCCAGTGTGGTAATGATGCCTGGCGGTAGTCGATGGAACCATTTCGAAGCTTCTCCAGATAGGCTGTGCTGGAACAGGCTCAACTTGGCATACTCCTCCAATACTTGTGATAAACCAAGTGAGTCTAAGTGCACTAGGAATCGATGTACGTGGTCTAGTGCATCCGCTGGGTCGGCACATGAAAAGGTTCCTACAGGGTGATTTCGAACAGCATTGGATTGATGGGGGGGTTTATCTTCTGCCAATCTGCCATTAGCTCTGCAGTTAAGTCTGGTAGAACCACTGGCCTCTTCTCGGTGTGGCTGGTGGTCTGTTTATTCTTCCATGTGTACTGGGTGACTGGACCTCCTCCTAGCTGGTCATGGTTTGCTGCCATGTTGAAATCGAGCTGCCTTCTTGTTCTCAGAGCTTGGAGGTAAACTCTCTTGATTTTAGGGTGAAGTTTGTATCCGGGTGGACCAGATGAACGCGTTCTGCGCATCCACTAGGTACTTGTAACAGTAAAAGAGAAAGAACAAAATGTGTTGAATTTAGTAATGAAATGGACTATGACAAATGAACTTATAGTACTGAAAATTAAATGACAGAAAAATTATAAACTGAAATTAAATAATAGTAATAAAAACAAAAAAAAATGTCACAAAAATAAATTATACCCTGATTATGCATAATAAACAAAATAAATTACGAAATAAATAATAATAAACAGGGTGTTGTATAGAGTAACGAATTAACCAAGGCTAGGGACTAGATAAAGTCAGTCCCCGGCAACGACGCCATTTGCAAACGGTTAATTTGATATATTAAAAAATACGAAATAATCCAGAAATCAACAAATCAATAGACCGTCGGGTTGCAAAAATCCAGTCACAGTAGTATAGTAATTATGAAGCAACCAGGTATCAATCCACGGGACTGAGGTAAATAAGTCTAGCCTTAGGCAATGGGTAACTAAAAAGGGGTTGTTTGGTTTTGGGGTTTAAATAGATAACAAGAAATAAATAGCAGATAAATTAAAGTGATAGATAGGGAGCGTGAACGGTACTCTAGGTTCAGGGAGTTGTTTCACTAGCTAGGTTCGCATATTCTACTACTTAATGGAGACTTGGATCGGTTGTAATTCTCAATTATCTATTATGTATTAAGTCCTAATTCCAGATAGCTCATTAGACAGGACACGTAGTTCTAATCTAGACTTAACAAGTATATCTAGATGGTTTTATTGCACAAAATACTAGTCTGGTTTGGTCCGGACTAAAGCACCTAATTGCTAATGTAATATATCCAATTACAATTATCACAGGTAACAGGTTAATAGGACCGTCAATGCTAATCACCTTATCTGATCATAAATGATTCGAGGGCTTATAATAAATTCATGACGTTTATTAAAAGCACTTAAAAGCATTACCTGAACAATCTCTAAAATAGTCTCAATAAAGAAGCAGTAAAATAATGCAGAGTTTAACTAGTTACAAAATCTCTTCCCCTAGAGTATATCCTCTTAGCTAGACATAGCAAGTTGAAAGCATAAATAAGAGAGAGTTGAGAGAGAAATCATCTGTTACGAAGATCCTCTCGCTTGCTCCGCCCTTCGTCCTTGCGCTATGTTGGCTTGGAGGTTGGATTTGGCGACATGAGGTGAACTTGGTGAAATGGAGTGAAAGTGGAAATTTTGGGCAAGTTTGTGAGACGTCCGGATGGGGTGGGTCGGACACAAATCCTGATGCAAATCCGGACGTGAGATTTTGTGTGGCGTGGTGCGAAGTCTTGAGTGTGATTTTTGTGTAAAGAAATTGGAATGAAAAACCGTGTTGATGTGATGTGTGTTTGTGTTTTGTGTTTGAGGTATATGTATGGAGATGGAGTACGGGGGAGTTATTGTGTGGATGACCAGAGGATGGATGGAATGAGAGATGGAGGAGGATGAAGAGAGGTGTAGACGAGTGTCTGGTGGAATTGAAATGAAGGCTGGGGAAGGTTTTAAATAGGCTTAGGAGTAAACATTGGTTAGTGGTGAGTTGGGTAGGAGATTGATTGAGCATGGACATCATTTAAATTTACACGGAGTATGGGCTAAACCGCCGCTTCGGCTGATTGCGAAAGCAGCATAATTATCAGCGTGATGATTTTTATTTTCATTTATGTGTGACGTCCGCGTTTGAGTCCGCATACGGACAGGGGTGTCCTGACGAGATCTACACGCGTCCGCATTTCTGTCCGCGTGCGGACATGACTGTCCTAATGAGATTTACTCTTGTCCGCGTTGGTGTCCGCATTGCGGACATGACTGTCCTGACGAGATCTGTGTACACGTCCGCATGGGCGTCCGTGTTACAGACATGGAACAAAAGGGTTGTCCGCGTTTCTGTCAGCGTATTAGGACAGGGTTAAAGGCGAATTCAATCTGGAGCTGTCCGCTTCTGTGTCCGTGTCTTCCCATCTGGACTCATATCCGGACATGTGTAAATTTTTCTCTTTTTGTTCCAAAAGCTCTTAACTCCTTCCTAATCACGTCCTAAGCCAAAATACATGAAAACAAGAAGGTAAATGCATAAATCTAAGTAAAAGAATATGGAAAACATTCAAAAGATAGATCAATAATCAGTGAATCAGTTGGTCTTTGCTCTGAACCTTCGCGTGAAGACCTAGCGCTGTTGTTTTCTACGGTTGTTGCTCACTTTGATTTGGTATGTGCTTATTTGGCTGGACTTTGACATTTGTTATTTGGTTGCTCACGATAGACTTTTTTGTTCGTCTTACGGTTGGTACTCACTTTGCTGTTGATTTTTTCGTTGAGATAAGACAGGATATGATGGTTGTTCTATTTGTTTTGTTTGCTGTTGGTTTTATGGTTGGTACTCACTTTGAACTCATTTGGGTTTTATTGTTTGCTTTCGATGTTGGTTTACTTTGAATTGCGGTGATGTATGTTGGTAATATTGGTTGCTAATAGTATGTTTGGCAGTGATGGAGGAGTGCTATCTTGACGTTATATATAAGAATGGCCGGCACAAGGTTGAAATGCCCTTCGATCCAGACCGGTATTCAAGTATCGAATTGGTGGATGATTGCCTTGGTGCACTTAAGAAAGAGAGCAGCGTGACAGCACCACAACATCCTATGTTCTTTTTCAGACACCCAAAAAGTCAGAAGAAAATAGAAATAGGGTGTGACAAACAACTTATGAATGCTTGCGTTGTTCTCTGGAAAGGAATTGATTGAAGTGATAGTATGAGAAGGAGACAAGGATACCGAACTCATGTCCGCATTCAAAAAATGGTTGGCAGATGCGGATAAAAGAGAGAAGCCCGATCACCATGACAACGAGCCTGATCTTCAATTAGATGATGATGGCATAGTTTGTTTGAATGACCAAGATGTGATATGTCCTAGTTCACCACCTCCGCAAACACAGCCTTCTCAGGTTGTGTCTCTTCAAACACATCATCCTCACAAAAGAATTCCAACTATTCAACCCACAACAAATCATCCCACTACAAATCTGCCCACATTGCGTCCCACACAAAATCATCCCACACCACATGTCCAGACTGAAACTCTCAATCAACAACCTTGTCAGTCTGCACCTCAGAATAGTGACAAAAAGGGAAGAAGAAGAAGAAAAGGCCGCGATGTCTAAATCTCATCTATGGATCGAGCTCTAATGATAACCCAAAGGCTGATTTAGTTATTGGAAGATCATCTGATTCTGTTCAACCCATTGCATCAACCACACCTGCCTTATCCAGTCAAGGAGTTGCATCCAATTGTAACAGTGGTATTGATAATGTGATGATTGATACAAGGGCATCTGTGAATCATGGGTTACAAATTGTCGCAGCGAATCCAAGCATTGAAAACACTGAAGAACCAACTGATGACCCACTTCTTACTTCTCAGATGACTCTTGGGATAAAAAATCTGACAAAGAGTATGGTTTTAGCTCGGATGAAGCTAGTGGATCTGACTCTGTGCATGACGATGATGATGATGACTTGGATAATGAAAGTTAGGTTTACTCAAAGAGGGTGGGTGCTTTTCGGGTGACGAGGATGAAGGAGTTGATGAAGATGAACAATATCTAAGAAATGGTAAACCTTTTGAGTTTCAGCCTGATGGAACAATTAAACTGGAACCTCGTCAAATGTTCTTAAACAAGGACATTTTCAGAGAAGTCATGCAAGACTACGTTGTACAAGAAGGAATAGACTTGCATAGGGTGGCAAATGATCCATGGAAATACACCGTGCTGTGTAACAACTGTGGCAACTGCATGCGTCTCACTTTGCTGATAATGTGACATTCATGATCAAGACAATAAGAGCTGAGCATACTTGCTCCAGATTGTCCGAGAACCCTACTGCCACATCCAAGTGGATCATGAGAAAGGTGTTGCCCGAGTTGAGAGCTAACAATTCCTTGTCCCCTTCTAATATACAACCTTTCATACAAACAAAATTTGGAGTCATGGTGAACTACATGAAGTGTTTCAGGGCTAAGAAAGAGGCCATGATATTACTTGAAGGTAACCATGCTGAATCATATGCCCGACTACATCAATACACCAAAATAGCCCTTGAGAGAAATCAAGGATCTATCATAGATCTCAAATTCCAAGATACCTCAATGGGCCTCCTACATCCAGCAAGTTATTTATTTGCTTCAATGCACTTAAGGAGGGTTTTCTCAGGGGTTGCAGACCGTTTCTTGGTGCAGACGGTTGCCATCTTAAGGGGTCATACGAAGGGGTGCTTTTAAGTGCAGTGGCCATTGACGGGAACAATGGCATATTTCCTGTAGCGTTTGCTATTATGACAAGTGAGACTACGTAGACTTGGACGTACTTCTTTAGCAACTTGAGGTTAATTGCTGATGAAGACGTAAGGAAAAAATGGGTAAGTATTTCTCATCGTCAAAAGGTAATATGTAGCATTTCATCTTTTATTGATTCATTCATTGTTATTGTTGTTTGGGTCAGCGGCGGTGCTTAATAAGTGTTTTTTCTAATAGGGTGTCGAGCCAGCACTTGATGTTGTGTTGCCTGAGGTCACCAGGAGAATTTGTTGTCGGCATTTATATGCTAACTTCAAGAAGGATCATCCGGGTAATAACCAATAACCAATTATCTATTATTTTTGTTTTAATTCTTCATGAATTTTTCTTACTGTTTAGTTTGATTTTTATCATTAGGTGCTCTGTTACGTAATTTGTTTTGGGAGGCATCACAGTGTTATACCACAGTTGAGCAATGAGATGTTATGAAGAAAATTGAGGAGACGTCTATAGGGGCGTATATGTACTTGAGAGAAGTGGAGTACAACTTGTGAGTGAGGTTGCATATACCGAACGAAGTGAAAATGATTGAGACTACTTCTAACTTTGTTGAGTCATTCAACAACAAGTTGTCTTCAATTAGGAGCAGCCCTGTCTTCTCTTTGCTAGAAAGCCTATGACACTTTGATGAAGAAGATCAATTGAAGGAGGGAATCGATAAATAAGATGAGTGGAAGGATCACCCCCTACGCAAGGAAGATGTTGTACAAGAACACAAAGGCCGGTAGTAGATGCGCACATACAACAAGCAGTGAGTTTGAGTTTGAGGTGACAGACTTAAACAGACATTATATTATCAACCTGAGAGATCGACATTGTGACTGCATGGCTTGGGATCAGTCTGGTATACCTTGTAAGCATGCATGTGCAATACTGAATTGGAAGAGAATGGATAAGAATCAATTTGTACACTCTTATTTCTCTTTGAGCATGTATGCCTCCACATACACACTAACAATATCTTTAATCCCAACCCCTCATTGTGGCCAGAACCAGAATTAAAGATCTTGGCCCCACCATTCCTTAGAAAACTACCTGGTCGGCCAAGAAGAATAGAAGAAGAGAAGATGGTGAGGCTAGGTCTGTCTCTAAAAGATCATGCCATGTAACATGTGCCAGATGTAAGCAGAGGGGGCACAATTCCAGGACATGCTCAGCCCAAGTGAGTAGAGGCGTTGGTCAAGGGGAGGGCCTGGTTGCTGCCACCGAAATTGGTGATGGAAATGGTGCCACACTGCAGGAGTCAATAGTGGTTGCAAGAGAGAAAAAAAGAAAGGGGTGAGAAACAACTTCAACATTAGCAGCAACTCAGGAGAGAAGAATGAAGACACCGTCTCATGGTATTGTTTATTTTTATACTTTCTGTTATTTAGTCCTACAAAAGTTGATATTTGTAATGACTTAAAAATATGAGAACTTGTTTTTGTTCGAGGGAGGTATAACTTGGACTGAAGGTGTGTGGATGAGATGAAGATGAAGACAATCAAGATCTTTTGTTTTATCTTGAGTTTGTAATGGTGTGTGACGACTAGAAAATTTAGGTTGGTTTTGTAACAGCTAGTCAGTGTATTTTGGTTATTTTGAGACAACTAGTGAAAATTAATGAAGCGAGTTGTTTTTTGTTTCTGCTAGTGACTTAATGAAACAGATATTGATGTATTGAAGGTGTTGGGATTTAATGAAACAAATGTTGATGGTGTACTGAAACAGCTAGTGACTTAATCAAACCGAGCTGGTTTTCTGTTTTATGTGTTGTGTTGGGATTACAAAGCAGCAGGTTTATTTTTCTGTACAAATCAGTGGCTGACATCTGTTACTATTATCTTGATCTTGTATTTTAGTAGTTCTGCTCTATTGTGTCATGGATTCTGCAGCAATGCATGACTGCCTCTATACAAACAGCAGTGCAGGAATCAGTAACTGAAACATAGCAGAGCTTGATGCCTCTTTAGATATATTCAAATTGCAAGCTGATGCGGAAAATGATGTTTACATGACCATAAAGAATCAATGGGCTGGGGCTGTTAGTGTTAGTACTGAATCTTGTAGGGTTAGAGTACAATATCCATGTAAACACTAGCCTCTCTTAAATGAGCAAAATGAGTGTATATGTTTGTGTTTTGATCAAACAGGTACATTGACAGCAAAATGAGTGTATATGTTGAGTCATTCAACATCAGGTTGATGAGGAGAATGTTAAACTAACTTGATAGTCAGATCCATCGTGTACATCTGTACAAATGCAGTTTTTTTTAGATAATGCAGTATATTGATGTTCAGCTATATATAAATTCTTTTGCTGAATAAGTAGAGTGCTCAGATGGAAAATGGAGTTTAAAGTAAACAAATGGTAATACTCATTAGCCAAGCATAAATTATGCTTACAAATTACATAGTACGCGTTGTACAAATTACATAGTACGCATTGACATTGAAGAGTTCTTAAAAAACAACTAAACTATACTAATTTTAGATACAACAACACAATCACACCCACTATTACATAAGCGAGAATAAGAAGCTTGTTCAACTCAGCTTTCAGTTCAATCCTATCCCTTTGAAGAATACTTTTTAGCTCCCTTAGCTCCTTTCTCAGTCGTCGTAGTTGCTCTTGAATGATCAAATCAGCATTGGGATCATTGGAGTTCACCTCGCCACTGTAAATATCAGGACGCAGCAGATGCATATTCATGCCCACCTCATACCACCATTTAAAGATTCCGTTAGGACAGTCACATCGGTAGAAAAGTTTTCCTAGGTTGTCACATGTCAAAGCAATGAACAATCGAGCATTCCTTTGCAGGTGCACTTGACATTGGCAAATGTGAAGAGGCTTTCACTGTTTCGGTTGTTTGAGGATGACATAATTCTGAAAAAACTGAGTAAAATCAGCAACACATGCCTACATCAGACACAAATCAGTTCACTAGTTTGCAAGCATTACCAGATCATAGCTTACGCTCACCATTCAAAACATAACAAGTTAAGCAGAAAATAGTAACGAGCTCCAACGAGGATTGATGCCCCATCATCGCAGAAAAGGTAATACCAGCATATGACATGTCAAGGAGGAGCAATTTCAATTTTCAATTTCAAATGGACTGGAGCAACATTGGGTATACTAGCTACTTCTACAACCTATATGAAAAATTTTCAGATTTCTCACATCAGAGAGAACAACACTCAAACCAGTACACCAACACTGCTTTAACCGACCAATAGAGAAAGAACGTGGAACTACTGCAACACAAACAGACATCAAAATGCTGGTATCACAAAAAGGGGGCTTTTGTGAATCATAACAGTGATTACCGAGCATCAGAATTGTGGTATCTGAAAAAACTCAATAAAATCAGCAACACATGTCTACATCAGACACAAATCAGTTCACTAGTTTGCAGGCATTACCAGATCATAGCTGACGCTCACCATTCAAAACATAACAAGTTAAGTAGAAAATAGTAACGAGCTCAGACGAGGATTGTTGCCCCATCATCATCGCATAAAAGGTAATATCAGCACATGACATGTCAAGGTGGAGCAATTTCAATTCGTGGGCTATCTGTGGCTTCGAACAAGGTGTCCGGGACCCTGAACGGTGCATCCATGGTTGCGGACAATCATCAGACGACGGCGTTCGAGGTGTTTCTGCCTTTTTGTGATGTTTTCGGCTTAAATTTTAGGGTTAAGTAGCCTTCAAGATTCTAAGCACGTTATGATTGAAAGTTTTCAATTTGAGACTAAATTAATGACGAAACTTGGCAAACAAGTTAAACATACAAAAAGTCAGAAAACTTGAATAAACAATACCAAAAATCCCTATATTCGATTGGGAATTCACAAGTAAAGAACCGAGGTTTCAGAAAATTGAGTTTCTAACCTGTTTTGATGGCTACGGCAGATCGTTCATTCACAATGGGATTCTTCAATCTCCTTGTCGGGAGTCCGTGGGTTTGATTCCCACATATGGCGCCAAAATGTAGATGCTAATTTTGTAACCTCCCTAGCTCTCTGATCTCTGGTGAGGTGTGCGAGATCTCTTAGTTGTGTCCTCTGTTTGGATCGCTCTTTTTACAGTTTTGCATAAGGTGTGTGAGAGAGAGAGAGTTTTAGGTCCAGAATCACAATAATCTTATTATGTGGGGGTGATCCCCTATTTATAGACTTGTTACAACGCTCTTCCTCGTGCCAAACTGTCATTCCTAACACACTTTTCAGACTAAAAACCTTTATGTTTGTGCTCGGGCCTAATTGTCCGGTTAGTCATTACAAGCTTTTTATAGGGCGCTTGAGCGTAAGTGCCCGGTCGCTTTCTACTATAGACTATGGTATGCCCGGGCGTAAAAGCCCGGTCGCTTTCTATTATAAGCAATGGTGCGCCCATGCGTAAATGCCTGGTCGCTTTCTATTACAGTTTATAGCATGTCTGATCACTTTCTATTACAGTGTATGGTGGACCCGGTCATAAATGCGCAGTCGCTTTTTTAGGTTTCTTTTGCCCCTTTCAGAATCCAAAATACCTGAAATAATAATAACTTAAAACTTGTCAAACGCGTATATCATGAAATAATAGTGACCCGAAATTGCCCTCAACCCAAGTGCTCCAATTAAATATGACAAAAAAACATAATTTAACCTAATTATATATCTGAATGAACATTAGAATTGACATTGTATTGAATTTTTTTATAACCTATATGTACTATGTTATGTAGAAACTAGTACATATTTATTTATATTTTATTTTAAATAATAATAATGACCCAAAACAAAGAAGAGCTAATTTTACCAAACACTGTTACAATTTAAATCTAATTTGACCCGCATCCTAAAAATTTTGGTCACCCAAACGATCTTGACACGAATGGATATAAACTGGAACCCGGCAGGTCTACCACAAATAACGGAAGACTACACGTGAAAGGAAAAAAAAAAGATTAGGGAAATTTCATGAAATGCCACTATATTTTTGCCTAATTCATGAAATACCACTAAAAAAAAGAAAGTCACGAAATGCCACTATATTTTCCGAAAAGTTCATGAAATGCCCCTCCGCCCTAACAGACGTTAACTTTCCGTCAAATGTCAGTTTTTTTTTGTAAAATGACCTTTTTGCCCCTAAAAATTTATGTCACTGTTCAACGGCTACTTTTGGGTTCCAACTGTCACTTTTTTGAAAATTTTACGAAGTACATGAGATGCCACTACCACTTTTATGAAACTACATGAAATGCCACTACTACTTTTACGAAGTACATGAAATGCCACTACAGATTTTACGAAGTACATAAAATGCCCCTGTAACAAAAAAACGGCTATTTTTCTTCATCACGCAATAGTTCTTCATTAGACTCGTCGTATCTTGGCATCAAAGGTTTATAAAAAAAGAGGAAACTACAATGAACATGGCTTAAACCCTTATAACAGCGAAAATCATGATCTAATATCATCACGCAATATAATAAACAAAGTTCAGCAATCTACAATTTTACATACTTTTTTTAGGAACCTCATATACTCTTGAATATATCAATATATACAAGTTCACACTTTCGATCATCATCGATATCTCAGTGAATGGATCATTAATACGGCACAGCAGCAGATCTATACGCACTCAATTGGCAATTTGGCATATCGTTTTTCTCTCTTCCAGGAGCGCAAACCAGTGAGTAGTTCAATACTGAAGCACGAGTCGTCTACGGCATACTGAACAATAGTACTTCCGCTTGGTGCTGAAGTAAAATGGTAAGAAGGAGAAACGCCACTGGCTCTACACATCCACAGCCTGAACCGTCCCGGCACAGTAAGGGCAAGTCCTAGGAGCCACTTGCCGACCTAGCACTTGCTCGTCCTCGTCGCACACGAACACTAAACACATGCTTGATCTCTCTCACTTAATCGCGAGTTGTCTATATATTACCTTGTAATGAATTCAAGCAAACTGAAAATCTTCAGAACGACTAGCAGGGATGGTTTATTGAGTGCATACCTCAAGATCAAATTTGTGTCTTGCCCAGCTATCTAAAGGTATGTCATTAAGATAGTCATACGCCCCACTATCCATTTCCTTTATCCTGCCCATTGCTTTTAGGAAACTGAATTCCAAAAATGCATTTGTAGCAGACCAGAACGCTTGCCTTCAATTACAGAAGAACTAGCCGTTAGAAACAAAAAAATAGCCGTTTTTTGTTACAGGGGCATTTCATGTACTTCGTAAAATCTGTAGTGGCATTTCATGTACTTCGTAAAAGTAGTAGTGACATTTCAAGTACTTTCATAAAAGTGGTAGTGGCATTTCATGTACTTCGTAAAATTTTCAGAAAAGTGACCGTTGTAACCCAAAAGTAGCCATTGAACAGTGACATAAATTTTTAGGGGCAAAAAGGTTATTTTACAAAAAAAATCTGACATTTGACGGAAAGTTAACGTCTGTTAGGGTGGAGGGGCATTTCATGAACTTTTCGGAAAATATAGTGACATTTCGTGACTTTCTTTTTTTTTTGTGGCATTTCATGAATTAGGCAAAAATATAGTGACATTTCATGAAAATTTCCTTGAAATAATTTGAAACGTAGAGTTGTGAATGAAAAAAGATGAAAGTTAGAATTAGAAAGTATGACAAAAAAAGACCGGAACATCTTATATTTTGAAATTAATGAAAGAACTCAAAATATCATATATTAAGAACATAAAAGTTAATTTGAAATAACTATTCTGATGGAGCTTGAAAAATTTTTAATGGGCTTGATTGTAGCTCCATAGCATTGTTGGTCGGCCCAGACCAGTCTAATAGATGTACAAGTCGTATGACTATGAGGTATTTGTCAAAAAGTTGTATGAGGCCTGAATGTAAACTGTAGCCCAAAGTTCAAGAAACCATATGAACCCGGATCCGCTTTCAAAGTAACGATCAATGGGTCAAAACAAAATAATCGGGAAATGAATATGGTTTCGAACAAAAAACGAGAAAAGAATAGAAACAATAGTAGTAAATACAAAAAAAAAAAAAAAAAAAGAAAAGAAAGATGAACCAGGCACGGTGAATTATGAATGCCACTAGGTTACAAGTCAGAAGCCCCACGAGGCACGGCTATGATCCGCTCTAACAGGTCCAGATTGATGAATAACGGAGTCAAAACATTTTACAATTCATATAAGGCCAATGTAGGCCCATTTAACCGTCCTATCTATATGCACTATCATAATCTTTTGGGAAATTTCATGAAATGCCACTATATTTTTGCCTAATTCATGAAATGCCACTAAAAAAAAGAAAGTCACGAAATGTCACTATATTTTCTGAAAAGTTCATAAAATGTCCTTTCGTCCTAACAGACGTTAACTTTCCGTCAAATGTCAGATTTTTTTTTGTAAAATGACATTTTTGCCCCTAAAGATTTATGTCACTGTTCAATGGCTACTTTTGGATTCCAACGGTCACTTTTCTGAAAATTTTACGAAGTACATGAAATGCCACTACCACTTTTATGAAAGTACTTGAAATGCCACTACTACTTTTACGAAGTACATGAAATGCCACTACTGTTTTTACGAAGTACATGAAATGCCCCTGTAACAAAAAAATGGCTATTTTTTTTGTTTCTAACGGCTAGTTCTTCTGTAATTGAAGACAAGCATTCTGGTCTGCTACAAACACATTTTTGGAATTCAGTTTCCTAAAAGCAATGGACAGGATAAAGGAAATGGATAGTGGGGCGTATGACTATCTTAATGACATACCTTTAGATAGCTGGGCAAGACACAAATTTGATCTTGAGGTATGCACTCAATAAACCATCCCTGCCAGTCGTTCTGAAGATTTTCAGTTTGCTTGAATTCATTACAAGGTAATATATAGACAACTCGCATTAAGTGAGAGAGATCAAGCATGTGTTGGTGTTCGTGTGCAACGAGGACGAGCAAGTGCTAGGTCGGCAAGTGGCTCCTGGGACTTGCCCTTACTGCGCCGGGACGGTTCAGGCTGTGGATGTGCAGAGCCAGTGGCGTTTCTCCTTCTTACCATTTTACTTCAGCACCAAGCGGAAATACTATTGTTCAGTATGCCGTAGACGACTCGTGCTTCAGTATTGAACTACTCACTGGTTTGCGCTCCGGAAGAGAGAAAAACGATATGCCAAATTGCCAATTGAGTGCGTATAGATCTGCTGTGCTGTGCCGTATTAATGATCCATTCACTGAGATATCGATGATGATCGAAAGTGTGAACTTGTATATATTGATATATTCAAGAGTATATGAGGTTCCTAAAAAAAGTATGTAAAAAACTGTAGATTGCTGAACTTTGTTTATTATATTGCGTGATGATATTAGATCGTGATTTTCGCTGTTATAAGGGTTAAGCCATGTTCATTGTAGTTTCCTCTTTTTTTATAAAACCTTTGATGCCAAGATAAGATGAGTCTAATGAAGAACTATTGCGTGATGAAGAAGAAAAATAGCCGTTTTTTTTGTTACAGGGGCATTTTATGTACTTCGTAAAATCTGTAGTGACATTTCATGTACTTCGTAAAAGTAGTAGTGGCATTTCATGTACTTTCATAAAAGTGGTAGTGGCATTTCATGTACTTCGTAAAATTTTCAGAAAAGTGACCGTTGGAACCCAAAAGTAGCCGTTGAGCAGTGACATAAATTTTTAGGGGCAAAAAGGTCATTTTACAAAAAAACTCTGACATTTGACGGAAAGTTAACGTCTGTTAGGCCGGAGGGGCATTTCATGAACTTTTCGGAAAATATAGTGGCATTTCGTGACTTTCTTTTTTTTAGTGGCATTTCATGAATTAGGCAAAAATATAGTGGCATTTCATGAAATTTCCCTTATTTAATTCACAATGCAAAAAATATGACAAAATAGTATAACTTTTTCCACCTTAATTCTTGTATCTAGAGCTAGAAAATCAAATATTAAGAACATAAGAGATTATTAAGTATCGTTAGTTTATTAGTTAATTAAAAATTTGGGAAAATTCACAATATGCCACAATTTGAGTTTGTAATTCATGATATACCCTTTTTTGAAAGTTGTCCCTAATATGCCACGATTTGATTTTGAAATTCACAAAATGTCACTGTCCGGTAACAGGCGTTAAATTCGCCATTAACCCTCTCTGGAAAATGACCGAAATGCCCCTGGTGAAAAGTTTGATTTTTTAAAAAAATTAATGTCACTAGTTTGACTGTGCAACGACTATGTTTTTAAACAACTTTAAAATACACAAAATATCCTTGTTTGGTTTTATAGTTTACAATATGCCACTATTTAAGTTTTGTAGTTTACAATATGTCACTGTTTGAGTTTTGATGTTCACAAAATGCCCTTGTTTTTCCTATAACGGTTAGTTTGGAGTTCAAATGGCTAGTTTGAGTCCAACAACTTTTTGTTTGTCTTTATAAAGGCCTTCTTATCATAAATAAATAGAACATAAACACCATACTAAAGTCATAATCATCTTTACAACTACTTTCAATGAAAAGTTTCAAACAATTCATTGCAAATGTGGAGCCCCGTCAAACCTTACCCTCTCCCGCAAAGGCACTTCGGTTGGAAGGGCATATGACAACTACTGTGATTTCTTCAAGTGGTGGCCTTACCCTGAGATGTCTTACCCTGGGATGAGGAAAGTATTGATCCTGCATCACCGGTGCCCACCACTTGAGGAAATCACAAGCCTAGTAGTTGTAGTACGCCATTCCAACCGAAGTGTCTTTATGGGAGATGGTAAGGTTTGATGGGGCTCCACATTTGCAGTGAATTGTTCTAAACTTTTCATTGATTGTAGTTGTAAACATGGTCATGACTATAGTATGGTGTTTGTACTCTATTTATATGATAAGGTCTTTATAAAGGCAAAAAAGAGTTGTTGGACTCAAACTAGTCGTTTGAACTCAAAACTAGCAATTACAGGAAAAACAGGGGCATTTGTGAACATCAAAACTCAAACAGTGGCATATTGTAAACTATAAAACTTAAATAGTGGCTTATTGTAAACCATAAAACCAAACAAGGGTATTTTGTATACTTTTAAAGTTGTTTTAAAAAAATAACCATTGCACAGTCAAACTAGTGCCATTAATTTTTTTTTAAAAAATTCGATACTTTACGTCAGGGGAATTTTGGTCATTTTCCAGAGAGGGTTAACGACAAATTTAATGTCCGTTACCGGATAGTGGCATTTTGTGAATTTTAAACTCAAATCATGACATATTATAGGGACAACTTTCCAAATAGGGGTATATCGTGAACTACAAACTCAAATCGTAACATATTGTGAATTTTCCCAAAATTTTTGATCTCATTATTTGTATATGCTAGATATATTAACTATCACACAATAATTATTTTTGACATGCATTTACTTTATACTTTTGTAACTATAATCAGCTAGGAGGGATATCAGCTTTCAGTTTCCTGGTCTCAATAAAAAAAAAACCTTAAATGTTTTCAAACTCTTTTCACGCTCCAGTAGATAAACAAGCTTAAACTACCGTTTTATGAAATTGATCCATAAGCTAGACTCACATGATTTTCAAGCCAACTTGCAAACTTCAAAGAAATTTCTTCGGTTATGGCTTACCCTTGAGCATGTTGGACTTGATTTTTTGTTAGCATAAATGGATATATGTAGTATAAATGGTTTGTCTGTTTGAATAGAGCATAAAAACTTTGTAATGGGTCTATGTAGCAAAAATGGGTCCATTGAGCATGACATACATGGGTAACCAAATTACTGATGTTGGAAGTAATTATTAGATTTTGAATTTAGATCAAATAGTTTTTTACGTTGTTTTAACTTTTCTTGTTCTGAGTTTATCAACATTTGGTATGTACGGATCTGCTATAATAACAAATTACATCCACGTGTAGTGGTACCTTATGAAATTTCTATAAGAGATACAAAAATAATTGTTATATTAAAAGAAAGTGTTATCTCATAGAATTTATAATATCTGTACGATTTAATCTTTTTTTATATTAAAAAACAGTTAACGGAAATTAAGATAAAATGTTATCCGATCAATTAAATAAAAACTCAAGTTGAGTGGATCATTAATCTTATCTCCGGCAACAAACACCAATACAGAAAATATTGTTGAGCAAAACATGGACCTCTTAAGGGTGTGAAAACAAATATTTGGGAAAAAAGTGAATCAAACACATGAAAAACTTTTAAGGTTTCTTTTTGGTTTTCGATTTTGTTATCGTACGTAGTAAAGTAACAATATCACTTTTAGTTGGATTTACACTGATGCTACAGGTTAATGATTTAATTAGCTCTATTAAGTCGATTAATTAATATCTGTAAAAGATAAAAAAAGCTTTATTATAAGAGAATATTTTCACTGAATCCAACAAGAGAGTACGAATCCAAAATGGTAAACATTTAGGCAACAAAAAAGAGAATACTATATTTGATCAAAATGAGACCATCATGATAATGATTTCACTTTGGATAACAAACAAACAAAAAGCCAATTAATTAGGATAAATAATATCTTAGCTAGGAACCCATTCTTCTTATCCCGATTCGGGGATTTTATCTCTCCCCCAACTCAACCACTTAAAAGATAGATACGTTAAAGGTTGTAGGTGTAGGCGTGTAGTAGTAGTAGACTCAAAGATTGGAATTTTTGGGCCAAGATCAAAATAATTGCTGGGTCCAGATAAATAGGTTCTTCCTCTGGTGGTGAAATGGGGGTAGTCGCGATAGTGATAAGTAAGATTTCACGTCAAGGGTAACTCACTCAAAAACAACTGCATTATTATTATTATTGTTATTATTACGCATGCGTAATAATTTGAGTCACTTTCTGCGCCACTTTAAATTAAGCAAAGAGTGACTATAATCATACTACCTCCGTCCCGTCATAATTGTCTCATTTGCTTTTTGGCACACTTTTCCACTTCAATATTAAATATATAAGATAAAATAATTTTTTAATTTTTTTTACAATATATAGTTTTTCACATAAAAATTCCATTATAGAAAAAAAAATTATAAAAATATATTATCTTACATGTTAAATATTGAAATCAAACGACAAACTCAATAGTGGACAAAATGAGTGGGACGGAGGTAGTACAATTTAATAAATGAAAGAAAAGAAAAAATATTTAAAAGAGATGTCATTCGGATCGTGCCCGCGAAATCTTTTTGATGGACCAATCGATCACAATGAATTCACACATAATGGAGTCAACGCCTAACACAGACAAGTACACGTGCCTCTCTCTAACTCTATACGTATAACCTAGTTAGCTACTAACGAAGACAAAATCACGATATAATAACTACCACATCAATACAGCAACAACGGACGGCTGGAAAGGGGGAAAGTATAGAAGGATGAACTGGGAAAGTTGGGAAAAGAAAAGTAAATGTATAGGTCTTTTTCCCTTTTGAAAACGGAAAGCAAATGTAAGGAGTCCCATGGTACATTCAGAGAATAAAACTCTTTGGTTTTATATATGGTTAGTTTTCTTCTTCTTTATAAGGGTATTGAACTAGTACTTGATCCTATAGATGCTTACCTATAGGTAGCAGCAAAGGTTGTGAATTGAATAGGTCAAATAGAAAGACTGAACGAATTCATGCGACTATATACAAACAACGGTCGACATATGAAATAGAGATCTTTACATGTACAATGATAATGATAGCCAAAGGGAAGAATCATATAAAGCAATTTCATGGGGTGATATTGCTTTGAGGCCCACACAGCTACAATCCTACCAGTTCGTCCATCATTGAGGTGGCACACCTCTATAGGTTAATGTTACTATTAGTTAGCTACTATAACCGACTCGATTACCTGTTTGTTTAGCACAATTTTGCTTATAAATTCCAATTTCAACCCGATCACATTTTCAAACTATATAAATAATCAAATGATTACTACATCTGAAGTTAATATCCAAATAAAAATTACCACAAGAGACATTTGTTTTGGGTAATCAGGAAAGGAAATCGGAATGATTCCATTCATGCTGTTTATATAGTCAATTTTTCTTAAAAAAAAAAAAGAATGAGATTACCCAAAACTCTCTAACTTGATTCTTTCCCCTATTAGAGAATGCGATTCCCTTTCCCCAGCATACTTTGATCGGTGACATATGACCATTGACCGATGACTAATGACTAATGACCAATGACCGGTGAATACTGCGGATCAAGGGGTGCTAGGCTATGTAGTATAAACTCTAAAAGCCATTAAAGTCGTGTCTTCTGAGCAACACTTGAGAGATACCATATCGATAGGCTGGATTTTTAATGGTCTCTCTGTCTCTTTGTATATCTTGTCAACTATCGATTAATGCATCTTTCAAGTTCTTATATGATTTTGTCTAACCAGATAGTTCACTCCCCTATTTTGTTGGATGACAATGGCGGCAAATATTCTAGTTAATTTTTGAATACTTGTCTAATAATTGCTAATCTTGACTAAAACGCTAAGTGTCATTTATCTTGCAAACCACTCATCTAACTCAAGGGGAATTTTTAGGGAACCCTCATCTTGAGTTAATGTTTTTCAAATTTAGAAATTTCTTTCAACACTTGGTCAATTTGTTTTTCGGATTGGTTGCCATAATCAAAAAGGGGAAATTGTCAAGGCAGGCTCAATATTTTGATGATAACAATTGTCCAATGTGGGCTAATGTATTAACAAGTGTTTTAGGAATAAAGATTATCATAATCGCTTGGCAACAAGCGAATTCTCCCATATACCGGTGCCCAACAATCAAGCATGCATCTGTTAACGATCGCTTAGGGCAAAGCCCAGAAGAAGACTCAACACTCTATTACCGAACTAATGAGATGGACCAATGGTGAAGCTACTATTAGGCGTGCAAAGCTTCCAGAGAATCAGCTTGGAAGTTTTCCCTTAAAGGCCAAACAAGAGAAGAAGACAAAGAAGAAGACTTTCATATGTGTCAGTGTAACACCCAACACCCCAACCGTTAATCTATGCTTACCATCCAATCATCCTCTTAATCCTATCAGTACGCAGCGGAAGACTACTACTTACTACGGCGGGTGATACAACGCCGCTAACCGCCCATACGGCTAGCTAGGCTATTCTACTTACAGTGACAGTCTGATGAACATATAATACCGAGCTACTAAACATTGCTTACCGATTACCAAATACCATTCGCTTACATTAATGGATTACCGAGTATTCAAAGTATATTCATTTACAACATTTCTAAGTTTGCCAAAGAATGAGTTCTACCCTCTACTCATCTATACCAATGCTCCATCCTTTCAATAACCAAAAAGGTGTACCCCATGGTACACCGGCTAATCAAAAACTACAGCCGTGTACTACTTAGTACACCAATCATAATTCATTGTTTACAACCAAAAAAGAAGACAAAAGAAATAGCACTAAGTCTTCAACAGCTTCATCCCTCTCTTGCACCTGCATTCATATTAAAAACGGTGCCCAAGGGCTCAGCAAAACTGCGCATAAACTCCGCATATACCGAGTGCTAGCTAGGGCACGCCGACTATTTGACGTCCACTATACATGCGGTTCATTAATTTCATACATACATGCTTTACATACAACATACATGCATATACAATACATTATACATCCCAAGGCAACAATACAATAGCATACACACAATACTTACCTTCACCGGGTTAGCCAAATTACGCATCCGGGTTAATCGGAATGCTATTTACTTTTTACTCATTTCACATTACTTACTCTTACTTTTACTTACTTACTTTCCTTTACTTACTTACTCATTCTTACTTACTTACTTTTAATCATGTTAAGTCGGTATGACCTCCGGCCCGGGGACTACTCCGTCCCACCACCGGGATTTACTTGACTCACCAATCCGGGATGCTACCCACTTAAGGGATTTGGGCCGCGGACCAGTTTAAGAGTCAGGAATTGGAGCCAACTCTCGTGACTCCGATCCTCCGCGTGGCCGAAACTATATCGGACTTCTACTCATTCCAATTTAATTACCAATTTAAGTTAGATTGGTTAGCTTGTTAGGAATAAGTTAGAAGTCCAAAGTCAACACATTCAGTCACAGTACAATAAAACATTCATACACACGTTCATATTCATCTATACATTTCATGAATTATACAAACTAAGATTTAAGAAAAATATTCACAACATACAACACTACATAATCACAAGTATGCATAGTAACCCGATTCGTGCATTTATCTTATTGGGTGATCAATTAGCACGCAACACACAAATCAGAGTAACCAAGATAGCATACGGGGCATGAGGAATTCATACCGTTCACCGTTGTATTGTATCCCAACGTTCCTCCGGTGTTCACAAATCAAATCCTATGATATACATACAATCGAATGATTAATCTAACTATCATTATCTTAACTCAATTACTCTTACGTTTCCTAGCTCATATTTACTATGTCCCTTATACTTCTTACACTTCACATTACTTACTTACTTTCATTACCTTAAGTTTTATTTTCTAACTTAATATTGGCATACTTACATACATGTACATATATATTAATATATATATGTACATGTATGTAAGTATGCCAATATTAAGTTAGAAAGAAAATACAAATTAAGTAAGCAAAGTAAGTAAGTAATGTGTTAAGTGTAAGAAGTATATATATGTGGGTATACATATATATAATTTATTATTTAATTTAATTAATTTTTTTTGTATGACTCGACCGACCTTACAAGTCCGGTCCCCAAGGTCGGTCGAAGTCAGTAGGGAATTACGCTGGAAAATTTCAGGGCCGACCGACCTTGCAAGTCCGGTCCCAAGGTCGGTCCATTCCAGTAGCTTACATTACAGAATTTTTCTGGCCCGACTGAACTTGCAAGTCCGGTCGCAAGTTCGGCCCATTCCAGAAGGTTTCATCGGGGAATTTTTCTGGCTCGGCCGAACTTGCAAGTCCGGTCGCAAGTTCGGTCCATTCCAGTAGGTTACAGACGGGAGATTTTCTGGTCCGACCGAACTTGCAAGTCCGGTCTCAAGTTTGGTCCATTCCAGAAGGTTTCCCGTCTTTGTAAATCTGGGCTCGACCGAACTTGCAAGTCCGGTCGCAAGTTCGGTCCGGCCCAGTACTTCAGTTTTAAAATCTGTTTTCAGTTCTATCTTTCACCCATTACTTCCCCATTGTTCCTACACTTAATCCCACATGTTTTACCACTAAATACCCTCCTAATACACCTTAGTTCATCCATCAACTCACTACTCATTCTCATACTAATTTACACTCTTGTTTTCTAAATTCATCTCATCTCACACTTACACTAGTTTTCTTCCTTAATGCATTTTTGCTACAGATTTTAGTTCTAACTCTCTCCAACTATAGCTCCCTCTTCTAATGTAATTTCTAATCCTCCTAATACATCACAATACATTAACTACCTCTCTTAAACTATCCTCTATCTTTCTCTATCAAAATCTGTTACAACCTACATTATTCACCTAGTTCCTAATTCACTAAGTGTTCTATTCCTATATAAATTTTGCCATAGTCTCCCCTATATTTTTATAGTCTCACCACATTGTTTCACTCACATCTTACTACATATCCCACCTGTTTATACATTACAACAATACCAAGTTCTTCAACACAATTACTACACATTAAACACTACAAAATTCCTGCACACTATATCCAATTCCCATCCCAATTGTGACAGTTTTAAAATGTCTTTTAAGGCTTCAATGCTATCCCCATTCTTCTTCCACATTACGTTATTGTTCATTACAATTTTTACAATGCAAATCATACTCTTTTAAAATCTGTTACACATATGTATACAAGGCTACACAAAAGAGCATAGTTTACCTTGCCTCTCTTCTAGATTTCTCTTTCTCCTTCTTGCTTCTTCCTTCTCTCTTTCCACCAGTTATAGCACTTCAACAATCTTACACTACAGCCCATATACATACACATTTCAATACACTAAAACTAACCTTAACCATTCTTCAAGTTTTAATGTAGGTTTTTAGGGTTTAAGAGTATATTACCTTCCAAGGGAGTAGATGAAGCTTAGAATAGCTCAAGAGCAATGTTCCCACTCCTCCAACAAGGCCAAAATCGGCTAGAGTATCAAAACATCAAACAAGGTTTTAGCTTAATTTCGTTTTGCCCACAAGGGCTAGAAAAAGATGGAGTTTTGAGATTATTTTTACCTCAAAAGAACAAGGAGAATGAGGTGGTTCTAATGGTGGTCTTGAAGCTCCAAATGCTCCATACCCATGGAGATGAAAGTTGCCCTTTTCAAATTTTGAAAGATAGTAATGCTCTACTTGGTGAGAGGAAGACAATGGTGTAATTTTTACAATTTTTGGAGGAGGTTTAAGGGAGTAACAAGATGAGAGAAGATGGAGTTTGTGTGGGTTCCCTCAAATCTCCATAGATGTCGCATGGGGGGAAGAAGAAGAAAGAAAAGAGAGTGAGGGAGGAGGTGAGTACGTGAGTGAGGGAGTTATGAGGGTAGGAGAGAGAATAAAGTGAGGGTGGGGTTACTTTTATTGTTTTTGTTGTTTTGCAAATAAGAGGGGGTGAGTGAGTGTGTGAGAGAGGGGGGTAGGGGCCGGCTCACTAGCACACACACACACACACACACCACAAATTTTCTTTTATTTTAAAAGTGGACACATAAGTTTTGGTTATTTATGTTTCTACCCACAACTTCGTTTTGTTTTGACAGTTTTTACTAATCTCTCTATTTTATTGATTTTATTGGTTCTAAAGCTTCACTAATATTTATTAATGATTATTTAGTTGACCAAAACTGTTACGAGTCTATTTGACCCGCTTAAGACACGTTTTCCCGGTTACCTCGAAAAACGTGCTTTAAGGTTCGTTAGTGTTTTTAATCCATTGTAAGGATCCGTTTTCTTCGGATTTGTTCCCTAAAATTCATTTAGACTTAATTAAGCTTCTAAAATTATTTGTTAGCCTAATTAATCACTGTTTTTAATTACGGGGTATTTCAATCTACCCCCCTTAAGAAACTTTGCCCTCAAAGTTGCTCAAGGTTAATAGTTTAAATAATTCTACTCATTAGGCAACCAATTGCCATAATGCATCTTACTACCACCTATGAGGTGTTTACTTCTTCTTCCACATTGCAAGCGTACACACTTCAGGCACAATACGAATTCACATACGCAATACATCATTTCCCATTCATGCCACGCCATCACACAATACACTATACATTACTGCAATTCACAATACACATACATCACATACATACACATCCATACATACACATACCAAATTCACTTGCACTACATGTGCCATACAAAAATCTATTACAATACCTACACACTATGCAATGCTTACCCCGAAGCAATGCAAAAGCAAAAGGGCTCTACCCCCCTTAAAAGGGTACGCCCCGTACCCGTATTGCTAAATACTAGACTATCTAGTCTATGAATAACTGTGGGTACTTCGCCTTCATGGCATCTTCCAACTCCCATGTCGCTTCTTCGACATCATGGTTTGACCATAGGACCTTCACCATTCGTATAGACTTATGGCGAGTGTCTCTGGTCTTCCTGTCCAGGATTCACGGGGGTTTCGACGTATCTCATGTTCGGCTCAATGGATAGTCTCTCGGGCTCTAGCACATGAGAAGGATCAACAATGTACTTCTTGAGTTGTGACACATGAAATACATCATGGACACGTCCCAAGTCCGCAGGTAATGCTAACCTGTAGGCTACGGATCCAACTCTTTCGGTAATAGCGTACGACCCTACAAATTTTGGGCTTAGCTTGCCCTTCTGACCAAAACGGAAGACACCCTTCATAGGTGAAACGCGCAAGAACACTTGGTCGCCCACGGCGAACTCAAGGTCACGTCGTCGCACATCCGCATAGGATTTCTGTCTATCTTGGGCTGCCTTTATATTGGCTCGAATCTGCTGAACTTCAGCTTGTACTTGTTCAAGATACTCCGGTCCTATGATGACCGCTTCACTCGACTCATCCCAACACAAAGGTGTACGGCAAGGTCTACCGTATAGAGCTTGGAAAGGCGACATCTTAATCGAAGCATGATAGCTATTATTGTAAGAAAACTCGATAAGATAGAGCTTGTATAACCAACTTCCCTGAAAGTCTAAGGCACATGCCCGAAGCATGTCCTCCAGTGTCTGGATGGTCCTTTCTGTCTGACCGTCGGTCTGAGGATGGAAGCGGTACTGAGCTTCAATTCTGTACCCAGCGCTTCCCTTGTAGCTCTCCAGTATCTCGAAAGAAATCTGGTATCGCGGTCAGATACAATGGTTTTAGGGACTCCGTGATGTCTGATAATCTCCTTGTCGAATAGCTCTACGAGCTTCACTACCTTCCAGGTGTCCTTCATCGGTATGAATCTGGCAACCTTGGTAAGGCGATCGACTACAACCCAAATCATGTTGAGTCCTCCCCTGCAGGTGGGAGTCCTACAACAAAATCTATGGAGATATCATGAAATTTCCACTCCGGAACTGGCATCGATTGTACCATTCCGCCCTGTCTACGATGTTCAAATTTTACTTTCTGGCATGTTAAGCACCTCAATACAAATTCTGTCACGTCCGACTTCATTCCAGACCACCAGAAGTACCTCTTCATGTCTTTGTACATTTTGGAGGCTTCCGGATGGACTGACAATGTGGAACAGTGTGACTCTCGCAGGATGCGATCCCTTAGCTCAGCATTGCTTCGGGGGACGCATAGCCTGCCATTCAACCGAATCAAACCATCTTCATGTAGCTTGAAGTCATTTTTCTTTTTCTTCTCAAATGTACCATTTTTGATCTTTTGTTTGATTTCGGTTAGGTAAGGGTCGCTCAACTGAGCGTCTCGCACCTCATCAACCAAGCTAGAAGAAGCGAGTAGCGAATGGAGCGAGTGTGCTCGACGGCTCAGGGCGTCGGCTACCACGTTTTCCTTCCCTTCCTTATACTGTAGGTTGATGTCGTAGTCTGAGAGAAACTCCATCCACCTTCTCTGTCTCAAATTCAACTCTTTTTGTGTGAATACATAATGTAAGCTCTTATGGTCGGAGTAGTGGTGATGCTTACCCTATAGAGGTAGTGTCGCCATATCTTCAAGGCGAAGACAATGGCTCCTAACTCTAAGTCATGTGTCGGGTAATTCTCCTCATGCTTTTTCAGCTGGCGGGAGGCATAAGCAACTACCTTGCCATGCTGCATGAGCACGCATCCCATTCCCTTGCCTGATGCATCACAATATACCTCAAATCCATCTGTGCCCTCTGGAAGAGTAAGGATGGGCACTGAGGTCAATGAGTCTTTAAGGCTCTGAAACGATACTTCGCACTCGTCGTCCATACAAACGGTGCATCTTCTTCATCAGTGTAGTCATGGGCTTAGCGACTTTCGAGAAGTCCTTTACGAATCTCCGGTAGTAACGGCTAGACAAGAAAGCTCCGAATGTCGGTAACAGTCTTAGGTCTAGGCCATGATCGTACAGCTTCTATCTTAGAAGGGTCAACTGAGATACCTGCGCTCGAGATGACATGACCAATGAATGATCCCTGATCTAGCCAGAACTCGCATTGGAAAACTTCGCATACAGCTTGTGGTTCTCGCGCAGTGTCTCAAGCACTTTCCTCAAATGAGTTTCATGTTCCTCTGCTGATTTTGAGTATACAAGTATGTCATCAATGAATACAACAACTGAGGTGTCCAACTGCTCACTGAATAGTCAATTCATGAGGTCCATGAATTTAGCTGATGCATTTAACAAACCGAATGGCATCACCGTGAATTCGTAGTGGCCATATCTGGTACGGAATGCCGTTTTCTCAATGTCTTATTTTAATAGCAATTTGATGATACCCAGAACGGAGGTCAATCTTGGAGAAGACGGAGGCTCCTTTCAGCTGATCAAATAGGTCGTCGATGCGTGGCAATGGGTATTTTTTTTTGACTGTAACCGCATTCAGCTCGCGGTAGTCAATGCAAAGTCAGAGGCTACCGTCCTTCTTCTTCACAAAGAGAACCGGTGCTCCCCAGGGTGATACGCTCGGGCGTATGAACCCTTTGTCAAGTAAGTCACATAACTGCTCTTTCAGTTCCGTCATTTCAGCAGGTGCCATGCGGTACGGTGCCCTAGCAATGGGACCGGTACCTGGCAAAAGGTCAATTTCAAATTCCACTGCTCTCGGTGGTGGCATGCCGGGTAGCTCCTTAGGGAATACATCGGGAAATTCGGATACAGTGGGTACTTCGTCACTGAACTCTGGATCTCTCTCCAGGTCTTGTACATAGCACATATACACTTCATGGCCCTTTCTGAGCTCCCGGTACATGGCCATAGCAGATATAAGTGTGGTTGAAGGCTCTCTCGGTCTCTGGCGGTAAGATACAGTAACCCTAGAAGGAATCTTGAGCAGCAATCGATGCTCGGCGCAGAGGATTCTACCCTTGTGCCACTCCAACCAATTCATTCCGATTATCAAGTCGAATCCCAATCCATTGAATTCGATGAAGGAAATGGGAAACGTTTCGTTTTTGATTTGGATTGTGGCTGATTGATAGTATTTGGTGCACTGTACTCGCTCCTTCGATGGGAGAGTAACCAGAAAGTTCGGTAACTCATCCGCATCTAGCTTCAACCTCTTCACAAAAGATGGTGATGCGAAGGTGTGAGAGGCGCCGGAGTCGAATAACACATTGGCATCAATGCCGTTCACTGGGAAGGTTCCGTTAGATGGTGCCGCTTCTGCCGGCTTGTGCTCGGTGAGGATGGATACTCAGGATACCTTCGGTACCGAGTCCACTGATAAGTGGTGAAATAATGATGTTTCAATGCCTTTACACACCTTCATTTCATTTGGTGTATAGCCTATTTCACCACTTAATAGAGTGTTTTTGTGATTAATAGTGAACTTATACAGTTTGATCTTTTGATAGGTAAAAGCTCACCTTGAGCATACTTTTGACCCATTTTAGAGCTAGTGGCATGCACCAACAGCTTCCCCATCCTTCAAGCTTTCCAACGCCGCAAACGGGGAGCAATTCCGAGCCGTAACGAAGATTCTAGGCCCCGCGCAAGTAGAGAAAAAGGTTTTCTGCAGTCGACCGACCCACACTGGGTCGGTCGGAAGCTCCTGGAGCAGAAGTTTGTCTCTGCATCGGACCGACCCATTGGACCGACCCACACTGGGTCGGTCGGAACTTAAAAATGGTCACGTGCCTCGTCTCCAGAAGGCCGACCGACCCGCGGGACCGACCCACGGTGGGTCGGTCGGACGCGGAAATTCTCTACTAATGCCAATTTTGAGGCTTTTTCACTATTACACTTCTACACACCAAAAGACCTAAACAAGGAGAGAGAGAGGCGATTTTGAGGGAGAAAGGAAGAAGAAAGAAGAAGAAGAGAGAAGGAAGAAGAAGAAAAGAGCTCACCTTCTCCAAGCTCAACCACCTTCATTAATGGCTTTTTCTCTCTCTCTCTCTCTCTCTTTTATGTATCTCTATGGCTGAGTAGAACTATTTAGCACTTGGGATGGGGATTTGAACTTGAATCCCTCAACTAGCTTGTAAACCCTTGCTTCATTAATTATGATTGTTTCTCTCTCTTGTTCATTTAATGCTTTAACTTGATCAATTATGGCATTTATGGTGATTCCCAACAACACAAGACTTTGAGTTGGGGGTTGTGACCTAGAGAGAGAGAGGAACCCTAGATTGTGCTAGCTTGATTAGTTGGTGAAATTGGGGCTATTTATGTGGACTTGTAATTAATGCTATCTAGTGATTTGAACTCCTCTTGATTTGAGAGTTGAGAGTATCTAGGTAAGAGTTGGCTCTTCCATGATTTGGAAGGTCATTACAATAGTCCAAATAGACAATTTGAGTGAATTGGGTTTATGAGTGAAGTTGGGGTGTATTTAGGTGAGAATAACCATCCTAGAGTGCTTTCCATCCAAAACCCTTAACAACCAATTTTAGTTTCCTTAGTTAAGTTGCAGTTTTTCTTGAACCAAATCATTAAGCTTGCCGCCGGCTAAACCCCCCCCCTTACTCATTTATTATTCCGTTACCGAATACCGAAACTAGGGAAATAGATAATCAATTTCCTGGTGGAACGACACTCGTTATCTACTACTTCGATTGGGTCCACTTGCCCATATTTTGTGATATTGATCTGCATATACATATATTTCCTCTGACAAGTTTTTGGCGCCGTTGCCGGGGAAATTGATAGTCTCTATCAGTTTCCCCAGTTTCGGTATACCGGTTTTATTTATTTTAGTTTTCTTTAGTTCCTTTTATTTTACCTACCTCTAATATTTAGTATTGTTTGTGGGCAAGCTTGTTTAGGTACCCTCTGCTTCTTGTGTATGCCAAGTACCCGTTCTAGCGACTCTCCTCTTGCTAGTCCGAGGCCTGATCTCGAACGATCTCTAAGAAGAGTTAGAAGAAACTTGAAAACACTTGCCATGGCGGACAATGACCCGCATGTAGAGAACGATGGTCATGGGGATGAACAACCACAAGGCCAACACCGACCTCTCAAGGACTACCACCGACCAAACACCGAAGGGAGAGCCTCAGCAATAGTTCTTCCAACCTTAACACAGGCTGAAGCGGCTCAATGGACTTTCAAAACCCATTTCATCACCGCCATCCGGACCAAGGAAAATTCAGTGGGGCTAATCCGGATGATGCTCCAAACCACTTGAGCGTCTTCGTGGATTTTTGCAACTCCTTCGGTAAAACAGGAAATCTAAACGAGAGGATCCGGCTACAACTCTTCCCCCACTCACTGTCCGACTCAGCTTTGAGATGGTACCGTAGTCTCCCATCAAATTCTATCGAAACATGGGAGCAAATGGCTAGCAAATTCCTTGCCAAATACTACCCCACAAGTAGGACAAGGCAATTAATTGGCGAAATAAATACATTCTACCAAGAGCCGGGTGAGACCTTGTACGATGCTTGGGACCGGTTCAAGGAGCTGCTCATGAATTGCTCCCATCATGGTCTAGATGACCAATCCTTGTGTCTCTCATTCTTCAATGGGCTGGACGACTCCAACCGCCTACTTGTTAATTCCTCCGCGGGAGGGAGCTTCATGACAAAGTCTCCCGAGGAAGGAATAGAACTCCTAGAAACAATGACCAATGACACAAGGCAATGGTCTAGAGCCAAGGGAAGAGTACCAAGAGCAGCTGGCCTCCTCAATGTGCAACCCACCGATCATCTCTCAGCTCAAATCTCATCTCTCACGAAGATGGTAGAGAAGCTAGCACCGCTCAAACCGAAATTGTCAAATCTATAGCTTCTTCATCTTCCGGTCAATCCTCGGAAGGATGTGCCATATGTGCGGGTCCCCACGACACTCGACGTTGTGAAGGGGAGCTGAACACGAACCAACAAGAGGATGTGAACTTCATAGGCAACCGAGCTTACAACAACAACAATGCGCCATGGAGGAACCATCCTAATTTTTCATGGAGAAATGACCCAAACCAAGGAGAACCAAACAAAAGCTTCAACAACTCTCAAGGGTATAGACCTCAAGCCCAAAACCAACCATCAAACTTTCAATATGGGTATAGGCCACAAGGAACTCCTCCGGGCTTCCAACATCAACAACAACAACAAGGGTCCCCTCCTCCTCTTCTAGTGGGACTTCAAGGTTGGAAAACCTCATGGCGGATTTCATTGTCACCGCAAAGACCAAGTTCTCGGAACAAGAGGCTTTCAATGCTAATCAAACGGCATTCAACAAAAACATTGAAACCCAACTTGGTCAAATATCTCCAATCTCAACTCTCCCAAAGGCCACCGGGCACCTTTCCAAGTCAAACAAAGCCCAACCCGAGGGAAGAGGCCAAAGCGGTAACATTGAGAAGTGGTCGCCCCCTTCAAACTTCATCTCCACAAGCTGATCATGAGAGCCAAGAGAATCACAATGAAGAAATTCAAGATCGCCAAGAGGAAGAACAAGAGATTGTTGAGGAAGCTCCTTCTCAACCGAAAAATACTTCCAAGGAGAAGGAGTCTCCTGAATCATCTTCCCCTTCTACTCTTGCTAAACCTTTACTACCTCTTCCATTCCCAAATAGACTCAAAAAGAAAAATCTAGATGAACAATTTGGGAAATTTTTAAGCATTTTCAACAAGCTAACAATTAATGTTCCTTTTGCAGATGCTTTGAAACAAATGCCTATCTACGCCAAGTTTATGAAAGACATTCTTGCTAACAAGAGAGCAACACTTGGTGCGGAGACGGTGCAACTCACCGAGGAGATCTCGGCGGTCCTACTGCGGAACCCCCTCCAAAACTCGGAGACCCCGGTTTGCCTATAATCCCCTGCTCTATCGGTGATATAAATTGTGGTAGTGGATTATGTGATTTAGGTGCAAGTATAAATCTCATGCCGCTTTCAATTTTAATAAACTTGGGATTGGCGAGTGTGCACCCACTGCTATGCAACTGCAACTTGCTGATAGGTCATTGGTCTTCCCGAAAGGGAAAGTTGAGGATTTAGTAGTGACTGTAGGGACTTTTGTTTTCCCGGCTGATTTCATCGTTATTGATATGGAGGAGGATGCTAGAGTACCACTGATATTAGGTCGCCCCTTCTTGCGAACTGCTAGGACCTTAATAGATGTGGAAAATGGAAAAATTATCTTGAGGTTTCATGATGAAAAACTTGAGTTTGACATGTCTAAGGTAGTGAAAAAACCCGCACATGCGGAAGCTGCTTTTGCCATAGATATTGTTGACTCAATTTTGCAAGATAATTACTCTTCTTGTTTTGATTATGATGCTCTCACCGTCGCTTTGACTGATACTTGTGGAGACCGGGAAGATGAACCGGAGGTAAGAGAGATGGTCGCCGCATTAGACAAGAGGTCAATGCCATACCGGACACACTACCCACCACCGGAGCCCTTGGAGCGCACTGCACAAAGGCTACCCCCCTCGGTTGAGAAGCCTCCCACCGTGGAGTTGAAACCCTTACCCTCTCATTTAAAATATGCTTATCTAACTGAACCTTGTGATCTTCCTGTTATTATTTCTTCCTCTCTTACAGGAGCACAAGAAGACAGTTTGTTGAGGGTGCTTCGAGACCACAAGAGAGCTATTGGGTGGTCCATCTCAGACATCAAGGGTATTGCTCCACATTTGTGCACTCACCGAATTTTCATGGAGGACGACTACAAGCCACTTGTTCAACCTCAAAGGCGGCTCAACCCGAACATGAAGGAGGTAGTTAAGAAGGAGGTCCTAAAGCTACTCGACTCCGGGATCATCTACCCCATATCCGATAGTCAATGGGTGAGCCCGACTCAGGTGGTACCAAAGAAAGGAGGGATCACGGTGGTGTCGAATGAAAAGGGTGAGCTGGTTCCCAAAGGACAACAACCGGTTGGAGAGTATGCATCGACTACCGGAAGTTGAACACGGCTACAAGGAAAGACCACTTCCCCCTGCCCTTCATCGACCAAATGCTAGAGAGGTTAGCCGGACAAGACTTTTATTGCTTTCTTGATGGCTACTCGGGGTACTTCCAAATCCCCATAGCCCCGGAAGATCAAGAGAAGACCACATTCACATGCCCTTACGGGACATTCGCATATAGAAGAATGCCTTTCGGATTATGCAATGCTCCCGCAACATTCCAAAGGTGTATGATGGCCATCTTCTCCGACTTTATTGAAAAAAGCATGGAAGTTTTCATGGACGATTTCTCGGTCTTCGGGCTCAATTTTGACTCTTGTCTAGAGAACTTGGACGCCATTCTCTCCCGATGTGAGGAAACCAATCTAGTACTCAATTGGGAGAAATGTCACTTCATGGTGAGAGAAGGGATCGTCCTCGGGCACAAGATCTCTTCCAATGGGATTGAAGTCGACCGGGCCAAGGTCGAAGTCATAGAGAAGCTGCCACCACCTACCTCGGTTAAAGACATTAGAAGCTTTCTTGGCCATGCCGGGTTCTACAGAAGGTTCATCAAGGACTTCTCCAAAATCTCCAAACCTCTGTGTGACCTCTTAGCAAAAGATGCAAAGTTTAAATTCTCTGAAGAATGTCTAAAAGCCTTCCACACTCTCAAGGAGTGCCTCGTCTCAGCACCGATAGTGGTATCACCGGATTGGGGCCTCCCTTTTGAGGTAATGTGTGATGCAAGCGACTATGCGGTGGGAGCAGCCCTATGTCAAAGAAGGGAGAAAATTCTTAGAACTGTCTACTATGCAAGCAAAACACTCAATGATGCTCAGAAAAATTATGCCACGACTGAGAAGGAGCTCCTAGCGGTGGTCTTTGCACTAGATAAGTTCCGCTCATATCTCTTGGGGAGCAGGGTGATTGTTCATACCGACCACTCAGCTCTCAAGTATCTCTTCACCAAGGAAGACGCTAAACCGAGGCTCTTGAGATGGATTCTATTGCTGCAGGAATTTGAGATTGAGATTAGGGATAAACCGGGCACTCAAAACGTTGTTGCTGACCACTTGTCTCGAATGGAGACCCCGGATGATGGTACCCCTATCAATGAGCTCTTCCCGGATGAGACCGTGTTCACAATTGGAGAAACCGGTGATCCTTGGTTTGCCGACATCGCAAACTACCTGGTGAGGGGAGTAGTGCCATACGAAATGACATACCAGCAGAGGAAGAAATTCTTCGCCGACGTCAAGCATTATTTTTGGGATGACCCTTACCTATTCAAAGTCTGTGCCGATGGGATGATTAGGAGGTGCATACCCATAGATGAAGTTCAGAGCATCCTCACCCATTGCCACTCTCTTGAGGCAGGAGGGCACCACGGGCCAGCCAGGACAGCAGCTAAGGTGCTACAGTCCGGATTCTTTTGGAAAACGCTTCACAAGGACTGCCACTCCTTTGTAGCTGCTTGCGACCGGTGCCAAATGCTAGGAAACATATCCCGGAAGCACGAGATGCCACTTAATGTAATGATCGAGGTCGAACCCTTCGATTTATGGGGCATTGATTTCATGGGTCCATTCCCCTCCTCCCACTCAAATCTCTTCATCTTGGTGGCGGTGGACTATGTCACGAAATGGGTGGAAGCCATTGCATCTCCCACCAATGATGCCAAGGTGGTGACCAAGTTCCTAAAGAAAAACATCTTCACAAGGTTTGGGGTGCCTAGGGCGATTCTCAGCGATGGGGGATCTCACTTCTGTAACAAACAGTTTGAGGCGTTAATGGAAAAATACGGAGTGAGACACAAGGTATCCTTGCCTTACCACCCTCAAACAAATGGGCAAGCCGAGGTGACAAATAGGGAGCTGAAATGGATACTACAGAAGACGGTAAACTCCTCCAGGAAGGATTGGTCCTTAAGACTAGACGATGCTCTATGGGCTTACCGGACAGCATACAAGACTCCCATCGGGATGTCTCCATACCGTCTAGTCTTCGGCAAGGCTTGCCACTTACCCGTTGAGCTGGAGCACAAATCCTATTGGGCTGTGAAAGCCTTAAACTTTGATCTCAAGGGTGCCGCCGACAAGAGAAAATTTCAACTCACCGAACTGGAGGAATTCCGGGAGGAAGCCTATGAGAACAACCGCATTTACAAGGAGAAGGCCAAGAGGTGGCATGACAAGATGATCTTAAGGCGGGAGTTCCATGAGGGAGACCGGGTATTGCTCTACAATTCGAGGTTGAAGCTTTTTCCGGGTAAGCTCAAGTCACATTGGTCCGGACCATTCACCGTCACCAAGGTAACCCCATATGGTGCGATTGAGCTGAAGAATGTGAAGGGTGAGACATTTATGGTCAACGGGTCTAGGTTGAACATTACCTAGGAGGCGATATCGAGAAGGTGGAGACACGTCCTCTCTACTTACAAGAGCCCCAGGTTTGATCTAACCCTCACAATGGTCTAGCCAAAGACCGTAAAAAGACGGGCAGCTTTCCGGGAGGCAACCCGGACAACTCTCATGCTATCGTTCGTGTGCATCATTTGTTTGTTAATTTAGCTTTGTTTTGGTGTTTTCTGCGTGTTTTTGCATGTTTAAGTTGGTTGTGGATGAAAATAAGCATTTTGGGCAAGAAAAATCTCTTTTTGGGGAGCCTCTGTCAAAGACCGACCCTAGGACCGATCCTAGATGGGTCGGTCGGCTCCAAACTTTGAAAAAAATTGGTCTCTGTAACAGACCGACCCACAGACCGACCTTATGGTGGGTCGGTCGGTCGAAAAAATTTGAAAAATTTCTTTCTGTTGAAGACCGACCCACCGACCGACCCTATGTTGGGTCGGTCGGGTCGAAAAATTTCGAAAATCTGCTCTGTTAAAGACCGACACCGACCGACCCACAGTGGGTCGGTCGGGTCGAAAATTTTGAAAAAAAAAAAATCCTAAAACGCGTCGTTCTATTAGTTTTTCCCAATCTTCTTCTTTTCCCTCACCCAACCCCATCTCCATCGCCCTCAACCTTGCGAGCGCCATTACTCCTGCCTCTCCTCGTTCTCGCGCAGCACCACCCACCATCTCCGCCACCTTCGCCCCGCTCCGACTGCGCCTCCGACGCCGCACCACCCCCGTCGCTCCGCCTTGCTCGCGCCTCACCACTGTGCCAAACCCGACGCCACAGCTCACCGCACACCTAAATCACCCCAAACCCCCAATTCGCCCCCCTTTCGATTTACCCCAAAACCCTATCATTTTTGCTCCTTTCCACTCCAAAAACATCAAGGTATGGTTCCTAGCTTCATTTGTCATTTTTTGAAGATTTTGACAAAGTTACATTTTAGGCTACATTGAAATCGAACCAAACAGAGCCTTGGGTATGAAATTTTGATTTTGGCAAATTTGTGCATTTGGATTGTGTTAAATACTTAATTAGGGACTTTGTGTGGGTTTGGCGGTACAATGTCAAATTGGTGGTTCTAAGCATATATTGGTGATTAATGGTTTCAATTGAATAATTTTTGTTTAATAATTTATTTTCATATGTTTTAATTTGATGCTACTGTGAATGTATGGATCTAAACTTCATTGAGCCTATTTTGGTTGCATTTTGTGGTTGTGAGTTGTGTGGCACCTAAATTGTGAACATTGGTAAATGGTAGTGTGATGGTGGGCGTTAGCATTTTGATTGCATTGTTAGTGGGATCCTGGTGAACTGCGTGGCACACCTTCTGGTGAAATTGAGGAGTTTTAGAACCGGGGGAAAAGGAAGAAGAAAAACAAGGGAAACCATGGCGAAATTTTTCTAGCACCGTACCATTGCTTTTGCTCTTCTTTGTGCTTCATGCTTATCCCTTGCCCAAATGCTTAGTATTCCTCCTCTTTTTATTCTAACTTCACACCACTTGTTATTTGTTTCTTCTTTTGTTTCTTTTGTTTTTTTTCCTTTTTGCAGAACAATGGCCCACCGAAACCGACGTGCCACTCGAAGGGCAGCCGCCAATGCCGGTCTCCTTGATGGCCGATTCCTCAATGAAGCTGCCCGGGCATGGTACAATGCCCCACGTCGAAAGGAAATCGTGCGGGAGAGGACGGTGGACCCTACACTCATTGATACACTTCAGCTTCGCGCCGTCCTCGATCCTCTCCAGTGGAGCTGTCTGCTGAGCATGGGCGGGGAATACTTCCCCAGCCAGATTTACGAATTCTACGCTAATGCCACGGTGGATCGCCATGAGCGGACGGTCTCTTCCTATGTTGGGGGGCAACCAATCGAAATCACCAAAGACACCTTCCAGCGCTTCCTTGAGGTGCCTTGGGAGGATGTGACCTACCGCTCCTGGATTACCTCCCACGAGCAGGACGACCATAGGAAGCACTACCTAGCCACTCTCCCCGTTCAGCGCCGAAAGAAGAACCAGGCGGGGACTGATGTTAGAGTCACGATGACTCTCAACATGGTCACTGATCCGGTCAAGAGAGTCTTGCTGGCACTGCTCCGCCATAACATCCATCCGCGTGACAGCAAAGATCTTAATGCGACGGACTGTTTCCTCGTCGACTACATGCTGACTCCGGACATCACTGACGAGCCGATGTCCCTCTCCGGATTGATGTTCCGGCATCTGCTCCACATCATCGCCAAGAAGGACACCCAGCACCTGGGGTTCCCCTTCTTCATTCAGCAGCAGATTGCCCGGCTGGGGCTGCCGACTGCTGGGCTTCAGGCCAGTCCTCCCATGGAGTTGATCGGGGCGCACACTATGAGGAGGTTTGGGTTCACTCAGCGCGCAGATAGCTGGTACAAGGAAGACGCTCAGACGGCTCAGGCGTCCTCCTCGGGTGCCTCTGCTAGTGCCGCTCCGCTCCTGCTCCTCCCTCCTCCCCCACCGACCGGCGTTGTATCCGAGGAGCGCTTTCAAGAGTACCAGCGTCAGGTGGCTGAGCACCAGCGCCTGGTTGCTGAGCAGCAGCGTCTGATGGCGGAGCAGATTCGCGCCCTTCAGGAGCAGATGGCACATGGCCACCCCCCTCCCCAGTAGTTCTTTATGCAAAATGTGGATTGTCATTATTCTTGCACTTTTTAGACTCCTTCTGATTGCTGTTTCATCTTCGTTTTTTTACATTCAGCACTCTAGCTTTGCAGCACTTTCTTATTTTCTTTAATGCACTTTCGGATTATATGATTCAGGACTCATGTATGAGCCCCATTTTGCTTACTAATTATGGCCTTTTTGCGAATTCTTCGGAATTACGAGTGCGCCTCGTTTCCTTTTTGCCTTGCATTGTAGATATACACATTGAACGCAAGCGCTCCTCAAGGGTGAGTAAGGCCACATGCAAGAGGAACTCTTGCAAATTTTTCCTAGCGCTTCAACGCCCCGGACACTCACAAGTGTGGGGGAATTTGATCCACCACTCACACCTTCTCAGGGGAGTCCTCGTTCTCTCACACCTACACACTTACATACTGCGCTAAACTTTTGTACTCTATGTTAAGTGCTTCGAAAAGGTCTTCTGTTTGTGTTCCCTTGAGTTTTGCTTCGAACAATGCGGACATTGTCCCATTCAAGTGTGGGGGAAACGACCTTTTCTTTTTGGTGCACTACTCAATTTCCCTATACGTATCTACAACTCCCATGTAGAAATTACATTTATAGTAAGCAAGTGTCTCCATGAATTTTTAGAATTTTTCACTGATTGTTTTTCAAAAAGATCTCTCTTGAGGAGCAATTGTTTGCGGTGCTTCCATAAACCCCTCTCTTGGTGATTTTTTATTGCTTAGGGGTTCTTTCTACCTTCTCATCTAGGGATTGCTAAGGGGTGCTTCCTTGTGAAAAATATTTATATAGGAACTTGAGAGACACCATAGGTAACCAACAAATGAGAGTTGAGTGTTCATTAAAGAAAGGCAAAATGCCAAACCATCTCTCCTCATCTCTTGTTGCAAAAGTGAATCAAATGCAAATCTCTATTTTTCCTTTTGTTTTTCCTCAATGCCCATTCTTGAGAGAAGTTGGCCATGGTAAAAGTTCTCCAAGTTCCAAAAATCTCTAAGAACTTGGAAGCACTCTAGATCATACCCCAAAACTCTATATTTTTTATTTACCCTAAGCACACCCATGTCACCACGAGAAGGTCGGTTGCACTCCTCTTGAGATGTTTCACAAATTTTGCTCACTTGAATTCAAGAGTTCATTTAACACTTGCTTGCTTTAATATTCCTTTTTACTGTGGGTTCCTAGCAAATTTTTGCTTGAGGACAAGCAAATAGATAAGTGTGGGGGAGTTGATAAGTGGTGAAATAATGATGTTTCAATGCCTTTACACACCTTCATTTCATTTGGTGTATAGCCTATTTCACCACTTAATAGAGTGTTTTTGTGATTAATAGTGAACTTATACAGTTTGATCTTTTGATAGGTAAAAGCTCACCTTGAGCATACTTTTGACCCATTTTAGAGCTAGTGGCATGCACCAACAGCTTCCCCATCCTTCAAGCTTTCCAACGCCGCAAACGGGGAGCAATTCCGAGCCGTAACGAAGATTCTAGGCCCCGCGCAAGTCAGAGAAAAAGGTTTTCTGCAGTCGACCGACCCCCACACTGGGTCGGTCGGAAGCTCCTGGAGCAGAAGTTTGTCTCTGCATCGGACCGACCCATTGGACCGACCCACACTGGGTCGGTCGGAACTTAAAAATGGTCACGTGCCTCGTCTCCAGAAGGCCGACCGACCCGCGGGACCGACCCACGGTGGGTCGGTCGGACGCGGAAATTTCTCTACTAATGCCAATTTTGAGGCTTTTTCACTATCTTACACTTCTACACACCAAAAGACCTAAACAAGGAGAGAGAGAGGCGATGTTTGGGAGAGAGAAGAAGAAGAAGAAGAAGAAGAAGAGAAGAAGAAGAAGAGAGCTCACCTTCTCCAAGCTCAACCACCTTCATTAATGGCCTTTTCTCTCTCTCTCTCTCTTTATGTATCTCTATGGCTGAGTAGAACTATTTAGCACTTGGGATGGGGATTTGAACTTGAATCCCTCAACTAGCTTGTAAACCCTTGCTTCATTAATTATGATTGTTTTCTCTCTCTTGTTCATTTAATGCTTTAACTTGATCAATTATGGCATTTATGGTGATTCCCAACAACACAAGACTTTGAGTTGGGGGTTGTGACCTAAGAGAGAGAGGAACCCTAGATTGTGCTAGCTTGATTAGTTGGTGAAATTTGGGGCTATTTATGTGGACTTGTAATTAATGCTATCTAGTGATTTGAACTCCTCTTGATTTGAGAGTTGAGAGTATCTAGGTAAGAGTTGGCTCTTCCATGATTTGGAAGGTCATTACAATAGTCCAAATAGACAATTTGAGTGAATTGGGTTTATGAGTGAAGTTGGGGTGTATTTAGGTGAGAATAACCATCCTAGAGTGCTTTCCATCCAAAACCCTTAACAACCAATTTTAGTTTCCTTAGTTAAGTTGCAGTTTTTCTTGAACCAAATCATTAAGCTTGCCGCCGGCTAAACCCCCCCCCCTTTACTCATTTATTATTCCGTTACCGAATACCGAAACTAGGGAAATAGATAATCAATTTCCTGGTGGAACGACACTCGTTATCTACTACTTCGATGGGTCCACTTGCCCATATTTTGTGATATTGATCTGCATATACATATATTTCCTCTGACATCCACAACCATTGGATTCACAATTGGATAAGTATTGATGGTGACACAAGTGGAATTAAATCAAACACTGCTCTTATTGATAAACCAACCATCATACATACCGTGTCTCTAATACACGTTACTAATGCATTACATGATGCTTTAAAGTTATACTTTCTAAAGGTAAGGTTCAGGCGTCCTGGTTCATGTGTGTGGCATTGATTATTGCCGCGCGGTGCCGTATTCAACTTGATCTTGTTGATCCCGTGATACAGCATCCTAGAGTTTCCACCTATGATTAGGACATCTCCTGATCTCAATACCAGTTTCTGTGCGAGGTCCACACGCTTCTGCTCGCTATACAGGAATACGGCGTCATCACCAATGGACCAAGACACTACGAGCACTCCTTGTTCAAGAGATTCCGCTGTTTCGTCCTTGTCTTGGTGTAACCCAAGTCGTCCTTCTTTCTCATAGAAGTTGACGATACAGAGGTCCGCTTCAAGTGCGGGGATCGGGATCATATTCGCATGTGTGTGCAAGTTCTACTGCTTGTGTGACGAGTGTCTGAAACTCTGGAGGTATTGTCGGTGGCGTTGCTCCATCATGTGTTCGTGTCTCTGGTATGTCTTGGTATAAGGATTCCAATCCTTTCCCAAGCACATCATCTTCAGCTTCATCTTCGCTCCACCGGGGAATTCGGGTGTATAAAATCCTCCTTGACCCGTTCCTAGCTCGTTGCATCGTCGAATGATTACGATTTGTGCTTCAGGTGTTAGGTATCCCCTTAATAAAATCATACCTGGTCGGATGACCTGACACTGTTCGTTGGTGTAGTAGTGGTTGGTGATGTCGATCTCTTCTTGGTTCAGGTTTATCGGTATCGGATAACAGATACTAAAGCTTCCTAAGGTTATAAATTGTATCTACGGTGAGTACTAGTTTCAACAAATTCATTTCATGCTCATTACATACTTCAATCCATTTACTCATGCATTCACTCAAACAGTTACTTCAATACTTAGCCATGCTCTCAAGGATTTAAGGTTTAGATAATTACCTGGGCCGGACTTAGAACCAGACCCATCACGGTCAATCACATGCAAGACCGGCTGCCTCTGACGTGCAACCCTCTGAGGACCTCGGGATCTCTGTCCCTGTGGTGCCTGCTGGGCTGGTGCATCGCCAGATGCAACCTCCTTGCCTTCCCTTTGCTTGTAGCTTTGGAAGTTTCCTCTGGGTTTGGCATTCTCTGGGCATCTATTAGCTGTGTGTCCCGCTTTCTGGCAGTTGTAGCACTTGATCTCTCTCCCATAGCAGTCCTTGCCGGGATGGTCCTGGTTGCACTTCCTGCACACATAGGTGCGGCCATCGGAGAAGGTTTTGGTGACACCTGAGCCAGAACCTAAGGTTTAGAGGGTTAGCACATGTGTGCGTGGATATACTAGAGATAATACTTGTACGAATTCGAATTAGGAATAGAAGTTTACCCTTAGGTGGGTGTGATCTCAGTGGCTTCGCAGCCACCGGTGCAGATGAACCTAGCTGAAGAATCTCAACCGGGTTGCCCTTCTCAGCATGGGCACTGCTCTCACTTGGGAATTTCTTCTGGGATTGCTGAAAGAAATTCCCTTTCTTCTTTTTCCAGCTTTTACCCTGGTTCTGCTCCTCGGCATTGGTGTTCTTGTTGTTGGCTTTGCGCTTAAGCGCGGTCTCTTCATCCCGAAGTTGGCAAGTGATCTCAACGCGAGAGGTCGCGTGATAACACTCCTGAAGTTTCAGGTATTAGCCGGGATTCATATTTAAGAAAGGATAAGGAAAAGATTCAAGGAATTCAAGGAATTTAAGGAATTGAAATGGTACTAAGGGTTAACCGATATTTACCTGAAGGGAGGTAAATCGAGTGTAGCCCATACCGTACCGAAGGCGATGGCTCAGACCGCCATAGAAGCGATCGACCAACACCTGGCCGGTGTATCCTAGATCGGGTAGAAGATGGAGGATGGAAGTGAAGGTTCTGTAGTACTCGTCGACAGACTTCTTCTCTGTCATTTTCAAGGCATCCAGTTCTAGCCTTTTCTTGGTCTTCACATGCTCCGGATAGTATTTGGATCGGAGGAGAGAGGCAAAAGACTCTCAATCAAAGGTAGGGTTGTCAACATATTCGTGCTTGACAAGCTTCCACCAATCCATAGCAGCATCTTTGAGGTAGTAAGCCGCTACTCTCACTCGAACTCCAGCAGGAGCTTCGAGGGTCTCAAACGCCGTCTCCATCTCGGAGATGTAGGCCTCAAGTTTAGCAGGATCGCTCTCGCCTCTAAAGTAGGGAGGACGGATATCGCGATAGCTTTTACCAGTTTACTTCTCAGGGTGGGGGGGAGGGATTGGTCGGCTTGAGTTTGTGTCTGTTGGTTTTGTTGCATAGGCATTAATCACTTGTGGTAGCATCTGGCGCTACCGTGACGGCGACGATCTCTTCAATCGTTCGCGCCCGTCCGTCATTGGTCCCTCGTGACTGGACTCTTCTGACCTCTGAATATTTAACATTCACATTAGGCTCGCAAGATTACTCAAGGTCATGAATTAAACAAGGTTCGTTCCTAAGAACGTCAAGGGTATCCGTTGGTAGCAACGGTAGTTCCTAGTTAGGTTTCTAAGTATCCGTCTTAAGACGGTTGAAATCCTAACTCGGTAATCCCTATGCTCGGTACCTATGGACATCAGAGCGTAACTACGCTCTGATACCACTTTTTGTAACACCCCAACCGTTAATCCTATGCTTACCGTCCAATCATCCTCTTAATCCTATCAGTACGCAGCGGAAGACTACTACTTACTACGCGGGTGATACAACGCCGCTAACCGCCCATACGGCTAGCTAGGCTATTCTACTTACAGTGACGGTCTGATGAACATAATATACCGAGCTACTAAACATTGCTTACCGATTACCAAATACCATTCGCTTACATTAATGGATTACCGAGTATTCAAAGTATATTCATTTACAACATTTCTAAGTTTGCCAAAAGAATGAGTTCTACCCTCTACTCATCTATACCAATGCTCCATCCTTTCAATAACCAAAAAGGTGTACCCCATGGTACACCGGCTAATCAAAAACTACAGCCGTGTACTACTTAGTACACCAATCATAATTCATTGTTTACAACCAAAAAGAAGACAAAAGAAATAGCACTAAGTCTTCAACAGCTTCATCCCTCTCTTGCACCTGCATTCATATTAAAAATGGTGCCCCAAGGGGCTCAGCAAAAGCTGCGCATAAACTCCGCATATACCGAGTGCTAGCTAGGGCACGCCGACTATTTGACGTCCACTATACATGCGGTTCATTAATTTCATACATACATGCTTTACATACAACATACATGCATATACAATACATTATACATCCCAAGGCAACAATACAATAGCATACACACAATACTTACCTTCACCGGGTTAGCCAAATTACGCATCCGGGTTAATCGGAATGCTATTTACTCTTTTACTCATTTCACATTACTTACTCTTACTTTTACTTACTTACTTTCCTTTACTTACTTACTCATTCTTACTTACTTACTTTTACTCATGTTAAGTCGGTATGACCTCCGGCCCGGGGACTACTCCGTCCCACCACCGGGATTTACTTGACTCACCAATCCGGGATGCTACCCACTTAAGGGATTTGGGCCGCAGACCAGTTTAAGAGTCAGGAATTGGAGCCAAACTCTCGTGACTCCGCATCCTCACGCGTGGCCGAAACTATATCGGACTTCTACTCATTCCAATTTAATTACCAATTTAAGTTAGATTGGTTAGCTTGTTAGGAATAAGTTAGAAGTCCAAAGTCAACACATTCGGTCACAGTACAATACAACATTCATACACGCGTTCATATTCATCTATACATTTCATGAATTATACAAACTAAGATTTAAGAAAAATATTCACAACATACAACACTACATAATCACAAGTATGCATAGTAACCCCGATTCGTGCATTTATCTTATTGGGTGATCAATTAGCACGCAACACACAAATCAGAGTAACCAAGATAGCATACGGGGCATGAGGAATTCATACCGTTCACCGTTGTACTTGTATCCCAACGTTCCTCCGGTGTTCACAAATCAAATCCTATGATATACATACAATCGAATGATTAAATCTAACTATCATTATCTTAACTCAATTACTCTTACGTTTCCTAGCTCATATTTACTATGTCCTTATACTTCTTACACTTACACATTACTTACTTACTTTTCATTACCTTAAGTTTTATTTTCTAACTTAATATTGGCATACTTACATACATGTACATATATATATATAATTATTATTTAATTTAATTATTTTTTTTTGTATGACTCGACCGACCTTACAAGTCCGGTCCCCAAGGTCGGTCGAAGTCAGTAGGGAATTACGCTGGAAAATTTCAGGGCCGACCGACCTTGCAAGTCCGGTCCCAAGGTCGGTCCATTCTAGTAGCTTACATTACAGAATTTTTCTGGCCCGACCGAACTTGCAAGTCCGGTCGCAAGTTCGGTCCATTCCAGAAGGTTTCATCGGGGAATTTTTCTGGCTCGACCGAACTTGCAAGTCCGGTCGCAAGTTCGGTCCATTCCAGTAGGTTACAGAAGGGAGAATTTTCTGGTCCGACTGAACTTGCAAGTCCGGTCGCAAGTTCGGTCCATTCCAGAAGGTTTCTCGTCTTTATAAATCTGGGCTCGACCGAACTTGCAAGTCCGGTCGCAAGTTCGGTCCGGCCCAGTACTTCAGTTTTAAAATCTGTTTTCAGTTCTATCTTTCACCCATTACTTCCCCATTGTTCCTACACTTAATCCCACATGTTTTACCACTAAATAACCCTCCTAATACACCTTAGTTCATCCATCAACTCACTACTCATTCTCATACTAATTTACACTCTTGTTTTCTAAATTCATCTCAACACTTACACTAGTTTTCTTCCTTAATGCATTTTTGCTACAGATTTTAGTTCTAACTCTCTCCAACTATAGCTCCCTCTTCTAATGTCATTTCTAATCCTCCTAATACATCACAATACATTAACTACCTCTCTTAAACTATCCTCTATCTTTCTCTATCAAAATCTGTTACAACCTACATTATTCACCTAGTTCCTAATTCACTAAGTGTTCTATTCCTATATAAATTTTGCCATAGTCTCCCCTATATTTTTATACTCTCACCACATTGTTTCACTCACATCTTACTACATATCCCACCTGTTTATACATTACAACAATACCAAGTTCTTCAACACAATTACTACACATTAAACACTACAAAATTCCTGCACACTATATCCAATTCCCATCCCAATTGTGACAGTTTTAAAATGTCTTTTAAGGCTTCAATGCTATCCCATTCTTCTTCCACATTACGTTATTGTTCATTACAATTTTTACAATGCAAATCCTACTCTTTTAAAATCTGTTACACATATGTATACAAGGCTACACAAAAGAGCATAGTTTACCTTGCCTCTCTTCTAGATTTCTCTTTCTCCTTCTTGCTTCTTCCTTCTCTCTTTCCACCAGTTATAGCACTTCAACAATCTTACACTACAGCCCATATACATACACATTTCAATACACTAAAACTAACCTTAACCATTCTTCAAGTTTTAATGTAGGTTTTTAGGGTTTAAGAGTATATTACCTTCCAAGGGAGTAGATGAAGCTTAGAATAGCTCAAGAGCAATGTTTCCCACTCCTCCAACAAGGCCAAAATCGGCTAGAGTATCAAAACATCAAACAAGGTTTTAGCTTAATTTCGTTTTGCCCACAAGGGCTAGAAAAAGATGGAGTTTTGAGAATATTTTTACCTCAAAAGAACAAGGAGAATGAGGTGGTTCTAATGGTGGTCTTGAAGCTCCAAATGCTCCATACCCATGGAGATGAAAGTTGCCCTTTTCAAATTTTGAAAAGATAGTAATGCTCTACTTGGTGAGAGGAAGACAATGGTGTAATTTTTACAATTTTTGGAGGAGGTTTAAGGGAGTAACAAGATGAGAGAAGATGGAGTTTGTGTGGGTTCTCTCAAATCTCCATAGATGTCGCATGGGGGGAAGAAGAAGAAAGAAAAGAGGGTGAGGGAGGAGGTGAGTACGTGAGTGAGGGAGTTGTGAGGGTAGGAGAGAGAATAAAGAGAGGGTGTGGTTACTTTTATTGTTTTTGTTGTTTTGCAAATAAGAGGGGGTGAGTGAGTGTGTGAGAGAGGGGGGTAGGGGCCGGCTCACTAGCACACACACACACACAAACTTTTCTTTTATTTTAAAAGTGGACACATAAGTTTTGGTTATTTATGTTTCTACCCCACAACTTCCCGTTTTTGACAGTTTTTACTAATCTCTCATTTTATTGATTTTATTGGTTCTAAAGCTTCACTAATATTTATTAATGATTATTTAGTTGACCAAAACTGTTACAAGTCTATTTGACCCGCTTAAAGACACGTTTTCCCGGTTACCTCAAAAAACGTGCTTTAAGGTTCGTTAGCGTTTTTAATCCATTGTAAGGATCCGTTTTCTTCGGGATTTGTTCCCTAATATTCATTTAGACTTAATTAAGCTTCTAAAATTATTTATTAGCCTAATTAATCACTATTTTTAATTACGGGGTATTTCAGTCAGCAAAAAGTAGATGTCGCTTTATAATTTTTCCCAGTTTTGTCAACTAGTAGGATGCCTTGTCTGTGGTTCCAAGAAACTGGTAGAAGCCCATCCAATGATACGTACGGAACTTAGAGTTGTTGTGGATGATCACTTTGGAATCGACAAATAGGAGAGAAGTAACTCTTATACAAATACCATTCGACCTTCATTTGTGAAGTAGAGCTAAAAACCGAAGATAGAGATTAGAGAGCTTAGGTTTGTAAGAGCTGATCAATTGTAAGGTTCAATCTCAGAGAGTTAGAAAGTCAGTTTGTAATGAGCGGTAGTGTGAGTGAGTGGAAAGTTGTGACTCATATCATTGAAAACACAAGGGTAGCTAGGACAATTGGGAAACAGTTAGGGACTACTGGGAGACTGCCAACTGAAGAAGTTCTGTTAGGGTAGATGGGATTAGGGGTAAGTCCTAAACTGTCTTGAGTCCATAGGCTGGACAAAGGGAGATTGAGTGATTGCGAGGCGTGATGCTAAACTATATAAGAGATTCCATTTTGAATTATCTATTGTTTTTTTACCTTTAGCAAGTTAATCCTTAAGTGTCCAATTCTCTTCCACTACAAGACACGCCCATGACCGATCGGGGACCTGTACTAGAGTATCGACTAGCTACAACCCCTGCCATAATCTGCAGGTTCTCCAACTTCTCATCTAATGTCACCACGTTCTTCTTAAGATCCTTGATAGTCAACTTTAGATGACTTTCACGGTCTCAGAAAGACTTTAGCTCGACCTCCTGCTCAAATCCTCGGGTCTCCTCTACTAGGCACCTTTTGTCAGCATCCTGATCTTCCGACATAACACATCTATCTCATGTCGGGCATCCTCCAACTCCCGCCCCACTAACGGGTCTCCCACAGTGGAGGAAGCTTCCAGCTCCCCCGTGCCTTCTCGAGTTCCCTGGTCAGCCGATCATTCTCGGCCACGACCTTCTCCACCTTCACCTTCATCGTGACTAGGGTAGCCTTCATCTTCTCCCCGGTCCACTAGGTTGCAGTCTCCGCTTCCTTAGACCTCTCACCAATGTCTTTCATGTCTTGAAGTGCCTCCTTCAACCTTTCAATCTCCTACAAGGCCCTCTCTTCGGCTTCACATTCAGTCCACTCCGCCTTCCGCAGCTGATCAAGTTCCACAGTCAGAGCCCGGATCCAAGCTACGATCCCGTTGCTCTACTCAACTTACTTCTCAGCCCCCTCATCGCCACTGCAACTTCCTCTTGGGCTTAGATAAGCTTTTCTCAGAGGTGCACGACTTCCTAGCCCTGACGTAAACCTTCTTCAAACGTTATTAATTGCAAAAAAAACCTGTTGTTTGAGGAGGTATTGTCGGTAACGAATCTCTAGCAGCTGACCAGGGGCTGATGACTTTTCTTCCTCAAATTAGAGGATGTAAACATCTTCCTTTGATTGGTGAGGCTCCTTGGAAAAGTTGTGAAGATAGTGACCGGTTGATAGTGGTGCTTTCTCCTCAAACTTGAGGATGTTAACATTCTCTTCTGGTGAGAGAGGCTCAATGGAAGAATCATGCTGGCAGGCAAATCCAGAGGAAGCTTCAATTTCTTCTATCTCCCTGGAAACACCACTACATCCATCTCTACTGGCTCACAGATTGGCTCAGGCAAAGAAATTCATAAACACTAGGTGATCAGGTTGAACAAAGGTTGGAGAGGGATGGTAGTATGAATTTTTAACAAATTGATCTACCAGTCCTCACTCCTCAAAGTCTCTATTTGAAATTGGTCCACTAGGTCCGCATGACTTTGCCTCTAGAGGAATTCTACTTCCTAGCGAGATCTGACTTTACTGTCTCTCCCAAGTCTGATTGATGACCGCCTGAGCTGCAAATTCGACCTCTTGAGCAGCAAATTTAGCATCTATATTTGCAAACCTAGCATTAGTGATTTCACCATGCACCAGGAGCTATGCAAGCAAGCTTTTTATTTCACTCATATCCCCCTGAAAAGATTCCTGATAGGTGTAGAATTTTTCGTCCTCCATCTGCATTCTAGTTTGCTCACCTTCCCACCAGTAAGGTTGTCGATAAGTGTTGTGCAAAATACTAATGAAAATATCTTGCTAACTAATGGGCAGTGAACCCAATCAAAGGTGTACAACAAGTGTCGTATCCACAAGGACTTCGTAACTATTTAGCTAATTATAATCTTAGTAAATGAGCAAGAATATAAACAATAGTGCATAAATGTAAATTGGGGGTTCCACACGTGGACTAAAGGAAAATAGAGCCCCCCATGAAGCCTTTGGAGTTCAATGAGTACCAGCAACCTAGTGGACGATGAAAGAAGGATTTCAATGCTTACGCTGGCCATCTAACAAAGTCGAACTGCAATATAAACCACGACTGGAAGCAAGTGTCGCAACCATTGAAAGATTATACAATGTTTGAGCGCCTTCAGGTATATGTTGATTTTTATAGTATGTTCTTCCAAATTATAAATATCCTCATTAAGTATCACTTAGTTAGTTTTTGTTGTATGTAGAACCGGTTTGGTATAGATCCCGCCGCAAAGGAGCGTGTGCTGATGGCAATGGGCTGACAGTAGGACTGCCCATGGTAGGTTAACCGTCTTATTCGGTTAACCGCTTTCAGTTAACCGGGTCTTCGGTTTTCTAAAATCCAATTCCATTACCATTCCATTTAGATCAGTTAACCGGATTGGTTAACCGTTTAATTCGGTTTTCTAAAATCCGATTCCGTTACCATTCCGTTTAGACCGGTTAACCTTTAGTTTGGTTTGGTTTTATCAGTTAACCTTGTAGCCATGTCGTCTTTTTTATTGATGAGACCCATACCATTAATATTATAGTACAACCTTGATCATTCATCTAGATCATGAGTGGCAAATCAAACACATGTGATAAAAAATATAATATTGTACATATTCCCTCAATACCTGACATTATATATTATATAAGGTGCACATTAATATTTGAAATTTTTTATTGTTTATATAATCGGTTAACCTAGTGGTTTACCGATCTGGAAAATTCAATACCGTTACCGAAACCGAAACCGGTCAATTTACACGGTTCGGTTAACCATACCACAAGAACTGGTATGATTAACCTGAAAATAGGTACGGTTCATTTCGGTTTCGGTCGGATACCGCAGTTTCGGAATTTTTTGGGCAGCCCTAGCTGACAGTTCTAGGACCATAAGCATATGCTCATGAAGCAGTATATCTACTATACAGAAGATGTAGAAGAAAGTGGCCAGAGGCAACCATGGGAGAAGTATGAAGGCATCACCGAGGTAGTGGCTACGGTTCACTAAGGATTGACCCCGGAGTTCAATGTGTGTCTGATTGTTATATTGTGTTGTCTTATTCATATGTTATTTGTATAATTCACTTTGCATAATATATATATATTCATATTTTTATGCAGGCTCTTTGTGAGAAACAACAGCAAAACAAACGAAGAAAAAATGTACCCTCATCACTTAGGCAGCAAACGTATTGCCCAACGTACAAGAGAGTGGGAGAAAGAGGGTTTGCTACCATCATATGGCTCGCTGAGTGCCAGTGACAGAAGGATGAAAATATGGAATTGAGCCACATGCCAAAAAAATCAAAGCTTGAAGATCCTCAGTACGATGACACCACTAGAGACATTATTACTCAAATGGTAAGTATTAACACTCTAAAATAGTAGAACATTTGTTTATATAAAATTGGAAATTTATAACTGTCGACTAACTAATGATGCCATTTGCATTGCTCGTAATAAGATGAGTTAAACTCTCAAGTTAGCTAGGGTACTTGAACTCCAGCTAGGCAACATGATCCCTTTTCTCGCGCTCTTGGAAAGACGGATCATCTAGGCCGCGCTATCGGTTTTGGTGGACAAGTTGGTATCCGACAAGCTTTTGGAAATCTGGGTTCGGACAAGGTGTGCAAAGAAAGATGATCACTTATGAGGAGCACTTGAGATTAACTGCTGAAGTGGAGTAAAATATTGAGTAAAGATTTTAGCAGAGGATCACCGAGGATATGTCCAGAATGCGATCAAAGATGTTGATTCAAGAGGTTTCTAGACCGCTAGTCGACTCACTTGATCGGGCGGAGAGTACGCCAGTATGAAAGAGTAGTGTCGACTCAGTTGATTCATTTCCCTATGCATCTCTCTAGGTTAGACCAACATGTTAATTACAAATATGAGAATTAATTATTATGATTGATTTGTTGTCATCTTAGAACACAAGATTTCATTATTTGTATCTAAGCCTTTTCTTCTTAACATTCAAAATCATCTGAGTGCACGATGCTCTTACCAATTGGAGGTGAGGATGTCATAGTGGTGTGGGGTAAGCTGCTCCCTTCATCTTCTGATGATGTCGTGCATGGTCAAGCACTCTGACATTACCATGTACGGGTGCTTGTGGATGACTTTGTGGCAGAGCATGGTGATGTTGGACTACCGGTGCCTCCGTCAGATAAAAGAACACTACGTGTTGCACAAGCATTGAACAGTGCAGCGGCCAGTTCGATTGGTCAAACTTCGGGACAGGTAAGCGCATTGAACAATCTCTTAAATTATCAATATAAAATGCAGGGGCGTATTCAAGGGGGTACATGTGGGGTCACGTGACCCCACGTTTTTCAAAAAAATTAGAGATTCCTATATGTATAATAATTAGAGTTTATATGTACATAGTATAGTGACCCCATATGTCATAGAGTTGTTGTTGGTGTATTGGTAAGGGGTAAAAACATTGAGTAAATTATCATGGGTTTAAATCTAACTATGAGCAAATATGTTGAATTTTTTTTCTTCAAACAATAGTGACCCCACATAATTTATATTCTGGCTCCGCCCCTGATAAAATGCTTGCAGTCAGTTTAGGGTTGAAGTTCATAGACTTAGTTAGTTAATATCTTAGGAAAGCATGCAACCAAAATCTGTTAAAAGGAAATAAAAAATATATATTTGCAACAACTCCTTCAAAGACATCCACCAAACATGGTTATAGATAATTTAGTGGTGCAGAAGATATTGGATGGCTAGTCACCAAATATGTGACTTTTACACTCGGCTCTGTTGTTGACGTCACCTCACAGTGATTCGATCAGAGTGGATGCTGGCCATAATCTATTTCACTACCAAGCAGTAGGAAAACATGAACTTGACATATATATGTTAGATTTGGCCGAGGTGTTTATGTGGGACTAGTTAAATGTATAAATCCTGAACTCAACCATAATGTGAGCTACAACTACCTTGTATTATTTGAATACACGATTTGAAATAGTTGTTTTAATAAAAACTAAATCACTAATGTTACTGTCTTTTTGATGCAGGCATGTGCAGTGTAAGGCGAGGTGCATTGCAATGACAGTTTCAGATTCTTATGTCCTCCTATGGGCCCCGAAGTAAATACTCCCGCCTGTTCTCAATATATGATTTTTTGGGTTCTCTCACTCTTTTCAAAATATAAGATGTTCTAGCTTTTTGGTCATCTACTTTCCATTTCTATCCCTCTACTTTTTTCTTACAACTTTTCAAATTACTTCAATTTCTAATGCAAAAAGTAAGGGTAAAATGGTCTATTTTTTCTCTCCTTAAGTCTTGTGCCCATAACTAGAAATCATATATTTAGAACAAAAGGGAGTATATCTGACGTCCAGGTCCTTATGCAATACATGACAAATGCAATCTTTGAATGTGCAACAAGTCATACGTTATGATACCGTATCATCAAGGGTAAGTTCTTCGTCCATTTCTTAATATGTTCTTGTTATAAATTGTGTTACTTGTATAATGATTTCAATTGAATTCTAATATGTGAACAACCGACACTGGTCATTGTTGGCTTTATGCATGAAGCACCCAAGAATCTTGCTGCTTGACTCACTTGGTAGGGGTACCAAGAGACCTGCGATAACTCCAACGCTAGTGAAGTGAGTGATAAGTGCGAAATATATAGACTTTTAAGGGTTTAATTACCTTACAATTTGCAGTATTTTAAGTAATATTTCTCACTTATCTTACGATTTTCCTAGATTTATGTTTTGATACGAATTGATATATTTTATGTGTTAAATGTAGGAAAAAGTGTTGGAATCATGTAGTTTACTTCACAAGCTTTCCAACGCAACAAACGGCGAGTAAAACGGACTTATAACGAAAAATCTGGAGCCGATTCAAGATTGGAGTACACTCGTATATATATACATATATATTGTACATCCACATACCAGGCGGACAACAGAGGCGCAGGACAAGCAGAGGCGTCCGCCTCTATAGGCGCGGACAAGACACAGGCATAACCGCCTGTTATGGAGCGGACGGAGACAAGAGACAACCGCCTGTTTAGGCGCGGACAAGACACAGGCATAACCGCCTGTTATGAGGCGGACATCAACAGTTTTTCTTCTTCCTCTCTGCGGCGCCGCACTGAACTGCTTTTCACGCCGGCTCTGCGATCAATTCCTGCTGCGGATCATAAATTAAATCTCTGTCTTCAATCAATTGCTCTGCCCGATATAAATGAAATCTCTGACTGAGATTTTGAGGGATCTGCTCACCAACTCCACCGCCATCTACTCACTAGCTCACTGTCCCTGTCACTTCTCCGTTGTTTGCTTCTGAATTCCTCAGCCTATATAAACCCACACTCTGCTTGCTAAAAATTGATTCATTCACCCATTAACCCATTCACGCATCAATCCACGAATCCGTCAATCGATCCACTCATTTCGTTCACTTCATCAAAAATCATCATCCATCCACTCCATTAAATTCCCACGCGAACACATACATCCCACGTTCCATTTTATTTTCTTGTTACGCACCAGCTTTACAGAAATAAAGTTAGCAGTCAGGGGCAGCGCAAGACGAAGTTGAAGCGAGGGAACCGGAGTGAACTTCTAAACTGGAGTCATCTCTTACCCTTACTTTAATTTATTTAATGCATTCCTTTTCTGTTATCGTTGTTTTTGTAACGATGAGCGAGTAAGTATTTTAGCTTCCCGGGTTGGGAAGCGAACCTATTTCCTAAATTCTGTTATGTATTTCTTCAAATAAATTTAGTTAACTGCAACAGTTCAATTCCTGTCCTTCAAGTGTTTTAATTATTTGGCCGGTAGTTAAAACAACCCTTGTAGTTATTTTATTAAAATGCGAGAGCTGAGATAAATAACTAGACGAAGGAAGTTGAACCTAATTAACAGCTAGAAGCGTGATCCCGCCTATAGGTTAATTAGACTCCAATAGAAACTGCTCTTTATGCAATTAATTGTGTCCGGTCTAGAGCATTAGTCTGCTGCTAGGTCTAACAATTGGTTAGGATTCATTATACTTAGTCGTTAATGAATTAATTAAAGTTTCTGAGTTATTGCAGTAAAATTAAAGGAAGAATTTAGTAACAGATATAAAAGGAATAGGTAAGCAAACAACCCGGGGTGCGCTTTTCTATTTATCACATTCACCACTCTTTAAATCCCTCTTTGTTTATTTACCTTTTAAATTGTTCTGTTTTTCCTTGTAGTTTAGTTTCTTTTTAATCAATCAATCAAAATTGAAAAAAGTAATATTTCCTGTTTTCTTTAGTTTAACTTAATTTCCAGTTAATCAAATATTTGTCAATTAATTGTACGAGGTCCCTGAGATCGACAACCCCATTTAATCACTATACCCGCAAAACGATAGGTACACTGCCTATGTGGTAGAAGTAGTCACATATTTCTCCATCAAGTTTTTGGCGCCGTTGCCGGGGACCTCCGGCACGGTTAATTGACAATTATTATTTAATTGGGATAAGTTAAAATTTTCATTCTTTTATTTTTTATTTTCTGTTTGATATTTTCTCTTTATTTTTGCCACGTATATAGTTGATCTAGTTTTTCCATATTCATATCAACTCGTCTCTTATGCGTCGGACTCGATCTGCAGGAGAACCTATAGCTGAATTTCAGCCAGAGATCGAAAGAGTTCTCCACAGCAGGCGACAACTACAGTTTGCCATGACGACCAGACAAACTCTGGGGGAGTACCAGCAACCATCAGTAGAAGGACGATCCTCTGCTATCGTCCTCCCCCAAGTGACGCAAGCTGAGCTCGACGCCTGGCAATTCAAGACGAGCTTCATCACCACTTTGTACCACCAGGGACAATTCAGCGGGCTTGACTCAGATGATGCCCCACACCACATCTCTGCATTCCTGGACTTCTGCAATACATTCAACAAGACGGGGAACCTGAATGAGCGCATTCGTCTACAGCTATTCCCCTATTCTCTGAAAGACGGAGCGTCCAGGTGGCTAAGGAGTCTGCAACCGGGTAGCATCCACACTTGGGCTGACTTGGCAAACAAGTTCCTGGCGAAGTACTATCCACCGTCAAAGACAAGGGAGAAGATCGCTGAAATCACAAACTTTGGTCAAGAACCAGGTGAGTCCCTGTATGATTCTTGGGATAGATTCAAGGAGCTGCAAATTCTATGCCCACACCATGGTATGAGTAGCGAAGAACTAGTACTGTCATTCTTTAAGGGATTAAACGATTCAAACAAAATAGTACTAAGTTCCTCATCTGGAGGAAACTTTATGGCAAGAACTGGGGATGAAGCGATGGAGCTCTTGGACACCATGACCGCTAGTACCAGACAATGGTGCAAGAACAAGGGGAGAGGTGAGCCAAAAGCAGGTATGTATAATATTCCCCCACAGGATCATTTATCCGCTCAACTATCAGCTCTTACTAAAGTTGTGGAGAAGTTAGCTGTAAACCAGACACAACAGCAAACCGCGAAGGCAGCTACTTCTTCGCCTTTCCTGAATCCTTGCTGTGAGAATTGTGGAGGAGCCCACGAAACGTTCAACTGTGAAGGTCCTAGCTATGCAAGTAACCCCGAAGAGTTAAAATCAATCAACAACAGACCAGGTAACCCTTATCCTAACAATTTCAATCAGAATAATTGGAGGAACAATCAACAACCTCCATGGAGGGGTAATGATCAGTCTATAGGTAATTTTGGGTTCAACCAAAATAGACCATCGTACTTTAGACAGCAGGAGCAATCCCAAAATTCACAAGGAGGCAGTGGTAAAATTGAGAATATGCTGGCAGAAATCCTTAAACAAGGCCAAACTACAAACTCCAGGACAAGCCGCTAAAAACGCTGATCAAGCTTCTATCAACCTGAGCCTAGAGAGGCAAATGAGTCAAATTTCACAACAGCTGGCACAGCGACCGACAGGGTCACTTCCCAGTCAGCCTGATCCTAACCCAAGAGAGCATGCAAAAGCAGTAACTCTGAGAAGCGGCAAGGAACTAGTTTCTGATGTTCCAGAAGTTGAAGAAGATTCTAATAAGCCAGCTGAATCTCAACCTGAAGTGGAGGAAACAACAAATCCCAAGGAGAAGGAGTCTCCTGAATCTCTCACTATTAAACCATCTCAACTCTCTTATAATCCTCCTATTCCATTCCCTAACAGACTAAAGAAAAAGAACATGGACGAGCAATATGGGAAATTTCTTAATATCTTTAAGAAATTAACTATTAACATCCCTTTTTCTGATGCTTTGTCTCAAATGCCTATGTATGCTAAATTTATGAAGGATATTTTGTCTAACAGGCGTTCTTTGCTAGAGTCTGACACAGTCAAATTGACAGAAAGAGTATCTGCAGTTCTCCTGAAGAACTGCCACCCAAGTTAGGAGATCCGGGTCTTCCCATCATTCCATGCGCTATCGAGAAGGGGATTGTGGTAACGGTTTATGTGATTTAGGAGCAAGTATTAATTTGATGCCTTTATCTATTTTCAAGAAATTAGGTGTAGGTCAATGTGCTCCCATCTGTTCAGTTACAACTAGCAGACCGTTCCATAATATCCTAAAGGAAAAGTTGAGGACCTGGTAGTTTCTATTGATAAATTTTTTCCCTGCTGATTTTATCATCATTGATATGGAGGAAGATACAGATGTACCACTAATTTTGGGCAGACCGTTTATGAGAACTGCCCGCACTCTCATTGATGTGGAAGGAGGAAGATTATTCTAAGATTTCATGATGAGCAGGTTGTTTTCGACATGACACGCAACATGAAGCGTCCTGCCACTGTTCAATCCTGCTTTGCAATAGATATTGTTGACTCTTTAGTGCAGGAAACTATTTTAAGCAGAAGAGAGGAAATCCTGGAAAGATGTCTTATGGCATCTTGCGAAGCTGATGATGAGGATCCAGATATGGCCCTCATGGCTGAGAGTTAAACAAAAGGCGGCCACACTTCCACAAGTACCAGCAGCAATTTGAGAAAGTCGAGCGAAGTGCTGACCGGCCAAGACCATCTATTGAAAACCTCCTACAGTGGAGATGAAACCTCTTCCCTCTCATTTGAAATATTCTTTTCTTAATGAACCATCGGAATTACCTGTTATAATCTCTTCTGACTTGACAGGAACTCAAGAGAAGCAACTACTGGAGGTATTGCGCAATCACACATCAGCTATTGGTTGGTCGATAGCAGATATTAAAGGAATCAGCCCTCAGTTGTGTTCTCACCGAATCTATATGGAAGATAACTACCGACCATTGGCTCAGCCTCAGCGACGTCTTAACCCAGTCCTAAAAGAGGTAGTTAAGAAAGAGGTAATCAAACTACTCGATGCAGGCATTATTTACCCTATTTCAGACAGTAAATGGGTAAGTCCAGTTCAGGTAGTACCAAAGAAAGGAGGAATAACTGTGGTTCCTAATGAAAAGGGTGAGCTGATTACCCAGCGTCCCACTACAGGATGGCGGGTTTGTATTGATTATAGAAAGTTAAATGACGCCACTCGTAAGGACCATTTTCCATTACCTTTCATTGATCAAATGTTGGAAAGACTAGCTGGACATGACTACTACTGCTTTCTGGATGGCTTTTCAGGTTATTTTCAAATCCCTATAGCTCCTGAGGATCAGGATAAGACAACTTTTACCTGTCCGTATGGAACCTATAGTTATAAAAGAATGCCATTTGGATTATGTAATGCTCCTGCCACGTTTCAACGTTGTATGATGGCCATCTTTGCTGAATATATTGAGAATGCATTGAGGTTTTTATGGACGATTTTTCTGTTTATGGTCTAACATTTGAATCCTGTCTAGAAAACCTTGATCTTGTGCTGTCCAGGTGTGAAGAAACCAATCTGGTGTTAAATTGGGAAAAATGCCACTTCATGGTTCGAGAAGGAATCGTCCTGGGCCACAAAATTTCTTCAAAAGGTATTGAGGTAGACCGGGCTAAAGTCGAGGTAATTGAAAAGCTCCCACCACCATCTTCTGTTAGAGATATTCGTAGTTTTCTTGGACACGCAGGTTTTTATAGAAGATTCATCAAAGATTTTTCCAAAATCTCTAAACCTCTGTGTGATCTACTGAAGGATGTTAAGTTCCATTTTTCTGAAGAATGTCTGAAAGCTTTTAATTTATTAAAAGAAAAGCTAATTTCTGCACCTGTCGTTGTGTCTCCTGATTGGTCACTCCCTTTTGAGATAATGTGTGACGCTAGTGATTACGCTGTGGGAGCCGTGTTATGTCAAAAGATTGATAAAATTCTTCGGGTAGTATATTATGCAAGTCGAACTTTAAATGATGCCCAGAAAAATTATGCGACCACAGAAAAAGAATTACTAGCTGTAGTTTTTGCTCTAGATAAGTTTCGATCTTATTTACTGGGTGGTAAAATTATTGTGCATACTGACCACTCTGCTCTTAAGTATTTGTTTGCTAAGGCAGAGTCAAAACCCAGGTTAATTAGGTGGATTCTCCTATTGCAAGAATTTGATATTGAGATCAGGGACAAAAAGGGAACACAAAATGTGGTAGCTGATCATCTGTCCAGAATGGAGGCATCTGATGATGGGACTCCCATCAACGAGTCCTTCCCCGATGAGTCAGCATTTGCAGCTGAAGATGTTGAGGATCCATGGTTTGCTGATATCGCTAACTACCTTGTTAGGAAGATTGTTCCAGCTGATATGACTTATCAGCAGAGAAAGAGGTTCTTTTCCATTGTCAAACATTATTTTTGGGATGACCCTTATCTGTTTAAAGTCTGTGCAGATGGTATCATTAGGAGATGTGTCCAGAAGTCAGAGGTCAGAAACATTCTCCTCCATTGCCATTCCAGAGAAGCCGGTGGACATCATGGCGCCACTCGAACCGCCGCAAAAATACTAGAATCAGGTTTTTTCTGGAACACCCTTCACAAGGATTGTCATGCGTTTGTTTCGACATGTGATCGGTGTCAAAGGCAAGGTAATCTATCTCGTCGAATGAGCTACCACTGAATAACATGTTAGAAGTTGAGCTATTTGACGTCTGGGGTATTGATTTTATGGGTCCCTTCCCAAACTCTTTCGGTAATCTTTACATCTTAGTAGCTGTTGATTATGTTTCAAAATGGGCGGAAGCCCTTGCCTGTTCTACTAATGATGCTAAAACTGTTGTGAAGTTCCTGAAGAAAAATATTTTCACTCGATTCGGCGTTCCTCAAGCCATAATCAGTGACGGTGGCTCCCATTTCTGTAACCGCCAGTTTGAAGCACTATTAAAGAAATATGGGGTTCGACATAAGGTTTCCTTACCCTACCATCCTCAAACAAATGGGCAGGCCGAAGTGACAAACCGAGAGCTCAAGTGGATCTTACAAAAGACGGTGAACTCCTCTCGAAAGGATTGGTCACTTCGATTAGATGAAGCGCTCTGGGCCTACCGCACTGCTTTCAAGACACCAATTGGCATGTCTCCCTACAAGTTGGTTTTTGGAAGGGCATGCCACTTGCCTGTGGAATTAGAATACAAGTCATATTGGGCCTTGAAAGCTCTTAATTTTGACCTACAGCAAGCCGGTGATAAACGCAAGTTCCAGTTGACAGAGTTGGAGGAACTCAGGAACGAATCTTACGAGAATGCTGTAATATATAAGGAACGTACCAAGCGCTGGCATGACAAGATGATTGCCAATCGAGAACTCAAGGTGGGGGACCAAGTCCTACTTTTCAACTCCAGGCTCAGATTCTTCCCAGGTAAGCTGAAATCATACTGGTCAGGACCTTACCCTATTATTAGCATTTCCCCATTCGGTGCGATTGAACTCGCCAATGCAAAGGGGGAAACATTTAAAGTCAATGGGTCAAGAGTCAAGAAATTTCTGGGTACTACACTGGATCAAGCTGCTACATATGAAATATCTCTTAAAGATCCAATTGCAGGTTAGCTACTTCACAAAGTCCAGCCAATGACTATAAAGAGGGCAGCTGACTGGGAGGCAACCCAGGGGTAATTTTCAATTCATGTTTTATAAGCTACGCATCTATTTCTCTCTAATATATTGTGATATATATATAAAAAAAAAAAAAAAAAAGGCGAGGAAGAAAGAAGAGGAAGGAGGTAATTGTACCTGTGCTATTAACGCAACGCTTCCTAGCGTTATTTTGGTATTTGACAGTGTGTGTAGGTAAACCGTTTGTTGCAATCACTCCAAGCTGAACCCTTGCTTAGACTCAAGTGTGAGGAACATCGACCCCACCGCCAATGCTTTAAGTGTGAGGAAGGGCACCTTCCTCAATCTCACGATATCAGGGGAGTCTCAGTTCCTTTATTTTTAATATTTATGTTCAGCCACTCGTGCTTTAACTGTTGATTGCTTAAGTAGAGTCCTAAATGATCCTTCATGAGTCTGGCATATTTTGAAAGGTCTTTTCTTGATTATTTTATGAACAATGAGGACATTGCTCCTCTTAAGTGTGAGGAAGTTTAGACCTTTCCCTGAAAATATGCCAGTAGTACCTAATGCCACACTTGATTTTTATTGTTCTCTAATTATGATAGTAAGCTTCTCTAAAGGCCAATACATGTTGAATTTTCGGGCTAAAATTTTTGTGGAAGTTTTTGAAATCGAGCCTGATGACAACCTCAAGAATCGTTCTGCTTGACGTTGTTTGTATGTATCAATTCTTTCTTCAAAATTAAATCTATTTTCACTGAAATCTGGTGGATAAGCTGATTGTGGAAATTGAGCTACCTTAGCTTGGCAATCATGGACTAAGTGAAAGTTTGGTATGGAAAGGATAAGGCAAGGTACTCCTCTGATCATATAATGAAGTTTTCTGAACCAAAACAGGCCTCGTTCATTCGGTTATTAAGTCCTTGGGGTGCCTATCACCCATCTACCTAAGGTCTTGTGATCTGGGATAGAAGGCCCAAAGCCGCTACATGGGTGAAGAGAAAAGTCTGGGGGATGAAACAATTGTGCAAACAATGAAAAACAAAAGAGAAGGAAAAAAAAAATAAACATGCAAAACTCTTAATATTGTCGCAATTTTTCATATTTTGATCATGAGTATGTGGTGTTGAAAGGTATCACGGAATAAGGTGTTACTTCACACCCCTTGTCATCCAAAGGTTAGAGAAAAGAAATTGGTGGAAGGTTCCAAGCTAATCTATGTTCAATTTTTACAATCTGACTTATCCATGCTCTTATTAAAAATTTTCTGTTTCACTGTTTACAAAAACCTACATCTAAGAGCAGGATTATTCTTTTGATTGCCATTTAGCTTGATTTCCTTCCACGATTGTTGAATCCCGGAGTTTGATACTGTAACCTTAGAGAAAGTTTGTTCTTTATTTGCTTGAGGACAAGCAAAAGATAAGTGTGAGGAAGTTTGATAAGTGCGAAATATATAGACTTTTAAGGGTTTAATTACCTTATAATTTGCAGTATTTTAAGTAATATTTCTCACTTATCTACGATTTTCCTAGATTTATGTTTTGATATGAATTGATATATTTTATGTGTTAAATGTAGGAAAAAGTGTTGGAATCAAGTAGTTTACTTCACAAGCTTTCCAACGCAACAAACGGCGAGTAAAACGGACTTATAACGAAAAATCTGGAGCCGATTCAAGATTGGAGTACACTCGTATATATATACATATATATTGTACATCCACATACCAGGCGGACAACAGAGGCGCAGGACAAGCAGAGGCGTCCGCCTATAGGCGCGGACAAGACACAGGCATAACCGCCTGTTATGAGCGGACGGAGACAAGAGACAACCGCCTGTTTAGGCGGACAAGACACAGGCATAACCGCCTGTTATGAGGCGGACATCAACAGTTTTTCTTCTTCCTCTCTGCGGCGCCGCACTGAACTGCTTTTCATTAATTGCAGACGCCTTCATTAATTGCAGACTTCTTCGGCGCCCACCTTAATTTGTGCACGCGTGACGCCGGCTCTGCGATCAATTCCTGCTGCGGATCATAAATTAAATCTCTGTCTTCAATCAATTGCTCTGCCCGATATAAATGAAATCTCTGACTGAGATTTTGAGGGATCTGCTCACCAACTCCACCGCCATCTACTCACTAGCTCACTGTCCCTGTCACTTCTCCGTTGTTTGCTTCTGAATTCCTCAGCCTATATAAACCCACACTCTGCTTGCTAAAAATTGATTCATTCACCCATTAACCCATTCACGCATCAATCCACGAATCCATCAATCGATCCACTCATTTCGTTCACTTCATCAAAAATCATCATCCATCCACTCCATTAAATTCCCACGCGAACACATACATCCCACGTTCCATTTTATTTTCTTGTTACGCACCAGCTTTACAGAAATAAAGTTAGCAGTCAGGGGCAGCGCAAGACGAAGTTGAAGCGAGGGAGTCGGAGTGAACTTCTAAACTGGAGTCATCTCTTACCCTTACTTTAATTTATTTAATGCATTCCTTTACTGTTATCGTTGTTTTTGTAACGATGAGCGAGTAAGTATTTTAGCTTCCCGGGTTGGGAAGCGAACCTATTTCCTAAATTCTATTATGTATTTCTTCAAATAAATTTAGTTAACTGCAACAGTTCAATTCCTGTCCTTCAAGTGTTTTAATTATTTGGCTGGTAGTTAAAACAACCCTTGTAGTTATTTTATTAAAATGCGAGAGCTGAGATAAATAACTAGACGAAGGAAGTTGAACCTAATTAACAGCTAGAAGCGTGATCCCGCCTATAGGTTAATTAGACTCCAATAGAAACTGCTCTTTATGCAATTAATTGTGTCCAGTCTAGAGCATTAGTCTGCTGCTAGGTCTAACAATTGGTTAGGATTCATTATACTTAGTCGTTAATGAATTAATTAAAGTTTCTGAGTTATTGCAGTAAAATTAAAGGAAGAATTTAGTAACAGATATAAAAGGAATAGGTAAGCAAACAACCCGGGGTGCGCTTTTCTATTTATCACATTCACCACTCTTTAAATCCCTCTTTGTTTATTTACCTTTTAAATTGTTCTGTTTTTCCTTGTAGTTTAGTTTCTTTTTAATCAATCAATCAAAATCGAAAAAAGTAATATTTCCTGTTTTCTTTAGTTTAACTTAATTTCCAGTTAATCAAATATTTGTCAATTAATTGTACGAGGTCCCTGAGATCGACAACCCCATTTAATCACTATACCCGCAACACGATAGGTACACTGCCTATGTGGTAGAAGTAGTCACATATTTCTCCATCAGTGAGTTGCTTAGCTTATACAACAAATTTTATTACTTAATATATTGCTTCAAAACGTCTAGTTTAAATGTATGTATTTAAAACTATATGTTTGGTAAAGTACCTTAAAAGCTAGATTGATTTCATTACAAAGACCAGTGAAGAACATTCCGTGGACCCTAGTCAAGGTATTCTTACTTAATTTGTGAAACATTGTCAATACTAGCTAACAAATATTGATAGTAGACCTACAAGAATGATTGTGAACATGTATGTATGTATAATGTCCAAAGCAGCCCGGAGGTTCAAAATGTGAGTACTATGTCATGAGATTTCTACATGACCTAGTAGCAGCGTTGACGGTCTTGTCAGAAAACTCATTGGACAAGGTAGCATTCTTTGAAAGTTTTGGTTTATATCTTTACCTATTGTTACATTTGTAGTTTCTAATTAATGCTTTTTTTTGTTCAAGGCTTTTGAACAACTAGTATCAGGTCAATATGAAGATTGACACATAGTTAAGATGCTCGAGGAATGGTCAAAGTTTGTCTCCACAAAATTACTTATGTGATCATGATTTTATGTTTACTAGTTGGATAGAATAGTTATAGTCATTAAAATTATCGATAGTGTGATGGTAGTAATGAAGTGAATTGTGGTGAAGTGCATTGAGATATTTTGGTGTAGTATATAATGCAAATTTAAGTGCTATATATTGTGGCGCGCGTTGTTGATGGTGGCTGCTTTATGGTTTGTGAATGTGTAATGGAGCGTCCCATTGTGATGGCGGCATTGTTGAATTAATATACATGTCTCTACTTGAATAATGTGGTGTATTTTGGTGCATTTATGAGAAGAAATGGAAAAAACCTATTTCAGCGGTTCTAAGCTAACAATCGCCGTTTGAAGTAACTAAAACTTTCATGTTTTGTCCGACTTACAAGAGCGAGTCAATTGGGTCAGACGCCAATTTTGACGGTTGTTACGTGAGAAGAACTGAAATAGATGTGTTTAATTTTCAATTTCAACACACCTAATTTTACAGTTGTTGTAAAAACGACCGAAATAGGGTCTCATACCTATTTCGACAATTATGAACCACTGAATTAGGGGGTTTTAAAACATTCTTGACACATTCGATACAGGCTTGGGGTTTGGTACTCCACATAAAGATCTTGCACGGTTGGAAGGTTGAAGGGACTCTGCCATCAATTATAAAAAAAAAAAAAATTACTAGTCGAGTTCTAGAAAAAGAGTCTGACATTAGTGGTCGTGGGTGTGTTTACAACCTTCCCTAGGCTTGCCCTAGCCATGAGTATATGTTGATTAAAACATGATTATAGCTGGAAAGTGAAAGAAAAAAAAAATGAAAGGAAAAAAAGTACAAGTTGGTGGAGAATGAATCCGGTTCGTCAATTGTGGGAAGGGAGAAAGAGCAGTGTGCTAAAAAGATTTTTTTTTTTTTTTTATCACCACCACTACCACAGTAGTCCACCACCTTTGAAAATGAATTTTGGTTGGTGATGTCTCTTCTTCTCCAGTCCACCCAAATAAGATTGTGAGAAAGGCATCAATTCAAGCTGCAGTGGGCTGGGTTCGTCTTTTAGATGCTTCAAAGCTTTCTCAACTGTTCGCCGCGTATACCAAAGAAATGAGATTCCCTTTTGACGGTATATTATGAATTTATGACTGATCAATCTTATGTGATTCCCTCCCTGTAACTTTCTCAGTCGATATTATTGTTTCGTCGATGATCTGCGCCCAGATTGAAATGAAAATCTTACGTTGTTTCAACGATTGAAGAGTTAGGTGCGATTATTTATTATATGGTATTGGTACGTACACAAACATTACAAATAAAGAAGTTGTACCACTTATAAAAGTTGAAAATGATCATGATATTGATGATGAGGATATTCTCTCTACCATAACCTATTTGCACCACACATATATCTAGCCATTACCGGCAGGGGCGGAGCCAGAAATAAATGTTGAGGGGGGCATACGTAAAATTACAAATAATTAGGGGGGGTTTTGTAAAAATTTGCTAAAAAAATTTTTTTTACAATATATTTTTGTGTAATTTAGCAAAGTTGGGGGGTGTTTTGCTCCCTCCACCCCTGTCTACGGCCGGACCATTGATAACTCGTCAGCATTAAAAAAGTGAAAAAAAATTAAAACCATATATATAAAGAAAATGTTAATCGTGTTTGAAGGGATTAGCCACATGCCCTTATATGTATATATAGAGCTAGCTTATATATATATATATATAAATGTGTGTTACTTGTACAAATTGGTAACTATAAAAGGGATGTTCAACAGCCTTCATTGGACCCGGTCTGATGATCATGTTATGTGTGTTGTTTTTTGAAACACTTGATCATGTTATGTTAGTTGCACACGAACGTATATTACTAAATATACAGTACTGCATACGAATCTTGATATACAACTACGTATACCTGATCGTACGTCTACTAAAAAAACTACGTATACCTGATATATATATTTGGTACACATGTTGCAATAATACATATTCCTCCTGTTTCACTGCTAGGAATATTTATCTATGGCGGATCCAGAAATCTAGTTTAAGGGGGGCTAAAAAAATTTTTGACATCTAGAAATTGTTTAGGGGGGCTAAAAAAATTTTTGACACTAATTTTCTTTAAAACTTTATATTATGTTGTATTTTTCAAAAATTTATAAGAGTAATTTGACAAATTTTTAAAATTTTCGGGGGGGCTAGAGCCCCCCTAGCCCCCCTCTGGATCCGCCTACGGGAGGAGGCAGCTTCCAGGTTAAAAAAATTAAGACTACAATTATAGAATCACGTATACCAACCAATCTTATTAGGCAAATACTATAATAACTACTCATTTGTGTATTCTAAGATTTTATACGATCGAGTAACGAATAAAATGCGCATCATTACAGTCCACACAGCAACTACAACAGCAATTTGGAGTAACTAAACTGCATATTGTGCGTGAGTCTTCTTGCATCATGTAAAAGTAACTAGTAGTACCAACTGTAAAAGAGAATCACGTAGGTGCAATGTGCAGTCATATTCTGAATCAAATTTACACGGCCGTGAATTCTTCATTCATTCTGACTGTTCAACGAATCAAATGTCCAATATTTTTTGATGGATGCACAAAAGAACTGGTTATTTGACTGGTAGGGAAAAATAGTTACATAAAATCAATTAAGATGGTTGGTCTTTATATATACAACTTTTACTTTTTTTTTCCTCTAAAAAAAATTATGACTTTCAACGTTCATCTCCGAATATCATCTTTACGGCTGACATTTACATCCCTTCACCAGCACTAGCATTGATAGTTAGTTCTTAACTAAACAACATGAAGAACGTACATTGTTATGAATGTTCTAAAAAAAGATTGCATTCGGAACAATAATTTAATTATCTTTATAAAAGCAAAGCAATTAATTAAAGAATCTTAACAATCTAAACAGAACTTAATAGCATAAAGTTGATTATAAGATTTCCACTTTGTCACTATCTAAGAATCTAACACAAGAGATTATTATTAACGGACCCTTATCACCAGACCAGACCCACCCAAATGCATGTAATTATGACTTATTGATGCTTTTCGCATCCACTTTTCCCAGCGAGCAATTACAATTAATTAATTATACACACATTTACATATTCCCTCCCAATTTGGTAATGCTTATCAAGATGTTGTCTCAATCTCGCCACTAAAAGCTTCTACAGTAGTAATTCGTGCTTGAACTGTATACATGGTCTTTCATTTTAATATCTTTATGATTTCCCAGTAATGGATTCTTCCTTGTCTCATGTCATAATCCACATTTAGTTTATATATATATATATATGTGGTTTAATTAAAATATATGAATATGTGAGCTCCGGAATGGCCATTTGTTACTCGTTTAATCCACCAATAAGCTGCGTTTATGTGGAGGTTAGTTAGATGCTCGATCTACGAACAGCTTCAAGAGGACCGACCAGTTTATCAAGTGTGACACTTGTGTGCGCGTGATCAATCGAATATAAATACAACTTAATATAAAATTTGGGTCTTACAAGTTACAACAGCATGCATGTTATTCGAACTATATAAGCATTTCAAACAAGTGGAAATAATTATATTTTTCTAGCCTAGCCTATGAGTTGAACATTTAATATTATTTGTGGAATTGTGGCTCCAATTTGCCAAGCGAAAGGATTGAGAGGAATTTAATTAGAGTTACCCAATTTCCTAGATGGGAATGGTAATTAACCTTTGTACTAGTGGTTTTGCTCGTGACTCTTTTCGGTCTTTAATTTTTTTTTTTTTTGCATTCTATTTTGGTCAGGGATTGTAAATGTATGTGGGTGCCACATACTTATAGTTTTTGATGTGTGACAAATATGCAGTGCCGGTCTTGTACTCAGCATAAGATTTATCTTGGTAAAGTTCGTCATGACTACAACAGAAAGCAGAGCTGGTCACGTGACACTATATGTAGCTATAAGTTGTTAAGATTCCTTCTGGTTTATTTTCCTTTATTCTCGGTACTAGTTATGTGGGGATATATCTTCCTTAGTTCTCGTCACTTTTGGTTAGTTTGTTTTCGTATTTTGTCTTTCCCTTCTGTATATATATACTTGTATAGATATAGTTTAAGGTACGCTTTTTGAAAGAGAGAACAGAGTTATACCCTTTTACAGCAAATCCTATTGGGTGTAATTAGAGTGATTCTTTAATCGTGATTAGAGGCGTGTTACTATCATTCAAAGAGTGAGATTAGTGAGTGATTGTTCAAGGTTGAACAGATCAGGTGAGGAGTTTTTCACGCTATTAAATATATTAGTGGCTGAGTTTTCTTTTCTGTCTATATCGATATTGCATTCCTTATATAGTTAACACAAGAGCTCGTTCAAGACTGAGTAATCCGGAAGTCACATTACAAACTGTCAAGTGGTATCAGAGCAGGTACCTTTGCTCGAGGCTAACGCTTCAAGGTAGATCGTGAGATGAGTTCGTACAATGTCAGGCTCCCAAGTTAACCAAGCTAAACTACTCCAATGGTGCGAGCAGATGGAAGCTCAACTAATGTCGTAGACTACAAGTTTGGAAGGTGGTTACTAAAGGCGATTTCAAACCTACTGTCACTGTAGAAGGGATACTCAGGACAAGCCTGAAGAACAGTGGACGGAGGATGATGAGAAATTACTTAGCAAGAAAAACAAGCCTTGCGGATTTCTGTATCATCTCTCTCAGATGAAGATCAAGGAAGAGTTCTCGGTATTCAAACAGCGAAAGGTGTGTGGGATTTTCTTAAGATAGCATATCAAGGTACTGATCTATTCGAAAAGCAAAGGAGAAACATAAGAGAGAATTTAATAACTTTAAGATGGCTGAAGGAGAAACGTTAGTTGCTGCGATGAGAGGTTCAATCAGATTTAATCGAAATCAAGACAGTGGGTGCATCACTTACGAATAAACAGACCAATGAGAGGTTTTTGGAATCGCTTACCAAAGACTGGTTGAAATACACCTCTATGCTGGAAAAGGATAAAGTATCGTCGGTTTCTTTCGAAGAACTGTGTTCGGATTTAATTGTCCATGAAAGCAAGATGAAAGAACAGTCGTTGGATGGTGTTTCTCTGGAAAGGAAAGATCTTGCTCTTAAAGCAAAGAAGATTGTGGATAACACTGATTGGGAGTTAGATGATGTTTCGACACAGAGAAAACTTATTGGCTCAAGGATTGAAGAGAATTATGAGCAGAAAAAAGGGGTGGATTTCAGGGTCAAGCAGTAACCGGCATGATTTAGATATAAGTAAGGTGGAGTGTTTCCGGTGTCACAAGATAGGTCATATGAAAGGATGCCTTTATCATCCAAACCCCCACAGTTTAGGAATCGAGATTCCCGTATGGCTGCTGCGGTATGGGGTGAAGAAGAAGAAGAGTCAGAGCCGACTGAAAAGGTGGAGGCACATTATTGTAGACGGCAATCCATCGGTCTCACACTGATGAATTAGCATACGATGAATCGATGTGTCTGGTTGCGAAAGACAAGCGAGCATCACTCTCTTGTGGGAGAGGTAAGTTTTCCTAACTTAGTAACGTAGGTAGAGAATCTCCGAGAGATCAAATTTTTGATTCTTTGACGGTTGCTTTAGCGGAAATTGAGGCTTTAAAAGGAAAACTTGACGACCTAGTAGTAAAGATATTCAAATAAAGCGACTAGAGAAGAGATAAATGAGTTGAAAAGTAAAAATAAGGAGTAGCGGAAAAGTTAGTAGAAAGTTCATATCCAAAGTATTACAATCTACGTTTACTTCATCAGTTAAAAATAAGTTGAGTTCAATACCAGAGTGGCAAAAGGAAATTCAATTACTTAAGGCAGATAATGAATGGATTCGTCAGGATAATGCTGATCTCCAGAAACAATGTGATACTCTTGATAGAAGACTGACACATTAATCTAGAAAATCCTTCGTGGCACACATGGAAAATCAAACTTAATGAAATTGTAGAAAACCAAATAAAAATCGAGGTGGACTAGGGTTCCGTGGAGTTGAAGTTGATCTAAGAAGAAGAAGCAATATACACAAACTAAAACTATTCCAGTAAAGAATAGGTTCTTGTCTGGTATAGCAGTAGTAGAATGTAGTTATTGCCATATCTTTGGACATCATATTAATTCCTGTTAAATTACAGCGGAAAACGCTAGAGATTTTCTGTTACTCATTCTATTAAATATGAGTATGTACTCTCGTCGACCCAAACAGCAATGGGTCCCTAAACGTTGTTGATTCCTTTCCTTATGTGCCAGGATTATGCTGTGACGGAGCCAATATTTGGCTTATGGATAGCGGGTGTTCTCGGCAATATGACTGGAGACCATACACTGTTTCGGGAACTTGAGGGTTTACATGAAGGATTTGTGACTTTTGGAAATAATGGGAAGGGACAGATCATGCTATAGGCACAGTAGGTCATCAGGGGAGTGTTGAAGATGTGTGCCTGGTGGATGGGTTAGAAACACAATCTCTGAGCGTGTCACAAGTGTGTGATAAGGGTCTTCCTCAATTACCTTTGATTCTTATGGCTTCGTTGTCACAGATTTAACAACAGGCGCATCATTTCTTCAAGGATATCGCAGAGGTAATTTGTATCTAGTGGATGTGATGACAAGATTGGACGCCACTTGTCTTACTGCTTCCACAGAAACTGCTAATTTATGGCATCAGCGTCTTGGTCATGCTCACATACGCCTGCTTAATAAGTTGCGAACTCAACATCTTGTGAAGGATTACCATAACAGTTCTTCAGGAAGATTCTCCTTGTGGTGCATGCCAGTTAAATAAGCAGACACGTTCAGCAAATATCCTAAGTCTGTAGTTTCTACCACTGCGGTGCTAGAATTGGTGCATATGGATTTGGTAGGTCCTATGCGCACCATGACCAGGGCTGGGAAGAAAACATTTTTGTTTTGGTTGATGATTATTCTCGTTTCACTTGGATTTATCTACTTCATGCTAAAGCAGATACCTTCAATCGGTTTTAAAGAGTTATGTGTTTAAATGCAGCGTCAGTTGGGGTTTCCTCTGCGTACTATACGTTCAGACAATGGTATGAATTTGTCAATCAGCAGTTTCGACAGTTCTGTATGATCAAGGTATCACCCATACTTTTCAGCAGTGCGCCACCACAGCAGAATAGTGTGGTGGAACGAAAGAATCGTACATTAGTTGAGATGGCACGACTATGTTTAATGCTAGTGGATTAGCATCTAGTTTCGGGGTGAGGCTGTTAACACGACATGTTATATTCTCAACAGGGCTCTTATCAGCCTATACTCAATCAAACTCCATCAGCTGGTAAAGGGACGACCTCCGCAATTGGATACTTTAAGGTATTTGGGTGTAGGTGCTTCATTTTACACAATGGTAAACTTAACACTGGGAATTTTGACCCCAGAGGGGATGAAGGAGTGTTTTGGGGTATCTACTACTAGTAAGGCTTATCGGGTGGTTCAACAAACGTACTCTTGTTGTGGAGGAATCGTCATATGTACGATTTGATGAGATGAACTTTGGGTTTCGGGATCCACAAAATATTGGGTCAGAATTAGGTGTCGATGATTCTGATGATTCAGATTCGGATCACCATCTCCATTTGTTCAAGACTCTCCTATTACCTCACACAGAATCTAATTCTGATTCTTTACTTCGTTACAACCTTCTTCCGAAAATCCAAATAGCTCATCTATGCAAGTTGAATCTCTGAAACAGACAATTCTGTATCAAATGGAGACCGAGATCTCAATCTGATACCACAACCCACAACATTTCTTCTCGTCGGGCCCTGGCGTTTCGTTGGATAATCTTCTTTCAGACTTGAACTCAGGATGGGTGACTCGCAAATCACTTAGGAACTTCTGTGCCCATGAAGGTTTCCTGGTCAAGTATTGAACCTCGTAATGTCAAAGAACCTTTGCTGATTCTGATTGGATACAGGCTATGCAGGATGAACTCAATGAGTTCAAACGAATGATGTCTGGACCTTAGTTCCCCGACCGAGTCATAGGGGTACGGTACACGTTGGGTTTATCGCAATAAGCTTGACGCCGATGGTCGTGTTGCTCGTAACAAGGCCCGCTGGGTTCAGGGGTACAATCAGCAGGAGGGTAAGCTACGACGAGACTTATGCACCTGTTGCCCGTCTAGAAGCATTAGTATGTTGATCGCCTTTGCGGCACATAGGGTATTTCCTTTATACCAAATGGATGTTAAATGTGCGTTTCTGAATGGTTATATGATAAAAGAGTATAGTGGCACAAAACCCCTGGATTTATTGATTAGTTCAGACCTGATGATGTTTTTCTACTCAAGAAATCTGTTTATGGATTGAAGCAGGCTCCACGGGTCTGGTATGCTCGTCTTACTTCTTATTTGCTTCAGCAGGGTTTTACAAGAGGTCAGGTGGATAGTACGTTGTTTCTCAAATTCCAGGACTCTGATATATTGTTGATTCAGATCTATGTTGATGATATTGTGTTTGGATTGTCTTGTCCTGCGCTGTCTAAGTCATTTGAAGCTGTGATGACAAACGAATTTTCAATGAGTAGTATGGGAGAACTCACCTTTTTCTTAGGTTTGCGAATTCATCAGACTCCCACTCACACGTTTGTTTGGCAAGGGAAATACACCACTGAATTATTGTCCAAGTTTGGTTTTGACTCTACAAAATCCCTTGCAACCCCAATGTCTAGTGTTGCTAAACTTGGCTCCGAAATTCATGCTGAATCTACTGATCCAACTGAATATAGGGCTATGATTGGCTCTTTAATGTACCTCACTGCTAGCAGACCTGATATTCTCTACAGTGTCTGCTATTGTGCAAGGTTTCAGGCTAATCCACGAGTTCCTCATCTTCAGGCAGTGAAACGAATTTTTCGTTATTTGCGTGGTACTCCTAACCTTGGTTTGGCTTATCATGTAGGATCTTCTTTTTCACTCCAGGCTTACACTGATGCAGATTTTGGAGGATCTCTTACTGATCGCAAGAGTACATCAGGATGTGCCCAGCTCCTTGGTACTAGTCTGGCATCGTGGTTTTCTAAGAAACAATCTTCTGTGGCTTTATCCACTACTGAAGCTGAGTATATTGCTGCTGCTGCATGTTGTGCGCAAGTTCTGTGGATACAATATCAACTAGAAGACTATGGCATGCCTCAAGCACCAGTTCCTATCTACTGCGATAATCAATCTACTATTGCGTTGTCCAAGAATCCAGTTCAACACTCTCGTACGAAACATATTGAGATTCGTCATCACTTTCTTCGTGATCAGGTCGAGAAAGGAACTGTTGAATTGCTCCATTATTCTACTGAGCAGCAATTGGCGGATATCTTTACTAAACCGCTTCCTCGGGAGATCTTCAATCGTCTCAGTCTAGCACTGGGCATGGTCAACGTTGATTAAGGTCCATTACTTTTATTTTCCGTGTTTTCTTTTCCTTTTGTGTACAAACATGGTACTAGATATGAGTGGAGTTTACTTTTTTATCTGTGTGAGGTTTCCGTAAACTGCTGTGGAACAGGTGTAGATGATCTGGATCAATGTTATAGTAGGAACGTTTTTCATGTTATTGGTTTCTTTTATTTTTTTCCATTATTCGTTAAACACTTACACACAAAATTTTACAACCGTTAAGCTTCAAATACTCTCTCACGTTCTTCTCAAACGTCGTCCACTCTGTATACCCATTTCCCCACGTTTTGTCAGCTTTTCTTCTTTGTCAGTCTTAAACCCATATTTCGCAGAGTCTTCTCTTTTTCAAAATCCCTGATCTATACTGTTTGCTTGCATCTTCCTTCTTGCTCCTTTTACCATCGCCATGGAAATCGTACTGTATGACCCTGCTTTTGCCTACGTCAGCTTCTTTCCCTCTCCGTTCCGCCCTTTCTTGATTCGCCTACTCCGACCATTGTTATCGACTCTAGTTTGCTCCCCATGCAGCCAGAATACCATATCCCACTTGCTGTTGAGTACCCTCCTCTGCTTTTACCAATGCCACTCTCTACCCCAGATTCTTCACCCAAAAAGTGTGCTGATGATTTTCCTTCTTGCAATGTTCCTTTCGACGACTCTCCAGTCTCGGATCCTATGCCAACATCTCCCCCATTATCACCACAAAATCACTCACCTCCCCGCCGAAACCCTAGATCCCAGACCCGTCCTTCTCGGACTACTGTTCTTCGACGTCGCCAAACTCTTCGACTGCGTCGTTCTCAGCCTCCTCCGCCCTCCTCTACCCCGTCGCACCCTGATGTGCTTTCCGATGATGATGTACCCTATCAGTCTTGCGCTAACGCAAGCGTTCTGCTACACAAGCTCCCATTGCGTCTTCTTCAAAGCGTCCTCGGTGTGCAACTCCGGTGCCCAGTTCTTCTGCTACTGTGTCAGTTGCTTCATCAGGTTCCTCCTCGACGAACTCCGCCTGGTCGGGTCATTCTTTTCCCTGTTTTCCTTCCTTTAAATCAGAGATTCGTAATGCACATATTGTTGTGGGAAAACGTGTGGATTGTGCTTAGCTCCGCAAGAATAAGCTGTCCAATATTGCTAGTTGCCTTTCAGCTCAAGGCTGGTCGTCTATGTTTACTCTGGGTACAAAAATTTACTAGGAGTCGGTTAAAGAATTTTACAAGAACTTGCAATTTGTGGATGAATATCTGATTCGGTCCAAGGTTAAAGGTGTGGATATTGAGTTAACTCCTGATTTGATCGGCATGATTCTGGATGTTCCATTTGAAGGTATCAAGACTTTTTCTCGTGAGATCAATACTTTCGCTCCCTCTCAAAAGGATGAGGATCTTTTCGGGTTCTTTGGGATTAAACCTGAGACCCGCAAGATTCGGTCTGCTCCGCAAAGGCAGCTTGATGTGCTTGGCAGACTGCTCCATATCATTGTTTATCAAGGCATTGCTCCCAGGAGTGATCAACGTGGGACAGTCACATTTCTGGACATCTGTTTGATGTGGTGTCTTCTCCAGAAGTGTCCTATAAGTTTGTCTCATTTTATGCTGTTTCATATCCATCATGCTATTACTCAGTGTACCTCATCCTTGCCTTATGCTGCCTGGTTGACAACAGTTTTTGAGTACTTCTCTGTTGATCTTTCTACTGACTCTGCCAAAGTTCTGGATCATAATCATGAGCTTTCACAGACTACTTTATCCAAGATGGGTCTTGCCCTGGCTGGAAATATATGAATTGTTAAACAGCCGCCTAAAGCTGTTTCAGGAAATCTTGGCAGTGTTTCGCACCAGCTGGAAGAACTTATGTCCTTAGTCAAGAATGTGAATGCACGGTTGGCGCATCTTGAAGCTCATCTGGGGGTGCGACGTTAATCTCTCCACATGTTCCTTGTTCTGTTTTATCTTTCCTTAGCGTTGTTCTTGTCCTCCAGACCTAGGCTGTTGATGTAGTTTTTTTGTTGGTGCTTATCTCAGACTTTTTTGTTTCCTGTTCTTCGTTTCCTGTGAACTCTTCCTTGGTTGTTCCTGCTGTCTTGCCACTTTCTGAAACTCTTTCCTGCAATTGACGTTGTATAAAATGCTATTTCGTGTTCCTCAGTACGTTTCTTTACATTTCGTGAGTTACTAGGCCCGTACCATTTTTGATTGCGCGAAAAGGGGGAAACATGGAAAATATTTAAGTTTCTTGGCTGTTGATCTAGTTAGCTCTGTTTCAGGGGGAATCTATATTTCAGGGGGAATATGATACGTGGTATTTCAGTTCACCATGTCCAAGTTTTGCACACATCAAAAAAGGGGGAAACTGTAAATGTATGTGGGTGCCACATACTTATAGTTTTTGATGTGTGACAAATATACAGTGCCGGTCTTGTACTCAGCATAAGATTTATCTTGGTAAAGTTCGTCACGACTACAACAGAAAGCAGAGCTGCTCACGTGACACTATATGCCGCTATAAGTTGTTAAGATTCCTTCTGGTTTATCTTCCTTTATTCTCGGTACTAGTTATGTGGGGATATATCTTCCTTAGTTCTCGTCACTTTTGGTTAGTTTGTTTTCGTATTTTGTCTTTCCCTTCTGTATATATATACTTGTATAGATATAGTTTATGGTACGCTTTTTGAAAGAGAGAACAGAGCTATACCCTTTTACAGCAAATCCTATTGGGTGTAATTAGAGTGATTCTTTATTCGTGATTAGAGGCGTGTTACTATCATTCAAAGAGTGATAGATTAGTGAGTGATTGTTCAAGGTGTTGAATAGATCAGGTGAGGAGTTTTTCACGCTATTAATATATATTAGTGGCTGAGTTTTCTTCTATATCGATATTGCATTCCTTATATTTTAGTAACACTAAGAGCTCAGTTCAAGACTGAGTAATCCGGAAGTCACATTACAAACTGTCAGGGATCAACAATATTGGTTATAATTTTTGAAAGATCACTCATCACCTTAATTAATTAATTGGTCTCTAACATCAATGAGGAATAATTCTGTGTTTGGTGGTCCCCCATGAATCTTGGGTGACTATTGCGTTGGGTTTGGGTGTCTAGTTTTCACTAGCTATGATCAAATCCTATTGGTTGTCCAACCCAGACATCTGAGCTGGTGGAGACCAATGTGATAATTGACATACTGTATGGGCATAATGTTATTTTTGGAATGGTCTCATAGTATGTGATTTTTTAACCTAATATTTGTGATTTATTAAAGTTATGGTGCTTTATACTATGTTGAATAATATATATACTTGACTTGATTGTACAAATTAGTTGCAATGTGCTTTTCTAAGGATTATTTTTCCCTCTCTTACGCTTTCTTTTTTCATTGTGATGTCACTTTCGGTTGCTGAATTGAAATTCCAGGAATTCGCAAGGAGTCCCAACTCCGCAAGGACTAGAGGCATGAACTAGTAAGTAATACGTGGACTGGAGACTACTTACTACTTACTAGCTACTGTACAAGCGCCTTCTAGTGGGCTGCACATGTTATGAACTTATGATGCTCGAGTGAGCAAGAGAGAACTGAACCAGTAAAACTCGAACTATACACAGTTGAAAAGGGCACATTTTAGTTCAGGTGGAATAGCGACCGCACGCCACTCACTCGACGCCTAGACTAGCTAGGCTTCGTCCCCACCATCACGAGGAGCAACTAGTACTACTGCTACAAATGGAAGGCTCATTTATTCCAATTCAAGGCCTTAAATTATTGGACCTCCCTGCTCCTACCTACCTTTTTACGCCATTGGCGGGAGCTAGTGGAAGTTGAATAATTACTACTATTAAGCCCAGATCCCGGAAAGGGAAAAGCAGAAACAAGAGTAAATTATTATAGTAGTAACAGATTTGAAGGTAAAACTAGACAAGTAACACATAACTCTTTGACCGAAAATTAGGAAACTAGAGTGTGTGAGTGTCTGGGAAAAGTAATTAGAGCCCGATTTATTGATGATTTCGCACAAGAAAAGTGTAGCGCGTGAATATAACACATATGGTCCTATTGGATAATTTAATTTACTTAGTATCCGACATACTCTATCATCCTTACAGGATTAACTGTAGCAACACACTTCCGACTATATTATTTACCGGACATATCCAATTTGTTCTAAGTTCGGTTTTTGGAAATTCTAAACTCAAAATAGCAAGAACCTTTGCTGGATCACGTAATATCGTTCCAAAAATCACAAAGTTACGAAAACTAAGTCAAGGAGGGCTGGAACGACAACGACAAAAGCTGATGAGTAAGAACAAACAAGGTCCAAGGATAATAATCTCTTCACTCTAAGATGAAGACCAAGTGAAGATTCTCGGTATATGAACCACAAAAGAAGTATCAGACTTCCTCAAGACAGTTTATGCGGAGACATACTCCATCAAAAAAGCTAATTAAAGGGAAACGGTTCAAGAGGTAGTTCGATGACTTCAAGATGATGAAAGGTGAGTCTATAACTTAGACGTTGGGTAAGTTTGATAAAATATTGTGTGAGTTGAAGAATGTGGGAGTGATTGTCAAATAAAGTAGAAAGTTGTTGCAATAGCAGACTAAATTGCATAAAAGCATCACAGAAGCAGCTCCAAAAGATATATTTTTGATTGAAGAAGTACAATAAGTACAAATACAATAACATAGTATATTAAAAGACAAATGATGCTTAATCCAAAACCCAACAAAAGAAATAATGTCTCAAAACACAACAAAATCCAGTAACCAAAACCCAATGACTAACAACTTAAAAGATAAATCTTCTAACTCCTACTGATCAGCCTTCACTCTGTCCCACACCATCCTTTCTTCTTCCTCTTTGATCTTTATCAAAGTTCAGTACATGCCCAACGGGAAGTTATACTTGTCTGGTGGGAAGGGACATTCCAAGAGACTTCTCTTTGCACGTTTTAGAGGGTTGTGGATACAACCATCTCTAGAGGAGTGATCAAGCAGGCTTTTTATATTTCTCGGCATCCACCAATTCTACTTCTTCTATGCACATTATTTGTCTTGGTGTCGACCCGCTCAGGTTGTGTATAGTGTACGTCTGCGTAAGGCTGTTACATACAAACTCATAGTCTAAGAATCAAACTGAGAAAGTGTTATAATAAAGACACATTTAAAATAAGCATTGAGTTATATGGATGATTATACCTGGCAAATGTGTCATTTTCTTTTTTAATTGTGCTAGCAGATGAGGTTGATCCCATGACAGTCATATGATCATCCTCTGGTGACAGTTGATCCTATGCAATAGAAATTCTTTGTGTTTCAGATGGAGTTGCATAATGTGTTGACAAAACAAACACGCATGAATTTGTAACAGGTTGCTAAGCTACACAATATTGAAAACATAGCACAATATATTAACCACAAAAATCGATTTGAAACAGTACATATATTCATCGGAAGCACTATATATTCCTTTGTAAAAACTCCATCGATTCAGAGGGCTAAAAGCTGAGTGTTCAACCACGCTCAAATATAGACAACAGTTTTCAGTAGCATGCTAGAGTTTTTAAACTTGCATATACTTATTCCAGTGCATGTATACCAGTTCTTTGAGCATGTATAACCACAAACATACAAATTTACATTTCACGAAAAAAGTTTTAAAAAATGACAGATTAACAAACGAAGCCAAGCTTTTATTTTTGCATATCCTTGTAAACCAAAAGAAAGAAACTTATGTTGCGGCGGGAGTACATGTTTCGTGGAGTATTTAGAACGAAAAGTGAAGAACTGCACATTAAAAAAATTGTTTTAGAACGAAATAGGGATAAGTAAATAGGAGGAACGAGATCAAAGCAGCGTATATACGTACATGATATTATGTAAATGACTAAATAAATGCCTACCGGTCGGGGGAGAGAGACAACGAAAATGAGAAACAACAAAAAAGGAAGGATAAGAGAGGAGGAAACTTACCAAGATCAGGCAGCGGGTTTGTAGTACTCAACTATGGAACCGGTAGGAGTAAAATGAAGGTTTTTAATATCAGAGATAGAAGATGAAGAGGCATGCACGAGAAGTTGTGTACATGTTCAATCGAGAAGGGTTTTTGTAACACCCCTACCGCTAATCATGTCATTACCTCCTAATCCGTCTCGATTAACAATATCAAAGCAGCGGAATTCTTACTCCAATGGTGGGTGATACAATGCCGTTAGCCACCCACATGACTAACAAGGCCAAATCCAAATACAATATCGGTCTGATGAACTAGTATACTGAGTACTCTATATTAACAATGCATCTCATTCCTTATTCACATCAAACACACATACAACCTCAATTCAATTCTATACCGAGTCTCTACAATTCTCAAACTTGCCGACAACATTTCGGTCTTATAGTACAACTTTACAAAACAAATGCAACATCCTTAATCAACTACCCATGCTTAAGTAGCAGCCCCGTCCTACTCTCGAACGGTATTCGGCTCCAAAGTACCTGTGAATAAAAACGGTGCCCCTAGGGGCTCAACAAATTGCTGGCATGAAATTCGCATACCCCGCGTGCTAACGGGGGTACACCGACTACTTTGTCGAAAACATGGGATTCATTTAAATTCAATCATCATGCAAGGTATCAATACATTATACATGTACAATATTCCAAACATTATTCAACATTGAATACAAACACTAACTAACACATCAAGGTAGTTAGTTTATTTCATCTAGCTCTTAGACCTTGGGGGTTTCTACCTCACTATGCCTTAGTTACTTATACCTTGTCTTACCCACTCTCTTGGGTTACTCTTACTCAAGCTCTCTTATTCCCAATCTCAATTCAAGTTCTACAATTCTCAACATCAAATTCTCAAATCTCATTATCAAATTCTCAAAGGATATCTTTTAAGTCATTACCCATGACCTCCGGACAGAGTCATACACAAGACTCACCACCGGGCTTTCAAATACAAGTCTTACTTCCCCGGTTTCGACCCTACTCTGGGTCTAGCATAGTGGGAAGGTTCGACTATCAAACAGAACGATACACTTAGCTCCTCAAAATCTCAAACGTCCGTATCTCTACCGGACTACTCAATTTCCCAAATACTCCTCTCTCGGAGGTATGTCATAATCTCATGGATTAGCCTAGAAGTATCTCTCTCGACATCCTCTAATAGCTTAGGGAAATTCTAAATGTCTAGTACTCTCAGATTTAAGGGTTTCCCCAACGTATCAAATACTTTTATGTTCAGAACATTTTCTCAAATTAGGTCGGATCCTCATATTGTGGGTCGACTACTTTTCTAAGGGAGTTTGATGGTCCCTTATCATTCTTTTACTTCTCTCAAATGTTCATATCTTGAACTATCATCACCCTCTAAATAGAGGTTCATTACATACTTCCACTACTATTTGTTTTGTGGATTATTTCAATTCGGTTCTCTAACCGTTATCGGGAGTTTACTAGTCCTGTACCACTCTCTCACGTTCTAGTGAGTTCATAGGTTGCATTATCATTTCTTGGTTTGATAGTTTTCGTGTGTTTCCGCGTTTTGTTATTACGAGAAATGACTCTTTCTACGAGTCACTAACCAAACAATACTCATCTACGAGTCGGTCCATATCACTAGGTTAGACCACATAATCATACAAGGGTGGTTAGTACACACATCATGCATCAAGATATACAATCACGCAATAGGACATTTTCACGCTTTTATCTTGATTAAGTCGGCACACAAGCACACAAATCAGTGTAGCCACGTTAGCATACAGGGCATGAGAAAATCATACCTTTCACCATGGGTTACTTTACCACATCACCTTATGTTCCTCGGTTCACACTTGATCCACTGATAACATTCCAAATGTTTCTATTAACATTAAGGTAGTACGGTATGTAAATAACTACTACTCCCGTACTTACCCCGTTATCCCGTTAATCTTAGGTTTACTCAAGTGTACTTAAGTTTACAACTTCTCATTCACTTCTCACACTCATTTACTTAGGTTCTAAGGTGCATATTTTTCTTACCATCCTTAATCACCCAATGGCTTACTACTAAAGCCATTTTTTTTGTTTGACCTGACCGACCTTGCCTAGGGTCGGTCCCAAGGTCGGTCGAAGTCAGAAGACTTCCGGATTTGAAAATTTTAGCCCGAACGACCTTACCAAGGTCGGTCGAAGTCAGAATACTCCGGGTTTGCAAATTTCAGGCCGACCGACCCTACCAAGGTCGGTCCTAAGGTCGGTCCAGCCTAGTACCCATTTTAACTACTCACTTTGAACTCCAAATTCACCTCAATTCTCACCCCATCTTTTCCTAATCATTCCACATGTTTCCTAGCATGTTTTAGCACCCTAAAACACTCCTCAAACCCTCCCAAACAATTGGTCATACTCATACTCCATTCTTGCTTAATTCTACAACTTAAATTCTCATTTTTGCACTTATGCACCCTAGTGCATTTTCCAAACTCCTCTCAGCAACTTACCTCTTGTTCTCCCCCATTTTGACCATTCCAAATCTTTTCTAACCATTTGCACACTCATTACTCAAGTTCACTCCTTATCTTCAAAGTTTTACACACTAGTTCTTTTCTAGCCATTCCAAGGCATTCTCATACCATTTTGCTACAGATGTTTGCACTACTCTTTTTAGTTCTCCAACTACCATTCCAAGGTGATCAATCAACTCAACTTGACTTAATAAACACCTAGGTTCTCCACATTATTAAGTCATCTAAAAGCACTCATTTTATACTAAAATTTTGCCATAGTTTGCCTACAATGCTTACATTCCCAATTGCACCATTTAACACCTAAACCATTCCAAAACTTACCACACCCATAAAGGGTCCTGCCAGCACACAATACACATGTAAATCTCATTAAAATCACCAAATACTTTCCAATGCAATAATCACAACACTCTTGGCTCCAAGGCCCTTAAGTCACACATAAGTTCATAAATTCCTTCTCTAACTACCAAACCACATTTCCATCCAGTTTTTGGTTCATTTACTTAATATTCCCATCTTAAATTCTAATAGCAATTAGGATTAGCATTGAGGTTGATGGTTTACCTTAAATTCTCAAATTCCCTTTGCAATTCTCCTCTTCTCCTCTTTCTCTTTTCCTCTTGGCTCCAAAATCGGCAAAGCCAATTCAATTGCCACCACTCTAATTTACCATTCAAAAGGAAATGGGACTAAGTACAAGCACTAAGGCACATTAAACTAACCTTAGGATTCAAAAAAGGCTTAAAGCACAAAGTTAGGGTTTACCTTTGGAAGTTCTTGAATGGTTTTCAAATCTTGAATCAAAGGAGGGATTTCCACCACCATTTAAGGCTTGGAGAGATGCTCAAACAAGGAAATAAGAGTGCCCCATTAGAAGGAGAAATCGGCCAAGACAAAAAGGAAGAAAAAATGAATTTTTCTTGGACCTTTTTACCTTAAATGGAAGAGGAGACTCCAAGCTCCAAGGAGATGCCATTTTCTTCACAAATGGGGGTATACCCAAGGAGTTCAACTTTCTCCTTTTGAGATTTTGAAAAGAGAGAAAGATAGATCTTGGTGAGAGGAGCAAGAATATGTGGTTTATTTTTCGTTTGGAGCTTGGGTGTAGCTTGGGCAAGCAAGAGAAGGAGGAGAAGCCATGGATGAGCTTCAAAAATCACCAGCCATGGGAGAGAGGAGGGGAAAATCGGCTGGAGAAGGAAGAAAGGGAGGAGAGAGAAGAGGGAAATGAGAGGAAAGAGAGGGGAAAAGTCTTTTGTACCTTTTTCTCACTTTTGCTTTTCTTCTTCTTTCTTTTCTAGCTAGTTACTAGTAGAGAGAGCTGATTTAATTCTTATAAACCGGCCCCTATATGTAAATATAAGCTGGAGCGTTTTTCGTCTTTCACAAGAAATGCTCGTTAATTTACCCGGTTTGGCACTATTCACTAACCGGGCCCGTTTTCTAGATTTTTCTCGTTTCTTTAATTTTAATGGTTCTTAAGCTTCTATTAACATTCAATTATAGTTATATAGTCAACTATAATTTTTACGGGTCCATTTGACCACTCAAAGTCACGTTTTCGTGTTTTCTCTAAAAACGTGCTTTAAGACTCCGTTAGCGTTTTAACCCATTTTATGGATCTGTTTTCTTCGGGAATTGTTCCCGTATATCAATTAGGCATAACTAAGCCTTAGGAATCCATCTAGGACCCTAACCGAGGTCGTATTCCTCCTATGGTTGTGTAACGCTCATTTTTGCATTTTCCGCTTTTTAAGCGTTTTCTCTTTTATTTTGGATTTATTTTCTTCACCAATACTCTCTAGGCACTATTAGGCCTTCAAATACCATATTAGCATAATTTAATCACCATAATTAAGTTCGAGGTATTTCAGTTTTATAGGCAATTACTAATATCTGTAGAGTATGAAAATTAAAAGACCGCCACAACCGACTTTAGATTATAGTTCTTTAACTGACCGTAATCTATAGTCCGTAAAGAAAATAAATTTTGATATCGTGCAAAAATATGTCTTATTGAGTTTCAAACTCACGTTAATGTTAATGAGTAATGACTCATGAGCCCTGACCATTGGGCCATGAGTCTCATCCTTATTCTCTTTGGTTAAGTAATGAATATATTAAAGACATACTTTGTTTTGTTACTTTTAATAATATATTAGCCACACTCACATCTCAAAAGTCATTTAGGCCAAGCGCCTATACATAAACATTCTGGCCTCAATGCCACAGCTTCGGAATATCCCGGCCCGAGTGCCTATCCTCTTTCATGAAATCGTTTCGGTCCATGTACCTAATTTTCAGTTCAAAGGAGATTCAGGCTCAAATGCCTATCCACTTCCATGAAACCATTCCGGCCCAAGTGCCTATCCGCGTTCATGAAACCATCTCCAGCCCAAGAGCCTTATTTCTAGCCAAGAGACATTCCCAGCCTACCCGGAATTCATGTACAAGGAGAAGGAGAAAATGATCACGAGCATCTCAATGACATCCTGATGATCGAGAGCTCGAGTTTTCATCATGTCGGCGTCAAACCGTCCGGAAGCATTCGAATTTAACAAAAGCTTAGAGTTCACATGCATAACTGTAAACAGGGAAATTGATATGCTAAAACTAATAAATTAACCTAGAAAGTAATAAATCAAATTCCTGTCGGGTTGCAAAAATCCCGGTCACTATAGTATAAAAATAAAGTAACCAAGTATCAAATCCACGGGATGAAAGAAAATAAAATCTAAGAAAACTGGAAATTTAGGGGGTTTTAAATTGTTTTTGTGGTTGAATTGACTAAAGGCAAATCAAAATTTAAATTAACAATTAATGAAATTAAAAGATAAAGTTGATCAAATGAATGGAAGTCCGGGTTTGGGTTGTTCTACGCTGGATATAATTAGCAATTCCTATAGTTTTATTATGAGACACGGATTGGCCAATTATTTAAACTCTCTTCAATTCTAAAGCATAGTTAAAGAAGAGCTCACCTGTCAGAACATGTCAGTTCTAATCTAGAAACAGACTAAACACATGTATGTGGATTAAGAATGAAGAATTAATGGCAACTGCAGGGAAAACTTATCTATCCGACTAATTTTCCATAGATTTTCAGATTAACTTGAACTTCTTGATTTTTCACTCATCAGATCAAATCAAGTTTCGTAAAACAACTCTAATAACACACGATATTATTAGTGAAGATGAATGATTATCATTGATCTAAAAACAATCTAATGTATTATCATAATCAAGCTGTAAAAATACTACGCTAATTCACATCCATTACAAACAACCCCCCCCCCCCAGAGCAAATCCTTACTATCCAGACATGTTAACGAAATTGATACAAAAAATTGGAAGAGAATTCATTAAGAGAAAGAAAAACTCCTAAATCCACCTGTTATCCAGATTTGAAGATTTGCTGGCGCGAGGTTGAAGACGGTGGTTGACTCACTTCTGACAATGCTCCACGACGATGACGATGATTCGTGTGATGAATGTGATTGAGGATGATGCTGGTAATGATGAAAGAGATGAGAACATGAGCGTCGTTGAGGAGCGTAGTTTCTTGTTAAGAATGTTGTGATAAATCTCGTGATAAATGTCGTGCCCTTCCTCTTCTGATTAGGTTACTTATAAGCTTTTCTCCCTTTATTTCCTTCATAATGCAGCACTTTGTGTTGACACTTTTGCCGGGGCCGAACATATGTCCGAACATCAATGTTCGGACACCTTGTTCTGGTGCGCGGTTCTGGCTACATTGGTTCAACTCTCGAATTGTGTCCGAACATACACGTTCGGACACAAGTTCAGACAACTTGTCAAGATGATTGCTGGAACTCTCGACTTGTGTCCGAACATCCAAACATAGCTTCAAAACCCTCTAAAATCTTTGTTTTGGCTTCGATTTGATCCTCGTTTGTTGCATCATCACCCTCATGAGATAATGTACCATTTCCTTGGCCTTTCTATGCATTTCACACACACAAGATATCAATTCTTATTGAACAAGAAACCAAAGGAAAACATAAGATAAGTGTGGAATATTATCAATGCAAGTATGAAAATTAAGCATTTAAAACCACTAAAACCATGCATATTTCACACTTATCAATAACCTGCCATAACATTCATCTTTCAAATGCATCACTCAGATTTTTCAAAGAATAACAGTTTTTGAATCATTAATAAGAAGCAATGGTTTTACTAAATCATTTTCTTCACAAGCAAAGGACTTTTTCAAGTCCGATTTCAAAATGTCTTTTAAGATGAGGTTACATTTCCCTACAATTGAACACAAATGTATTTTGTTTCCAAAAAGTTGAACCCACAGAGCGGTTCAAAGTACACATCTACTAAATTGTTGTCATAAACCCCAAATTAATACTGGGGGAAATCTGAGTTTAGAATCGTCGACTTTAAATTCTTTCGTTTAAATGTGAGAACAAGTCTCCGAGTGAAAATTCGTAAGAGCATCTTGAGCGAAAAACCATGAGCGAGCGTGTCATTTTCACATGACTCCGGTAAGGCCACACAAAGGTGATTTAAACGACTTATCTCTGACCGAAGGAGAAAATTTGTAAATTTACTCTTAGACCTGCGAAAAGTAACAAACACTACAAGAAAAAGGCTAGTTTGCTACCGACGCAATTGGTAGCGATAATAGTGAAATTGGTAGCCAAATAGAACGGGCTACCGCTTTTGTTCATTTGCTACTGGAGTTTGGCGGTGGGTAAACCTTGGTGGCGAAATGATTTTCGCTACCGATTTCTGGTTGGTAACAATTTTGCTGCCACACCGCCACTACTCTTTCTTATGGTAGTAATTCTGGTAGCAATTGTACTACTGATTATGTGTGGTAGCTTTACTTTGTTTGCTACCAATAAATTCAATAGCATAAATTCTTTTTAGATACCAACTTTAGTGGTTGCATTAAAAAAACATGTGTGGTTCTCTACTAAAGCCATGCGCGTGCGGCCTGATGATTCTTGGGGCACATATCAAGGATCGAACCCGACCCGCAACGTATAGAATATATCATCTCTGACCACCTTGATCAAACGTATGGGTAAACAAACCCCATACCAATGGTATAATTAATTCAGACTAGTGCATCAAACCCCATACCAATGGTATAATTAATTCAGACTAGTGCATTTAAAAATGTGCACACATCAGGAATCGATCCTGCGATGTGTGGGTAGGATAGCTATTACCTTAACCATTGGGCCATGATAATTATTCACAACTTGGTATTCTAAATATAAATCAAAATTTTGGTCGAGATATGATCGAACCTTGGATATGTAAAAATTAATAAAATAGATGTTGATATTGTAGTTTACACAATATTACAACATTAATTTTGTACGGTCAAAATAATAAAAATAAAAGTGTATGTTGGCTTAAAATTGTATAAAATTAAAAACTAAACATATATATATATATATATATATACATTTACAAAAACTTTAAACATTTATAAATTATATTTATAGTTTGTATTTATTTTGCAAATTTTATTCGACACGTCAACTAATTTAAATTGTTATTATTTATTGTATTTTTATATTTTACTAATTTATGTGATTTTTGTAAACTAAAAGAATCATATAGGAAAATGTATAAAAGCTGCACAAATTTTAAAATTTATATACAAAAATACATTTACTAATTTAAATTTTTTGACAACTAATTAATTTTGTAAATTTTGACCAACATATGTACTAGTTTAAATTATTATTACATGTACTATATTTTATAATTTATTAATATGTGTGATACTTTGAAAAAATATTATAAGTATCAAAAATATATTATGTTACATATATCTTATATGATAAATAAATTCTTGTAGTGGTATGTAGTTTTAATTAATTTTCATGAATTAGAAAATTTTTGTTTACTTAAAGTTCAATTTAAAATTTTGATAGCTAAAAGGTAAGAAGTAAAATATACTATAGGTACTATATTGAAAAAAAACTTTAAAAATAAATTATTTATATAAGAAGATAATATATCCACTATGGCAGCGGCATTATAGGTTAGTATTCTGAATTATGTAGTATTCACATGTTTAAGTTATAAGACAATAATAATTTTATTAATGCTTACGAATATTAGCTATCATTTCTTATATTTTAGCACAATATCAACTAAATTTCATCAGCATTATTAGTCGGTAGCAATTTTAAAACTTAAGATAGTAGCAATTAGCTACTTGTTAAAAATATTTGCTATCATAGCCAAAATAGTAGCACTGTAGCAACCATAATCAAGTGTTAGTAGCAATTTCATAATTTCTCTTATCTACATGGTCGTAACAACTTTTAAGATAGTAGCTAGTAAGCTAATGATTAGAATCTTTTTGCTACCGTTGCTCAAATAGTAGCATAATAGCTACCATGATTGAATTAGCATTAACCAAGTAGTAGCGATTCATTAATTTAGCTACTGATATTGGTAGCAAAATTACTTTTACTAAAACTATCACAATGAAAGATAAAATAGCTACTATTGATGGTAACAATCTTGTAAGGCGGTAGACATTTAGCTACTGGCTAAAAGTTTAGCTACCATTGTTGTTGTGGTAGCACAATAGCAACCACTTTGTTAATAACATCAAAAATCAGTAGCAATTTTCCAATTTAGATACCAATATATGCATAGTAGCAATTTATCGGTAGCTAAAACATGTTTTTCTTGTAGTGAAAGAAAGGGTACACAACTATCAAGAGATGACGAAGCACCTAGGTACAACACCACATAGCCAAAAGCTTGTGAACCCTAACATTAAACCCTAGGCACCCCCACCGAGTTTTTCATACATCTTCCTTTTTGATACACTAAGCTCCACAAAATAAGCTAGCCCGTGATGAATATCCAACCCGGTGACCAAAGGAAGCAAGGAGCCCAACTTTCGGATGGTGTCTTCATCAGTCTGAAAGAAGCAATGCCGCTACAAGCATGACGAAACGATCCACAAATAGTCCCAAAGCGACATAGGGTCCAAAGAGCCTACAGCAGACAACTCTCAAAGTCCAAGTCGGGAGACACAAGAATTTTAATGAAAAAGAACAGGATAAAAGAAAGACAAATCTGAGAAGCCTTGAAGAAATCCAAATACCGGAAATGAAGAGAAATGATGTAAAGGACGACTTTAGTGTTCAAAGTCCAAAGCTCGAAAGCAACGTCAATGCAAAACAACTAGACGACTTCAAGACAAGGAAGGTGAATCCAAGAGAAGGCACACGTTGTAGCTTCAATCACCCTTGTAGCTCCACATACCTCACAATATCCCTCAATGGTCCCGTTGTCTTTCATCACACCCCATGACCACATTATAAGCTTTATAAACTTCTGACTCGGTAGTTGTGTATCCAATCATGTGAAAGTAACAGGTCAAATGCGTAAATTCAATAAATGTCGAATTCAATGGTCTAGAAGTTTTGACAGTAAGTAAGAAACGAGTGCAAACACCGAACACATTTAGTGTAGGTTAGAATGCACCACACTGAAAATACAAGCCCTAACCCTATGAGAACGAGATTTGTTTCACACATTTAATCAAAGAAAATACTGGAGGCAATAGATCGATCCGATCGATTGCCTCAAGGAAAAATACTAGGAGCAATTGTTGTTCCAACAATTGCCATGACAACACCAAATAAAAATTGTAGCTTATGCTTGTCAAAAGTCTTAAGCACCACCACCACACAAACACTACTTCACCGTAGGCCCGTCATAAGCCCTAACCTCCATACCAACACCTCCAGGCTCGTAATAAGTCCTAAACATCACCCATAAACCCCAACTTCACAAAAGACCTCAGGCTCGTAATAAGTCCTGACCAACATCATTTCCACAGGCCCGTAATAAGCCCTAACCTCCACATAAATTTCCAAGCCCGTCATAAGCCCTGACCACCACTCAAAAAGCCTCTAACCCCCCACAAAAAACACCACACACTCCCACCATCGGCATGTTCATCTTCTAAAAAACAAATTGCAAATCTGAAATCCTTAGAGAGGAAATGATATTTTCACTTTTCTTCTTCAATAGACAGAAATTTCCTCAAACATTGCCACGTTTGACACCTTTTTCAATAGTTTCTTATTTTGTATAGGTTTCGATTCCTACAAACACTCTGATTGTATTTTACAACTTCTGCATACACCTCATCATTGCCACGTTTGACACCTTCATAATTGGTTTTCATCACAATCATTTGCACGAGAGCATTATCATTCCATCACTTCATGGGCGAGAATCCAATCCACCTCTTGTACGAGAGTCCAATTCAACTTCAGTGTGAGACCCAACATTTTCTACTTTTTTAGTACGAGATCAGTGCGAGACCAAGCATCATTTTAAGTGCGACACCTAGCATCATTTTTAGTGCGAGATCAGCGCGAGACCCAGAATCAGTGCGCTCTTTCCATTGCGAGCTTCAGTGCGATAGTAGACTCCAGTGCGAGAGAAGTACGAGATAGTATGTGACCCAAGTTGGCGGGGCAGTGGCAATAAGACCCCATCTTCATGTCAACTTGTTAGGGAGAAACAACTAGTGGACAGTGGCAATAAGACCCCTTTGTAATCTAGAAGTTATCCCAACACCCCATTCGGTGGGCAGAGGCAATAAGTCCCCGTAGTATACCAACCAGGAGCATTGGAACGAGTTTCGATCCCCTGATGCAACGAACATCATTTGCATATCATTCTCATATCATCTTCATCTGCATATCATTCGCATATCATCCACATTTGCACTTCATTCATTTTCAGGTTTCCGACACCTTAGATGCTCGGCTTAGTACATTCATTTTCAGGTTTCTGACATCTTGAATGCTCGGCTTAATTCATTCATTTTCCGGTTTCTGACAGCTTAGATGCTCGGCTTAGAACATTCATTTTCAGGTGAACATCATTTGCACCACTACAAGCGATCTCGGCCTTGTAAAACATGAATGGGACATCAGGACCCTAACCCAAGAGGAAACCCATCTAAAAAGATTATCCCATGGAGATTTTCCTTTATCCACCCTTTGCATGGCTAAAAGACAGTTGTCGAGAGACCAAGGACCCTTCTCCCGAACAATCTTAATGTTTTCCAAACCCCTCCCATGATAAGTTGAATGACTTATGGAAAGACCTGCTTCAAAGACAAGTGTTTACAGTAGATATACACAAATCAAAATTCGTCTCCTTCGATTCTTTCTTAAAGATCATCCAAGGTTGTACTATGAATATTAATATAACGAATTGTCTTCGGAAAAGAAAGCTACAAGGTCATAGTTTTTTGACACTGCTTTTTACATGCATGTTTTTATCATGTAGTACTTCTGAATCTGGAGACTTTGGTTATATCCAGAAGAATGCTGTGGTTTCATCTAAAAATTCGTATGTTTCCAAACTCCACCAATAACCCATCTTGCTCACAGAAACAAAACAGCTAATTTTACAAACAAAAAATTACTACTAATTAATGTCAAAGCAACCAACTAACCAACCAACCATTTATCCATAAACTTGTAATTAATTCTTACTCTGAACCCAATCCAAAATTTCTACTAACAGATAGACCTGAATCTAGAGAGTCGAACTCACTAGAGTTTCAATGTGATTTGAATGCATCCCCTAACTAGTAACATCAACTATGCCATGTCGATTGCCTGCCATGCCATAATTTCAGTAAACCTTATGTGTTTTTTATTTATATTTGTATATTATATTATTACAATAAACGAGTGAAATGCTGGAAAAAAGAAAGAAAATTATATAATAATAATAAAAACTAAGAAAAAAAAAACATGGCAGCACCTCATTGAATAACCAGCCAAGTGTATGATATGTATACACTGTAAACTGCAGAAACCCAAGAAAAAAAAAGAACAAAACTTTACTGTAAAGGGTTGTATGTCATCCACCCATATTGATATTGTTCACTTCCATCTCTTATGTCTGAACTCATTCCTTTATAAATTCCAATGTGATCTTCCCCATTTTTTCCTCCCTAAAACCCAACCAATTAAACAAACTACTATCTCCCAATCAAGTCCCAAAGAAAAGAGTTAGAGAGATGGGCGTTAACTCCAACAAAGTCGAAGATGATTCAACTTTTGCATGCCCAATTCATGACAACACCAACCCAACAGTTATCCACATACCAGACCCAGATTCCACTACAGAAATGTTCACCGCTTCCACACACCCACCTCCACCACCACCACCATCATCACCACCACCGCCACCAACAACAACAGTACCGGTGGATCTTCATAATCATCTCCCAATGGAAATCCACAGGGTATGTCTTCCACCAAAAGAAACCACACTTGAGAAACTAACCCACAGGCTATCAGACATATTTTTCCCGGATAATCCATTCCATGGTTTCAACGGTGCGGCGGGAGGAAATCCCTCTAGCTGTTTCAGGAAGATTCTGTTCGGTCTACAGTTTTTCTTCCCGATTTTTCATTGGGCTCCTGAGTATTCGCTTTCTTTACTCCGAGCTGATGTCATCTCTGGTCTCACCATTGCCAGTCTTGCTATCCCACAGGTACGTACGTGTTCACGCGCGCATCTTAATAATACCACCTGAAACTGAAACCGAACTCTGTTGCTCTGCTTAGCTGTAATTGTAGTATTGTTGGTTTTCGATGTTGGCTGTGTTTGCTGCTGCTGTTGTTGTGGTCCTGTCCTGTCTGTTGCATTCATTTACTCTTAGAAAACCGGTGAAGTTTCTAATAGTATAAATTTTCTTTTATTTACTACTACTACTACTGTAACTACAGGGGATCAGCTATGCTAAGCTTGCAAATCTACCGCCCATAATCGGCCTCTGTAAGTCCCATTTCGTTTTGTTTATACACCAATCGATTAACCGACCCTTGCCAAAAGAATTTTCTTAATTATGAACTGGCCGGGTTTCTCAGATTCAAGCTTCGTTCCACCATTGATATACTCTGTTCTGGGAAGCTCAAGACATTTAGCAGTTGGTCCAGTATCAATAGCTTCATTAGTGATGGGAACCATGCTTGGTGAATCAGTTTCCGCTGTACAACAACCCATTCTCTACCTCAAGCTCGCTTTCACTTCCACTTTCTTTGCTGGTGTCTTCCAAGCTTCTCTCGGGCTATTAAGGTGAGTAAGTAGTGTAATTAATTAGCAGTTGCTTGCTTGCGTTGAAGTGTAATCTTAATTAATACGGTAAGCTGTCAGTCGTACTGCACTTTTTATTAGTCAGTCAGTCAGTCTGTCGAATGGATGGTACTATATGGTAATTAATCGGTAATGACGCTGATGAGTGCAGGTTGGGATTCGTGATAGATTTTCTATCGAAAGCAACATTGATAGGGTTCATGGCTGGAGCTGCCGTGATTGTCTCCCTTCAGCAGTTGAAAGGTTTGCTTGGGATGGTTCACTTCACCAATAGTATGCAGATTGTCCCTGTCTTGTCCTCTGTTCTTCAGTACAGAAACGAGGTAATTAATTAATGAATTAATTATTACTAGAGACAGGAAAGGAATGATGTAATTAGTTAATTAATACTCATCTCCTTCTTTTTTTTTTATACTAATCCAAACTGTACACAAAATAAATTGCAGTGGTCATGGCAAAATATTCTGATGGGATTTAGTTTTCTCCTCTTCCTTCTTGTGACAAGGCAAATTGTAAGTCTAGTTTTTTTTTTTTGCATTCCATTAATAATATTTCCTTTTAGATATTAAAAACAACATTTATATATCACAATGGAGCAAATTAGGCCGACTTATTATTTTTTTTAATATAGTAACAGTTTGGCAGAGATGCGTTTTGAATCTAATTCTCCTATCGCTAATCTTTTCCTCTTTTGTTTTGATGATAAATAATTAAATCAGAGTGCAAAGAAGAAGAAGCTATTCTGGGTATCAGCTGCAGCACCTTTGGCATCAGTCATACTCTCCACTATAATTGTCTTTGCCCTTAAGCCCACTTCTCGTCAAATCCCAATCGTAAGTCAAAAGTAGCTTTCACAGACAACAATTACAATTAATTAATTCCACTTTCTCTACAAATAAATTACAAACAAAATCATGTATCATGATTAATTGCTTATCTGTAAACTAATTCTTGCAGATTGGGTACCTACCCAAAGGCCTAAACCCACCTTCACTAAACATGCTGGCATTAGACGGTCCATACTTGGCACTCTCGATTAAAACCGGGATCATCACAGGAATCTTATCCCTCACAGTAAGTTTTATTTTAACAAATTGATCGATCACTGATTCAACAACCTAGCTTTAAGTAGAACCCTAATAAGTAGTAGTAATCATAGAAAAATGCGAATGCAATGCAATCAATAATCTGTACCCGTGATTAACGGGTGTTTTGGTTGTATAACAACCAGCTTCTTTTTTGGTTGTTCTAATCCCATCCCATAGGAAGGAATTGCGGTCGGTAGGACATTCGCTGCCCTAAAAAACTACCAAGTAGACGGGAACAAGGAGATGGTCGCAATTGGGTTGATGAACATGGCTGGTTCATGCTCATCTTGCTACGTCACGACAGGAGCCTTCTCTCGATCTGCGGTGAACTACAACGCTGGTGCCAGGACTGCAGTTTCGAACATAGTGATGGCAGCTTCCGTGCTGGTAACACTGCTTTTCCTCATGCCGTTGTTCCATTACACTCCAAACCTGATCCTGGCTGCGATCATTATCACCGCGGTTGTGGGTCTGATTGATTATGAGGCGGCGATACGGTTGTGGAAAGTTGATAAGATGGATTTTGTTGCTTGTGTGACTTCTTTTGTTGGGGTGTTGTTCTACTCTGTTCCTATGGGACTTGCGATATCAGTAAGCAGGCTCGCTTCTCTAGCTCTGTAAATTAACTAGCTAGCTTGTTGTGTTTGTTCATCGATCAATTATTTGATAATAAGTTGAAGTGGAATTAGTACTGAGTGATAAGTAATTTGCACATGGTTCAGATTGGGGTTTCGGTGTTCAAGGTTCTATTACATGTGACGAGGCCGAATACGATGACTCTTGGGAACATTCCTGGGACACAGATTTACCATAGCGTCGAGAGGTATAGAGAAGCCATCAGAATCCCGTCCTTCTTGATCCTGGCAATTGAGTCTCCAATCTACTTTGCTAATGTGACATTTCTGCAAGAAAGGTACTTACATTACTACTATCATATACTACAACTATATGTTGAGATTGGGGTTGGGATTGGGAATGGGTCATAACAATTAAGCTAATTGTGTTTATTTTTGCGCGCAGGATATTGAGGTGGGTGAGGGAGGAAGAAGACAGAGTCCGAGAACACAATGACACTACAATCAAATGTGTCATTCTAGACTTGACTGGTAATTAATCATCTTTAAGACTCTTTTCTAGCTACAGTCAGCTAGCTTAGCTTGATTCTTCTTTCCTGAGAAACTGATCTCACTGATTTGGATCAAATCACAGCCGTCTCAGCAATCGATACCAGCGGAATTGACTTCCTCTGTGAGATGAGGAAGATGCTGGAAAGGAGATCACTGCAGGTACAGTACATAAGTTTACAGACTCAATTTTCTTTCTTTCTTTCTAATTTATAAGATCAATTTTGCATCAAATTGGCTTAATTGTGTTTATATATTTTGATTAACTTGCAACTCATCATATCTATTTTTTGTATATGTATGTATGTACATACACAGCTGGTATTGGTCAACCCTGCTGGGAATGTAACGGAGAAGCTGCACAAATCAAAGGCACTCGAGTTGTTTGGACCGCACGGGCTTTACTTAACAGTTGGAGAAGCAGTGGCTGATATCTCGTCTCTGATGAAGCCACACCCATGAATAATATGTCACCATCATCAGGACAGAATGATGGATAATTAACTTAGCTAGTGTTAATCACCATCCATTCATTGGTTGGCTGGCTGGCTGGCTGCAGAGAAGAACAGAGTGACAATTTAAATCCAAGTGTTTTCGGGAGGGTTTTATGTGTAATACGAAGGCAAAAACCCTTGTAATTAGCTAGCTCTTCAAAGATGAAGAGATTTTGTTGGGGTTAATTATATATATATATATATATAAAAATGAATGATGAGACAATTTCGATCGGTACTATTTACCCTTCTTTTACCAACATTACTTGAGGACTTTTTCTTTCACCAAGCCACCAATGATTTGAGTCCAAGTTGAGTAAAAAGAAGAGAGGATCGTGATAGAATAGAACTATGCACGATCTGTGGAGCCAGAAGTACACAAATTCTTTTTTCCACGACATAAGTCAAATTCAATATGACTAGCTTCTTTTCCTTCTCGAGTCAGCTGAAATGTCACATCATAAGCATAAAGTAACACTATTTTTCTTCCTCTTTAGATCAGAATGTCTAGGTGGGTGGAAGAAGAGGCCACAAAGAAGGGCTTTAATTCACGGGACCCCAACAGAATATGCTGCAAGGAAAGGGAGTCTTCACTTCAGTGGTGGCTTCGAATAATAATGAAGTAGAAAGCCGACCATAAAGTGAACATACAAAGGTTACAAAAGAATGGTGGAGTCATCATAACCAGGGCGGAGCCGGAAATTTAAGTTGAGGGGGCATGAACAAAATTATAAAAAGTTAGGTGGACTTTTATCAAAAAAATTTTTTAAAAAAATTTTTACACTATAATTTTGTGTCATTTAGCAAAGTTGGGGGTGTGTTGTACCCCCTATTCCCCCTCTGTCTCCGCCCCTGATCATAACAATCAAGATGCGGTTTTATGGCGAATCTGATTAGTAGTAACCTTGAAGATGACACTTGGAAAGATCATGTTGTGGAAGCTAATGACACTAACTGCTGCATCCAAAGAAGCCATTGGAGCAATCTCTAGGATGACTAGTTGGCTTATGACAGATTGGTAAGATTGTTTGGGATATGTTGTCATGAAGTATTAAAGTAAGTACAGTAATTATAGTAGTGTATCTTATAGCAGATATAAGTTGTTGGTAATATTTAGTTCGTACTCCCACTGCAATGTTCACTTGCTCTATATACCTTTCCAGTATTCCCTTTCTCTATATATCTTTCTATATATATAATCTTGTAAGGATATAGGACTATCATCTGTTGTTTGTTGTTTTTAGCATTTAACATGGTATCAGAATTGAACTTGACATCCGCAACAATGGCACAATCTTAGCCGAATGAAGTAATCGAGGAGGAAAATAACATAGAAGGTAGTAATGGGAACAATAACGATTACCGTGATGAAGAAGGATCGACAATTCAAGAAGATCTTGCCACGACGATTACTAACATGACTGACCCCTTTTACTTGCATCCATCAGAAGGATCTTCGTCGAGTTTTGGAAGTAAATTTAAAGGGGTTAGGTTTGATGTCTGGAAGTGTAGTGCGACGATTGCCCTAAAGGCCAAGAACAAGTTCGGGTTCGTATATGGGTAGATTACAGAACCCCCGAAGACATCAGAGATATATCCTCTCTGGGAACGATGCGATCACATTATATTTTCTCATATAATCAACTCTCTCGAGAAGGATATAGCGGACATGGATCTTTATTGTGATACCACACCTGAGGCTTGGAGGAATTCGTGTCAAAGATACGACCTAACCAAAAGCCCTGAAAGCTACTCCATCTAGTGAGAAATAGCTCAAGTTCGACAAGGGAATGATCCAATTAGTATCTATTTTGCAAGACTAAAACATTTATGGGACAAATTGAATTCAACCCGCAAACCCCAAAAAGTACCTGTTCTTCGTGCAAGTGCAACGTCACAAGTGAAATCGAAGCTCAACGTCAGCAGGATTTCTTGATGAAATTCTTGGATGGTCTAAATGAAAACTTCAAACATACGAAGGGAAATATACTTTTGATGAAGCCTTTACCGAATCTGGAACAGGCTTAATCCCTTGTTTCACAAGACAAAAAACAAAGGGAGATGTCGTAAGGAAAGACTGAGATGGAGAATTCCTTGGCACTCACAAGCAAGAGCTCGCCATGTAGCAGATTCCCAAACCCTAAATTTGGACCTAATAAATCTTCTTCGAGAAGCGTGCTTCTAGCAAAAGAAAACCGACCCCTAAATGCACCAATTGCGCCAAATCCGGTCACACTAGGGCCGAGTGTTGGTGGATAATTGGCTTCCTAAATCAAGAAGCGAATCAAAGATAAAGCCACCAGAACAACGCACTCGCTGCATCCACAGTCTGTGAAAGAAGTAGAAGGAAGGAGAAGGGAAATTAAGAAGATTCATCTATCGCCGGAATGAGCAGCAACCAACTCCAACAACTGGTTTCCTATCTCTGCCAGAAGTGTGGAATATTTCAAGACTCTGCTAAAGACTTTGGAGATTTCTCAAGTAATATTGATCCTTTCCATAATTATTCTTTACATAATGAAACTGAGAAAGTTAGAGATAAACTGAAACACCTCTGGATTCTAGATTCAAGTGCCACATAGCACATTACCAGAAATCAATCTCTGTTTGATAATCTAGATGAGAAAAGTTATAACAAAAACATCATACTACCTGATGGACAAAAATGCATGATTAAGAACACCATAAATGTTAGACTATGCAAGAACTTGATTTTGAAATCTGTCATGCTTGTTCCTACATTTATGTTCAGTCTCTTAGCAGTAGGCAAATTAGAAAAACAACTTGATATGATCATAATTTTTAAATCATTATTGTTCTACATTGTAAGATTCTAGTTTTGGTTTTCAAGCTAAGATAGCTACTTAATCATATGGTTTATACTTTCTTGATAGTGTGCTTTTATAAAGTTTCTTGATAAATGTAAAAACACATTCCTATTGTCATAAGTTTTGGAGCAAATGATGTTGAAGGAAGTAATGCTAGAGATATTCTGTTATGACACAGCAGATTGGGCCATATAGGTGTTACCAAACTTTATAGATTGAATATTGTAAAAGGAATACATGATGATGATCCTTTTCCATGTGCAGGCTTCTTTAAGGCTAAATGAAAAAGATGTTAATTTGGCATTTCTGAGATTAAGACTGAAGTTGTTCTTGGTATGATTCATATCGATGTGTGTGGTCGCATGTGTGTTGATGACAAAATTTATCAAAGCAAAGTTTCCTTTCTTATTTCTTGTATGTCTCATAACAGAGACAAGATTATTTTGTCTCATGTACAGGGAAGAGAAATGATATATGTGTTGTATTATGTATGCGAGACTATGTCCTATTTATATGACAATGAGGACTAGTCAAGATATAAGGTACATGTAATGAAGTGACCTAAAGTACACACTAGAAAAGTACATGTCAATATACTCCTAGATACACACTAATACCCCTCCCCCCTTAAATAGTACATCCTCCTTGCATCTGGATGGGGAATGAAGAGGTGTACTCTTTGCTCCAGTTGCCGGTAGGCTTTAAGCATTTGTACCTACAAGAAGAAAACAAAAAAAATACCTCTTCTCTTGTCTTTGTAAGCCCAATGAATCAAAGTAATTATAATAACTTTTACCTGTGAGAGATTTAGTCATCATATCAGCTAGCTAATGTGTGCTAGGGGCATATTGGACTTGTATAAGTCCTACCTGCAGCTTTTTACGCACAAAGTGACAACCTAATTCTATGTGTTTAGTGCGTTCGTGAGAGACAGGGTTTCTTGCAATGTGTATAGCTGCTAAATTATCACATTTTAGTGGTATTGATTCAACGTATTTGATGCCAATTTTGTTTAGAAGTCTGCTTAGCCAACTTACTTCCCCCGTGACTTGTCGCATGGCCTTGTATTCTGCTTCGGTAGATGACAGGCCACGATAGTTTGTTTCTTTGATTTCCAACTCATAGGGGAACCACCTAAAATGATGTTGTATCCGGAGATAAATTTTCGTGTGATTAGGCAAGAGGCCCAATCAGAATCATAATAGGCCTCCAATTTGTAGGTTGGTTCATTGTTAAAATATAGGCTAAAGCCTGATGTTCCCTTGACATAGGAGAGTGTGTGGAAGGCTGCCTTCAAGTGGGCGGAAGTGGGATTTTGGAGGAATTGGCTTAAGAATTGGACTGCATAACATATGTCGGGTCTTGTGTTACTAAGGAAGTTGAGTTTCCCGACAAGGCATCTGTAGGTCGTGGGGTTTTCCAATTTAGGACCACTCTCTTCATGGATCTTTAAGTTGATTGGGAGTGGTGATAGTGATGGTTTGATGTCTTGAGCATCAAAATCATGAAGGATCTGCACTAGTGCAGAAATGGTTTTATACCACGATTATTTTGCTTAAAAACCACGGTTATAAACCGTGGTTTATGCTCGCGTCGTATATTAAAAAATAGCTATAAACAACGGTTATGAACCGTCGTTTAAAGTAAGAGAAAAAACCACGGTTGGTTGAAACTGTCGTTTAAGACCCCTTCTCCCGCGATATTCATTGACTTTATACGACGGTTGGGAGTTTGAACTGTGGTATAAAATGTGTAATAATTGATGGTTATTGTTAAAATTGTGGTATATAATGTTTAAAATCAACGAATAAACCATGGTTATACATAAAACTGTGGTTTATAGTCTATGCATTTTTTCTCAAATTGATGGCGATTTAGCGTCCGCTTCATTTAATCTCAACAGAGCGCAGACACAAGAGAATGAAGAGGCCAGAACATGTATGTTTCTTGTTTGCAAATTAGGGTTGCAAAATGAGTGAAGAATGCGCATTATGTTCCTTGTTCGTCAGTGGGTTGCAAAATACCGTGAAAGAGAATGAGAGAGGGCGGAGCAAGTCCTTGTTCGCCGGTTAGGGTTGCAAAAATTACAATGAATAAAGAAGAGGTGCATAGCATGTGTTCCTTGTTCGCTAGTGTGAGTTGAAAAAATTACCGTGAAAACAAGAGAATGAGAGAGCCGGAGCATGTCCTTGTTCGCCGGTTAGGGTTGTAAAAATTACAGTGAGTGGAGATGAGGAAGAGGCGCAAATGTGTTCCTTGTTTGCTTGTATGGGTTGGGTTGTGAAAAAATACCATGAGGTTGAAGAGATTGACGCAGAGCAGTTCCCAGTGTGGGTTGCAAAAATTACCGGGAGTTGAAGAAGAAGGAAGTAGAGTTGTCGAGCATATGTATTCCTTGTTCGACAGTGTGGGTTAAAAACTACAGTGAGAGAATATATAATAAGAGAAAAGAGAAAGAACCACGTTAATTTGGGCCGAAAATTTAAATTCCTGTTTAGACTATATACCACGGTTCTTCCTAGAAACCGTCGTTTAAAGATAGTAGACCACGAATAAAAATGATGGTTTTGACCAAACCGTGGTTTAAAATATAACGCGTCAAGCTATATACGATGGTTCTTATGTAACCGTCACTTATAGTCGCGCATTAAATGACGGTTTCGTGTTTAACGGTGGTATAAAATGTCCCGCCGAGAATTTTTGTGAAGGTTATTCTGATAACCGTGGTTTATAATGTCTCGCCGAGATTTTTTGTGACGGTTATTGCAATAACCGTGGTTTATAATTTTTAAATGACGGTTAAATTGTTAACCGTGATTTAAAGTGCGTCATTTAAAATCTTTTTTCTACTAGTGCTGATTGATGTATCATTGTTGGGACATGATTTCACCATCATTGGTTTGAAGAAATTCCATTATGAGGAAGAAATTTAATCTACCAAGGTCTTTTATCTTAAACTCTCTATCGAGTTACCTTTTTAACAATTTGATTTCTTTGGTGTCGTTTCCAACAACCAAAATGTCATCCACATATATTCCCAATAAGGTAATGCTGTTCCTTTTTCTTTTGACATATAGGGAGTAGTCATTTTAGGAGTGAAAACCTAGGTGTTGTAGGAAGTTGGCAAGTCTCTCGTACCATTGTCGAGAGGCTTAATTTAGGCTGTAGGGATTTGTGGAGTTTACACACTTTATTCTCACCGATGACCTTTATTCCTTCTAGTATGGTCATGTAGACCTCTTCATGGAGGTCTCCATGTAAAAAGGAGTAATTGACGTCTAACTGATCAAGGACCCACCCATTTTTAATTGTCATGATTATTAGGGCCCTAACGGTGGTCATTTTTATTGAGGGGGAGAAAGTATCCTCATAATTGAGCCCGTATTTTTGTGTAAAGCCTCGCACCACCAATCTGGCCTTAAATCTCTCAATGTCTCCATTGGCTTTTAGCTTTACCTTGTAAACCCATTTGCAGCTGATAGCTCGCTTACCTTTGGGTAAATCTGTGATGGTCTAAGTCGTGTTTTGCTTCAAGGCCTCAAACTCTGTGGCCATGGCTTGGACCCATCTAGGATCCTTACTTGCTGATTTGTAGCTGGTGGGCTCATTAAGGTCATGCAAGTGGGCTAGAAGTTTGTTTGTGTTTTTGTGTAAGGAGCATGAGAGGATGGTGGTCTTGGGTATGTGATCAGTTAGGGTGTTCAAGTTGGTTCTAGAATGAAAGGAAAGATCAGTGCTCTCAAGCCTTTGGGCGAGGATGGGTGAAAAGGGGTCTTTTTGGTTCAAACCAGAAGAGAGTATGTAGTCATCATATTTGGTGGGAACTTTATGTTCTTGGGTGGATCTTCTAAGGCCTATAGGTTCTGTTTGATGAGTTTCTACGGTTGAGGGTTGTTGTTGGATGGAGGAGTTAGATTCTTCTCTTATCTCAGAATGCTGAGACGTGAAAGAATCGCCCTCCATCATTTGGTTAGAGAAGGAGAGAAGATGTCTGTGTTAGTTTGGTTTTTGTCTAGAGTCCTGGTCCACTCCTTATCTGTTAAAGGATAGATGTCCTCAAAGAAAACAATGTCTCTTGAGACCTTGAGACCCTTTCCTTCTAGGGTTAAAACGTTGAAGCCTTTCATGTTTTTGGCATTTCCAACATATACGCTAGTAGATGATCTTGGATCTAACTTCCCTTTGTTCGGGTCAGTGTTGATCATGTAACATAGAGATCCGAAGCTTTTGATCTCATTGTAGTTTGGGTTTTCTCCATACAGTTTCTCAAAGGGGGTTGAATTTTCAATCGCTTTGCTGGGCATTCTATTGATTAAATATGCCGTGTGTCCTACACAAAACCCCAATACTGGTCGTCTAACCTTGATTGGAAAAGGAGAGCTCTGGCAATTTTCATAAGGTTGCCATGTTTCCTTTCTACCACCCCATTCTGCTGGGGTGTGTGAGGACAAGTTGTTTGGTGTACAATGCCCTTTTTGGCAAAGTACTCGGTTCCTTCATGAGATTTTCCTAATTCTCTAGCATTATCGCTTCGAATTATCTTAATGTGTTTGTTCATTTATTTTTCGATTAAATTAATGAAAGTTTTTTTTATGTGTTCCATAGCTTCAGATTTGAGCTTGAGAAGGCTTACCTAGGTTGCCCTAGTGTAATCATCTACTAGGGTGAGAAAGTACCTATGTCCATCTAAGGTGGGAGTTCTCATGGGACCACATACATCCACATGCAAAAGCTCAAATGGTTCGCTAGATTTGATGTTGGATGTGGGGAATTTCAAGCGTTTAGCTTTAGCTTTGTAGCATATCATGCATGGCAAAGGGTTATTTACCAAGCGTTTAAGTGTGTTAACTTGTATTATTTTTTTCATTCTCTTCAAAGATATGTGTCCTAATATACTATGCCATAGCATATAATTATTTGACATATTAGCCTGAGAGAGTTCAATGTTCGAATTCATACAGACAGATGCACTCGAATTCATACCAACAGATCTATTGGAATTCATACAGACATGTGCATTTGAAAACATGCCAACAGATACATTCAAACTCACACAAACAGGTGCACTTGATTTCATACTAGCAGATACATGTCTTTTATTCAATACAAATCTACATAGGCCAGTCACATTAACAACATACAATCCACTAATTTCTTTTCCAATCTGTTCGATGATGTTGCTCTTAGAGTCCTGCACAATACAAGCATTTTCATGAAAAATAACAGATACACTTAGGTCCCTTATTAACCTAGAAACAGAGATTATGTTAAACTAGAAACTTGGAACTAGCATTATGTTCTTTAGACAGACTTTCCCATTAGATAACATTTTTCCAACATAAACAACACGTTTTCTATTCCCATCTGGGAAGATAATATCTTTCTTTATCTCAAGATTTAAGCATTCAGAGAGCAGGCATTCATTTCCACTAACATGTTCCGTAGCCGTAGAATCTAAGATCCATAATTTTTATAATTCATGAAACATGGGATTCACATTCGTGTTAGTATGTGATGAAGAGTTTAGCGTAGTTATAAAATTACCTGAAAAATCCCCGAAGCTTGCTTGTTTACCCCCTCCGTTTGTGCCCTTCTGTTGTTCAAGGTATGCGACCAGTTGCTGCAATTGATCCTGGATGAAACCACGAACTAGCGATTCTTGGTTTGTTCGTCGGTTATTTAGACTGCTCTGCCTTGCTCTGCAATCACAGAGATAATTCTGGTTTCTTTCGATTTCTTCATGTTGTCAGTCGGAAAACCGACCAGCCACCAACAATCGCTGCGAGAGTGCCCCACCTTTCCATAGTTCGAGCACTTGGGCAAGTCCTTATTGAAACCAGTGGTGGATTTAATTAGGCTTTTCTTATTAGGGTTCTTGGAATTAGACATGTCGTTGTTCGTTCTTTGTCTCCCCATCGAAAGATTTCCTCCTCCTTTAGTGAATAGAGTGATCAATTGTCCTGGATCGTCTCTAGAGTCGATGTTTTCTCTAGTCTGCTCCTTGTTGAGTGTATAAATGAGCATGTTTTAGGGGTGTATTTAGTATGTTTTAAAAGTCTTTTCATGCTCATTTCTTCACTCTAGCTAGTTTTCCTCTAGTTTTGTGTTTATTGATGTTTTGCACAACTATTGCTGAAATAGAAGGAATAGCATAGCTAGAAGTAAAGTAGACGAAAAGACAAATGTGTGGGCACAAACGGATCCAAAATCGAAGCTAAAATGAAGAAGAAACAGCATTTTGAAGTTAGCCTGCCCACTGGACCGACCCACAGGACCGACCCAGAGTGGGTCGGTCGGATGTTCCGGAGGCCACAAACGCTTGTTCCGAGGGCCAAAATTGCTTCTGGACCCGACCAACCTCAGGGGACCGACCCAGGGTGGGTCGGTCGGACTTAAAAACATGATTTTTGACCCCGAAATTGCCTTTGGACTTGACCGACCCAAGGTGGGTCGGTCGGTCGCAGATTTTGCCCAAATCTGTCTTTTTAAAAGAAGAAAAAGAGGAGAAGGGGGGGGGGGTTCCACACACAACACAAAAACGACGGGAAAATAAGAGAAAATAGGAAAGAAGAAGAAGAAAGGAAAGAAAGAAGAAGAAGAGAAGAAGGAGGAGAAAGCTCACCTCCATTGAAGCTCTTCTTTAACATCCCATAGTTATTTCTTCTCCATTCTCTCTCTTTTGTGCTTTAATGGTTGTGTAGTTTCCTTGAAGCTTGGGATGGGGATTTTGCCCCAAAATCCCTAAAACCTCCATTGTTGAATCTTGAACTTATTTTTATGCTTTATTTTAGTCTTTGAGCTTAATGAAGATGATTATTGAGTATTTATGATTCTTAAACTTGTTGCTCATGATTTGAGGATTAGTTTAGGGTTTTACCAAAATTATCAATGATGTGTTTAATTGGTTGGTTTGGCCTACCAATTAGTTTAACATTGTTGTGGGATTCTATCAAAATGATATTCTGAGATAGTAACCTAAACTTCTAGAGACTAAAACGGTGTACTCTGATTTCGATGATTTTGAGATTAGACTACATTGCAACTTTAGTGGACTTAAGCTTAGTGCTGTCGATTGACCCGTGGCGTAGCTGATTGAGAAGTTTCGGTTAAATTGGTTAGGATTAGTAGGCCTAGATTAGGTTGCTAATTAATTAAGCGTTCCCGTTGCTTAGCTATGAGTTCGAGGTTCGACAATCGGTAGTAAGGGGAGGACGGGTGCAAATATTCATCCCGGGCTACACCTATCCTAGATAGTTAGTTTAGTGTTTATTGCTTTTCTTTATTTCTTCAATTACAACCCAAAACCCCTAATTTACATTTATGCATTGTTGTATATTTCTATGCACTTTGACTAATCCTATAATTAACTAGATAGTAATGAAGTCCCTGTGGATACGACCTTGTTGTACTACAATGATTGGGTTCACTGCCCATAATTAGTAAAGTAGTTTAACCACTATTTTGCACAACAAGTTTTTGGCGCCGTTGCCAGGGACTTCGGTCCAACTATCTGGTTAATTATCTTTTTAGTTTTTGTGCATATTTTTCATTTCCTTATTTGCCCTTTTGTGTATAATTTTTTCTTGTTTTGTAGGAGCTTAATTCTGATGGACGGTCATTATGATCAAGGAGAAGGGTGGTATGGCCATTCCTATGGTACAGAGTATGATGGTACAACCTACGATTGGGATATTGACTGTCAAGGGTGTGGGCATTACCATTTGTGGCCTCCTTGTGAGGACCTTATCGTTGGATTAGAAGCTCATGTGGAGGACCAATTATTTACTGTCAATCCAAACCCCATAGGACAAGACATCAACCAACGAATCATGTGCCAAGAGAATGGAGGAGACCACAAGAGTGCTAATTGTTCTTTGATCATGGCAAGGGTAGATTCACCTACTCTCGAGGATCTCATTGCTAGAATGAACACCATCGACATGGACCAGCTCATTACACTAGCTAGAAAGGAGAAACAATCAGAGAATAAAATGGTTCATGAGATGGAGCATCAGACTAAGGAAGCAGACCTCGACATGAACCAACTGAAGCTCAATGCCGAATTAGTAGAGATAAACGCGATGATGGAAGGCCTGCTAAACCTCGCATCACAGCTACCGGAGAGCGAAATTGTTCATAAATTCACCTTGCTGAGAACTTGAGTTGCCCTCTCTCTCCCCCCTTGTTTGAACCTGAGCAAATGCCATTCAACCATCTACTTGAGCTTGAAGACAAGCCATCAGAGGACAGCTTCCACCTTGACTTCATGGAGTCTCCTCCCTTTGAAGTCCACTACCATTATTTCCTCTCCTTCTTCGTGCTCTACCAAGAAGATAAGGATGCTTACACCCTCAACCTTGAGAAGAAGGAGCTATCGCCTCCCTTTGAGTCACCAGAGGAGAGTGCTTCCATCGACTTCAAGGAGTCTTCTCCCTCTAAAGTTGATTTTCATCAAGGCTCTTCCAATGAGCCTCACCAAGAAGTTGAGGACATTTACATCCTCAAATTTGAGGAGGAGGAGCCATCAAACTTTGATCTTCACCTGGAGGATCAAGGCTTTCCCCACCCGTGCACTAATGAAGTATGGTGGAAACTCAAAGTTCACCCACTAAATGTGGAGTCCACCTTCCCCTTTGATCATGGACCAGAGTTTGAAGACAAAGTCAGCCCAAGAGTTCTCCCTGCACCGTTCATTGAAGATAGGGATGTCTTCGTCCTTAAATTTGAAGAGGAGTGTCCACCACAAGATGATCCTCGCACCAGGATCATCAACCTCAATACTTGGGCCATTCTTCAATGAAAAATGATGCCCGGCCAACCTACCCGTTGAAGCCCACTTCAACATTCATTTTCGATCCTGGAGGACTTCAATGTGGTATGGTCTAACCAAAGACCTTAAAGAAGGGCAGCTTCCCGGGAGGCAACCCGGATGATTTTCTTTCATTTTCATATATTTTAATTTGTCAAGTTCTCCTTTGATTTTGTTTTTGCTATATTTTAACCCCGTTTGTCGTTGGTTGCTTCCATTGTGTTATGCAGGTGAAATTTAACATCCACACCACAACCAAGCTATGCTAATTGAGGCTAAAGCTCAAGTGTGGGGGAGTTCCTTCAATGCAAGTAAAAACAATCTTAGGGGAGTACTAGTTTCTTTTATTTTGCTAATCTTTCTTCTCTTCCTTCATTTTGTTAGTGGGCATCGCTTATGTGCTATAATGTTGTTTGTGTCCCATGCATTTTCACTTTATTTGCTTCCCGAAAAGGTCTTCTGGAACCTTCCCCGATTTGTTTGGTGAACAATGAGGACATTGTTCAAGTTAAGTGTGGGGGAGTGACCTTTTCGGTGAATTTTATGCTTAAATGCCTAATCCCTTTGCTTATCTTGAGTTTGTACAAAATCAAAAACTTGGACCCTTGTGTTGTGAGTTGTCCTCATTAAGAACAAATACTGTTATGAATTGTGGGATAAATGCTAAAATTTTTCTTTTTGATTGCTTTTGAGGAGCATGTTTCATGCGGTGTGACCAAATGATATTGATTGGTTGGTTTTTTATTGCTTAGGGGTTCTTTCTATCATCTCTCTTAGGGTTTTCTAAGGGGTGCTTCTTTGTAAAAATCCTTTAAGGGACTTGTGAGACGCCATTGGTAACCAACAATGAGAGTTAAGTGTTCTTAATTGCAAAGGCTTGATGCCAAAATTTTACCTCCTCATCTCTTATGCAAAAGTGAAACAAATGCATAAATCTATTTTTCCTTTTGTTTTCTTCCCAATGCCCATTCTTGAGAGAAGTTGGCCATGGTAAAAGTTCTCTAAGTCACATAATCTTTAGAACTTTGAAGCACTCCAGATCATACCCCGAAACTCTATATTTTTATTTTCCCTAAGCACACCCATGCCACCACTAAGAGATGGTTCACACTCCTCGAAGGTTTTAATCACTTTTTGCTTCTTCTCTTATCCTACAATTCATGTTAGTATTTGTTAGTCTTGAGCATTCCTTACTTGCTAGGGGCTTGGTTTTTCTTGAGGACAAGCAAAAAGGTAAGTGTGGGGGTGTGTTGAGTGTATAAATGAGCATGTTTTAGGGGTGTATTTAGTATGTTTTATCAACACTTTTCATGCTCATTTCTTCACTCTAGCTAGTTTTCCTCTAGTTTTGTGTTTATTGGTGTTTTACACAACTATTGCTGAAACAGAAGGAATAACATAGCTATAAGTAAAGTAGACGAAAAGACAAACGCGTGGGCGCAAACGGATCAAAATCGGAGCTAAAATTAAGAAGATACAGCATTTTGAAATTAGCCTGCCCACTGGACCGACCCACAGGACCGACCCAGAGTGGGTCAGTCGGATGTTCCGGAGGCCACAAACGCTTGTTCCGGGGGCCAAAATTTCTTTTGGACCCGACCGACCCAGGGGACTGACCCAGGGTGGGTCGGACTTAAAAACGCGATTTCGAGCCCGAAATTGCCTCTGGACTTGACCGACCCAGGGTGGGTCGGTCGGTCGCAAATTTTGCCCAAATATGTCTTTTTAAAAGGAGAAAAAGAGGAGAAAGGGGGGGATTCCACACACAACACAAAAACGACAGGAAAAGAAGAGAAAAGAGGGAAGAAGAAGGAGAAAGGAAAGAAAGAAGAAGAAGAAGAGAAGAAGGAGAAGAAGGCTCACCTCCATTGAAGCTCTTCTTCAACCTCCCATGGCTATTTCTTCTCCCTTCTCTCTCTTTTGTGCTTTAATGGTTGTGTAGTTTCCTTGAAGCTTGGGATGTGGATTTTGCCCCAAAATCCTTATAACCTCCATTGTTGAATCTTGAACTTATTTGTATGCTTTATTTTAGTCTTTGAGCTTAATGAAGATGATTATTGGGTATTTATGATTCTTAAACTTGTTGCTCATGATTTGAGGATTAGTTTAGGGTTTTACCCAAATTATCAATTATGTGTTAAATTGGTTGGTTTGGCCTACCAATTAGTGTAGCATTATTATGGGATTCTATCAAAATGATATTCTGAGATAGTAACTGATAAGTATCCAAATGAGCATGATTTATGGGTGTATTTCATATGTTATATTAGCACTTTTCTTGCTCATTTCTCCACTTTGGTTAGTTTTCCTCTAGTTTATGTTTTATTGGTTATCTTACAGATTTATTGGTTAAACATGAGGAAAACCAAGCTAGGAGCAAAGTAGACGAAGAGACAAACGCATAGGCGCAAACAGATCTAAAAACGGAACTCAAACGAAGAATCTGGAGCCTGTTAAAGTTTGCAGAACAAGATGAGACGAAATTCATGTGTCCGGATTTGTGTCCGCGTAGACCCTACCCAGACAGGTTTTGTCCGGATTTGTATCCGCGTAGCCCCTACCCGGACAACTCTAAAGTACATCTGTGTCCTTACGCGGACAGAAACTCGACGTCTCACGTCCGGATGGCCAAATCCGGACACAAACTCGAACACGTACTAACTCTCGTCAGGACATTTGTGTCCTTACGCGGACACAAACTTGAACATGACATGTCCGGATGGGCCCCATCCGGACACAAATCCGGACACGTGTAAATGACTGCGCCGAATCCAAAAATCACGCGACTGATAGATCTGCACCGCCTTCGCTGTTTTCCTCAATTACGGCGCCTACAAACATATCTATCTACTACATCAAACATATCAGGCGCCGCATCTCTTATTTTCTTCACCCAAGCACGCCTGCAATAAACTTTGTCCTCTTCCCCTCCTTTTCTCCTATAAAACCCACTCTCATTCTTCATCAATTCCCATCATCTGATCACACAACGCTCATCAAAATTCACTCTCCCTCCATCCATATACCACACATCTCCACTTCATTTCCATCATTTCCCATCACCAAATAAGCCTAACTCTTCCATTTTCCAGAAAACCAGACAAAGAAGACGATCTGCACAAAACCAGGCCGTGTCCGGATTTGTGTCCGCGTAGACCCTACCCGGACAGGTGTTGTCCGGATTTGTGTCCGCGTAGCCCCTACCCGGACAGGATCAACTTGTGCCTGTTTGTTCATTTTTCTTCGTTCTACCTGTTTATCATCGTTTTGAGGTCGACATAATCACGGAGACAAGCCCGGAAGCGAAACAACTCTCCCCAAAAATAGAGTTCTTTCTTTCCTCAAGCTTTACGCTGTTGTAATGTCTATCTTTACTCTGTTTTTATTTTTGTCAATGGCTGAGTAATTTTTCTTTGGCTCCTAGGATGGGGTTTGACCCTAATATTGCTTAAATAAATATTTATTACCTGTCTCATTTATTATACTTGTTTTTATTCCTTTCAATAAATATTGTTAAATGCTTTACGCAATAAACTACTGCATTTTTATGGTAACTATCAACATATGATTTTGAGATAGTCAATAGTACCACAAAGGAATAAACCTTGGTATTTACACTCCGGATTGAGTAGGAAAATACTGAGGCTATCATTAAGAGTTTGTAACTTACCCTTATTAACTCAAATAGACAATAGATAATTGAGACATGGTTATAAATTTGTTTAAGTAATTTAGGCAATTCCCCCACTATCCTAGGATACCTTTTTCCACCCAAATCAATTAATTCACCTTATTTTACTGTATTTATTATTTCTGCACTGATCCTAAACAATCAAGCATGCCTCCAGCTAAACCCCTTATTTGCTGTTTTTATTAAATACCGAGACTAGGATAATTGAACCAATTTCTCTGTGGATACGACACTTGTTGTACTACATCGACTAGGTGCACTTGCCTTTTCTTTGCCCATAAGTATACATATTTTCACTATGTATTTTTGGCCAACAGTAACCTAAACTTTTAGAGACTAAAACGGTGTACTCTGATTTCGATGATTTTGAGATTAGACTACATTGCAACTTTAGTGGACTTGAGCTTAGTGCAGTCGATTGACCCGGGGCTTAGCTGATTGGGAAGTTTCGGTTAAATTGGTTAGGATTAGTAGGCCTAGATTAGGTTTCTAATTAATTAAGCGTTCCCGTTGCTTAGCTATGAGTTCGAGGTTCGACAATCGGTAGTAAGGGGAGGACGGGTGCAAATATCCATCCCGGGCTACACCTATCCTAGATAGTTTAATGTTTATTGCTTTTCTTTATTTCTCCAATTACAACCCAAAAACCCAAAACCCCTAATTTACATTTATGCACTGTTGTATATTTCTATGCACTTTGACTAATCCTATAATTAACTAGATAGTAACGAAGTCCCTGTGGATACGACCTTGTTGTACTACAATGATTGGGTTCACTGCCCATAGTTAGCAAAGTAGTTTAACCACTATTTTGCACAACACTCCTCTTGAATCACCAGGGCGAAAATTGGGAGTAGGACTTACTCAAACCCATCATGAAATGTAGGGTTTCTTCCTCTGCTTGAACTTTCTTCTGATGCTCACTGGATTTACAGGAACTGCAACAGTCGCACTGGTCAACAGGTCTCGCTAGGTCATACTGGGCCCAAACTTCTCTCGATCTCAGGAAGTAATCAGTGATCGAGTCTTCTCCCTGTCTTAGTTGATGATTTGGATCTTGATATGGTGAAGCATCGCCAAATTCTTCTTCTCAAGACGCCTGCACAACCAGTCCAAAAGTTGCTTTGGGTCACTGGTGTACATGATGCTACAAGCAATATTTGGAGAAAGGGAAGAGATTAGCCAAGTAACGACTAACGAATTTTCTCGCTTCCATGCCGTAGTGCGAAATTGGTCGTTGCTGTCGGGTCATTTGATTGTACCATCTATGAATCCTATCTTGTTTTTGGCAGTCAAAGCCTCTTGCATCGTCCATTTCCATCCTAAGAAACCTTCGCCGCTGAGTTTTGGGGCAAGGGCTTGTTTAGTTTGCTTGGTGGTGGCTACGTAGAGGAGATCTGAAATACCCCGAGTAACTACTACTTTAAATTAGTGAAGGCTAAATTAAATTATGAGCAACAATTACCAAAAATGTTATGGTATTAAAAATATAGTTCCAAACGGATATTACATGAAACTCCAAAAAGTAATATTGCATGTACAGATCGGTACATATAATAAATACCACTAGTGTACCGTAAGAAGGTATACGAACATTTTATATACTCTAGACAAATTTTAGACTCAAATATAAACTCATATATATAACACACTTCTAAACAAAAAATGTTATAAATAACAATGTGACATATTAAAATAGTCACATACCAATATTTACACATGTATAAAGTACTAAGATATTAGAAAGTGGCACAAATTTTGAAACACCCTCCAAATGCCATCCGATTACCTGCATTGAAAAAGAAAAAAAAAAAGAGACAAAAGAGACATCATTAGTTTGGACTTAAATTAACAATAAAGTACTAATAGGTAAAGAAACCATGCCATTTCTGCAACCAGCAGCTCCTTTTTCTCCTTCACCGACAAGTACTGATGACCACTCTTCTCCTCCTTCCTATATCACGTCAATCTTTTTCTTCTTCTTAAGTCTGTTTCCTTCTTTCCCATGTTCCACCTGCAAGCAGCAACAGAACAACGAGACTCAAGAAACAAAACTGCATCAGACCACCTCTCTCGGTCACTACATAGGTTCAACGGTTTCACTTTCCAGCACACTCCCCTTGCCTGGTTACTCTATTCTGCCTTCTTTTTGTTGCAGTAGACAACAACAATATGGCCTGAACTTCCCTGTCTCGGTAGCAAGCAAAGAAGGAGTCGGTAGACAGTAAACTAACCTCTCATTCCCTTCCTTTCTGTTGCAGCAAACATAAAACAAAAAAAACTGGTGAGTAGCATTTTCTCCATCTTCTTCTCCTCCACGGTTTGGAGTTCCTTTTCTCACCAGATCAGTATGCTACTGCCACCACATTAAGACATCCTCTCCCTCTTCTTGCAACAACAAGCTGCTCTGTTGAGTTTGCATATTACCGATTTTAACAGAGGAGCAAGCACCAGAAAGAAAAAAAACGGTATCTGGCAACACTTCCTCCATCATCCTGTTCCGTTTTTTTTTCTTTCTTCTTCTGGGCATCGATCAACCAACTCATTCTCTGCCTCATTTTGAAACAATAACAAAATCACATATTGAGCTTTCTTTTTCTTTTCCTGGCTCGCAAGTAGCAAAGCAAGAGCAGCAGAACCAAGACCTCTCATCGCTATAGTAACGTCCAGAAGTAACACCTGCTTGACACTTCTTCTCCTGCTTCTGATGCACACACGTGAAGTCCATGTCCCAGCTTCTCTTTGAGCTAAAACCAGCCCTGAACTGCACCATGGAAGGAGCATAAAACCAGGTAAAGAAACTCAGCCAAAACATGGCTGTATAGCCTTTCTTTTTCCTCAGTTTTGATGCCGAGAATGTGCTCCCTTTAACACCTCCTTCTGTTCTGTAATACCCATGTGTGAAGCTCCATCCCAGTCCCCTTGTGGAGCTAAAACCGCAGTCAGACACAACAAGGAAGTAGTACAAACACATGGTGGGTATTCGAGACTTCCATGGCTGCTGTTGGCCTTCTCTCTCATTCGGTTTTCCATACAGATTCTGAGCTTATTCCTTGTTGATAGGTGCCGAAACCTGCTACAGAGAACCTTCAAAACCAAGGTAAGAAAACCCACATGGGCATGGCTATATAAGCAGTTTCCTTCTGCCTGTTCCATGCGACAAAATGTAAATACTGAAGCAGTTTCCCTGCTTGTTTTAGTGTACCGAAAACCACAGCCAGTGTACATAACTGAGCTGGAAAATATACAAGATCTTGACAGTGTTACATATGTGTAATATAGGCTGAGAACTTCGGTGAAGATGCTGTGAAGTTGGGAAGAAAATTTCTTTGGCAGTTTAAGTCAAGGTAATGATGTTTACCCTCTTTTAATATCCAAAAACTTAATTAGTTGGGTGTGAATGAAAACCGTGAGATTGATACATATATGCGTGCATAGGAGCTGATAAAGCGTAACCATGCATATACATATATACTTAGGTGTATTGTTTTGGGTTTATAATGCATAACAATGACGTATATACAGAGGGGTATTGTTGAGTTATAAGCGCACACAAATAATGAATATATGTATGTAGTAATTTTGAGTTGTGTATATGCAACCGATAAGGGATATGAATTAGGATGGAAAGAAAATTGGATGTATATAATGGAGTGGAGCGAATATATATATATACACATGTTATTGAGGTGATAATGTGTAATTAATTTGGTTGTAAGTTAAAATTGGAAGTAGATTAAATTAAAAGAATTTAGGTAAAATTTTGTACAACCTGTGGTCACGCATAAAGTTTTTGAGACACTGAATACTATTTTGAAATAATTAGTATGCTATTTTTAAGGCCATATATTTAGGCCATGTCATCATAAGTATTTGGGGCATTAAATGGTTATAAATAAATTTTAGATTGGTTTAAAAGATGGTATAAGGTTCTAATGCAAACCGTGACCATAACAGAATTTGAGGACATTTTAATGTCATAAAAAAAATTATTATTATGCTATTTTTAAGGCCATATAATTAGGCTATGTTATTAGAGGTATTTTGACCCTTAAATGATTATTAGCAAATTTAGAAATTGATTTAAAAAAAAATTGTGATAATCTGTACAAAAGCAAACCGAGAGCTCAATGTGGTTTAAGGGTTAATTAAGCCCTAATTATGTATAATTAATTATGTTGATATGTTTAGTTAACGTATCTAAGCATAAATAACTTATAAAAACTATGTTTATAAGTTAAAAGGAGAAGAAATTGATTTGGAAAGAATTGTATAGAAATTTGTACAAACTGTGGGTTATGGATGAATTTGGGATATTTAGATGTCAGTTAATAGTTAGTGGCATACTATGTTTAAGCCATGTATTTAGGCATATTTATTTTGCTTATTTAAAAGCTTAAAGTAATCATTATTGAGTTTTGGAGAGGGTTAAATAAATTATATAAATTCTGGTACAAAATATTATTTTTGTGAACAAAAGCAATTAGGGGTATTTCAGATGAATATTAGTAATTTAGGTGTTACTTGAATTAAGAATAAAGCTGTAATGAGTTTTAAATAAATTATAAACTCTATAAGTATCTAAATAAACAAAAGAATTATTATTGTGGTCAAAGTGTTATCAAAATATAATAGGGGTGCCAAATGGTATTAAGACCGAAAGTTGGGAGATGTATGAGGATTTTAGGGGTTGGTTTGGTATTTTAGATAATTTATTGTATAATATAAAGAGGATTAAATTGTAAGTTTATGAAATTAAGGTGGGTTAAAGGGTAGATAAAGAAAGATGTGGGTGAACAATCAAATTTGAATAAGCTGAGGGGTTATCCGTAAATAAATATACATATGTATGTATATAATATTAAGATACCTTATGTTATAAACTAATGAGGTAAGTAATACAACAAGTATGGAATATGGGGTGGTTTTGTAAATAAACAAAACATAAGAGATGGCATGGAGATTTCTGGAAGAATATTGGGCTATTCGGAATTATATACACATTATATGTATATAATAATGTTTGAAAACCTTAGTTTATAATTTAGTAAGACTAGAAATGTAATGCTTATGATATATGGGTTAATCTTATAAATAATCAAATATGTGGGGAAGAGTTTGTTATTACTGAAAGTATATAGGGGCTGTTTAGGAAATTTCAAGTTTGGATGAGATATATATAAACGTTTTGGGGAATGTAATGTAATTTTATGCTAAAGTGTGGAAGGATATGTTACGGGGAGTTATTAAGGAATAACCATACATTACAAGCATTTACATAAATAATAGCTAAGTGGAGGACTGTAGAGATGTATTGTATAATTGGAACCTTGCTATAAGAGGACGTTATAACATACATAATATGGATTTACGATAGGGCTATGCTATTACGGGTAAACGAAAGATGACAACAACCGTACTGTAAACGCTTACAATGGTGTAATATTTTACATACATGCAAAAAGTGCATAAACAGTGACGTATAGTTACAACTACAATATATACGTAATTATACATATACATATACATATAGATAAGCCCGTACACCTACATAAAAAAACTACACGAATCAGTTTGTATAACAGAATGTTTAAACGTCATGCAAACAACGTAACGTTATTTCCGTATGCCTGTAAACCGACAATTACGCAAACAAAACGTGAACAAAACTTCCATGTAGTAAATAATACTACCGTAGCAACAATTACACACTCGTGAACTATAACGGGTAGCTGAAATTGAATCCCTAAGGCTAACGACCATTGAGATAAACAATAAAATCAATAAGGTTTAGACACGGGATGGAAGTACGGGTTGGTCTAGGTAGTTAGTAAATTCAAAATACGTATATACGTACTGATATTAGAACAATGTGTATACCAGAGATACGAGTGGGTAGACACGAGCACTGTGAGCGTTAGAGCCTAAGCGGGGTTATCACGCGGGCGACTCCGGTGTAAGGTATGTTGGATTCTATGGTCTGAACCCTGATGGATTCTTTGAGTTCAGACATTTGTGTGCTAATTGCTTAAGATGATATGGATGAGTATGCATGTGTTTATGAAATGTTACTTGCTCGAATATCTAGCGTTTTATTATTTGTGCGCGAACGCCTTTGGCTATAGATAACGATGATCATTTCACGATGATACTGTTGGTAAAGCGATGAGTACGACACTATCAAAAACTCAGATTATCTAAGGCTTAAAACTTAGGAAGAAAGGTTCGGTATTACCAACCTTAGAGCATTGGCACAGAACATGAACATGACCTAGAGTCAGTTAAAACACTTAACTATGGAGAAATGGAGGTTGATGAGGTGGTGTGATATATGTACGGGGAAATCCTGGTCTGCATTCGTTCCAGCAGGTTGCGCAGTGTGATCACCAGAGGGGAGTCCAGGCATGGAGCCCCTCGTTGAGGAATCCAAGGATCGTCTTAGATCGTTGGCGTTGGGTACTAACGTAGGTACATGGCTTCGGGCCACACGGATGTTTCTCACGAGACGTCGGGGAAGCCAAATGATCTCGAATCATTGGCAATGGGACTACTGTCCAATAATAACTAAAACTTGGTGAGGTGTTAATGGGGAATTGTCCATCTAACGTGACACCCAAAGGATGATGAGAGAGTTGGTGGGAGCGGGGCTCCAAACGATTGAATAACGAACTGGCGATTACGATTTCGATCTGGCGACTATTGTGCATGGTTATTAATATGTTGTTTGTGGTGATTACTTGATGAACTGTTGCGTATTTACATTCCGCTTTTACAGTCTTTTATATACTTGTAAACTGGAACAACATGAAAATTGAATAGCATGCTAATCAAGACGGCTAATTAACTCATGTGGCCTAAAGGCAATTAGGATCATATAGTTCAACATACTCAGCCTCGTGCTGAGCCTTTTGGCACCACATTTTTGCAGGTATACTATGATTGACGCCGGAGTGCGGGATGGGGTATGGCTTTAATTTTGATTAGACGGTATGTGTAGGAGTTTTCCAGACTATGGCATTGTATTAAATGTGCCAAGTGGTGGTTGTGGTATATTATGATTCTTAATAGTTGCTCACTAGTTCTTAGGTTGATATGGATTACTTATGGGCTGGATGGTTTTTGATACATTTGATAAGCGTTAGGAGTTATGTTAATCTCGTCATCACTGCGGATGGATGGTTAAGTAGTTGGATGGATGGTTGTGACACCCGCCTAGATAGTGAGAGTGTTCCGCTGTGAATGTTACGATTATTACGTCTTTAATTTATGTTGCGATTACATGGTAATTACGGTGAGGATTAGTACTAATAGACGGGGGTGTTACAAAAAGTGGTATCAGAGCGGAGTACCGCTCTGATGACGAGAAATTAGGGTAAGAACTATGAGCATAGGATTTGGGAAACATGGGAAACGTGGTGAGGATCCGTAACTAGAAAAAAATTCTTAGAAATGTGAAATATACTTGAGTGTTGGCCTGTAAAGGCACTGTGAATGTAGAAGGGTTGTGAATACGCAAATCACCAACCCCATATGTATATATACTAATTACCCTTGAGGTACTACCAGAAAGACGAAAGGATACGTGTAATTACACGATTAGGTAAACCACTGTCGCTATTTAGACGAACAAAATAGAGATGAGGGGTACGAAGTCACGAGAGGACTGTTGTTCCCATTATACCAATCTTCTATGGCCATAACTACGACCAGTAAACTACTTGCAACAGGCAATCTTGGGTGCCTAGCCCCACCCTCCTCATCCCGGGGATCTAATGGCAAATGAAGAGCACATGGAGATGAAAAGTTCCTCCAAATCGGGAAGAGCCGACCTGGCTGCTATGAAATACTACACCAACAACACGGAACCAGAACTTAAATGCCAAGAATATTAAGGACTAGATAAACCCGACAACGGTATACTATCAAAAGGGAACTACTTGAACTCAGTAGCATCTAATGGAACCCTACTAAGCGAGGGAACACCATACCAACGACAATAAGAAGAGCCAGCAAAGTTAACGAGATGTGAAGTTATGAGCGTATATATAACACAGCAGACATGCATTGTATGATAATACAACCTGCATGGCGCACTTGCTACAACAAGTGCTGCCCTAATAAACTTTTGGAAAGACGACGATGACCTACAACGGTACCGTACCCTCTGGGACTACAATGAGTTAATACCTAGAGAGAAGAAAGGCCACATAAACCTGACAATACGAGGTGGACGAATGCACTAACAGAGGCCAAAGAAAGCCTAATGAAAACCCCCTCGGAAGGAGCAAAAACCTGAATTTTTGGGATACCCGGGCACTGAGCCTAACGCTCAGTGCGGGACAAGTAATCTTACAAATTTATATTGACTCCTTAAGAAGAATAAACAAACGTATTACACCCACCTAAATCGTAATATACACATGCATAAGCCTGTTAGATTGACTTACCTTGGAAAAATCCTCCACATTCCCAAAACCTTTTCACATTTTCAAACATTTTTTTAAGTACCTTTTACTCATTCTTTCAACACACACCAATTAAGCCTACGAACGAAAGACAAGAGTATACGGGCAAGGTGCACCGAGTCATTAGACCGGGCACGACCCTACTCGAAAAGCCTAACCAATGATGAGTAAACTACCATCACGAAAGAAATTAAAAATACAAAATAAAGACTAAAGAGGATCGACTACCAAACGTCTGGGGATCTAAAACTGAGTTACGCATAGCGTACTTAGGCGAGTAATGGACGCATAAGTTAGAAAACCTCAAGATGCGAAAAAAGAGATGGGACGGGCACCTAGAGTGCTAACCCGATCCCAATCCATAGAGAGACTGACAACCCTTATAACTCATAGTTTGAGCTGAGTACGATGTCAAGTAACACCAACTATTACACATTATAGATGATGCATCCATCGACCATAAACACGGGACAAACACCCAAATCAATCCTAAAGATCTCAGATAACATCAAACGTGGAAACTCTGGATTCCTAAATTATGATGAGGAGAGAACGAATATAACTAACAAGATGTTCTGAAGCCGGAGAAGGCCGAATTGTGAAAACAGCTGAAGCAAGCATACTACATGATAGGCGGATTCAACTAAATACCGCACTGAAGGCATTACTAAAAGCTACCTATATATGTTTTAGAGATTGAAAACCTAGGGATTTCAGATACTGATGCAATTCAGCGGGGCTACGTATTGGGAAGATGTATCCATATATTCTTATCCACATAACGAACCGATACTCGACTTATTATGAGGCACATGGCCTACTCCATTCACATGAACATGTACGAGCATATGTCTATTTCGACGGCCCAAGTACGTGAATAGGAGTAAAGGAATGTATAAATTTGAATGGAATTAAAACCCTAGTATAATATAAATTCTAATACAAGCAATGCAATATATGACTCGGTGTGAAACTGATGTGAGATCAAGTAAGAGAATTAGCTTCCCGATAAACTAATTGGTTATAACCAGTAGGACTTAGTTCCACGAATGGTGAGATAGGTCGACTATGAATGTACACAGTAACCGCGAGTGGTTCGGTGGTAAAAATTAGTTTTAGATAGAGTATTTTCACGTAATGAAAGTTTTGATAAGATAAAATTTGGAAAGAAAAAAAATTTTGAGGTTGGTTGATATTTGACGTGGAAGGTCGAACTTGACCCTGGTCAGGTCAAGGGAAAACCGAACACAAATTGGAGTGAAGGGATAATTCAACACCGATGCTGACCACGTCGGGGTTGGAAAATTCCTGAAACTCCCTACAAGTGGTCACGAATAATTCTAAATTGAATAGATGTCTATTTTTAGTCCCAACATAGAGATAAACTATAAAGGTATAAATAGGTGTATGGTGTGTATTGTGTTATAAATGGATAGAAAGATTACCTATGGTATCCTATAGAGGATAAATGGTTAGAACGACTCCACAAATATTGGAATATAGTCGATTATAAGAGAATACTCGGGATAATTGTAACATGGTGCATGTTAAGCAATTGATTACAATTGAGTAATACACACCTATAAATACAATTGAAGGTATCCTCAGTCAATTTTCTAAACTATAACTACACCGCGATCTGTAAGGAAAGAGCAGTGCCCAAATCCTTATAATAAACCCCTGATGAGTGTGTGAAATGAGAACCTACCGATAAACTTGGTAGAGTTAGGAGAATAGGAATGTTATATCAACACTAAGGTAAGCTATCTCCAAGAACACAAGAGCAAATTTCATCGTGAGGGGCACATACTTCCAACTAGAAGCCCAGCGGTTATCCTACCGCAGAATACTTAAGAACAGGTGATCGAAATCGTGTCCGTATGATCAGTAACTAATGAACTGACAAAGGCAAGAAAACTTTCTACGCTATGTACAAGGATACACAACAAGACTATAACCCAGATCTTACACTAAATACATGAACCGAATACGATGATAGTTAAACAAGTACCGGTACCACGGATTGGCGATCCGTTGATCAACAAAAAGGAAGTTCGGTGATCTCCAGCACTAACTTAAAATCTGAACACCCTCAACCGTAGATTATAGAAAGTGAATGTATAGAAAACTGAAAATACCATACCTTAACACAAGTTTTACCTTAACCGATTACAACCGTAAACACGAATCGATATAGAATGTGTAACCAAGTAACACTCAAAGTACTATCTTTAGGAAGGAGTATCACAACCAACACGCCACACAGTTTACCTTAACCGATTACAACCGTAAACACGAATCGATATAGAATGTGTAACCAAGTAACACTCAAAGTACTATCTTTAGGAAGGAGTATCACAACCAACACGCCACTAGAAGCACACGAGTCCAAGAGAGCGAAGTATCGCCTCTAACCATCTTTCTAATCCATGCCACTAGGGCAACAACACCTACGACAAGATAACTAATAACACAAATTAATCAACATCAGACGACACCAAGGATATCCATTAAAAGGGAGATTGACAATAGAATACTTCACTAACCGTGTGACGGACACTACTAGTGTACAAAATGAGACGTGGGACGACCGCACTCCGATAGGAGCATGTGGGCCTGACAGACTCATTTATGAGTTAGTCAGGTAAGTAGCAATGTATCAGTAGGGTACCCCATGCACGTAGACAAGTAGTGTAAGAAACACGAGAAGTAGTCAACTTCGTGCCAAGGTCAGTGATGTGAATCCAGACCAGTGTAGTCAATTACCTCGAATATGGACAAAAAGAGCCTCAGTTAAACCGACGAGGCTAGAGGAGCCAAGGACCTTGAATACAATACGACCAGTGAAGTAGTTAATGCACAGTGAAGACAAAGGAAACTTTTCGAAGTCGTGAACGCTAATGACATAGACATGCAAACCCATAAAAAGGATGACTAATATGGAAAAAAAATCATAAAGATCAAGCAAATTCTTGATGTCCAGAAACCTACCAAATGTGAACCTAAACACACGATTACACAATAAAGAAAGGCAGAGCTAGTATACTAGCGGACGCCTCGAGCGAGAAATAAATGTTATGATAACTAACAACCGTCAAACCGACTAGGATATAGTACGCATAGAAGCGACCATCATGAACAGCCATTAGTAAGAAATACGTGGGTGAAAAATAGTCGAGTGAACCTCGCATAGAAGGAAGAGAACGAAGGCGGAGAAGATAGAACATACATCAACATGAAGAAGTAGCAAAGAAATACAACAAATACATTACCCCGGAACAAAACCACCTGGAGACACAGATGACAAGCATTATCTCCGTAAACATAAAGGCTAGTACGTCTCATTATTACTGAGATGAGTGCAAAGAGCACTAAGTACTAACGATAGTCAATGTCATATTGCACCACAAACTGAAGATTAGTGAGAGAAGATACGCGCATGTACGTTAGTAATCCAACAATAGAATATACGACTAAGATCTAATCGTGCACACCTACAATCGATGTTACCGCGCTGATTATAATACCTCCGTTCCAAATTAAGAAAAGACTGTGGATGACACTGTCATATTGAACGAGGTCAGCAATAACTTGCTGCTAATAAACAGTCTACAATATGTCAACAACAATGAAGAAGGGGCAAACTGAGCCCTATGCTCATGGGTCTGCACCTCATTACGGAGCGAGTGGGCCCATTAGAACGAATTCGGGAGAGAGCACAAAGAAGTGCGTGCCTCACCCTGCACGCGTTTTAGAGCCCGGGAAACTAGAACCATACCCGTCTCTCGAATATGAGGATAATCCACTCCAAGGGCGGAAGGCGCCACATGAGAGTTGGAGAACTCTACAAGAGCCAAGTATCCAGCGCTCCTTGTTGAGCGGCTGTTGTATACTTGTGGGGTACGGGGCGTAACCCTTTTTAAGGGGGGTAGAGCCTCTTGGCAGGCACTTGTGTGCACTAGGTTTTGATTGTTTGGTTGGGTGGTTTTGTTGTACGTGCGAGACATACTTGGTATTTTTGGCATGTGCGGGGATGTTTTGTGTATGTTATACATTGTATGGATACGTCCTTAGTGGCGTTTGTGATTTATATATATTATTATGTTTGGTAAAGAATGGAATGGAATTAATAGACACTTCGGGGAAGTGGTCTAGATGGTAGAAATGATAGAGCCCTTGGCATATTAGCCATTTTGTGTTTATGTAGTGTATGTTTGTTGTTTATGTTGTGGATGTATGTTGATTTTGTGTATGTGCTTTAAGCACTTGGGATATAATTGGTGGTATGCATGTGCCTAGAGCCTTTAAGCTATTATGTATGGATGTCCTTCGGGACTTGTGATGTATACTCATATAGTGGTTTTGATTGGAAACTAGTGGTTGAATGGAATGGATTACACTTCCGAAAGTGTTGGAACTTTAGAATTGATAGGACTTGATGGATTGGAACCTTGAGATTCGTTGGGAAATTAGATACACATTCGATTTAGACAACTTCGGGACGAAGTTCTTTTAAGGGGGGTAGACTGAAATACCCCGAGTAACTACTACTTTAAATTAGTGAAGACTAAATTAAATTATGAGCAACAATTACCAAAAATGTTATGGTATTAAAAATATAGTTCCAAACGGATATTACATGAAACTCCAAAAAGTAATATTGCACGTACAGATCGGTACATATAATAAATACCACTAGTGTACCGTAAGAAGGTATACAAACATTTTATATACTCTAGACAAATTTTAGACTCAAATATAAACTCATATATATATACACACTTCTAAACAAAAATGTTATAAATAACAATGTGACATATTAAAATAGTCACATACCAATATTTACACATGTATACAAAGTACTAAGATATTAGAAAGTGGCACAAATTTTGAAACACCCTCCAAATGCCATCCGATTACCTGCATTGAAAAAGAAAAAAAAAGAGACAAAAGAGACATCATTAGTTTGGACTTAAATTAACAATAAAGTACTAATGTAGGTACAAGAAACCATGCCATTTCTGCAACCAGCAGCTCCTTTTCTTCTCCTTCACCGACAAGTACTGATGACCACTCTTCTCCTCCTCCTATATCACGTCAATCTTTCTCTTCTTCTTCTTAAGTCTGTTTCCTTCTTTCCCATGTTCCACCTGCAAGCAGCAACAGAACAACGAGACTCAAGAAACAAAACTGCATCAGACCACCTCTCTCGGTCACTACATAGGTTCAACGGTTTCACTTTCCAGCACACTCCCCTTGCCTGGTTACTCTATTCTGCCTTCTTTTTGTTGCAGTAGACAACAACAATATGGCCTGAACTTCCCTGTCTCGGTAGCAAGCAAAGAAAGGAGTCGGTAGACAGTAAACTAACCTCTCATTCCCTTCCTTTCTGTTGCAGCAAATAAACAAAAAAAACTGGTGAGTAGCATTTTCTCCATCTTCTTCTCCTCCACGGTTTGGAGTTCCTTTTCTCACCAGATCAGTATGCTACTGCCACCACATTAAGACATCCTCTCCCTCTTCTTGCAACAACAAGCTGCTCTGTTGAGTTTGCATATTACCGATTTTAACAGAGGAGCAAGCACCAGAAAGAAAAAAAACGGTATCTGGCAACACTTCCTCCATCATCCTGTTCCGTTTTTTTTTCTTTCTTCTTCTGGGCATCGATCAACCAACTCATTCTCTGCCTCATTTTGAAACAATAACAAAATCACATATTGAGCTTTCTTTTTCTTTTCCTGGCTCGCAAGTAGCAAAGCAAGAGCAGCAGAACCAAGACCTCTCATCGCTATAGTAACGTCCAGAAGTAACACCTGCTTGACACTTCTTCTCCTGCTTCTGATGCACACACGTGAAGTCCATGTCCCAGCTTCTCTTTGAGCTAAAACCAGCCCTGAACTGCACCATGGAAGGAGCATAAAACCAGGTAAAGAAACTCAGCCAAAACATGGCTGTATAGCCTTTCTTTTTCCTCAGTTTTGATGCCGAGAATGTGCTCCCTTTAACACCTCCTTCTGTTCTGTAATACCCATGTGTGAAGCTCCATCCCAGTCCCCTTGTGGAGCTAAAACCGCAGTCAGACACAGCAAGGAAGTAGTACAAACACATGGTGGGTATTCGAGACTTCCATGGCTGATGTTGACCTTCTCTCTCATTCAGTTTTCCATACAGATTCTGAGCTTATTCCTTGTTGATAGGTGCCGAAACCTGCTACAGAGAACCTTCAAAACCAAGGTAAGAAAACCCACATGGGCATGGCTATATAAGCAGTTTTCCTTCTGCCTGTTCCATGCGACAAAATGTAAATACTGAAGCAGTTTCCCTGCTTGTTTTAGTGTACCGAAAACCACAGCCAGTGTACATAACTGAGCTGGAAAATATACAAGATCTTGACAGTGTTACATATGTGTAATATAGGCTGAGAACTTCGGTGAAGATGCTGTGAAGTTGGGAAGAAAATTTCTTTGGCAGTTTAAGTCAAGGTAATGATGTTTACCCTCTTTTAATATCCAAAAACTTAATTAGTTGGGTGTGAATGAAAACCGTGAGATTGATACATATATGCGTGCATAGGAGCTGATAAAGCGTAACCATATACATATATACTTAGGTGTATTGTTTTGGGTTTATAATGCATAACAATGACGTATATACAGAGGGGTATTGTTGAGTTATAAGCGCACACAAATAATGAATATATGTAGTAGTAATTTTGAGTTGTGTATATGCAACCGATAAGGGATATGAATTAGGATGGAAAGAAAATTGGATGTATATAATGGAGTGGAGCGAATATATATACACACACATGTTATTGAGGTGATAATGTGTAATTAATTTGGTTGTAAGTTAAAATTGGAAGTAGATTAAATTAAAAGAATTTAGGTAAAATTCTGTACAACCGTGTGGTCACGCATAAAGTTTTTGAGACACTGAATACTATTTTGAAATAATTAGTATGCTATTTTTAAGGCATATATTTAGGCCATGTCATCATAAGTATTTGGGGCATTAAATGGTTATAAATAAATTTAGATTGGTTTAAAAGATGGTATAAGGTTCTGATGCAAACCGTGACCATAACAGAATTTGAGGACATTTTAATGTCATAAAAAAAATTATTATGCTATTTTTAAGGCCATATAATTAGGCTATGTTATTAGAGGTATTTTGACCCTTAAATGATTATTAGCAAATTTAGAAATTGATTTAAAAAAAATTGTGATAATCTGTACAAAAGCAAACCGAGAGCTCAATGTGGTTTAAGGGTTAATTAAGCCCTAATTAGGATTAATTAATTATGTTGATATGTTTAGTTAACGTATCTAAGCATAAAAAACTTATAAAAACTATGTTTATAAGTTAAAAGGAGAAGAAATTGATTTGGAAAGAATGTATAGAAATTGTACAAAACTGTGGGTTATGGATGAATTGGGATATTTAGATGTCAGTTAATAGTTAGTGGCATACTATGTTTAAGCCATGTATTTAGGCATATTATTTTGCTATTTAAAAGCTTAAAGTAATCATTATGAGTTGAGGGAGAGGGTTAAATAAATTATATAAATTCTGGTACAAAATATTATTTTGTGAACAAAAAGCAATTAGGGGTATTTCAGATGAAATTAGTAATTTAGGTGTTACTTGAATTAAGAATAAAGCGTTGTAATGAGGTTTAAAAATAAATTATAAACTCTATAAGTATCTAAATAAACAAAAGAATTATTATTGTGGTCAAAGTGTTATCAAAAATATAATAGGGGTGCCAAATGGTATTAAGACCGAAAGTTAGGAGATGTATGAGGATTTTAGGGGTTTGGTTTGGATTTTAGATAATTATATTGTAATATAAAGAGGATTAAATTGTAAGTTTATGAAATTAAGGTGGGAAAGGTAGATAAAGAAAGATGTGGGTGAACAATCAAATTTGAATAAGCTGAGGGGTTATCCGTAAATAAATATACATATGATGATATATATATATTAAGATACCTTATGTTATAAACTAATGAGGTAAGTAATACAACAAGTATGGAATATGGGGTGGTTTTGTAAATAAACAAAAACATAAGAGATGGCATGGAGATTTCTGGAAGAATATTGGGCTATTCGGAATTATATACACATTATATGTATATAATAAGTTTGAAAACCTTAGTTATAATTAGTAAGACTAGAAATGTAATGCTTATGATATATGGGTTAATCTTATAAATAATCAAATATGTGGGGAAGAGTTTGTTATTACTGAAAGTATATAGGGGCTGTTTAGGAAATTTCAAGTTTGGATGAGATATATTATAAACGTTTTGGGGAATGTAATGTAATTTTATGCTAAAGTGTGGAAGGATATGTTACGGGGGAGTTATTAAGGAATAACCATACATTACAAGCATTTACATAAATAATAGCTAAGTGGAGGACTGTAGAGATGTATTGTATAATTGGAACCTTGCTATAAGAGGACGTTATAACATACATAATATGGATTTACGATAGGGCTATGCTATTACGGGTAAACGAAAGATGACAACAACCGTACTGTAAACGCTTACAATGGTGTAATATTTTACATACATGCAAAAAGTGCGAAACAGTGACGTATAGTTACAACTACAATATATACGTAATTATACTATATATACATATACATATAGATAAGCCCGTACACCTACAAAAAAAAACTACACGAATCAGTTTGTATAACAGAATGTTTAAACGTCATGCAAACAACGTAACGTTATTTCCGTATGCCTGTTAAACCGACAATTACGCAAACAAAACGTGAACAAAACTTCCATGTAGTAAATAATACTACCGTAGCAACAATTACACACTCGTGAACTATAACGGGTAGCTGAAATTGAATCCCTAAGGCTAACGACCATTGAGATAAACAATAAGATCAATAAGGTTTAGACACGGGATGGAAGTACGGGTTGGTCTAGGTTAGTTAAGTAAATACAAAATACGTATATACGTACTGATATTAGAACAATGTGTATACCAGAGATACGAGTGGGTAGACACGAGCACTGTGAGCGTTAGAGCTAAGCGGGGGTTATCACCGGGCGACTCCGGTGTAAGGTATGTTGGATTCTATGGTCTGAACCCTGATGGATTCTTTGAGTTCAGACATTTGTGTGCTAATGCTTAAGATGATATGGATGAGTAGCATGTGTTTATGAAATGTTACTTGCTCGAATATCTAGCGTTTATTATTTGTGCGCGAACGCCTTTGGCTATAGATAACGATGATCATTTCACGATGATAGTTGGTTAAAGCGATGAGTACGACACTATCAAAAATACTCAGATTATCTAAGGCTTAAAACTTAGGAAGAAAGGTTCGGTATTACCAACCTTAGAGCATTGGCACAGAACATGAACATGACCTAGAGTCAGTTAAAACACTTAACTATGGAGAAATGGAGGTTGATGAGGTGGTGTGATATATGTACGGGGAAATCCTGGTCTGCATTCGTTCCAGCAGGTTGCGCAGTGTGATCCAGAGGGGAGTCCAGGCATGGAGCCCCTCGTTGAGGAATCCAAGGATCGTCTTAGATCGTTGGCGTTGGGTACTAACGTAGGTACATGGCTTCGGGCCACACGGATGTTTCTCACGAGACGTCGGGGAAGCCAAATGATCTCGAATCATTGGCAATGGGATACTGTCCAATAATAACTAAAACTTGGTGAGGGTGTTAATGGGAATTGTCCATCTAACGTGACACCCAAAGGATGATGAGAGAGTTGGTGGGAGCGGGGGCTCCAAACGATTGAATAACGAACTGGCGATTACGATTTCGATCTGGCGACTATTGTGCATGGTTATTAATATGTTGTTTGTGGTGATTACTTGAAACTGTTGCGTATTTACATTCCGCTTTTACAGTCTTTTATATATACTTGTAAACTGGAACAACATGAAAATTGAATAGCATGCTAATCAAGACGGCTAATTAACTCATGTGGCCTAAAGGCAATTAGGATCATATAGTTCAACATACTCAGCCTCGTGCTGAGCCTTTTGGGCAACCACATTTTTGCAGGTATACTATGATTGACGCCCGGAGTGCGGGATGGGTATGGCTTTAATTTGATTAGACGGTATGTGTAGGAGTTTTCCAGACTATGGCATTGATTAAATGTGCCAAAGTGGTGGTTGGGTATATATGATTTATAGGAGCCGTAACACCATAGTTCTTGGTTGATAATGGATTACTTATGGGCTGGATGGTTTTTGATACATTTGATAAGCGTAGGAGTTATGTTAATCTCGTCATACTGCGGATGGATGGTTAAGTAGTTGGATGGATGGTTGTGACACCCGCCTAGATAGTGAGAGTGTTCCGCTGTGAATGTTACGATTATTACGTCTTTAATTTATGTTGCGATTACATGGTAATTACGGTGAGGATTAGTACTAATAGACGGGGGTGTTACAAGATCACTCTGATCGATGGTGGAATTCGATTTTGCTCACTTGTCTCTGGCTCCTTCTTGGCTGGATCGTTGTCTATCTTCTTTACTGGAAAGTCAAGAAGTGCTCTGGTACCATGACAAACTTTGTCAAAACAAAGTTTCCTTTCTTATTTCTTGTATGTCTCGTAACAGAGACAAGATTATTGTGTCTTATGTATAGGGAAGAGAAATGATATATGTGGTGTATTATGAATACGAGACTATGTCCTATTTATATGACAATGAGGATTACTCAAGATATAAGGTACGTGCAATGAAGTGACCTAAAGTACACACTAGAAAAGTAATATCAATATACTCCTAGATACACACTAGTAGTTGAAACTTTGAAGGGTTTCAAATATATTTTTTTACCATCAATGATGATCTTTCAGAGCTACATGTAACTTTGCTTCATAACAAATCTAGTGCTATGTATCATATAAAGATCTTTGTTGCTCTTGCTGAAACACAATTCAATACAAGGATAAAGAATGTGCGGGGTGACAACGCTAAAGAATTAGGGAAGTCACAAGAAGGGATACATTTTTTTAGGAATAAAAGAATTGTCCATCAAACCACCACCATTCACATACCTTAACCAAATGGGGTGGTGAAAAGGAAACAAGGTCACATTATAGAGGTTGCAAAGATCCTTAATGTTTCAATCCAGTCTAGATAATGAGTATTAGGGATATTGTGTTCTTTGTGCTGCCTACATGATAAACTGAATACCTACCAAGGCTACACATAAGTCTTCCCCCTTCGAGAAACTCTATCACCCCGTGATTAACACCAACCTCCACAAGCTTCCAGATTAAATTGACCTGTCTATTAATCACTGATCTGATCATAATAGAATTCGTAAAGAAATTCAACAAACTCGTGAAATTTATTGTAAAGCGTAGAGAATAGATTAATCTGTAACAATCCATAAATATTTCAAATCAAATCAATAAAGAAAATCGTAAAATCATATCAAACTACAAAAAGCCATCCCCGGGAGTTAAATCCTTCTAGCCTAGAATATTGACAAAAGAGACAATGAGGAATAAAGGAGAATTCATCATATGGAAGAAGAGAACTCCTTGATGTACTCTGGTTGCTAGATTAGTAGAACGCTGGAACTCAAAGGTTGAAGATGATGATGGGGATGAAGTATTCCTACTGTGACTAGTTACGGTTCTTCTGCGTGAGTTTATGTGATGTAGAGGCATGAAATATGGTGGTGAATGAGATATGTTATGATGAGAAATTATAAGATGATGAATTGTAAGTTCCTTCTTTTCTCTCACAAAGTCTTCCTTATTTATAAGTCTAAATAAAGACTCTTGTTTGCTCATTGATGACTTGTTTAAATTCCCTTCAGCTTTTGGAAGAAAATGAAGACCCTTCAGTCATTCCTTCAGTTATTTCAAAATTTAAGTTATTCTCTCCAATTTACATTCATCCTCAATAATTTTTGGAAAACTCCAGACTTACCTGCACATAATAAGAATTTATTGTAAGCACCTCAGCCACAAAATGTCAAGTTCCCCATATATCCATCATAAGTCATTTAAACATCAAAATAACTTGTTTTCTGAAAGTTTCTTTTAGAATTAGGAATGGGCTTCAACTTAGTACAAAATCAGGGGAAAATAGCAATAAAGACATAGTAAAAATATATCAAATATCAAACTATCAGGTGACATTGGAAGAGCCAGCTGGGGGGGGGGGTTCAATGACGGTCGGTGGTTGATGCAAGTGGTTGCAACAATCTTGTCTTCAACGGAGCAGGCGAGATCGTCGGTAACGTTAACTGGTGTGAGTGCTTGGATGAGCACCTCACGTAGGATGTTACGAAGACCGGAGATGAAACAAAGAGAGCGCTGACATTGGTGAGGTGGGGAACGTGGGAGCGGAGGCATTTGAACTCCAACAGGTAGTGGTGGACAGTGGTCGTCTGACAGAGTTTGTAAAGAGCCCCCTCGGCATTTTCAAACTGGTTGTGTTCGCACCGTTCTTCGACACGCCGTTTGAAATCGGGTCAATCGACAAAGGGATGAGAGTGGTGCTGAACAGAAAATCAAACAAGCGCTGGCCCGGACATGTAATTGAAGGCTACGTCGAGTCGTTGATCTGTGCCGGTGTAGTGGTACGTGAAGAAGCGTTCAATCTAGAAGAGCTGGGAGAGGATGTCCTCACCGAAGAAGAGCGAAATATCTAGCTTGGGTGTGTGGGGGGGGGGGGTATGCTGGCTTGTGGTGGGTGTATGAGGTAGGTCATAATGGGAAATTCGTTTGGTGAGTTCAACGAACTGGCTGGAGGGGGACGACTGGAGGGTAGTCAGTTTGGTGGCGAGGGCTGCTATCTGATCGACAGCTTTGCCCTGAGTCTCTTCCAAGGTGTGGAGACGTGTACCGTCGACCATGGCGTTTGAGATGTTGAAAGCACCAATGTAGCATGGCTAATCAAGACCGGAGAAGAAGATAGAGAATAAGAGAACTGATATTAACTATCTGACTATACAAATGTGAATCCTCCTTTTAAATAGGGGTTAGGGACAAACTATGTGTTGAAAAAAGCTACCCACTAATAATAATTCAATTACCCAGTAACAAATAAATTGCCTACTATGTTTGAATTTCTTAATTAATATAATAAAAAGAAAACTTGGGAGTGTTGTGTGCACAACGAGGTCAGTTGGTGCTGGAAGTCTCGGCCACGTCGTTGGTGGCAGTTAACAAAAAACTGTAAACATCCCAATTTCTTGACTACATATATGTATATTTGATCATTCAAAATTGTATATTTAGTCATTTAAAATGTAACCAAAGATAACTACACATGATTCTGGAAGAGTAATTGGTGAAACATATATAAGGTGTACGTATCAATATCTTTCTCTAGTAAAAGTTGTGAGAGCTTGTTGAATTACAAGAATCTCACACAGTAAACTGAGCAAGAGAAATCAGTCGGTATAGACACAGCGAAGAGCGAAAGCGATGTCGGGAGGAGTAAAATCTTCCATTACGTATTTCTAGGGTAAGTGTTTTTCAAAGAGAGAAATAGGAGATTGTCGATTATCTTTTCTTACAGATTCTAGGTCCTATGTCTATATATAAGAAGAGAAAACGATACATATGTATATAATAGACTAAGTAAGGGACAATGAAGTAAAATAACATGTTAATACCCCCCCTCAAGACGAAGAAGAGAAAACTATTCAAGTCTTGTGCTCCAAAGATCGAAAAGTTGTAGAAATGCCCATCTTCTGGAACTGATCTTGGTATTGCTTCCCATATAGGCTTTTGGTTAACATATCAGCTAACTGGAGATGATTGGGAATGTGTTGAACAGAAATAAGACCATTACGAATCTGATCTCGCACATAGTGACAGTCAACCTCCACATGTTTGGTTCTTTCATGCATAATAGGATTCTTCGCAATGTAGACGGCGGATTTGTTGTCACACTTGACAGGAGTGGGAATAATGTGAGCAACACCTAGATCATTGAGAAGACGTGTCAACCAAGCCAATTCGGTAGAGACATTTCGCATGGCCCGGTATTCTGCTTCAGTAGAGGAGAGAGAAACACAAACTTGCTTCTTAGATTTCCATGATATAGGAGAGCCTCCAAATAAGATGAAATAGCCACTGACTGAACGACGAGTAAGTGGACAAGCGGCCCAGTCGGAGTCACAAAAAGCAACCAAATCCTGATTTGGATTGTTATTTAAAAGGATTCCATTTCCGACAGTTCCTTTAACATAGCGCAGAACATGGATGGCAGCATTAAGATGAGTATCGCAGGGGGATTGGAAGGAATTGACTGAGATGTTGCACACTGTAACTTAGATCGGGTCGAGTGTTACTCAAATAGTTGAGCTTGCCAATTAGTCTTCTGTAATATTCAGGATTATCGAGACGCAAACCATCATCAGGAGATAGTTTGGTTCCTGCCTCAATTGGACTAGCAACAGACTTAGTGTTAGTTAAATCAAATTCCTTGATTAGCTCCATGCTGTACTTTTTCTGCGTCACCAATAACCCCTTGTTGTGCCTCTGAAATTCAAGGCCAAGGAAGTAATGCAGGGCACCAAGATTTTTGATGTGAAATTCTTTGTCAAGACTGAGTTTTAGAGATTCAATAGCGGCTAGGTTGTTTCCACAAACCAACAAATCATCGACATACACTGCTATGAAAATGATTGATGACCGATCTTTCTTGAAAAACAAAGAATAGTCATTGTAAGAATTAACAAAACCTTGTTGCTTGAGGAAAAGAGTTAGGCGAGCATACCATTGTCTCGACGCTTGTTTTAGACCATACAGAGAACGTTTCAGTCTACAAACTATAGACTGACTGTTATTGTCAACTGAAATACCAGGTGGCAACCTCATATAAATTTCTTCATCCAAATTCCCATGGAGAAAAGCATTGTTGACATCCAGTTGGTCAATGTACCAATTCTCTTTCACAGCAACAGCAAGTAGTGTTCGAATTGTTGTCATTCGCACCACTGGAGAGAATGTTTCTGTATAGTCAATTCCCTCTTTTTGAGTGTATCCCTTTACCACTAAACGAGCCTTGTATCGCTCTAAGGACCCATCTGATTTCAACTTCACGCGGTAAACCCACTTACAACCCACCGCCTTCTTTCCTTTTGGTAAAGAAGTGAGTTCCCAAGTGTCATTTGCTTCCAAGGCATGTAACTCATCTTTCATGGCTTTACGCCAATGACTTTTGGTGCAAGCTTCAGAGTAGTTTTCAGGTTCTGTCAGATCAATATCATGATATCCTGATTTTTGAACAGACAAAACGCAGCTGTTTCTTACTTCAGATAAACAAGGTTTAATATCAGTTAATGTTTCCACATTTAGAACGACATGTTCGTCACAAGAATGAGATAATCTGTTTGACAAGATTTGAGAGAAATCATCTTGTTCAGTGATATTTTCAGTATCAACATAACCAACAAAGTAATCTCGTAGATAATTAGGAGCCGCATGTTGTCGCGTTGATCTTCGTAGGTTGAGATCTATTGCAGAATTATTTTCATTGGAACCTAAATTAGAGCTGTCAGCTAGGGTTCAAAATTGTTTTGAGAATGGTCTTGAACAACATCTGTAGCAGTGGCAGGAGCATGTACATTATCCATATCAGTGGGTCTGGGATTGAAAGGTTCAAATCCCTCCTGAAGGAATTCCATTTCTTCATCTGGTGCCATCGAAATGAGACGATCAGATTGCAGAATCTGATTTGATTTTGTCGAATGATTAGAAAAGGGGAATATTGTTTCAAAAAATTTGACATCCATGTTAACAATAATTTTCTTGTCAACCAACCGTAGTAGTTTGTGTCCCTTTGTCTGAAGACTGGGCCCAAGGTAGATACATTTGTCTACGCGCGGATCAAATTTCCTTTTATTACTCTTGGTGACTGTGGCAAAAGCAAGACAGCCAAAAGTTCTGAGGTGTTCATAATCCGGTTTCTTTCCATATAGAGCTTCGTAGGGTGTTATTCCACTTAACTTGGAGCTAGGTAGTCGGTTGATCAAAAAGGTGGCAAATAGAACACATTCTCCCCAATAAAGTAGAGGTATACCAGAGTGAGAGAATATTGATCTTGTTGTTTCCAATATATATCTATGTTTACGCTCTACTATGCCGTTTTGTTGGGGAGTGTGAGGGCATGTGGTCTGATGAATTATACCTTTACTACGAAAGAAAGAGGTCGCAGTTTTGGACAATCCTAACTCATAAGCATTATCTGATCGGATAATTTTGATTCTTTTTTCAAATTGTGTTTCCACCATGAGAACGAAGTCTCTTATCAAATCTGGCCTCTGATATGTTTTTCATGAGTTTTACCCAAGTGATCCTGCTCTTATCCTCCACTAATGTTATGAAATACCGACTTCCTTCATGATTCTCATTAGAACAAGGGCCCCATATGTCTATGTGAACCAAATCAAAGAGGTTTTCTGATTTATTAATAGAATTTTGGAAAGGGAGTCTACACCCTCTTGCTCTGTGACAAGCATCACAGGCCAAAACAGCTGGCACATCCACATTGTTTATCAAATTCAACTTTACTAACTTTTCTACTGGGACATGACCCAAACGGTTATGCCAATATACAGCTTTATTCTCCTTACTAACACTATGAGAAAAAGAAATTTTCATCTCTAAGTCTTGTTTTCTCATCTGTAGAAATAGATCCAAAGCTGCAGTATCCAGAATGTACAATCCATCACATTCTGTTCCAATCTTCTCCTCATTGTCCGAAGTCAGGTTCTGCACAAAACAGTGCTTTTCATGGAAAACCAATTTGCACCTAATCTGCTTTGCAAGCTTGTTAACAGAAATAAGATTAAATCTGAAACTGGGCACGAAGAGGACATTGTTTAACGTGCTTTCTTCACCCAAAAGAGCATTCCCCATAATGTGTACATTTTGAGAAGTACCATCAGGTAAACTAACAGTGTGGCATTTGTTTATCCTGTTCTGATTATCAATTAGTTCTTGATTACCAGTTAGATGATCTGAAGCACCACTGTCTAAGATCCAAAGTTCCTTTTTTGACATATTATTCTTTCTACTGATAGCGCCAAAACAGGAATGAATGCATTGATTTTTACCTGCAAAGTTGCAGTGCGTGAAGTCCTTCTCCTTGCTTCCCGTGCTTACTTTCTGCAGATAGCCGATAAGGTGGGAAAGCTGCTCTTGAGAGATACCAGGGATCTCAGTGTTTTGAGAGTCGCCAGATGAAGAACTTTCTGCAATAGCGCTGTTTGACATGGCTTTCCTGTTCTTTCCGAATTTCCACCCTTTAGGAAAGCCATGTTTCTTGTAGCAAGTGCTCACATCATGACCTGGTTTGCCACAAAAGGAACATGTAGTCTTTCTTCCTCTGTTTTCATTCTGCCATTCAAGTTTCTGTTGTGGTCTGAAACTAGTTTCCATGGTTTTTCCAGAAACAGCATTAGCGAAAGCAGCAGGAGATTGCTCTCTCTTTGTCTTTCCTCGGCTAAGACAAGAGCATATCCACTTTCAAGTGAAGGTAACGATTCATAAGCAGGATATTTCCCCTCACATTGACAAAGTTCTCATTTAATCCCATGAGAAAATCCAAGAGTCTATCTTCTTCGAAAAGCTTCTTTAACTTGTCTGTTTGACCGCATTTGCAACTTGAAAATGTCACAACAGAAACCAGTTCATCCCATAATTTCTTCCACTTTGCATAGTACTGACTTACGCTCTCATTTTCTTGCTGGAGATTTGCAAGATCTTGTTTGAGGTTGAATCTTCTAGTACCATCAATGCAGTCGTAAGTAGCTAACAAACTATCCTAGATCTCTTTGGCGGTAGAATGATAAACGTGACTTTCACAGATATCTTTATCAAGAGCATTTAACAACCAAGACATCACAAGGCTGTTGCAGCGATCCCAGTCCTTGGCTTGTTTTTCATCGGTTTCTGATCTGGTGATAGTTCCATCGACCATCCCAGCTTTGTTCTTCGTTCTTAACGACATCAGTACGGTTCTCTTCCATGTCTGGAAACCTGATCCTGTGAATTTCTCTGCCATAACCATCCCAGGATGGTCGGAAGTGGCTACGAAGTGAGGATCTGACATATCGAGTCTGCTTTCTTTCCCTTTGCTGAGTGCGATTGACTCGAGTATATCTTCGATGGATTTTGATGTCTGTTCCATTGTGAGAACGCGGAAGAAGGAAGAAAAAAAATAACTAGACAGGATTACCGTTGAAGACCTGCTCTGATGCCATGTTGAATTACAAGAATCTCACACAGTAAACTGAGCAAGAGAAATCAGTCGGTATAGACACAGCGAAGAGCGAAAGCGATGTCGGGAGGAGTAAAATCTTCCATTACGTATTTCTAGGGTAAGTGTTTTTCAAAGAGAGAAAGAGGAGATTGTCGATTAATCTTTTCTTACAGATTCTAGGTCCTATGTCTATATATAAGAAGAGAAAACGATACATATGTATATAATAGACTAAGTAAGGGACAAAGAAGTAAAATAACATGTTAATAGAGCTAAAAGTTGACGCAATTTACACACTTCCTATGAAAAGAAGAGGCAAAGATGCAAATAGATTATTTCTTTCCCATAGTTGGAATGATGAGAGTCAATCAAAAAGTGGGGTAATGATCAGTTGGTGTTCGGAATATAAAAGCGTTATCTTCTAAATACAGGGATTATGGCTTTGTGGGTAAGATCCTGGCCTAAATTCTAAGATTGCTTATTCGAAGGGAAGTCGGTATACAAAGATGGAATGATTTTTTAAAAAACTTTGTTTTTTTTGCTGTTGTTTAGACACTTTACTCAATTTTTAGTAAAATAAAGGAAATGAGATTTTCCGAAACCCCAATCTTTGAAACCCGTTAATTGATAGAAGAAGCCATTAATTGGTGGCCACGGTTAATCAGAAACTAATGACAATGAAATGCTTATTCATTTCTCAGAGACCAAACAAACATAAAATTAAGTCAAATATATTTCTTTTCTCCTATATGCCCTTTCTTAACTATTTTTCATTCCCCCCACACAAACCAAACACTCCTTAAAAACATGCAACTGATGCTTTAATTCAGTATTAAAAATAAAGGATGAAATCCAACTAGAGGGATGCATGATCAATTTATTCAAGCTGTAAGCGAAGAGAATATCAAACCAATGAAAACAGTTAGTACAAGACGTTCTTCCTACCCAAAACAAGTACTAGCTTTAATCTGATGATGGGGCATAGGCATAGCATCAATGTGACCCATGGTTCTTTACTAGGTGAAGTAGATTAACCACCAAAGGTAGAATCTGCAAATTGTGAACCTAATATGTTGCTTCTGCGCAGAAACGGAGAACAAACACCATTGTTGGTAAGAGCTTCTTGTTTCGACTTTTATTCTTTGGTTATTTTCGCCCTGATGCACGAATAAAGCTATAACCTTCTGATTGAGAAGAATATGATCTTACGATAAAAATAAGAAAATATTGTTCATGTTATAAATAGATATATTTATAGTGGACTCTACATTTGATGTAATTAAGATTCCCCATGTACTCTTTATAAATAGTGGTTTTGTATACTATTGGAATAAGAAGATTATCAGTTGTCTCCCTATCTCGTTTTTCTATGCAGTCTCTCTTTCCTCATTTACAACACGTTATCACGCTCTATATTTCTGAAATAACCGATTTTCTTACCGTGCCATCGTTTTCGATCAATCACAAATAGTCATGATCTACACCTGTTCTCCTCATTCAAATGATCCCTGCGGGTGAACAGAAACATACATGTCATGATGAATTTGGAATATGCGACATCATCACCTTTGATCCAATCTGACGAAGCCCTCCGGAACTTTAGAAAGCCTTGATATGTATGTGTGTATGTGGGCAAATTTTGGCTTTAATCTATCAATGTTGATCGACTTAGTTGGCCAGTTTGGTTCGTCCATCGAAGATATGAAAATGAGAAGCGTGTGTATGCGTCGTCGCAACTTCTAAGCTTAGTAATGAAAAGTTCAAATCCAAGTTTGATCCCGCCGATAAAGTACGATTGGGAAAGTTTACTCAGGCTTTATAATTTTATGATACTATGATATAATTGTTTACATTAATGATTGATTTTATTATTATGTCAAATTAATATCACATGAGGTCTTACGCCATAAATTAATATCATGTAAGGCATTGCGCCATAAATCAATATCATGTGAGGCATCATGCTAGATCTTGTTTACTGTTAATTTTTATTTTGCGTTGTTTAATTTATTCAGTCTCGTTTTTATTTATTAGTGAAGTATAACGTGAGGCATTGTGCCAGAAAAATGATCACGTTAGGCATCATACCAGAAAAAAAAATCACGTTAGGCATCGTTGTCAGGAAAAATAATCACGTGAGGCATCATGCCAGAATTTAATACTATTAATTTTTATTTTGCCTTGTTTAATTCATCCAGTTTTCGTTTTTATTTATTTGGAGTATAATGTGAGGCATCGTGCCAGGTATAATAATCATGTTTTTCATTTAAGGCATTGTGCCAGATATAGATATCACGTGAGGCATTGTGCGAGGTTTTATTTATTGCACTACTCTTATTATGTGTTATATGATTTATTTTGCTGCGATTTATAATATATTTCATTATTTTATGATTGTTATCTATAATGTTTACCCCAATATATATGGCATTGCGCTTGATAAAATTAATTTTAATATTATTTGATGAAATAATGGCATTACGCCTGAAAGTCTTTGATTTTGATATATCATAAACAATGTTCAATATTTCCAAACTTGAGCTTACCGCCTTGGACATCACTAAGAAGGGCATCGCGCCTGAAATTTTGACATCAATATACTAAGAAGGACATCGCGTCTGAAATTTTGACATCAATATGCTAAAAATGGCATTGTGCCTAAAAGTTTAGTTGTATATGTTATAAAAAAAAGTCATCATACTTGAAAGTGTTAATATGATCAACGTAAAGAGCGGTGCCAAATTTTTTTAATTACTTTTATACAGTATGAGCAAAGAAATTGGAATTGTGCCAGAAACTTTTGAACTTAATATGATATGGTATTAGCATTGAGCTAGATTATTGACAATATTTTGAAAAATAAATGTATTGATCATATCATTGATCTAAAAAATGGTATAACACCTGGCAAATTCATCCGAAGTATCTATTATTATGTATAAGATGAACGTTATTTGATGATTCGTGAAAAATCAATGATGGTATTGCATCAGGAGAAATTTGTGAAAATCGTTTGAGGTAATTCTTGGAAAACTACATAAGTGATATACCATGATGATGAATATTCATATGTCAAGTTTGACCTCTATGATGATGGTATATGTATAATGTCATACAAATAATTCAATTTGAATATGATTTTACAAATGATTCTCAAATCATAAGCTCATCTTCATTGAGATAGTGCTAAATCACAAAATGAGTGACTCTGGTGAATCACCCAAATATTGTTCATCTATTAAAGAAAACACTTGGCATGACAAATATATAATGGTTCTTGTCGAATCATTTTTATTCTATGTTTTTCATGAATAGTCAAAAGCCATGACCAGATTGTGAGAGATGATGAGCAGTTGTTGACATCATAGAAAGCATTGGATGTTATCATAATTGCAAGACTTTCAATGTTTTTTTGTGAACAAAACTCGACTTTTTTCAAAGCTAGCTCAAAATTAAAGCTGTGTGTGTGTGATTTATCCATTTAGAAAGAATTTGTACCCTAAAAGGGGTCATGAAAAACATATGTCCGAGAGGGCGTATGTCTTGAGAAACATGATTAAATCCCTAAAAGGGGTCATGAAAAACATATGTCCGAGAAGGCGTATGTCTTGAGAAACATGATTAAAGACAATACAACTATAAATAATATTTCTTGATGGAGTCAAGAATTAACGCTTGCTTGGAATGCAGTGCAGTTGTAGCTCGCTATCCTTTCCAAAAGATTATAATTGACCCATAAGCATGTGTCTTGATGACAAGGCATTACTCTCATGTGTGAGAATGATTTTCCATGATTGAAAAATCATAAGATAGGGGTCAATAAGCTCTAGAAGAGCAGCTGCAATACCACGTATAAAGTGAAATTTTTGTACTGAGAAAGCTTTGTAAGTAACAAGTTTCATCAAAAAGTGGTACTGATATACCTGATGCGGATATCATGTTAAGACTACAAATAAGAGAATATCAATGTATATTCTAGAAAAAAATATAAGTTGTGATTGTAGTTGCTTGTTTTCTCCTTTGTTTTGTATCACATGTGTGTTGGTACAATGAAGAACTTGAGATAAGATAAAGAAAACAATAAGATTTCCAATGTTTTTTTTGGCATGACCGGTTAGACCATCCCGGTTCAATAATGATGCAAATTGACATCCACTGTACGTGTGGACACTTGTTGAAGAATTATATTCTTATAGAAAATGATTAGTTGCTTGTTTTTAAAAATCTTTTATAAGGCTATCACCAGTTGATATTATATGTAGACCTAGATTTTTATACGCGTGAATTCAGGTGGATATGGGGACCATTTTGGGGACCATATCTTGGCCATTTTTGGACTATTAAGATTTGGTTTAAATTGATGCATCAACCAAATGGTCATTAAAGCTAAAGGTTGTAAGATTGAATAATAAAGCCCATAAGATTGAACAATGCTGGTGAAATTTTAACACCTTAATATGAACTTTTACATGTTCATTGGGATAAATTAATGGTTAAGAAAAACCATCGATCAAAGATCTGTAATGAATTGTAAGATCTTTTGGTTCGAGAATCCCAATAATGCATTTGGAGACATGTAATTTACATTAAGCAACATTGATTTGCATCAAGCCAAAAAGTGTTAATGAACTCCCACTCTTATAAATGACTTTGAGTCAAAAGCTAAATATCCTCCCATACTAGGTTTTGTTTGAAAGATTTATATACTATGCTTCAGTGGATCAATCAATTCCTTGAAGATGTTGGGATTGTATGTTGAGTTCAAATTTTAATACTTTAACTAACAACTAGAGATACCTTTATGACTCGATTGTCATTTAGGCGAGTAATTTTCCCAACATTAGGGGGAGAAAAGAAGCAATTGGAATGTGAGATGATATGATATGAAATATAGAATTACGTCATCCTCATCATGTATAGTATGAACTTTTAAGTTCAAAGTACTATCCATCTCCAAAAAGTTGGCAACCCAATTGCTTGATGTTGAGTGAAAAATATGTGCCAACGTCTACTGTTCTTGTATTATAATGTCCCATAAGGACAGGTGTAAATAAGTCTAACCTGAAGCATGGTAGACTATATGGTTCCAATGACAAAGCCCTTAAAAGGAGTATAGAATTAAGATGGTCATACTAAAAAGGGTATAGCTCTATATGAGCCGTCAGACATGACAAATTACCAGTATATAAGGTAATCAGGTACTTGATGATAATAGAGATCTCGAGACATTATGTCATGTCAATAGTATAATGGAACCGATATGAAATCAACATTGTAGCGCTACATGTCACAATGAGGACAAGGACATTGAATTGATTTGTCAAAAGTATTTGAAAGACGCAAATGAGAAGCAGAACTTCAACACACTCAAGTTGTGAATGTTACGAACTTGAGATCCACATAATGATGTGAGTCTAGCTGGAAACGAACGAGTATTCGTATGGAAAAGAGTGTGTTAAAATTCTTTTAATATACAACCTGTATTGGTGTATATAGATTTTTCAAAAGCACTGTAATTGATTATAAAAGGCTTTATCCCCAGCAGTTGATTATTTTGAAGATATAAGTATGGTTGAAATTATGATTGATTGGTATGGTTATACCTTATACGGTTAGACCACTTTGATAGTGTGTTTATATAAGACTCAAAAAGGGATTAACTCCTTGAGGAGTTTAGTGAAGTCGAAAAAGGAAAGCCCCTGTGACAGTGTTGATAAATCCTTCATGAATCTAAGCGATAAAGTTGATTGTGCCATTATTGTCTCAGTGAAAAATATTGGAAAGGTATCACTGAAATGAGACTAATTTTATTGGATAATTCGTGTTGCTATAGTAGCAGTGTAAGAGTATAATTGGAACTCCTTATGAGTCTCCTGATGGTTGTTGAATCAATGATCATGAAGTGTCAATCTTAATGCTATTGCAGTAGAATGGTTAACTGGGTAATCATATCTATAGATACATCAATGTGAAAACCCCAGGAGATTAATTGAGGGTATGCTTGATTGAATTTGTGGCTTAATACCCAACTGATATAGATTATTACATCTATACTAATTAGAAATGCATTCCACCAAAAGTTCTACAAATAAAAGAGTCATTGATAGTAATATAGAGTAAATATGCTAAGTGCAAAATTGATGAATGTATTCAACCAAATGATTTCCAAGTAACTGGGTGTAGGACCATTTAAAGATTAAGGATGCATACAATCAAAGTAATAAAGTGACGTTTTCTTCGGGGGGAGCAATGATGATTGTACTCTTTTTCCTTCACCATGGTGTTTTTCCTATTGAGTTTTTTCCAAGTAAGTTTTAAGTAAACTTGGCAATTTGGGTCGATAAAATATCATCAACCCAACCCAACCCAAAAATGGATGGGTCAGAAAATCATGACCCTAATCCAACCCGTTTAAAATCCGTCAACCCTAACCCAACCCACCCAACCCATTTTTATGCATACAATAATTTAGATGGATTAGGACTATAAATTAATAAAAACATCCAAAAACATCCAGTGCTAGCTGGCACACTAATTAGGATGAAACAAAAGAAGGAGAAGTAATCTTGCTTGATCGAGCCAACTTTAAATGAATTTCATGTTATGCGAAAAATGTATTGCACCAATTTCTCATGAATAGAATAACACATACTTTCCATATGTTTATTTTTATCAATCTGAGTCTATAGCTCTACCACTGTTGGAAAGGAATCATATCTGGATATGCATATAATCCTAATGCCCTTGATGAAAAGGGGAACAAAAATGAAGATCTTCATTGTGCATTAGATAAATATACTAAAGACAAATCTTCTAAAGTTAAAAATAATTTATAAATTGAGAGCTTAAAGCCTCAAAGTATGACTGATAATTTTAAAATAATTACACCTGTTTAAACTGAGCGCTCATGCCTGAGAAAAAAAACAATCACAATCACTTAATCGTTATCAACAGTTAAGAAACTTTTATGCAGCACGCTATCCTCATTGTTGGCTTCAGAATTCACTAAGAGGTCAATAATTAAGATCCTGCTTGTAAAAAATATATATCACCTAATTTTGTTCACCCTTCTAAATAATCTGAACATACTTATGTTCTCGAGGACGTAATGATAGTGAGAATAAGAAAAACAAACATTGGGCAGAGATGAAGAGCGACATAGACATGAACAACGGCGTAGAGAGAAAAATGGATGTGAGGCTGCAAGACGAGGACATTAAGGTTTTCAACATGATGTTAAAGTCTAGTTGGCCCTTTGTTTATATGCAGCTGGTTAGGCCGTCCGTTTAGTTAAGATTGTGTGATATTATTAAAGATTTGATAGTCCAACTGCACTTGAGCTTAAGACTAAGGTATAGTTTGATATGAAAATAATATATATATATATATATATAGGAATTAATATTTTAATTTTTTTATTATCAAATACTACCTCCGTCCCGTCATAAGTGTCCTGTTTGCTTTTTGGCACGTTTTTCCACCTCAATATTAAACGTATAAGATAAAATAATTTTATAAAACTAAATTTTGTATTATATAGTTATCATGTAAGGAATCATATACAAAACTTAAATTTTCAAAATTAATTTATCTTATATGTTAAAAATTGAAGTCAAACGACATGTCCAAATAGTAAATAGGACGGTCAAGGTGGGACGGAGGGAGTATATTTTTGGGTTTCTGATTGGGTCATGAGTTTAGATCTCTACCCTAACCCAACCCAAAAAATTAGCTTATTACCCTAACTCAACCCAAAAAATAGTATGGGTCAATAATCAAGACCCTAACCCACAAAAGAATGGGTTGGGTTCAGATTAGGTTTCAGGTTGGACCAAAATTGACAAGTCTAGTTTTAATGAGACAATCGATGAAAATCATCAAATGGATTCATTGTATGTGAATGCTCAAATGAAAATATCTATGATTGATTATTATAGCTATGTAAAGTTATTATAAGATTGTACTCTTTTCCTTGCCCGAGGTTTTTATCCCTCAGGGTTTTTTCAGACAAGATTTTTAATGAAACAACATATAACATGATAGACTCCACATTTGATGCAATTAGGTTCCCCATATACTCTATAAATAACGATTTTATATACTATTGGAAAAAGAAGATTATCAGTTATCTCTCTATCCAGTCTCTCTTTCGTCATTTACAACAGTTCATAATTTAAGATTAATTCTGCCAGCTATTGGAGAAATATTTATCCCAAAGCATGAACACCTTGTTTATAAAAGTATCCCCACCATTCACAATTTATTGAGATATCCATTCAGGTTATGCACCCATTTGGCCGAACTGCAGAAGCTTGAGCCTCAAGCTCTTGCCGAAACATCAAACGGTCAGAGGCGAGATGGTTCCATCAGCAAGATCTAAGACATTCTATAATGTATGGTTCCACGATCCACATTGAAAGTGATGATCCTAAGGTAACTTCAACAATGAGATAATAGAAAGGCGCCAACCGTCGTGGCATACATATGTCATGCAAATGTGGTTTCCGGAACCAAAAAATATAGCATTCTATTTATCAGAAAGCTACCTGCAAATTATACAAAAAGAGCACAACCCTACCAGAAAAAGGATAAAGAGAACAAAGGAAGCAATTGATTGCACCCGCGGCAACTGTATCCGTATGTGTAGATTGCAAAAGGGTATCATACTACCAGCATCCTAAAACATGAGAATCAACTTTAAAACAGTTAAAGAATAATCCAAATCAGTCTTGAGTTGACCTGTCCCAATGAATTCGAGGATGAGCTCGCTTTCTTCTTCATAGGAGCTTCTACCCAACAATGGCACCATCAATATACTGGAAGAATGCTTGCTGTTGCTTGCTCATGTACTGTTTCCTCCTCATTAGTCAGACGTCTGCAGAAACCATATTTTTAATATCAGCATGCACAGCAAAATAGTTCAAAAATATTTCATCTAAGGAAAAAACTCCAAACTATTTCAAGGACCACGCCCTTGTGGGTACGTACAGCTAATACAGATCATTTATAATTGCAACAGATGCATTAATGATTAAATGAAGATAAAGGCAACCTCATATGACAAGCAAACACACTTTGACCCATTCAGACCATAACAGCAATTGGTGATGTCCTTAAGAGGGGGATTCATACTTCATCTGATGTGTGTGCATGGGATTTAGCCATGGTAATGTTGAAGATATCTTCTACTTAGACTTGAACCGGACAGATGGACAATAAACCCTTCAACTTTTATGTCGAAACAATCTTTCTACAATCAACTTATACCATTTATTACACTTCAAAGTCATCTGTTATCAATCATCAACCACCAGCATAAGGACGTAAAGAACAAAGTCATGATTGTTTTTATCTCTACAGATATGTTTAGACCTACTAGTGTCAATTCTAACTTTGGAGCAAGGCTGAATATACAGCATGCTCCTGGTGCCTACTATACTTCAGCCTTGCTCCATACTTCCTAGAGTTGTCATACTGAATCAAAGCAATAGGAACCGTAGTCATAATGGTGTGAAATATCCTCTTGCAATTGTGTCCGATTGACAATAAGATAATCAGAAGAGACAACACAAAAACAGTGGAGCTGTTCAGCCTGTTACCCTTTTCTTTTTCTTTCTTTGAGATAGGCGGGTGCCTATTGCCCTTCCTCTCTTGAAAGGGCAGGAAGACATAAAGCAACCATAAGAAACTCAGGTCCAATTACTCCTTGACCGGTAAATAATTAACTTCAGTCCAGACAATTTCCATTGTATCCACAGTTCTGAAAAGCCACCTTTTCATTCGATCCTAAAATCCTAGAAAAGTATACATCTAAAAAACCATAAAGCTGCTTCACAGCAAGCTAGGAGGTCTAACAGAGTTCAAAAAATAAAGTGGCCAATGCAAGAAGATGAATAGAAACTTAGCTACAAAAGGGAACACATCAAACTACCATCAGTTCCGAACCCATGGAACCATTTCTGTGAATCAATATCTGCCCTCATTTACTGCAGGTAGAAAGAACTTTAAAAGAAATAAAGAGTAAACTGAACAAAACTTCTAAAAGATATGGCAAAAAGGTCCAGCCTGAACAATGATATGAATACAACAAATATACAGAGAAAGTGAGAGGCATCAACACACCGACACAATAACCAACTATACAGGCTATCAGCATGGTAAATGATCCTATTTTCAGGACATGGGGTAGGAGCGGTAGTTCACACTTCAGTTAGAAGTTAAAACAATTGAAATCACATTTAGTTTTATATACGGGGCACAGTAAATAATTAATCAGGGTTGACAGACAAGGAGAGTTAAGCAAGAAGTTCACTTATCAAGTGGGCCATTCAGCTGGGAAAAAAGACTCATTTTGTATATGAAATTTTCTCCTAATGAGTTCTCTGTGAAGTATAGTTGCCGCTACATCACAATACTAGATCTTCTCATCCTTCTCATAAATTCAAAGACAAGGGCATTGCTAACCCCATCGATGCCTCGAATAATGGTTTATAATAGACTATTTTGAGGCAAACACATGCCAAGAAATGGTCATCATGACTATATAAATTCTTCATGCTTAAAGCGGTACTTAACAGGAACACTACAGGTAAAACCAAGAAAATTTATTCAGGATAACTCTTCTAGAGTCATGAAGGAGCCACCCAAAGAGGAGAAAACTACTTACTTGGACGGTAACGAGTAATAGGAATTTCTCGCAGTTCACGTCTTATGCACAAATATTCACCAAGCAGTGCCATCACTGCAAGTCCAGCGACATTGACAATCCACCATGTTATAGATGCAGGCCATCCGCCATATATCATGCATATGAATATATGGATGATATAGAGAGTAGCTGAGAAATCAAGGCACTTCTTCGCTCGCTCAACCACATAAAGCAAGTAACCAGCTCTGTTCAAACAACAAACTAGCTTATTCAAGAATCTTTCAAGATGAGTCACAGAATTGGGGTGGGGCAGAGAAAAGGGGCAAAGAAATTAGAATTGCACTCTGTTACAGCAGTATTGAAGGTCAAATATGTACTAGGAAAAAGAAATCCTTTGCTTTAAGATACATATTGACAAGCATATCTATTGATCACCTATTAGAAAGTACAATTGCTTCTGTAAGCAAACAGCAAGGGTCTGCTATGCAATCACTTAATCACAAGGGCAGCACACAGAGTCGCAAGACCAATAGGACTTCATTTGAAATATCCTGATGACTTTAAAGAAAAAATTTTTATTGTTAACTCTTTCATTACTCTGCTATTTTTTTTTTTGTTTTATTTCTTTTATCTTTTTTGGTCTAGCCAGAGACCTATAGTAGGAGGAACATGTTATATTAACCTTACAAGCTGCAAACATAAACAGCTCCACAGTCAAAGAACAGGACCTGCTGGATCTGGAAAAATACCCTCATTTCTAGTTTGTAATGAGGAGTAAACCTTGCAAACCAAGCTAAGCTAGATCAAGGCCATACAGAGAAGAAAATTAAGCCCCGCATTTTAGCGGCATCTCCTTGAACAATGGTTTCGAAAGACAATAGAGTAGCTTTCGTTATGACCTCTATATCCCCTTGAGATGTGATCTTACACATATTACAAACGCACCCTACATCAATGGTTTCTAATCAAAAGAAAATAACCTTATTTATAGTTTGTAATGAGTAAGACCCCATTCTTTTGCGTTTAAGTAGCTGCTAGCTGATAACTGATATTAGCTGATATTGACTGATAACTGATTTTAAAAGAATGGGCTGAACTGGTCAACTCAGTCGAACAAGCTTAAACCAGCTAAAAACGGTGTGTAAATAGCTGCTAGCTGATATTGATTGATGACTTATTTTAAAAGTATTGGCTGAGCTGGTCAACCCAGTCAAACAAGCTAAAAACTAGCTGAAAACTAAACAAAAGGATGAGGCCTAAACCTTGTAAACCATGCTAGCTCACTGCCATACATAAATGAGAATTAAGCACCACATTTCAGTACCATCTCCTTTGGACAATGGTTTCAAAAGACAATAGAGTAGTCTTTCACATAGCTTCTTATATCTCCTTGAGATGTATCTTACACATATTATGAACGCACCCTACAACAATGGTTTCTAATATATGGTAAATGGAATGAACGAAGGTTCAAATGCTTTATGTCAATAGTTACATAACATTAATCAAACCCGTCCTGTTTATAGCCATGTATTAAGAGTCACCTTTTTCTAAAAAGAGACACCCAAGGTTCAGCAAATTCATTCATGAAACTTTCAAACTTTAAGTTTCAAATCATTCCCCTTGTAATCTCATCAATTAATAAACACATTTCTCGATCAAATGACTCAGGACACTATCATCAGCAATTAACCCCATACCACGAAATACCAAAATACTATATGTTCTCGAGCAAGGCAAGAGGGGGCGAAAGTATAATGCTCGGAGGTATAATGCTTACCCAGCAAGAGAGCTGAGAAGGAACGAGGCAATAACACACCACCCAGTCACTGTGGAGGCAGTAACAGTGGCAAAGTCGAAGAAGTAAACAAGACTCAACCTCGAAACGCGGGTGCCAACCAGAATTGCCAGAAATACTCCCAGGGTAAGGTAGTATAAGCACTGGAGGCACACAATCTGGGCAACGATAAGCCACGGATCCCAGACCACCGCACCATAGAACATGACTTGGAAATCTCAGGGAAATTAAATCCCAAATTCACCGAGCCTATTCCACAAACCTTCTCGAATAACTAACTATCGCTCACAAAATATTAGGGACAAAATCAGGGCTTTTGGATCCTTGCACTCAGTATTTGGTCGCCGAAGCAACTATAGCCCATAACACGTGATGAATTCCCTCTAAATCAACAGATCTTATGAAGAGTCTAATTCGAGTTGAAGATTACTGATGGTGAGTTCGACTGGATTTAGAATGAACAATTCTTCAGATGTGAGAAAATAAAAGGTGGAGAAATTTTGAGATTAACGTTTACGTAAAAAGGAAACTAGCGGAAGATTTTCGGATGATCTACCAAGAGGGAACGGTGTTGACGCCCGTCCACTCTCCCTGCTGTTAAAAAAAACTGGAAAACTAAGCGGAGGGTGGCTACTGAAAAAGAGAGGAGATTGGTGACGAAAGAAGCATATGCCAATGGAAAAAGGAGAAGCGGGCTACAACAACAACGGCATTTAGGCCGGGCCACGTTGCCAGCGGTTCGCCGTGCCCGGTTCGATCCTTTTTTATTTCGTAACTCTTAAAAACCTTTCATATTTCATAATATATATTTGTTTTTAAAAAATATCTTAACAATGAACCCCTAAAATATTTCAAAATTCATAATATAATATCATTTATTAAAATGCCCTTATATAATGATTATTTTACTTTTGACATTTCTGATTTGTATTTCAAGTTCATAATATGTCACTTTTTTATTCAAGGGCATTTTATAAAATTTTACAAAAAATATTAAATATTAAAAAAATAAAAAGAATTACAACAATATTTACAAAAGTAATAAAATAAATAAAATTATATGTAAAATTGAAATAAGATTAATTATTGTTAAACATAAAACATGCACAAAACTTCAAATAATTTTTTCCTTTTCTTGACTATTTATTAGCCTTCTTCTTCATTAAAATATTTGTAATTATGGTTAGATAATTATTAAGTATTATTATATAAGTATATATATATGCCAGTTTATAAACAAAACTAAATTAATATAATATGAGGTAGTGTATATAGCTTTAGTTACCTCATCTTATATATGAATAGTTTTGTTTATAAATTAACATACATGTTCTTATTATATAATATTTAATCATCATCTAACCATAACTGAAATATTTAATGAAAAGAAGGATGATAAATAGCCAAGCAAGGTAAAAAATGAAAAAATAATAATTTATTTGAAGTATTGTGTCTTTAATCTTTAATAATTATTAATTTTACTTCAATTTTATAAATTTTTGTATTTTTTAATTTATTGTTTTTTAAATATTTTATAATTAATTACATTTGTGAAAATTACATCCCTCACCCATAAGGTTTTGGTGAAATTACGCACCCCACCCATAAGGTTTCAAAAATTATTTTCCTCATCCATGTAGTTTCCCCCTTTTTACATTTCGTTCAACTTAGGAGATGTTTAAATGTTGTCTAAAATTGATGAAACTTTACATGGACAATGCTAAAGTGTTATACTTTGCTCCAATAGAAAATCCAAAGTTTTTTAAGCTCACGTGTGACATGTGGAACCCAATGAAAACACTTTCACATGTCACATGTTTCATTGGGTCCCACGAATCACATATCAGCTTAAAAAACTTTGGATTTCGCATTGGACCAAAATATAACACTTTAGCACCGTCCATGTAAACTTTCATCAATTTGGAACAACATTTAAGCATCTTCTGAGTTGAATAACAAATAGAAAAGTTACCGAATGTAAAACGAGGGAAACCACATGGGTGAGAAACTAATTTTCGTAACCTTGTGGGTAAGGTGTATAATTTCATAAAACACCATCGATGGGAGATATAATTAATTTCTTAAAAAAAATTATTAAATGCCTTTATATAAGTGTCATATTGTAAACTAGAAACATGATCAATAATGTCAGAGGTAAAATAGTCATTATTCAAGATCATTTCACGAAATAGGGGTATATTGTAAATTTCAAAACTTTTTAGGGGTATCTTGTAAAAGTGATTTTAAAAAGGGTTACATTATGAATTACAAAAAATAGGGATATATTGTGAATTTTCCCTTTTATTTTATGATAGTGTGACAATTCATCTTATAAAAACTTGTTTGAAAATAGTTTATTTAAAGAAAAATAATCTTTAAAACTTTTATTTAAAGTTTATGTTACTTTATAATTTTCCTAGATTTAATATTTTATATTTTTAATGTATTTTATTAGTTTTTTAGTCTATAAGTCTTGTACTTTCAAATTGATATGTTAACATACATGATATTGGTCTTTTCCACTCACTTTTTTTTGTAAAGAAAGGAGCTCAAAGCTCAATAACAACCTAAAATGGTAACCTGTTAGATATAATCTTGCATCTAATAAAATCACTCTTATCTCTATTATAATCTTCCTCCACAATTAGGCACTCTCACAAAATAGACCTCCTAAGATCCATGCTTAACGCCTCATTTGCCAATCTATCTACTACCATATTACCTTCTCAATAAATATGAACAATTTCACACTCCAATTCTCTTTCAAATAAGATTTACAAGCCTGCACTAATGCACCATGGGGACACGTCATGTGTTTCGTAGTTAAGATCAAGTCTATTGCTTCTTTTAAGTCTGATTAAAATTTCACTGCTCTATATTTCCTTTCCCATACAATATTCATCATTTCAAGGATACCTCTAGCTCAGCCTCCACACTATACCTCTTTCCTAGCTTCTTGCTCCATCCAATAATCCACTCTCCAGAATTTCTTATCACCCCTCTTATACCAACCTTCTCGTCTCTTCTATTTGTTGCCCCATCTGAATTACATTTGAAAGAAAAGGCTCAAGTGGTGCCTCCCACTTGATGTTAATATTCCTTCTATTTGTTGTTGATTTAGCACTCCCATGTGTGTTTCGTTAAACTTTATGTATAGCTCTTGCAAACTGATGATGTATGGTCCATCCCAATTGGGTTGTAACTTAAAAGGGGTTGTCGACTATACATAGGACTAAGTCCCTCTAGGTAAATTCCCTAGGTTTGACCTTCTTATTGTAGTACCAAGTCACTTGTTGGTTGTCGTGTTGTAGTCGAATGAGCACAAAGTCCTGTGTCTCATCTATGAGGTAGACTCCAGCCCGAATTCGATCCTTGTTGCTTTTTTTTGTCGAAGTTTTTTATCTGCGCACTGGCGACCATGATTTTGGCTGGGATGAAAACTTCGGTATTTTATACTAATAGGGAGGGGGTTTCCTAGTTGGCTTTCGGCTGGTGGTGAGGAAGACCAGAGCACTTGAGGAAGGAGTTTGACCCATACTCCTTTGCTCCTTACGAGTCGCTTCTTTAGGTCCCGCATGAGTTGGTTGTTTGCATAATCTCCTTGAACATTTGCTTGTGGGTGTGCAACAGAGGCGAACCTAAGGTCGATGGTGTGAGTTTCACAGAATTCAATAAAGCACTTACAGTTGAATTGCGAGTCGTTGTCAGTAACAGTGATCTATGGTACTCCGAAGCGACATAGTATGTTTTTCCACATGAAGTTCTCGATGTGTTTTGTCATTATGGTGGGGAGCGGGGTGGCCTCACCCAACTTGGTGAAGTAGTTTATTGCGAAAACTACAAACATGAATCCTCCTCGGGAGTTAGTTGGTAAGGGGTCAACTAGGTCGATTCCCCGTTGTGCGAAGGGACATGAACTAAGGATAGGTTGCAGTTCTACAGGTGGAGCCTTTATCCTTTTGGAATGGATTGGGCAGGCGACGCATTGTTATACCCAAAATTTTGACCCTCGGAAGGAGTCCAATTAGACACAGATGCAATAAAGGTAAGATGGTCAAAAGATATGGAATCACAAATTGTTAAGGATGTTTTCGGTATTCCTCATCCTTGCATGATTAACTCACGCACCTCAGAACGGTCGTAATAGCTTGATCATCATGAAGGGCAATTTTTGTAATTTTTGGGAAGTTTTATTATGAAAAATTAGCTTTTCATACATATTATAAGCAAACTTTTCTTTTAATTAAGAGCCCGGAATTGTCAAAAAAAAAAAAGCTTCCATCCATTAAAATAAAAACTGCAATCTGCTAATTAGGTCGTCCATGACTGAAAACCCAACAAATTTTATTTGAAGCCCGAAGCACAAATATTAAAGGAAAACACAAGGCATCTTGTAATTTTCTCTCTCGTTTGAAATGGCCCAAAACAACTCGAAATGTCATGAAATTTTAACACTTAGTAAAGGATGACATTTAAAGCATAATGGATTTAGAATTTTGAATTTTTAAATTTTCAATAATTTACTATTAATTTCTGAACAGATATGATGAAAATTTGTTTTAAAAAATATTCTTTTATCAAAATAAAATAAATTATCATTGGAAAATTTAGAAATATCCTCCTTTACATGCTGTTAAATTTTTATGATAGGATTCCCCTCAAAAGTTACCTGACCAATTTCGGTAAACTTGGATCCTCTACCGAGGTTTTCCTATCTTATATAAGGAACATTTTCTACTGACTTAATTCACAGTCCAAAACCCTACGAAGTCAGTAAACACGGCCACAAATCAATCTCCCACAATTTTGCACTCCCGAGCCCTAAAATTATACCAAAACACTCCTGAAAACTCCAAAAAAGAAAGTCAATGGTCCTCTGAAAAACACCATTCCAACGTGAAGAACACCATTTGGATCACATAGTCAAAAGCTTGGAATGACTCGGGTTCAGATTCCTTCAGATCGACATTCAACGGAACCATCGGAGAATCCCGACATGAAGAAGCATCCAATTCCTGAGGTCAAAACATGTTAGAAATCAAATTCTTTAACTCCCTTTATCTTAATAGGTTCTTTATACCAATTTCTAATCAAATCAAGAATTAATTAGGGTTTAATTGTGTTTCTACCTAATAACTTGTAGACTAAGTTTTGTATTAAATTCGACTTCAAATTGAATTTTTTTATCACTAAAGTGTTTAGAGTGTTACAAGGAATCCACCCATAAAATTTGAGCCGAAAACACCGCAAGGAAATACCTTAACGCCATTGTCCGAGGGCGGTTCAAACCCACAAACGCCATGTCTAGGGTCTCGGACGCCCTGTCCATAACCATAGATGCACCTGGACGGTGGTGGGACCTCACATTTTTTAAAAAAATTAGGGATTTTAGGAACATGTCCTGGCCCATGTACACCTTGTCCGTGGCCCGACTCTTTAAAATTTTTATCTTTAACGAATTTGAACTTTTTTATTAATTTAGTTGTTTAGGGTCCGTGGGCACGGACATTAGGTCTGTGGCCTTTTAAAATTTGACCTAATTCTGCTCCCAAAACCCTAGATTAGATACTTTCAATTGTATGTAATTTACAAAATAAAAGAAGATAGTTATAATACTTTGAAAAAAACAATTCATTCATCTTAAGACATAATATAAATTCTTTTTGTGTGCTTGCTAAAGGCACAACCTATCTATGAAGGAGCATTGTGTAGTATTAAACACTTAAACAAAAAAATACAATTAGTTGTATCCCGTGTTGGGGCAAGTTTTCCTATTATGACCTGTTTGTAAACAATGGTGACAATGTCTATGTTATGGCGTTGGTTCATTGTTGTCATCCATTTCGTTGCAAATCCTGGAATACTTCGAGCTTCCCCTTATAGTACGTATTGCATCTGGTTGTGATACCACCTTAAGTCCTGTATATGTTGGCAGGTTGAGTTCATTACCTAGTGAAGTTAAAGGATCCCCCATCAAATGCATCAATCATTGTGTCCAACTTATATATAGGATGCATGTAATTCTCCCACAGTAAGTCTGTTCTATAACACACAACCAGAGCATGGATATTTGTATTCTTGCCACTCCCCGCAATCACAACTCATGTGATCGAATTCAACTTTGTATTTCCCCTTGTTTCTTCTCATAGCAACCAAGCTAAAATCTTCAACCTCATACACTTGGTCTACAATGTTAATGCGACTGACATTGTGACTGTTTGACAGTCTTCGATTTTCCTCTATCTTGAATGTTGCATAGTCTGTGTACAATGTTGTACTCGCTAGTCTGTGTATAATGTATCAAGGTTATCGTTGAAATATGTTACCAGCTTGTGCAGCGTGCTACTGACAATGGCGATAATCTGTAGCAATCAAACACTTTTGAGAACTCCATTTATGCACTCAGCCAAGTTTGTTGTCATGTGCCCTCATCTCCTGATGTTATCGTATGCCCGTGACCACTTCTCAAATGGTAGGTTAGCGATGCTGGGATAAAAGGTGATTATATATATCTTCTCGGAACGTGATGCCTTTTGAACTCGTAAGCTTGCTAAGAAAGAATAACTCAACGTTAAAAAATGAAACAGTTATGTATATTACTAAAGCATAGTACTGACTAAATTTGGTACTTGTGTTGATGAGATACTTCTCATCTTTTTGTTGTGAAACTGTGATGTAATATGTTTAAAGTTGAAATACCGCAAACTTAAATATGGTGATTAAATAATTATAATATGGTATTTTAGGGCCTAATAGTGCCTAAAGAATATTAGTGAAGAAACTAAAGCCAAAAGAAAAGAGAAAACGCTTAAAATGCTTAAATTGTAAAAACGAGCGTTACGCAACCATAGGAGGTATATGACCTCGGTTAGGGTCCTAGATGGATTCTTAGGGATTAATTACGCCTAAATAAAATATGGGAACAATTCCCGAAGAAAACGGATCCAAATAATGAGTTAAAACGCTAACGGAGTCTTAAAGCACGTTTTTCGAGGAAACCCGAAAACGTTAATTTAGGTGGTCATAGACCCGTAAAAATTATAGTTGACTATATAACTATAATTAAACATTAATGGAAGCTTAAGAACCATTAAGATTAAAGAAACGAGAAAAATCCAGAAAACGGGTCCGGTTAGTGAATAATGCTAAAACCGGGTAATTAACGGGCGTTATTGTGAAAAGACAAAAACGCCCCTAGCCTAACTAATTAAGGTGGCCGGTTTTTAAGAGGGGATTAGCTCTCTCTCACACACACCTAATTAGCTAGAATAAGAAAAGAGCAAATAAAGCAAAAAGTAAAAAGTATAAAAGTTACCTTCTTCTTCTCTGCCTAACTAATTAAGGTGGCCGGTTTTTAAGAGGGGATTAGCTCTCTCTCACACACACCTAATTAGCTAGAATAAGAAAAGAGTAAATAAAGCAAAAAGTAAAAAGTATAAAAGTTACCTTCTTCTTCTCGCTCCCCTCACTTTTCTTCTCTTTCCTTCCCTTCTTCCTCCTCCAGCCGGCAGCACTCCTCCCTTCTCTTTGGCTGGCAATTTTTGCAGCTTACAATGGCTTCCTCTCTTTCTCTTCATGTCTAAGCTTCATTAAAGCTCCAAATGCAAAAAATAAACACATATTTGAACTCCCCTCATCAAGAGCTACACTTCTATCTTTTCAAAATCTCAAATGGAGGAAGTTGACCTCCATGGGTGTTGGGCATTTGAAGAGAAAACCACATGTTCTTGAAGCTTGGAGTCTCCTCTTTCTTCTAAGGTAAAAAGTTCCAAGGAAAAACTCATTTTCCTCCATCCCTTGTCTTGGCCGATTTCTACCCATTTTGATACCTTGTTATTTCTTTGTTTGGCATTTTTCCAAGCCTTAAATGGTGACGGAAATCCCTCCTTTGATTCAAGATTTGAAAACCATTCAAGAACTTCCAAAGGTAAACCCTAACTTTGTGCTTTAAGCCTCTTTTGAATCCTAGGGTTAGTTTAATGTGCCTAAGTGCTTGTACTTAGTCCCATTGTCCTTTTGAATGGTAATTTAGTGTTGTTGGCATTTGAATTGCCTTGGCCGATTTTGGAGTCAAGAGGATGGAGAAGAGGAGAATGGAAAAGGAAACTTGGAAGATTAAGGTAAAAAGCTTACCTTAATGTTTATCTTGATTTCGTTAGAATTTGGGATGGGTTAAATTAATTGAATGAACCAAAAACTGGATGGAAATGTGTTTTGGTAGTTAGGGAAGGAATTTGTGAACTTATGTGAATTAAGGGTCTTGGAGCCAAGTGTGTTGTGATTATTGCATTGGAAAGTATTTGGAGAGTTTAATGAGATTTAAATGCGTATTGTATGCTGGTAGGATCCCATGTGGATGTGGCTGAATATGTAATTAGTGACCAAAAATCTATAAAGCTAGTAAATACCGATAAAAACAAGTATATGTTAGAATGGTAAAGGTATTTATTTAATTACTTTACCTAAAAATATGGATCTCAACTCAATAGTACCAAAGTGATTTTACGTGAAACATCTAGGAGCCAAACCCAATATTATTAGAACTCGGATAACTCAAATATGTAATAAACTAAAAAATTTATTGACCTAATGGACCATGACCTTAAACCTAAGCGCTGAATATATTGATAAAATGAGGATATATTGTTAGTATGTAACTCTGATTCCGGTCTTCATAAGGATATATTGTTAAAATAAAATATTTGTCAACAATAAAATTTAAAAATACCATGACTTATTGATTTATAAGTTAACTTAAATAATTGTTGTAGTGGTTATAAATAAATAAAATTAATTAATAATTAATTTTTTGGTGATCTGTAATTAGTGTACTGACTTTCCATATGGCAATTACACATTCATAGTATAATGAGATTTATTTTGATTTAATTTAATATTTTGATATTAAAATTATTTTGTTGCACTTATAATCTCACTTTAATATCTAGCACAAAATCTTAAAATATTTATAAAGGGCACCTCTTCATGGATTTAAGGTTTCATTCATTTTTATACAATTCTCCCTACACTTTTTATTGTGCTTTCTGACCAACACTTAAACTTATGCTTCATGGATGTGTATTGGAATAGTGTATGTGCTATCGAAAAATGAGTAGTGAAAATATATAGGTTTTGGTAAAATTGATTGACTTTTGTACCAAAATACAAATTTGATTAGAACAATATATATTAAGTTGTTGGAAGAGGACCATAGAGCATGATTATCTCGTAACTACACTAACATGGGCATTATCTCCAACTTATTTTCATTTAAATTACGTATTAATTATTGTTAGAGTGTGTTCCTGGGTGGTAAACTCTTTTTATGAAGATTAGCGAGTGTGTTAAAGACAATGTGATATAGAGATTTACGTCTTTCTAATCATAGCACCTAATTCACAACATGTGCAACAAGGGTTTTACTAGAAAATAATATGTGAGAGGGTGTAAAATGTCAGCTTCTTATACAATAATCCTTCTTATAGCTTTAAAAAGGGGGTTAATTGAGGTCACCCACGATTGAACTTTGAGCACATAATGAGATGCGGCAGTCTGCTAATTTTAATGGGTGCATCATTCATTTTTCTCAAAAAGTGCAACTATTTATAATTGGTAATTAGGAAAAATCTTCGTAAAAATACCATTTAAAAAAATTAGGATGTTTTTTCCCAAAAAATAATGCGTATATGCCAAACGTTGGCAAAGAAGCAGCTTCGGGGTGGAGCTGTTTTCAGAAAACTAACAGAAACTGCACTAGATCGACGCGATTTTCGCTATTTTTTCCGGAAGTAGCATCGTTGTATGAAGATTTCCGGCTCTGGCAAGCAAAAACCGCACCACTGCAGAGCGGTTTCTTTGTCATATTGTTAATCTTATCCGAAATCCGGAAATCCAATCCGATCGTTGGATTTTCACGATTTCCAAGATTTTTTGGATAATGTTTATCTGTTCTTGGTACAGAAGCCGCCTTGCCCTAGGGCGATTTCTGACAGGTAAATTCATCTAAAAAAGCGCCCCACTCTGATCAATCTTCTATACCATATATCACAAAAACTCAAAAACTTTCTCTTAAACTCCTCTCCTTGCATCCGAATTTGATTAGGTAAGTTAGCTAACTTGTCTAATTTTGTTCTTTCTTTTGCATTGTTTATTTTTTCTAATCACTATGTTTATTATATTAGTGTTTTGTAATTTATCTTTTTGTTTAATTAGCTCTTTAATTCGTAATTAATTCTACCAATTGTTTTATTATTTGTATGTGTCCCAAAATAGTGTACAATTACTTAAAATTCATGTAATAATGTTGTTCTAGTTTAAAATTAGTTTTATGATACATAGATTAATGTTTTATTTTTTATTTAAATCTTAATTAATTGTTTCAATTAATTTATATGGTGTTGATCTACTAACTTGGTGTCTAATTACCTAAAAATAATGTGGAAATGTTGTTGTAGTTTAAAATAAATTTTGTGATATTGAGATTATTGTGTATTTAATATTAAATTCGTAATAAATTGTCCCAATTAATTTATAAATTGTAGATCTACTAATTCGATGTCTAAATACCTAAAAATAATGTATAAATGTTGTTATAGTTTAAAATAAATTTTGTGATATTTATATTATTTTGTAATTAATATTAATTTGTAGTTAGTTCTTCCATTTAATTTATAAATGGTAGATCTAATAATTTGGTGTCTGATTATCTAAAAATAATGTAGAAATGTAGGTAAGGGATAAATTAATTTTTGTAATATTTAGATTATTGTGTAGTTAATATTAAATTCATAATTAATTATTCCAATTCATTTATAAATTTTAGATCTACTAATTTGGTGTCTACAATTCCTTTAAAATAATGTAGAAATGTTGGTTAAGTTTAAAATTACTTTTGTGATATTTTAGATTATTGTGTAATTAATGTTAAATTTGTAAGTAGTTGTTACAATTTATTTATATTTCTTAGATCTTCTGGTGTCTACTTAACTAAAACTAATGTAGAAATGTGGTTATAGTTTAAAATTATATTTGTGATATTTAGATTCTTTTTTAAATGTTAATTAAATTCGTAATTAAATTTTACAATTTATTTATAATTTGTAGATCGTCTCCAATCTTCCAAAACTATACAAGGTTAGTTCATTAATTTATTCAACATTTTTTCACACTTTTGTTTATTCCTAATAAATAGGTCTTACCATATTAGTACATAGTTTATTGCTTATTTATTTATTAATTTTGTAATTAATTGTTTAAATAAATTTATACTTTGTAGATCCTCTCTAATGGTCATCGATACATCCAAGTTAGCTTGTTAATATATTCAGCATTTTTCCCATTTTTGCATAAGTTATCTACCTCTTATTAATTTTTTGATACTTAGATTATTGTTTAAGTATTTATTAAATTCTTAATTTATTGTTACAATTAATTTTTTTTATTTGTTGCTCTTCTAATTTGGTGTCTAACTATCTAAAAATAACGTAGAAATTGTTATATTTTAAACTTAATTTTCTATATTTAATTTTTTATTAAGTGCATATTAAATTCGAAAGTAGTTAATGTAATGAATTTATAGTATGTAGATCTTCTAATTTAATCTTTTATTACGTATCAATAATCTAGAAATGTTGTTCTAGATTAAACTAGATTAAAATTAATTTTGTGATACTTTGTATATTGTCTATTTATTTATTAATTTCGTAATTAATTGTTACAATTAATTTATAATGTGCACATCTTCTAATTTGTGTACAATCACATGAAAACAAGGTATAAATGTTGCTATAGGTTGAAATAAACTTTCTAAAACTTAGTTTATTGTTTAAGTGCATATTAGATTCGAAATTAATAACTACAATTAATTGATAACTTCAAGATCATCTGATTTAGTGTATAACTACCTAAAACTATGTAGACAAATTTTCATAGGTTTAAATTAATTTTATGAAACTTAGTAATTGATTAAATGCATTTTAAATTAGTAATTAATCTTTTTTGAAAATTGATAATGTGAATAAAATGTATTTTGGTGTATAATCACATGAAAACAAGGTATAAATGTTGTATAGGTTGAAGTTAATGTTCTAAAACTTAGTTTGTTGTTTAAGTGCATATTAAATTTGAAATTGATAACTACAATTAATTTGTAATTTATAGATCATCTAATTTAGTGTATAACTACCTAAAAACTATGTAGGCAAGTTTTCATAGGTCTAAATTAATTTTGTTTTTTTGATAATTGGGGGCGTAGAGCCCAAATGTGCCACAAGGGCAAAATAGAACAAAACAACCCACTCCATAACCATACAACTAATCTTACCTCATACTAAGTCACTTTCTAGGTACCTTACTCTTACCCCTCCGAACAACCTTAGAAATACGAGAAAACTTGCTAAATCCAATCGCCCTAGACCCATTTAATTTTGTGAAACTTAGTAACTGATCAAATTCATTTTAAATTCGTAATTAATCTTTTTTGAATTTTAATAACGTGATATAATGTATTTTGGTGTATAATCACATGAAAACAAGGTAGAAATGTTGTTTTAGGTTGAAACTAATTGTCTAAAACTTAGTTTGTTGTTTAAGTGCATATTAAAGTCGAAACTTAGTAATGGGTTTAATCCATATTAAATTGCTAATTAATTGTTAGAATTAATTTATATTTTGTTGATCTTCTAACTTAGTGTATAACTTCCTACAAATTATGCACAAACGGTTTTATACGTTGTAAATTAATTTTGTGACACTTTATTATTGTACGACACTTAGTAATTTTTTTTTATCAACTGCATAGGTGCGTAATTACTTAAAAAATATGTCGAAACTTGTATCATTATCTTTTGGTTGATTTATTTACAATGAAGCCTTCACATTTGTAATGATATATTAGAATTTTGGAATTGTGCATATGTCATTAGTTGTGAAGATGGCACATCAATTATTGCGGCAAATTTCAGAAGTTGGACCCAATGAAACTGATATTTTCACATTTCAGTCCACTCATATCTCTATAGTGTTTTTTAATTGGGTTGCTATTCGCAGTACAAAATTACTAATCACCACAGTACAAATTTTTTTTAAATCATATTGTCGTTGTAAACATGTAGTGACATCGTGTCGTAACTTTTGTTTTTTGAAAAAGTCATTTCATCACCGTAAACAGTAAAAACGCTCTCATCAAAATAAAAGACGTCAAACCTGTTTTTATTGCGTTTGAATATAATTGTGACTTGACATTAGTATGTCAATATTCTGTTAAGTTATAGACGTTCTCATGTATTTACTACCAAACGACGTTATTATATTGAAAGCGAGTCAAAACGAGCGTTTTTGCCAAAAAAACGCTCAAAACGCGCACATTATATATAAACGGGACGTGTCCCGTATCTTCATTTCTCACGCACGCACTATCTCTCCTCTAAATTACCTCGCCGGAATCCTCTCTTCCAGATCACCGGACTACCGCCGGAGCCGCTGAAAACCACCGCCGGACCACCGTTGAAAAAAATTTAAGGTGAGTTTTTCAAAAAAAAAATTCCCAAGTTGTAGACTTGATGTGGTGAATTTGAATTCGGTGTTAGTTTTTACAAAAACTAAATGATTTAGGCTAGATCTACAATTAAAATTCTGATAAAAAAACTTGAAAACTCCATTAATGAAGTTCTGCAATTCGCCCCTTCCCGTCAACACTACTGAGCTCCGAAAACTGTCACGGTCGACATGACCTTGCCTGGGTCGCCACTGCCGTCGACACGACTTGGCGCAGGTCACCCAGCCAGCCAACATGAGTTGGGTGAAGTCACCAGAGCTACCGACACGCCTCTTCTCGACCCGCCAGCGCTTGCGACACATCCATTGCTCGCTTCTCGGTTCGTGTCGAACCTCTCCGACTCTTCATGGCGCGTAAGCTGAACGGGACCAACTCGCCCCAGCGAATGACACCAGCCTCTCAAAGTCGCCCCGGCGGCGGACACTATCAGGGGCAACTCGCCCCGGCAGCTGACACAAGCTGCTTAGTTTCACCCCGCCTATCAGGGCAAGTTCATTTTTATTTTTTTAATAAATATTTTTAAATTTATTAAAATAATTATAAATCATACCATTTTAAAATTAACAAGTAATAATAAACCAACTCACATATTAAATAAGAGAATGACAATTATAAAGTCAAGAGTTACAATAATGTTTAATTCATTTAAGAATCTCATCTTTCTTATGAGTTTGTCAACTACATGCTCTTGACCAATTAGTCGTGTGTGGCCCAGTAGCTTGTGGCCTGTACGTTATCATACCAACAAAGGTGCTGAGCCCTTCGGGGCCTGCCATTTATTTTATAGGTACACTACCGAAGATGTTACCCGCTCGAGAGTAGGACGGGGTAGAAGTCCTTTCATCTATTCGGACTTGGTTTACATGGATAGTTGTATTACATTCTTGTACTTATGTAAATGAGAAAGAACGAAATTTGTATTCAGATTTATGGATTGTATTGAACTCGGTATAGTTTGTGGATTATGGTTTATGTTGTATATTAACTCGGGGAATTATCCAGTCAGTCAGACCGTAACAAGGAAGTTGAATAGGCCTTGTCAGTCACGTGGGTGACTGACGGCGGTAACACCATAGGAGATTTGATATTCTGCTACGATTTCAACGAGGGCAACCGGGTAGATTAGACGGTAATTATACGATTAGTAGTTGGGGTGTTACACTAACTCCCTATTTATGTGCAGGTAACTCCAGAGTCTTCAGTGTTATCGATGAAATAATTGAAGAGAGTAAGTTGAAGGAATTCAGAGGTCTTTTTTTCATTCGTGAAGCTGAAGGAAATTGAAAAGAAGACATGTTGCAACCGTGTTTTGCAGATGATGCCTCCTTAATTGAAGTACCGCTGTAGAAAGACTCAGTCGTGCTCCCAGCTTCTCCGGTCAAGACGTGAAGAGCGCGCAACAACTTCCATAACTCTGCTCCGAGAAAAGCAGCGCACGTGAAGAACCCACTCTGCTAAGATCGTGGGAGTTCGGCTCATCAAAGTACATGGAGCATATCATCCCCACGATCAATATTAAGTGGTTGAAGAAATGAGCACCTACACTATTTACAGCACACGAATCACCAAATGTCTGTGTGAATTCCCAAGAGTTTTTACAAGAGAAAAGATTGTTTGAGAGAGATATTGTTTTGAGAGATCTTAGTGTGACTTAGTCATTTTAGCTTAGGAATTTACATCCTATAGAGCACACAACACTCCCGTACTCCCTTATTTGTATTGATCCACTTCTACAGTATAGCGAGTGTCGGAATAGACAGACTACCTCTGTCTAATCCTAAGATAGGACGCTAGGTTGTAATTCACCTTGAATTTCAATACAAGCATATCCTGTCTTGTTAAGTTTTACACAAAAGCTTCCGCACTATTGTCCTTGGCAAATACTTGTCTCCAAGCATAGTTGGTTTGAGACTAACACCTCAGACCTACTCGGTCAGCACCCCGATCCTTTCAAGTGGTATCAGAGCCCGCGCTGGCTAACAAATCACTTAAAATGGCTAAAATATCTAACTCCAACAACAACATTAGGATGCAAGTGGAAAACCCAAAGCTAACTTCCACAAACTACAACATGTGGAAAAATGAGATGGAGTCTCACCTTCAGTTGCTCAATCAGCAACTATGGACCATGGTAACCAAAGGCAATTTTCCAGTACCTGGAGGAAAAGATCCAGTTCTTATACTGCTGAAGAACGTTGGTGTGTTGAGCTAAATGCTCAGGCCGTTCGCGAGATCTACACCAGCTTTCTCCACCTGATAGAAGAAGAGTATATCATATCAAGGTGGCAAAGGATATCTGGGATCATCTACGGGCAGTTCATGACGGCAACACCGAACTAAGAAAGTCTAAGATACAAGAGCTGAAGAAGGACTACAAGAATTTTGTTGGAAAACCTAGAGAATCACTCAGTGATATGCTCGCTAGGTTTACAGAGCTCACTGCAACCATGGAAGAACTTCAGATTGAAGGGTCAAATGAAAAATATCAACAAATAAATTCCTAGATAGTTTGGGAGAAGAGTGGGCTGAAAGTGTTAACTCGACAACGGCATCCAAGAGCTTAGAAAAATGCACTTTGACCGATCTTGGGTCATACCTACAGTCCATCAACAAATACAAGATGGATGTCAAAAATAGAGGTAATGTTTCTCCCAACAATCAAATAGGTGAAGAAAATGAGCTGAAATGAAAGGATTTTCGGACATACACAACCAAGGGAAAAGACATGGAGTTTAGAGCATGTTTTCCATACCTTTAGCTTTGGTTAGACTTAGCTAACTTCCTCCATGGTTTTTGGCCTTCAAAAGTAGTATATTTTCATCCCAGCACAATAAGATAAGAGATTCAAGTTGTTCTTTTTTTTTTGTAGATGAAGAAAGGAGGAAGATTCAAGAGAGAAATTAAGTGTTTAGTTTAGTAAAGCTTGTCCACCATTTTTGTGTTCTTACATGGAGCAAGGAATGAAGAAAAACATGAAGGAGAAGGAGAAGATACTTACTTCAGTTTGGGAGGAGAAAAAGAGTGGAAGGAAATGTAAGGGAGTTGGTGAGTTGGAGTTCCCAAGGTAAGATGACCTTTATGCTTTAAGGAAGCTTCCTTCCTAAGGATGACTATTTGCTTTTGGATAACTCATATTTTACCTAAAAAAACATTCACATGAAGATATTTATGGGGTATGTTTGTCATTTGGTGACTTATAACATTAAGGGTTCATAAGATGTATATTAGGATTTAGTTCATGTGTTGGACTGTAACCAATTTGATTACCTTGTCCTAAGGTGTATTTATTTGTGTGTTTGAGTGATTGGTATACTCACTATTCATTGTGAATAGTTAAAGTATGTTCTTCACTCATGTCATTTGTGCTCTTAATTCATGAAATGGCATCTTACATATTACACTAACTTACCAACTTCATTAGTTGGTTTCTCCTTATAATTACTCTCTCTTTAGTCCTATATTTTATGTAAGGTTTAATAACATTTTTGGACTATATGTATTTGTTTATGTAAATACATTTGGAAATAATATAATTTCTTAATCACCTTAAAGCTAATTATCCTTTCTAATTCAATGATTAGTCCTTAATTATGTTTATAAACCTTAGGGGTATTTCAGCATCTTTACTTTCTCTACAATGTGTTGTCAAATCAATGAATTACCTTATCAGACTTCGTTTTATCAAGGACATTTATATAGGGGTACTCACTACTTACTATCTCCGTAAAGCGTTATGATTATAATTGTGTCTTGTAGTGGGCATCTTTACTTTCTCTGCAATGTGGTGTCAAATAAGCGAATTAGTATCAGACTTTGCTTTATCAAGGAAACTCATAGGGGGTACTCAATGTTTTGGTATATATAAACGTGGTTGTGTCTCAAAAAATGATGCACTTCACCTCAACCTATTGCTCTTCTAAATCTATTGCTCCCCTAAATTTGTCATACTACAAACTTCGTTTCTCTTCCTTTCTTCAAATCCTTAAACCCACATCACTCACTCACTTGTTTGCTACATCTAACAGATAAATGGTATTTCCTTGTCTAATCGTCGTTAATGCCGATCTTTCTTACAATCCATACAAAAGCCTTTACTTCGGTGGCAATCAGCACACCAAATCCTTTCATCTTCGGGTCACTAATGATTTCACCATTGAAATGTTGAAGCAATCTGTCATAGAGGCCATCCATAAATTAGATTACAGATACTCTATGACAAGAATGACATATCGACAGTTGTTTCAAGAAATCCATTAGTCTTTTCACCACTTCAGTTGACCACCAATGAAGATGTTCAATCAATGCTTGCTAACTACACGTGTAGTTGGGACATCTCTCAGTGCATATAGATTCATTTACAAATGGATGATGATGATGAGGATGATGAAGATGACGGCTTGTACGAGCCTGTAGCAAATACAACACCCGAGGTAAAAAAAATGGTAATAAGGGCACAATCTTGTTTTCGTTTAAGTTATCAGGTGACACCAAGTTGTTTGTCATTGTTGTTGAGGGTCATTTGGGTGTGGTTAGTCACGTCATTATTATTTAAAGTCATTTAGGTTAAGCTCAGTTTCATGTTTGACCGTATCGAGTTTTGAGTTCAATGTATGTAGTTATATAGTTTATGGTCAGGTTTCAGGTTCAACTCAAATGAGCAAGTTTACATATTAGGTTAAATTGTGCTAGATCTACTTGTTGTACACCATATACTTTGTCTCTCTCTAACTTTAACTCTAAGGACTTCTTTGCTTTGACATATCTATGGTTGTTTTTTATGTTCTATATGTGACATGATATTATTGACAAATAACACATGACCCATATGGGACCTATATGGGACCCAGACTGGACCAGATGAAAGCCACCTATAAATATGTCAAGGTGAACAAAACCTAACTCTAACTCTTACCTTTCATTTTTAGGTTCCTCGGACTAGTGTTGTGAAAACATCACCTAGAGTTGTCACTGAAAAAAATATTTATCTAACTTTGAGAAGCTACCCCTGGAACAATCTCTTAAGGAGAGAGAGGGATGTAAAGGAAAGGTCATGAAGAGATCAACAGAAATATGGAGAATGTTTTACATTTGAATGAAGACCATCAAGAGCGTTTTGGTCTTTAGGAACAGATGACCGTTTAACCATTAAACTTGATCAAACAAATAGTTTTCTTCCATTATTAATACCTCATAAACTAATGTTACTTTAATAACATCTAGTTGTTGTAAATGAGAGAAAGAGAAATCTTAGAGAGACACGAGACAAAGAGGCAACTGGCATTCTTCTTATTCCAATAGTATACAAGACCACTATTTATAGAGAGTACATGGGGAAACCCTAAATATGATGTGGAGTCCACTATGAATATATCTATTTATAACACTCCCTCTTGGACGAAACATCTTGTTATATGATTCCTCGTTAAAAACCTCGCTTGGAAAAACCCTGTGGGATAAAAACCTCGGGCAAAGGAAAAGAGTACCGACTTATAATAACTTTACATAGCTATAATAATAATCAATCATAGATTTTTTCACTTGGCATTCACATACAATGAATCCATTGGATGATTTTCATTGATTGCCTCGTTAAAACCTTACCTGGAAAAAACCCAATGGGAAAAACACCATGGTGAAAGAAAAAGAGTAGAATCATTATTGCTCCCCCTAATGAAAACATCACTTTATCACTTTGATTGTATGCATCCCCAATCTTTAATTGGGCCTACACCCAGTTGCTTGGGAAGCACTTGGTTGAATACATCCATCATTTCTACATTTTAGCATATTTGCTCTATATTAATATCGATGACTCTTTTATAAGTAGAACTTTTGGTGGTATGCATTTTCTAATCAGTATAGATGTAGTTATCTATATCATCTGGGTATTAAGCTACATATTCAATTAAACACACCCTCAATTAATCTCTTGGATGGTGGGGGTTCTTCATATGTGTTCATCTATAGATACCATAACCTAATAATCATTTGTTACAATAGCATTAAAATTGGTACTTCATGATCATTGATTCAACGACCATCAGGAGACTCGGAAGGAGTTCCAATTATACTCTTACACTACTATTATAGCAACACGAATTATCCAATAAAAATGGACTCATCTTAGAGATACCTTTTCAATAGTTTTCACTAAGGTAGTAATGCCACAATCACCTTTATTGTTGAGGTTCATGATAATATTTATTAACATGGTTACATGGGCATTCCCTTTCAGAATTCACCAAACTCCTCCAGGAGTTAATCCCTTTCAAGTCTTACATAAACGCACTATCAAGTGATCTACCTGTATTAGGTATAACCATACAAATTAATCATAATTTCAACCATACTTATATCTTCAAAACAATAAACTAGTGGGGATAAAGGCTTTTACAATCAATAACAGGGCTTTTGAAAAATCTATATACCAATACAGGTTGTATATTAAAACAATTTTAACACTCTTTTTTCTATATAAACATCCAGCTGGGTTCACATCCACATCAAGTTCGCAACATTCACAACTTGAATGTGTTGAAATTCTGCTTCTCATTTGCGTCTTTCAAGTACTTTTGATAAATAAATTCAATGTCCTCGTCATCATTGTGACATGTAGCACTACATACATTTGCATGCATATACATAAATATAATCAACGTTGATTTCATATCGGTTCCATAATATTATTGACATGACATAATATCTTGAGATCTCTATTATCATCAGGTACCTGAGTACCTTATATACTCGTAACTTGTCATGTCTTATGGCTCATCTAGAGCTATACCCTTTTTAGTACGACCATCTTAATGCTATGCTGCTTTTAAGGGCTTTGTCATTGGAACCATATAGTCTACCATGCTTCAGGTTAGACTTATTTGATCCTTACGGGACATTATAATACAGGAGCATTAGATGTTGGCACATATTTTTCACTCAACATCAAGCAATTGGGTTGCCAAAATTTTGGAGATGAATAGTACTTTGAACATAAAAGTTCATACTATACATGATGAGGATGACACAATCACATATTATATATCATATCATCTCACCTTCCAATTGCTTCTTTTATCCCCCTGATGTTGGGAAAAATTACTCGCCTAAATGACAATTGAGTCATAAAGATATCCCCAGCTGCTAGTTCAAGGTATTAAAATTTGAACTCAACTTACAATCCCAACAGCTTCAAGGAATTGATTGATCCACTGAAGCATATTATATAAATCTTTCAAACAAAACCTTGTATGGGAGAATATTTAGCTTTTGACTCAAAGTCATTTATAAGAGTAAAATTTCATCAACACTATTCGGCTTGATGCAAATCAATGTTGCTTCATGTAAATTACATGTCTCCAAATGCCTATTCGGATTCTCAAACCAAAATATCTTACAATTCATTACAGATTTTTGATCGATGGTTTTTCTTAACCATCAATTTATCCCAATGAACATGTAAAAGTTCATATTAAGGCATTAACTATTCACCAGCATTGTCCAATCTTATGGACTTTATTGTTCAATCTTACAACCTTTAGCTTTAATGACCATTTGGTTGATGCATCAATTTAAACCAAATCTTAATAGTCCAAAAATGGTCAGGATATGGACCCCAAAATGGTCACCATATCTCACCTGAATTCACGCGTATAAAAATCTAGGTTTAAATATCAACTGGTGATAGCCTTATAAAAGTTTTTTTCAAAAACAAGCAACAAGTCATTTGGTAGAAGAATATAATTCTTCAGCAAGTGTCCACACGTATAGTGGATATAAATTTGCATCATTATTGAACCAGGATGGTCTAACCGGTCATGCCAAAAAAACATTGAAAAAACTTATTGTTTTCTTTATCTTATATCTCAATTTCTTCATTGTACTAACACACATGTGATTGTCAGGTTTTAGACAAAGAAACCTGCTACGTTTTATTTCTTGATCCTGGAATTCATCTTGAAGATGTATACAGAGAGATGAGACAGTATATGAAGAAGACTCTAATAAATTATATCTGAAAACAAGAGGACCGTATATATATATATCTATGCGCTATATTAAGTAGCCGGTCCTAGTAGAAAAATATTACATATAGAAAAGACCTACATACATATTAGAAACGTACATAGAAACAGCCTAAGTACATACCTAATACCCCCCCCCCCTCAAAGAGTGCAGTCTTTGATCTTGCTGTTCAGGAAAGAATGCGCTCTTTGTGTTGTTGTGAGGTCGGTCCAGTGCTGATGTTGTTGATCAGAGAGAAGATGTTCTTTGTTTGTTTGTGAATTCATCCATTTCCATGCGCTTCCTGTAGACCCAGATCTGAAAAAGAGTTGTAATAGCTCTTACCTGTGAGCGGCTTTGTCATCAGATCTGCTAATTGATGACTGTTGGGGACATAATGTACATGTATCAAACCTGCCTGCAATTTTTCACGCACAAAATGACAGTCTATTTCTATGTGTTTAGTGCGTTCATGAGAAACCGGGTTTCTAGCGATGTGGATGGCAGCTAGGTTATCACATTTGAGAGGAATTTTTGTTATGTTTGAAACTCTCATGTCATTTAGAAGTCTACTAAGCCAGCTAAGTTCTCCTGTAACATGTCGCATGGCTTTATATTTTGCTTCAGCAGAGGAGAGGGAGATGGTTGATTGTTTCTTGGATTTCCAACTTAGAGGAGAACCTCCTAGAAGTATGTAATATCCAGAAACAGATTTTCTGGTGATCGGGCAAGAGGCCCAGTCCGAATCACAATAAGCTTCGAGTTCAAAATCTGGTCTATTGTTAAAGTATAATCCGAAACCTGAGGTACCTTTAATGTAAGACAAGGTGTGATAAGCAGCTTTAAGGTGTTCAGTGGTTGGTGTTTGCAAGAATTGACTTAGAAACTGAACAGCAAAGGCGATATCAGGTCTTGAATTGGTTAAAAATTTAGTTTTCCTACAAGGCAGCGGTAGAATGTGGGATTTTCTAACTTAGAACCAGAGTTTGTATGGAGCTTTATGTTTACAGGGAGAGGAGAAACTGAAGCTTTTGTGTGGTGCATGTTGAATTCATCCAAGATTTGGTTGACATATCGTTGCTGTGACATTATCATGCCATCATTGGTTTCTAAGAATTCCATTCCTAGAAAATAGTTTAATCTCCCTAAATCCTTTATTTTGAATTCTTTGTCGAGCTGTCTTTTTAGGAATTTGACATGTTTCACATCATTCCCCACCACCAGGATGTCGTCAACATAAACCCCTAAGAGAGTGATGGTGGTTTTCTGGTGTTTGATGAAAAGAGAATGATCATTCTGAGAATGTATGAAGCCTAGATTTTTAAGAAAATTTGCCAGTTTTTCATGCCATTGGCGTGAAGCTTGCTTTAGGCCATAGAGTGATTTGTGTAGTTTACACACCTTGTTATCACCGTTAACTTGCAAACCCTCAGGTATGTTCATATAAACGTCTTCATGCAAGTCTCCATGAAGAAATACGTTATTAACATCTAGCTGATCTAGAATCCATCCTTTTTTTATTGCTATGATAATAAGGGCCCTGACTGTGGTAAGCTTAATAACGGGAGAAAAGGTCTCCTCATAGTCTAAGCCGTGTTTTTGGGTGAAGCCCCTAATGACTAATCTTGCTTTATGTCTCTCAAGGCTTCCATCTGCCCTAAATTTCAACTTATAGACCCACTTGCAGCTTATAGGACGTTTTCCTTTTGGGAGATCCACAATGGACCATGTTTGGTTTTCCCTAAGAGCTTTGAACTCCTCTGCCATAGCCTTAGCCCAGTTTGGGTCCTTGCTGGCTGTTTTATAATTTGTAGGTTCATGGAGATTGTGGAGGTTTTGGATAAGTCTATTTGTGTTGGGGGGCAGACTGCAAGAGAGGATGGTTCTAGCTAGGATGTGGTCAGTCAAGGTGGTGATAGGTGTTGATCATGGAAGTTGGAGTTTTCTTTTTGAAGTCTGTCATTTATAATGGTGGAAAATAGGTCTGGTTGATCTGTGGTCATGGAGCAGATGTAGTCATTATATTTGGCTGGAGGTCTATGTGTGCGTGTAGATCTTCTCAGTGGGGTGCTTTCTGTTGGGGCAGGTTCTGGTTTTGTGGGATTTGGAATACTATGCTGTTCCTCTACAAGGTTAGTGTGAGGGTGAGACTCTTCTCTTATCTCAGAGATTTGAGACGTACAAGGGTCATCCTCACTGTTGTAGGTGGGAAAAGGGGGAGGAGGAACACATCATATTCTGTAAGTCTTCACACAGAAGGTATTTCCACTCTAAGTTTCTGAAAGGGAAAATCTTTTCAAAGAAGACTAGGTCACGGGAGACTTTGATTTTTCTTTGGCATGGAACTAGGATTTTATATCCTTTAGTGTTTTTGCAGTTTCCAATGTAGATACATATGGTTGACCTAGGTTCAAGTTTACTTCTATGTGGGTCTAGGTTTGGTGTATAGCAAAGACAACCAAAGGTTTTAATTTCATTGTAATCAGGTTTGGTGTTGTAGAGTTTTTCAAACGGGGTTAAGTTCTGGATAGCTTTGGAAGGCGTTCTGTTGACAAGGAAAGCTGCTTGTTCAACACAATGGCCCCAATAGTTATCTCCCAAACCTGACTGAAATAACAAGGCTCTAGCTATTTCCATCAAATGGCCCTGCTTCCTCTCCACAACACCGTTTTGCTGGGGTGTGTGAGGACAGCTGGTTTGATGTGTAATGCCTTTTTCAGAGAAGAAATTTATCCCTTCTTGTGATTTTCCTAGCTCTCTAGCGTTATCACTTCTAAGAATTTTTATACGTTTATTCATCTGGGTTTCAACCATGTTTATGAAAGTTTTAATGCTTCCATAGCTTCAGATTTGTACTTAAGAAGAGTAGCCCAAGTTCCCCTAGAAAAATCGTCCACTATTGTGAGAAAGTATCTATTTCCATCAGGTGTTTCAGTTTTCATGGGCCCACACACATCAACATGGATCAATTCGAAAGGTTCTAGAGTTTTACTTTTTGATGTGGGAAACTTTAGGTGTTTCCCTTTAGCCTTGTGGCATATGGTGCAAGGAAGAAGTGTGTGTGTGTTAGGTTTTCTGGAATTTTAACATTTATCATCTTTCTCATTTTTTTCAGAGGGATGTGTCCAAGTCTATTATGCCACAGAAGAAAATCCTCTTCATTATTCACACTAGCTTTTCTGTTACACGTACTAACACAACCATACATTTTGTTTCTACTATCTATAGCATACTTTCTCAGCATATCCATATCCACAAAGTATAAACCACACACTTGTTTTCCAATTTTCTGGAAAATGTTGTTCTCAAAATCCTGCAAAGCACAGAAATCGCCACCAAACACAACAGATGTTTTCACGTTTTCAATCAATCTACTTACCGAAACAAGATTAAACAGAAAACTGGGAACATGCATTACATTTGATAAACATTCAATGCCATTGACACATAACTTTGCAGAACAGTCAATTTTCCTTGTCCTCATGAAATACTTAGTGACGGAATCTTGACCCTGCTTGAGGCTTGCGATTTTGATTTTTATGTTATGTAAAGTCGCTAGGTTCTTCTTCTCGAACCTTTTGCAAAGCCACTCCTAAATTTGTTTGGGATCATCTACATACATGACGGAGCGCGCAATATTTGGTGCCAGAGACGAAACGATCCACGACACCACCAACGAGTTCGCCCGCTTCCACTGTGCCAAGCGATACGTTTCTTCATCTTTCGGTCGAGCGACACTTCCATCAACAAACCCCAATTTGTTTTTCGCATGTAGGGCTGTGCACATGGTCCATTTCCAACTTAAGAAACCATCGCCTGAGAATTTGGGAGCCAGCGGTTGTCCCGGTTGCTCTGAAGAGTGAATATACAGTGGCTCATTCGGATCTATGGTCGTCGATGGATTCTTCTCGACGCCGGAAACTCCAGTGATTATCTCTCCTCCCTTTTCTGTCATTTTTTATTAAGAAGAATGGTAGTGCTCTGATACCATGTCAGGTTTTAGACAAAGAAACCTGCTACGTTTTATTTCTTGATTCTGGAATTCATCTTGAAGATGTATACAGAGAGATGAGACGGTATATGAAGAAGATCTAATAAATTATATCTGAAAACAAGAGGACCGTATATATATATATATATATATATCTATGCGCTATATTAAGTAGCCGGTCCTAGTAGAAAAATATTACATATAGAAAAGACCTACATACATATTAGAAACGTACATAGAAACAGCCTAAGTACATATCCTAATAGTGATACAAATCAAAAGAGAAAACAAGTAGCTACAATCACGACTTATATCTTTTCCAGAATGTACATTGATATTCTCTTATTTGTAGCCTTAACGTGATATCCGCATCAGGTATATCAGTACAACTTTTTGAGGAAACTTGTTATTTATTAAGATTTCTCAGTACAAAAATTTCACTCTCTATGTGGTATTGTACATGCTCTTCTAGAGCTTATTGACCCTTATCTTATAATTTTTTCAATCTTGGAAAATCATTATCATACATGAGACCAATGCCTTGTCATCAGGACACATGCTTATGGGTCAACTATAATCCTTTGGAAAGTGTAGCGAACAACAACTGCACTTCATTCCAAGCAAGTGTTAATTCTTGACTCCATCAAGAAATATCATTTATAGTTGTATTGTCTTTAAACATGTTTCTCAAGACATATGCCTTCTCGGACATATGTTTTTCATGACCCCTTTAAGGTGTATGAATTCTTTGTAAATGGATAAATTTCATTCAGAACATACACCTTCCAGGACATATGTCTTTCGTGACCCCTTTTAGGGTGTATAAATTCTTTATAAATGGATAAATCTCATAAATGTAAACAAGTATACATATATATATTATAAACAAGGAACAATAATAATATAAAATATATAAATAGATGAATAATATTTAAAAATTTAAATTTGTCATCATCAACATAACTTCTCATTAAAAAAATCTGCATAACTTCAATTTTGAGCTAGCTTTAAAATAAGTCGAGTTATGTTCACAAAGACCTTGAAAGTTTTGCAATCATAATAACATCCAACCATGATAATTATTATGCTTACCGTGATGTTAATAATTGTTCATCATCTCTCACAATCTGGTCATGACTTTTGACTGTTCATGAAAAACATGGAATAAAATGATCCGACAAAAGCCATTCTATATTTGTCATGCCAATTGTTTTCTTTAATAGAGGAACAAATATTTGAGTGATTCACCAGAGTCACTCATTTTGTGATTTAACACTATCTCAAAGAAGATGAACTTATGATTCATTGAGAATCATTTGTAAAATCACATTCGAATCGTATTTATATGACATCATGTGTGTGTGTATATATATATGTAATAGAGGTCAAACTTGACATATGAATATTCATCATCATGGTATATCACTTATGTAGTTTTCCAAGAACTACTCCAAATGATTTTCATAAATTTCTCCTGGTGCAATACCATCATTGATTTTTCACGAATCGTTAAATAACGTTCATCTTATACATAAAAATAGATACTTCGGATGAATTCGCCAGGTGTTACCATCTTTTAGATCAATGATATGATCAATATATTTATTTTTCAAAATATTGTCCATTTTCTAGCTAAGTTCAAAAGTTTTCGGCACAATGCTAATTTCTTTGCTCATATTGTATAAAAGCAACAAAAAAATTTGGCATTGCCTTTTAGTGGATCATATTAACATTTTCAAGTGTGATGCCTTTTTTATAACATATGCAAATAAAACTTTCAGGAACAATGCCCTTTTTAGCATATTGATGTCAAAGTTTCAGGCGCAATGCCCTTCTTAGTGATGTCCAAGGCCGTAATCTCAAGTTGGCAATATTGGACATTGTTTATCATATATCATAATCAAAGACTTTCAGGCGCAATGCCATTATTTCTTCAAATAATATTAACATTAATTTTAACAGGCACAATGCCCTAAATATTGGCGTAAACATTATAAATAGCAATCATAAAATAGTGAAATATATTATATATCACAACAAAATAAATCAAATAACACATAATAAAAGTAGTGCAATAAATAAAATCTGGCACAATGACTCATGTGATATTTATATCTGGAAAATGTCTTAAATGAAAATATATATTTGGCATGATGTCTCACGTGATATTGAATTCTGGCACGATGCCTCACATGATTATTATTCCTGGCACGATGCCTAATGTGATTATTATTCATTGCACGATGCGTAACGTGATTATTTTTTCTGGTATGATGTCTCGCTTTATACTTAACAAATAAATAAAAAATGAAACTAGATAAATTAAACAACACAGAATAAAAATTAACAATAAATGAGATTTGGCACAATACCTCACGTGATATTGAATTCTGGCACGATGTCTCACATGATTATTATTCCTGGCACGATGCCTAACATGATTATTTTTCTGGCACGATGCCTCACGTTATACTTAACAAATAAATAAAAAATGAAACTGGATAAATTAAACAACGTAGAATAAAAATTAACAATAAACAAGATCTGACATAATGCCTCACATGATATTAATTTCTGACTCAATGTCTATTAATTTGACATAATAATAATAATAATAATAATAATAATAATAATAATAATAATAATAATAATAAAAAAATCAATCATTATTGAAAGCAATTATATAGATTTAGCCTGATACCATTGTTTCCCTGATGGCTGTTTGCAACCCTTCCTTTCTTCAGTTCACCTGCCCCCAAAATATAGCCAGATGCAGCCAAAACCGGCTCAATGAGGAGCTCTTCTACCGATGCATTTTAACATGAATGAGTGATTATGACGATGACATTTACATCTTTGTTTTCTTGACCAATGTCGTAGAGACACCAAACATTCCATCAATTTGTTCTTGATCGGTCGAAGGAAAGAAATGAAAAGGGTATATATTATATGTGAAAGGATGATGTAACAACCCCAAAACCACCCTGGGTGAGAGACTGTTACACGTCGCACGCTTATTACCTAAGACACGCAAGGCTACACCAGCGAACTCCCAAAACAGAACAAAATACTCTTATATTATACAAATGGCAGTTACAAGTTCGTACACTGATTACAATGCGGAAGCCAACTCAAATACATTACAACGGTCAATTACAAAAGGGCCCAAAAGCAAAACTGAAAGCAGAGGCCGAATCCTCAAACAAAAGCTAAAACTTGCAAATTAGACAGAAATAGGGGTGAGCCTGCTCAAAACAGATACTAAACATGCATATATAAATATACCTACTTACGAAAGCGCTTAGCCAGAACAAAGTCAAAGACAAAATAGAAGTCTTTCAAATAAACAGATGTCTAAAACACAAGGAGCTAAGCGTTGGTCAAAACAGATACTGAATAGCAGAAGGTAAACTGAAGGTGGAAGCTTAATATAATCAGAAGCTTAACAAACTCAAAAGCTTAAACAGAATAAGAAGCTTAGCAAAATCAGAAGCTTAACCAAAGATGAAAGCTTAACAAAAGATGGAAGGCACACAGTAGTCCATCTAAAAACAAACACACATAGAGAGAGAGAGAGAGAGAGAGAGCGGACGAAGTAGGGCACTTTGCAAAACAGAGATGTTCAATGGACAGAAAGCACACAGCAGTCTGTCGGAGTTTGAAAACAGACAGAATAGACGGAAGCAGAATCAAACAAATAGAGGCGTTCAAAGGACAGAAAGCACACAATATTCTGTCAGATAAGAAGCAGAAAGATCAGACAGAAGCAAAACAGAATACGACCAGAGATGGGACACTAGCTTTCAATGCATACAGACAAACGGAGGGGATCCGTGAATAGAACGAGGAAACATCACTCGTGAACAGAACAAGTGAGACACCTGTGAACAGAACGGGGGAGACACCCGTGAGATAACAGAAGGACGTCCTATGCAGCATACTATGGGATAGCTAGACCCAGCCATCCACGGCTCAAACACAGAGGAGACTAGGTCCCAACACAGAGGTTTATTAAACATAGTAGAGTTTTCCTTAGAAAGAAGTGGAGGGTAGAAACTTATCAAACAAATCAAAAGCTTTATTCGAACAGAAGTCGTATACCGACTGTCAGAACATGAAAGCCAAACAAATCACAAGAGCTAAAATATACTTTCAGACTAAATTAGAGGTAAAAAGCATATCAAGGCCTTCCAAGGCAACAATATACATAAACACAAGCTGAAACTTCGAAAGGAGGAATCCAACGCCGCAAACAGAACTCAAAACGGAGCTCAAACGAAGAAGTTATGCAACTTACAAGTCGGGACGCACGCTGGCGTCAAAATACACATGTCTGGACTTACGTCTGGCTAACTGGTCCAGACACAAGTCCAGGAATGCTAAAACATGTCGAAACAGGTAGTATTTGAAAAGAGGAATCCTACACCATAAACGACACTCAAAACGGAGCTCAAACGAAGAAGTAACGCAACTTACAAGTCGAGACGCACACCGGTGCCAAAATACACGTGTTCGGACTTACGTCCGGCAAACTGGTCCGGACGCAAGTCCAGACGGAAAAACAAGGCATTCGGATGTCTTGTTCGACCCACAGACCCGGACAGAACCCAAAAAGTGGAAAAAATGTGTCCGAACTTGTGTCCGGGCTTGCAAGTTCGGACATAAGTCAAACTACAAACCTGAAACTCGTCCTTGCACCCCGTCTGGACGGAAGTCCGGACATGCCACAAAAAGGAGGCAAACAGAGGCGTCCAACCCAATGTCCAGGTCACAAGTCCGGACACGATGAAAAACTCAGAAAACAATGTCGAACCAGAAGAGAAATGCAGAGCCAAATTCACCATTGTCAATGCACTAAATTTCATATCAATATATGCGAAACAAAACACAATCCCACGGGGTTTTAAATAGAGTAAACACAATTCCAAATCCGATTCAAATTCACAACAAATTCAGAGAATCAAGCAATATATAAACAAAACAAAATCAGAAATCGTAAACCCTCGTGGGTAAACATACACAACCAAATCCATCTACCACCTACCTCACATCCGAAGCAACGCTATCTCTACGGACTCTACGAAACGCCCTCCTCGAATCTTCACTCGAACGACAACCTCTCAAACCGAACGATTCCGAAATCAAAATCAGAAAAAAGGAAAGGGAAACTCAACGGAGAAGAGAACCAGATCTATAACCCAAACCTAACAGACTGATGGACGAACGAAATTCCACTACGGTCAACTCCAGCAATTAAGACTTGTGAGAGGTTGAAAAAGTAGATGAAGAAGGGAGGTTGCAAAGGGAGGTTACTTGAGAGAGCGTGGCGAAGCGGAGGGGGGATGGATGTGAATTAGAATGAGGAAGAGGGAAGGAAGAGTTAGGAATAATAAGAAAAGAAATAAATGTCCTAACTCCCTAATTAATGACAAAAAAAATAAAATGACATCCTTAACCTTCCTCCCTCAAGTTAACAAAATAACAAAGAAGAATGTCATAACATACTAGCATAAGATCGGAATGTCATAGACATATTACAATAAGATCAAAATGTAATGCGAACTCCCTTTGCATATCAGAAAGAAAATAAAAAAAATCTGGGGCATAACAGATGAAAACCGAAAAAAAAATCAAAAGAAAGTTGGTGGTATTGATCGAAAGCGAGCGGCAAAGTGAAGGAAGAGACGGGGAGAAGGAATGCAGAAATTAGGTTTTTTTGCAGGCTAGAGACTTATGCTGATAACGTGTTGTGAATGAGAGAAAGAGAAATCTTACAGAGACACGAGATAGAAAGGCAACTGGTATTCTTCTTATTCCAATAGTATACAAGACCACTATTTATAGCGAGTATATGGGGAAACCCTAAATATGATGTGGAGTCCACTATAAATATATCTATTTATAACACTAGTAGAGTTTTTTTTTTAAAAAAAAAACCAGCCACTAGATTATATTATAATGAATAGAGTATATGCAAACAGACACCTGGACTCAAGCCCCCTACCCAACAACCTATACATGTCCTATCTGAAACAAAGCTTGCATGATAGCTTTCTTCTCCAAAGTGAGTACCCACCATCACCATGGCCACCGCCATTGCCACCACACCGCCACTGGTGCTTGTGGTGCCACCGCCACCAACATCATCCAGGCAAACACGTTCTCCGGCATCGTCTGCATCACAGACTTCTTTGACAATCATCGGTTCCTCAGAGCTATGATTAGACGCTTTAGCTCTTGCAACAACATAGATGATGGAGCTTTAGACCCAGAACCAACCCAAAAACCCATAAAACCTAGAGAAACGAAAACATACTATACAAAACAAAATACCAAGCAACTCCCCTACCTGAGAGAAAACTAAAAACTTGAAGAATAAAACCATAAAGCAAAAGAACATCTAGAGTCTAGATGTTGTACTACACAGTAAAATAGCATACCATGAAGGGGAAAAACTATGAGAAGAAGAAGATGAGAGAAAGAGAATGGAGGAGAGAGCGTTTTCTTTCTCAAGAACTACATTGTACCCAATCTAACATCTAGTAGAGTTTTAAATTAATTTAGGGAAAATTCATGAAATGCCACTATATTTTTTACTAATTCATGAAATGTCACTAAAATAAGAATCACAAAATGCCACTATATTTTTGTAAAAGTCAAAAGTCCATGAAATGCCACTATAGCCATTGACTAGAAGAAAAAATGACAAAAATACCCCTGCTAGTTAATAAAGTACTTTTAAAGTTCACAATATACCTCAAGTGTTAAAAAATCACCAAAATTCACAAAAACTCAAAAGACAATAAAAATATGAAAAAGATATATTAAAATTTAGAAAATTGAAAATTTTTAAAAATAAAGATTAAAATATCATATAATATTGAAAAAATAAATATTTCTTAAATTTTTTTAAATTATTCAGTACCATAAAAAATAATATAGAGTTTTGAACACATAACTTATATCAATCTTTCTACTAATTTATACCAATTAAGTACCATGCATTTTATAAATTATATTTTCTATCAATTTAAATTATTTATAAAAAATTAATTATTTATATTTTAAGATATTTTGAAAAAAATTAAAAATTATATTTTATATTGCATAGAATATAAATTTAAAATATTTTTCTCAATATTAGTTTAAAATATAATTTAATTTACTTTGAATTAATAATTCAAATTGGTAGAAAAAAAAGATAATTTAAAAATGAATGGTACAAATTATGGTACTTAATTGATACAAATTAGTAGAAAGATTGATATAAATTATGTCTTCAAAACTCTATATTCTGTTTTATGGTACTGAATAATTTAAAAACATCTAAAAAATATCTATTATTTTTCAATCTTTTAAGATAATTTTAATTTTTTATTAATTTTTTACAATTTTATAATTTATATATTTATATTATATTTTTATAGTATTTTAATTTTTTTTGAATTTTTTAACAGTTAGGGGCATATTGTAAACTTTAAAAGTACTTTATTAACTAATAAGGATATTTTTATCATTTTTCCTTCTGATCAACGATTATAGTGCCATTTCATAGACTTTTACAAAAATTTAGTGACATTTCGTGACTTTTTTAATGGTATTTCATTAATTAGCCAAAAATATAGTTGCATTTCATGAAATTTCCCTTAATTTTAAGATGTGTGACATTTGGTTTAGATTAGTTAATCGAAATGACATATGATAAAGAAATTAAATCGTAGGAACATATTGTGAATGCACCTTTAACTCAGTAACATTCAAGTATTTATCCCTTGATACCACTGTTTAAGTTTTTAATTCACAAAATACCACTGTTTTTTTCATAATTCAGCTTTAAACATGCTTAAACGTTATCCAAAATTGATGAAACTTTACATAAACATTGAGTCCCACATGTCACATATGAGCTTAAAAAACTTCAAATTTAATATTGAACCAAAATATAACATTTTAGCATCGTCTATATAAAGTTTCATCAATTTTGGACAACGTTTAAGCATGTTTAAAGCTGAATTACGAAAAAAAACAGTGATATTTTGTGAATTAGAAACTTAAACAGTGATATCCTATGAATTTTCCGAAAAATATTTTTTGAGGACCAATCTTACGCATGGGGTACTGGATTTCCCTATCTTTTATTTTCGCCCATGTATAAGATTAACCTTAAGCATGTGCCGTTATTCCGTGGCAATATAAAACTGCACTTTGATAAGCTCTACCTCTGTATGTCCCCCTATAACGACCCAATAACCAGGCAAGCATTCTTTAACAATGCTGCTGCATTTACAATCACTCAATAACTGACGGACAATCAGTTTGAAGTACTCTACTAGCCTGCTAATAATGAAATATGCATACTACTAGGGAAGAATTAGCGAGGACAAGGGCAGTGATGAACATACACTCAAAAAATGTGTCAACTATGCCAGAGAAAACGACAGACCATCCTTCACTTAGGGCGAGCTGTTCTTCTTCCGCCTCCTGGTAACCTTCTTCACAGGACCAGAAGTACTACTTGCCATGGCAGAGTCCATCTCAAGTTCACTCATTGGCTCAGAAGGCTGTTTATTATTGCTGTTGTCCTCAGGAAGCTGTTTATTATTGTTGCTGTCTACAGGCAGCTGTTTATTATTGCTGTTGTCCACAGGAGGCATAGGATCGGTAGGTTGATTATTATTGTTGGTGGTGGTGCCGACAGGCGGTGTTTGAGGCAAAGGACTCAACTGATTCCTCAGCTTCAAGATCTCAGCCTTAGAAGAGGAAAGCTGCTTTTCCAAGCTCTTTGAGTTCTTTTCCAGGGCATCTCTCTCGTCTCCAATCCTTAGAATAAGCGAATTTGCATCCTCCAATCTCTGCTGCGCTTCCTGGGTAGCCCTCTTTTGATCCTCCAGAGACGTTCTGAGAGAATCCTTCTCTTGTTCAAGTGTAGAGACTCTCAAGCAGGCCTCCTCAAGATCTTCTGCAAGAGAAAGTGTCCTCTTCCGCATCTCATCAAGTGATCGGGTTGCCTCATCTAAACCCCTCTCAAGAGCGGTTCGTGCCTCCTTTTCTTGTTTTGTTAGATCCTCGAGTTCTATATTTAAGGTGGCAACACGAGTCTTTTCCTCTTGGAGATCTATCTTTGTGCTCTCCAGGTTCTTGTAGACATCAACCAGCTCTTTCTCTAGATCCTGACGGCTCTGAGCATTAGTTGCAAGCTCAGTCCTTGCATTGAGCAGCTCAGCCTTGGTTCTCTTCAGGGCTTCTTGAATTGCAAGTATCTCATTAGAAAATGCTTGAGAGTTATTCTTCGCTTCATGCAGTTGCTTCACCAGTGTGTCTCTTATCTCTGTGAACTCAGTTCGGGTTCTTGAAAGTTCAGTCTCAAGCTTTGCATAATTGTCGAAGGAATGCTCCAACTTCTTTGCTAAATCAGAGGCCTCGTTTTTCGACCTCTCAAAAGCTTCCCGGGTCACTTGGAGCTCATGTTTCAAGCTCTTCACAACCTTAGCTTCTTCAACCAGAACATTCTCTATTTCATTCTTGCTCTGGATCAACCCATTTATCATATCCTGGTCTTTGTTGACTTTCTCCATCGTAAGCTCATATTTCTCTTTAAGTTGCTGGATTGCAAGTTCTTTTTCTTCGAGAAGCTTAGCATCAGCGGCCATCTTGTTTCTGAAGAATTTTTCAGCCCACTATATTCAACTTGAAGAGCTTCAAAGCTTTTTCTCAAATCATCTCTCTCAACTGACAAAGCATGAATTCTACTGTTCAAGTCATCCACCATGGACTTCTTCTCCTTCAATTCACTTCTAAACCTTGCAAGTTCTTCATACAAACTATTCAAGTTGGACCGGGTCTCAGCTAACTCATGCTTACTCCGCTCGTAGTCAGCACTAAGATTTCTGAGTTCAGTTTTCTTGTCTTCAAGGGAAGAGCTGAGTGACTGAAATGTTCCCTCTTTCTCTCTAATCTCAGAAGTCAACAAGCTGATTCTTTCTTGCAATACTGCAGCCATATCGTTCTTCTCCTTCAATTTTTCTTCGAGGGTCTCCTTGTATTGTCCAGTCTCAGTTAAATCATTTTGAAGCCTGTCCATTTTAGCCGAGAGGTCTGCAACATTTTTCTTCTCATTCTCTAATGACTTAACAAGCCCAGAAATCTTAGCATTCGCAGAGGTTAGTTGAGTGATCAAAGACGACTGATCTTCCTTTGCCTGTTGTTGCTCCTTGGTCCTCTCCGTCTGTTCCTGTAAAAGCTTAAACTTGAAGTTCTCCTGTAGAGTAGCCATTTCATCCTCTTTCTCTTTCAGCTGCAAATATAGCTGCATAATTCCATAGAACTGAATTAGTCCAGTAAGCAGGGAAATACCAAAAAGAACCTATTATTCTATTAACATGATCAATATTTGAACAGTTGAAGAAGAGGTTAAGATCCTAGCACAATATGGCAGAACATGCAAGGTCTTACAGTACAAACTGAGGACAAATATTTCAGTCTCCTCTTATAGAAAACGGCAGCATTATATTAACAAAACAACAAGTTATCTGTTAGAGTAAAAGGTAAGGATAGAGCTAGGAGAAAGATGATGAATAATTCTTCTCTTATTTACGGCTATATTGGCAACACCAGACTACACTTAGAGAATTCAGCCTGCTTTTCCACCACAAGGGCGAGCACCATACTAAGGACAAATTGGCTCGATATTCCCCACACTGAAACCCACGCACAATATATATGTTGCCCCCACCACACGACTACCCAACAACCCCTCCGTACAAGCAATCGGCACTCAAAAGGAATAACAAACTCATAAAACAGAACTGTAACAAACAGCATGATAAGGAATAAAAGTGGTAAACTGCCGCACTAACAAACTTGCTCGCCTGCAGCCCTGCGGATGCGGTGATAGACCTGCCAGCTAGGATTATTATTATTTCTGCTAACATTATCATTATCTCAGCAGTTATACTTAAACTTCTCCGACCACAAAACACAAATCCTCCTAAACGTAACATTCAAGGATGCATAGAGAAATGTTCAGTGTGAATAATTCCAATCATAAACTTGTCCATATCTGGTTTTAGAAGCTTTTATTGGTACTGAATCGATCAAGCACTACGTAGCTATAATGTATAGGCGTTAGCAGAGGAAAGTAGTTTTCTCTCCATGACCGGAACCTCTAATAACTGTGCCCAAGATTTGTTTACATCACGATAAAATCTGAATACTACAGCAATTAATGACAAGCTTCATGCCAAGTTAACAGAAATATGAGAAAAGGAAACAACGAAAGAGACAGAAAGCAACGATTATTTATATATCAGATGCAGCAAATAATTAAAGAGGCGCAAACTCTGAAGATGACTTACAGATGATACTGAGGCTTCTGCAGTCTTTTTCTCCTTTCTAGCTAAAGCAAAGAGTGCAGCTAAGACACCGGATCCTAGTATCCCTATTGCGTTCACGAAGGAGAGAAATGGATTCTGTGGTGCCTTCGGAGGCACTATCTGAATAAAAGTAAAACACATGAGTATTAGCGCACGTATCCAAATCCGGAGTATTCAGAAATAGCAAAGCAAAGACCAAGTGAACCACGACTGAATCAAGGTGCAGATAAGACAGCAAATGTTTCAAACCTGGGCATTTATCACTTGTTCTTTCAGCACACCTTCAGCTACATGAAGAATGAACATGTCAGCAGAGACACTCGCGATTTCAGCACAAGAAAAGCAAGATAGCAGATCAGATTCTACCATATAAACTGGAATTATCCTCTAGTTTTCTAGAATTTGATAATAAAAAAATCAAGCAGTGTAAGCAATTGAATCTAAACGGCTCTGAACACCAAAAGAATTAAATTCAATGCAATCAAAACTTGGTACTCAAATCGCCACATACTTTGACAGAATCCCGTGTTGAGAATATAGATTAGTTAGTTCGCTGTCTATTTAGTCTAATACACTTAGTTAGTCACAGTCAATATAGCTGGCTAAGTACTCTATATATACATAGTAGTATTCATCCTGATTGAAAGACAACACATACATGTGAAACCTCTCTCTATACAAAGAACCTCTGTACAATTGTTACAAAAGTGAAATGAATATACTTTCTTCTTTTGAAATGGTAGCAGAGCAGGACTAATTAATGTCCTCGTTCTTGAACCTTTCTTTCCCTTCTTCTGTAGTCTTGTAAATCCTTCAAGCCATGACAGAGAAAGAAGCCGCCATGGATTCAGAAACAAATTCCAAAGATGGGATTGATTCCGGCGATCCCTTGTATCTCCACCCAAGCAACCATCCAGGGATGACGATAGCACCAGTCTTTACTGGTGAAGGATTTAGCGGATGGAAGAGGAAAGTGATAGTTGCGATGAAGGCTGTGAACAAATATGGACTCCTAGATCGATCCTTAACAGCACCGTCTCCCAACGATCCAAAATTTCAAGCGTGGGAAAGGTGCAACCATATGATGATAGCCTAGCTCTCACAATCTGTAGAGAAAGACATTGCGGAATCTATCGTCTATTTCAGTACCACTGCCGACACCTGGGAAAACCTCTGTAGTAGGTTCGAACAGGCTAACGCCGCACAAATCTACGGGTTGCGAAAGGAATTAGGTAAACTCGAACAAGGTACAGAATACAGACTCACTTGCAAGCTTTTACACCAAGATGCGAAAGTTGTGGGATGAGCTAGATACAATGGAGAAGAGACCCTGTTGCACCTGCGCAGCCAAGAAAGAATACGAGGAAATTCGGCAGAAGGAGAAGACTATGCAATTCCTGATGGGTATTAGCGAAACCAATTCTAATGTCAAGAGCAGTATACTTCTCATGAGTAGTTTGCCCACAATAGAGCAAGCTTACTCGCTAGTAACTTATGAAGAGAGACGGAGAAAAGTCTGCACTAAAGGTGGGATGGTTGAACAAGATGCCATGGTTCTTGCAGCAGACAGGACAGAAACACCCAATTTCAGAAGAGAAACGTCAAAGATCCAAGCAAGCAAGCCCTCCAATGCACCAAGTACCAAAAGAAAGGGCATACGTGCGAAACCTGCTTTGAAATAGTAGGGTATTCAGGCTGGTGGAAGAAGAAAGGGAAAACAGTTGCGAGCATAGTTTTTTTTTTATAGTTACAGTAGTGGGTAGGTTTTGAACCCAGGACCTTTGGTTCCTGTATACCACTTCTCTACCGACCAAGCAACAGGGGCTTGGCTCAGTTGCGAGCATTGTTACATGATTAGAAAATCAAGATCCGCAGCAACACCAAGGAGAATCACCAGTCTCAGGGTTAAGTGCTCAACAATATGCTCAACCGATGAATTTACTGCAAGACAAATCATTGGCTTCTACTACCAGAGAAGGAGTTTGCAGTTTTTCAGGTAAACCAAACTCTTTCTCATTTGATACTTATTGTCTGAACGGTACTGCTGGAATTCTTGGGGCCAAATCTTGGGTGATAGACACTGGACCATCCGAACACGTGTAGGGAAGCTCTTTTTGTCAAGATCCAAGATTTGAGTACCAACCGTGACATAATTATGCCAGACGGGCATGTTCAGACTGTAACAAAACATGGTAAAGTAAAATTAGGGAGAAAATTCATCCTTGACGATCTCTTGCTTTTTAAATCCTTTAAGTTCAACATGCTTCAGTCAAGAAGTTTGTACAACAAATTGGATGTCCACTTGTTTTCCATCAAACTGTGTTTTGCTTGCAGGTCCATGAAGGAAAAGCTCCGTTGAGCATTGGAAATGTGTTGCATGGATTGTAAGTCCTCTCTGTAGAAGCTTTAGATAGTTTGCCTGATAACATTATTAGAAAGAGTGAAATGTAACAGTTCGGTTAATACCAAGAACGAGGCTTGGTTGTGGCATCGTAGGTTGGGGCATGCCCCTCATCAAAAATTGTGTCTTCTTGAATTAATAAAGAGGAAAGACTTGCCTGATGCTATTGCTTGTGATATATGTTACAAAGCTAGATCAGTTAGACAACCCTTTACAGATTCTGTTATCAAAAGTAAAATTGCTTCGATTTGATACACATTGATGTTTGGGGCCCCTTCAAAGTGTCTACTCATGATGGTTACAATTACTTCATCACCATAGTAGATAACTATTCTAGGAGCACCTGGACTCACTTGTTGCAAAGAAAATCTGAGGCATGTCATTATCTTGTTTGCTTTATAAAACTTGTAGAAAGGTAGTTTGAGAGAAAGGTCAAAACTGTGTGTAGTGATAATGCACTTGAACTTGGCAGCATGAATGAGAGAAAAATGGAATAGTTCATCAGAATTCTTGTGCACATTCACCACAGCAAAATGGTGAGGTTGAAAGGAAACACAAGTATTTACTAGAAACTGCAAGAGCCTTCTACTTTCAAGCTAATCATACCTTGCCATTTTGGGGAGAATGCATCAGGTATGCAGCATTCATCATTAATAGGTTACCATCATGTGTCATAGGAGGAATTACACCTTATGAAAGGTTAAATAACTTTAAACGAGATTATTGTGAATTGAAAGCATTTGGTTGCCTGTGCTACAAAACTGATGTTCGCCATAATAGAGGTAAGTTTGGCCCTAGAGGGGATCCTGGTGTTTTCATAGCTGATCACAAAAATAGATACAAGGTATTGGATCTTGAAACTGAAAATGTCTCAATTAGATGGATCTCTTTCTGTCAATGATTTTCACAGGTACATTGATGAAGAACCTACTAATTCCTCTTCTCAGAATTTGACTTCTTCACCAGAACCTGTTGTTTCAGAAGAAGATCAACAGGTTACTCAACAATCTGTTGAACAGCAGACCTTGCGAAGATCCCCCCGAGAAAGGAACATACCGGGGCACTTAAATGACTACTACTTGGGTGATATTGAAGAACCAGATCATGATGCATTTACCTCGATAGTCAATGATAGGCTACAGCAGCAAAATAAGGAAACGAACATGCTTACTAGTTCTGTTGAGGACATAAAATCTGCTAAAGTTTTCTCTTCTCAAAATCTGTCTCCTTAATCTTATTCTATGCTTAATGTTGTTTCTGATATTACTGAGCCAAAAACCTATCAAGCTGCAGCAAAGAACCCAAATTGGGTAGAGGCTATGAACAAAAAGTTCCAAACATTGAAGGAAACTCAAACTGGGACAGTTGTTGATAAACCCAAACAAACGCATCATAGGATGTACATGGGTATTCAAGGTAAAGTTAAAAGCTGATGGGAATTTAGAGAGGTACAAGGCTCGTTTAGTAGTCAAAGGTTACACACAAAAGCATGGAGAAGATTATTGGAAGACTTTCTCCCCTGCTGTAAATATAACCACTGTTCGAACTCTTGTTGCTGTTTCAGTAAAAAGAAAGTGGGAATTACATCAATAGGACATCAACAATGCCTTCCTCCATGGTGATCTCCAAGAGGAAGTTTACATGGAGATTCCAGAGGGCTTAAAGGAGCAATACAACAGTAAAGCTTGCAGATTGCACAAGTCATTTTATGGCTTGAAGCAAGCTTCCCACAAGTGGTACGAGAAATTATTTGTTTTCCTTCTCTTACATGGATATGTGCAGTCCAAAAACGATTATTCGCTCTTTGTTAAATATAATGGTGATTTTAGAACCTATTTAGGCATACATGTTGACGATAGGATCATAACAGAGAATGATACTTCTGAAATAGGTATAACTGAAACATGAACTTGATAGTAAGTTCAGGATTAAAGATCTAGGACAGTTGAGTTATTTTTTGGGCATGGGATGTTTGTACACCAACAGAGGAATTATCTTAAACCAAGGGAAGTATGCTAACGAGTTATTGGAAGAATACTTACCCTTAGATGCTAGGGTTGCTAGTGTTCCTCTTCCTGCAGGAAGAGTCCACAGATGGTGAAGCTCTTGCAGAACCAGGTACTATAGGTGGCTTATTGGACGAATAAAATTCCTCACTAATACCCATCCAGACCTTACCTTCCATACACCTTAGCCAGTTTATGAAAACACCAATACCAAAGCATCTCAAGGCTGGTCTACACCTGCTCCGCTACATTAAAGGAACAGTCAGACAAGGAGTTCTCTTCAACAGTGATCAAGCTCTCGACTTAGTGGCATACTGCAATGTAGACTGGGCAGTTGCAGTATCACGCGACGATTAGTGACTACATCATACTGCTTAGCGGATCAGCAATCAGTTGGAAATCTAAGAAACAAGAAATAGTTGCTCTTTCAACGGCTGAATCAGAATATAGATCTAACAGAGGCGTGACAGCTGAGTTAACCAGGTTATCCAGATTACTTGCAGAGTTGGGATTAAACAGCATAACACCAATAAGTGTGAATTGTGACAACAAAGCTGCTATAATAATAGCCAGAAACCCAGTTATCACGAGCACACTAAACAGATAGATCTTGACTGCCATTTTGTGCGGGAGAAACTACAAGATGGTCTGATTACTTTGAAACACATCCCAGGCCTTCACCAACTAGCAGATGTTTTAACCAAATCTGTCACAACCTAAGAGTATCAAAGTTTCCTAACAAAACTGGTTCAAGAGAAGCTACAGCAGACAGGGGTAGCACATAGAGTTGTCAAGATATTGAGCCAGAAAGATTCAACATTCTCCTTATTGTCAAGATTTGTGCATCACACTGCCCTTCATCTTGACAGGGAGTGTTGAGAATATAGATTAGTTAGTTAGCTGTCTATATAGTCTAATAGTAATACACCAAGTTAGTTTAACGGTCAATATAGGTGACTAAGTACTCTATATATACAGAGTTGTATTCATCCTGATTGGAAGACATCACCTACATGCTAAACCTCTGTATACAAAGAATCTCTGCACAATTGTTACAAAAGTGAAATGAATATACTTTCTTCTTTCGAAATCCCGCAGTACGAAACCCTGGAGCCTACGTTTCGGACCAAAAAAAAGCAGCAGGCGTGGGCGGAAATCGGGAGCGAAAAAGAAAAGATCGGCAACTTCAAAACTCACCAGCAGGCAGTGCGTGGGCTACTCGATCATTCCATTCGACGAACGGGAGGATTGAGACACCAAGAAGAAGCAAGGCCCTCCTATTATCGCCAGAGATACCACCTGGCTGGCTGTCATGAGGAAGACAAGCAATTGATGATGGGCCTCTAACCCGGCGCTTGTATTCCGCTGCATTCTTCGAGCACGGTAGCAGCGAACGCGAGCAGAGGGAGAGGGATGGAGTGGAGGAGGAGGATGAAGAAGAAGGTGGCAAGGAGCGGTACAGAGAAGGGTGGTGGAGATGTGAGTGGAGGAAGTTGGAACTCCCCATAGCAGAGGGGAGAGAAAGAGAAAAGGATTGTCGCTTGATTTTGAGGTAAGGAATTGATTACTGAAGAGAGGGAGTGGCTTCCCGACGCAAGCTTATCTTCTATATATGTTTGTGTATGTGTTTCTTTCCCGGTTTTGATTTCGTTTTCAAGAATCAACTATCAAGAACAGATGAGCGCCTGAGACTGATGAATTGTTCCTCCCTTCTTTTGGCCGGGCTGGCCGGGGCGGGACCTCCGCTTCTTTTTTTCTTATCGTTTTCGCTCTCCCGGTAACTAAAGAAACAAGAGAATTTTTTTTTTTAAAGACAAAAAAGAAAAATAACTAAGTCCGTTCGTTCCCTGATATTTTTTTTTTGGAAAATTCACGACATACCTCTGTTTTTTCATATTCATAATACCCTTGTGATTTTAGTAATTTAATTTTAAACATGTTTCAATGTTGTCTAAAATTAATGAAACTTTACATGGACGATGCTAAAGTGTTATATTTTGGTTCAATATCAAATTTGAAGTTTTTTAAACTCACATGTGACCTGTGGGACCCAATGAACAGTCACATATTCATTGGGTCCCAGGTCACATGTGAGCTTAAAAAGCTTCAAATTTGATATTGGACCAAAACAACACTTTAGCATCGTCCATGTAAAGTTTCATCAATTTTGGACAACATTTAAGCATGTTTAAAGTTGAATTATGAAAATCACAGGGGTATATTATGAATTACGAAAGAAAACAGGGGTATCTCGTGAATTTTCCCCTTTTTTTTAATCAAGGATAATATATATATATATACTCCCCGTCCTAAATTGACCGTCCTGTTTGTTTTATGGCACATTTTTCCACTTCAATATTAAACATATAAGATAAAATAATTTTATAAAACTAAATTTTGTGACATATAGTTTATCATGTAAGGAATCATATGCAAAACTTAAATTTTCAAAATTAATTTATCTTATATGTTAACAATTGAAGTTAAACGACATGTCCAAATAGTAAACATGACGGTCAATTCAGGACGGAGGGAGTATATATTAGGAAACAAGTTTGAGTACAAGTTCCGGCATTATATCTGGAGTCCATGAATTCATATGTTGCATGCATCAGGCATAGTTAGCAAGACAATGCGAACGTATATTAGCATCTCTAGGAATGTAAAAATATAAAACATCATTGAAACGATTAGAAGATGCTAAAATCCTATCTAAAATAGAAGTCGTCGATAGCATTAAGGAAGTAGGTCCCCCCTTGTCAAGATATTGAACTATTGCTTGGCAATCTGAGAGCACTCTACAAGAGCGGTATCCAAAGGAAGAAGCCATATTAAGAGCATACTCAATTGCAGATGCCTCAACATCTGAAACTAGGAGGTTTGATGCATGAAAACCCTTGCAACCTGCACTTAGAAGCTGATTATCTGATCGCGCAACAGCAGCATAACCGACACGATCATGAGAGTCAGTACTGGCATCAACCGAAAGTTCAATGAAGTTTGGGTGTGCCTGACGATTACTTTGCAGCGCAAATGCAGTACAAGATGATGCGTAAGCAGCGAGTTGTAGATAGCTGTTTGCTTGACACCAACCATGAGCAAAGTGAGGCACCTGATCATGAGTAGCTTGACACCGTGCAAACCATAGTTTCCAAAAGAAATGCAGATAAGTGGCTACCATTGCTTTTGAAGACTAAGCACATAAATGACGGAACCAATCTTGAAATGCTTGATCTGAGTGAATATTGTGTGGCAGTGAAAATCCAAAAGTAGTCCAGAAAGGTTTAACTGTCGGGCACTGGTAGAGTGCATGTACCATGGTTTTAGGGCATTTGCAAAAAGGACAATCTGTTGACATATCCACCTTAATTCGACCCTTGATAGTAGTTTTGCAGGGAAGTCTTGTTGTCAAAATCTTCCATCCAAGCATCTTAACCCTTGGTGGGGCATCTAAAGCCCAAAGCTTTTTATATGCTGAACTCTGGCTATCGGAAGTCGAGGTAGATGGATTTTTCAAGAACATATCCGCGTGATAGGCGGATTTTACAGTGAAAGTTTGTGATGAAGAAAGACCCCAATACCAATAGTCACCTGAAGCATAACTATCTGATGTAGGCTGAGGCAAAGATATTTGAAGGATATCTTGAATATCTGGAGGATCACACCATTGGTGTAGCAGAGTGGTATTCCAAGTGTTTGGGGGCCGTATCAGGGTTGCAACAGAAGAAAGTTGACGCACCAAAGGTGGAAGATTAAATGGAAATAGTTTACCTCCTTGCTTGGAAGGAAGCCACCGGTCAGTGAGTTTTGTAGTCAGACCATTGACAATTGCTCTTCTGCTGCCAAACTCCACCAGATCTCGTACACCCAATAATGCTCTTCAA